>JAJHZJ010000595.1:8265922-8865922 GCA_023548195.1 Bettongia penicillata ogilbyi
GGAGAGTAATAGCAGGTGGGAGAGAGTCCCATCGACTGATATCCTTTTCACCCTGAGTTCCCTTCAGAAAAGGGTGTGGGGGAAAGAATGAGGATTATCTAAAATAGCGAGCCCACTAAATGAGACAGTTCCATGCAATTACAGAAAAAGGGCTCCTTGCTTGGCTGCTAATAATATTTGTCCCTAAAGTAGGGCAACAGGGTCTTCCTTTTTCAATTAGAGTATTAAGAACTTGTATATAGAGGTTTGGGTTTTTTTTTCTTGTTTTGTTTTATTTTATATATGATCTCTTTTGGGCTGGCAGTAAAGGGACAACTCACAGGCCCAGCCTCCCTGCTTATCAGCTTGTTAGCTGAAATCTACATTTTTTCTACTTGGATGAATTGACTGTTCTTTAGGCAGTATGTGGGCCCCTCAGTCCCAAAGGTTGATCATGTGGACAAGTCCCTTAACCTCCTTGACCCACCATGACTTTTCTATAAAATAAGGAGGTTGGACTGATGACCTCATCGATACCTGTCTGCTCTTAATCTATCATAAGTTTGATTGGATGTAGCTTAAAATTCCAGAACTCAAGTGATCTAGCAGCCTCAGCCTCCCCAGCAGTGATGATTATGGACATGTGCCACCATACCTAGTCTATAAATGGATCTAAAATGAGAAGGAAAAGACAAAGCAAAAGAAATTATGAACACACGATGCCCCCCCCCATGTGTACAAACACACACACATATATATTTTAACTAGAGAACTCCAGAACCTTCTTTGACATTTCTCAAATACAAATTCTAAAGGTAAATCACTGACCCTGGAGTGTCAGGGTGCTACCGTAGAAAGCATCCTGGCTTTGTTGTCAGGATGGGGATCCACGTCCTTGCTCTGTCTGTACCTGTGTGAAATGACTGAAGTCAGTGACCTCTGAGATTCCTTCCCGCTCTGAATCTATGATTCAGTGTCATAGCTGTGAGCTCTTGGGCGATTCCCTTGACCTCCATGGACTCTGTGACGTTTTTATAAGATAAGGAGATTGAACTACCTGACCTCCTTAGATCCCTTTCAGCTCTAAATTTATGTTCCTATGATTCTGTCACCTTAGATTAAATCTCTGACAGGTTGATCAAATATGATTTGCTAAGAGTGGAAAAATCCAAGATAAATGAGGAGTCAGCCAGGCAGCATCCAGCTGCCCTTACTCAAGTGAAGACACCAAGCTTGGTTGAATTACATCTAAGAGAATGAAAGGAACCCAAAGGATATCATTGATCCACTAAGCCACTATTATTATTTTTTAAAAAAATAAAAGCATGTTCTAGTGGCAGCATCATAGTGGACAGTAAACTAGGCTCAGAGTCAAGATCTGATTTCACGTTTCGCCTCCGACACCTGCTGTCTATGCAACTCTGGTCAAGTCACCTAATCTTTCTTGGCACTAGGCTATGCTCTGAGTTGCAAAAGAAGTGCCAGTCTGCATTGGTAGGGGACTGTCATATGCAGAGAGTGCAGGAGTCAGCTTGACCCAGTCACCAAAAGCCAATAATTAAATTTTCAATATGAGCATTTGCACTTTTGAAATGAGCAAAAGCTACAAATCAGGGTTTGATAGATTGTTTTATGGATTGTCTCAACTTAAGAATATAATTGAAAAAATTCATGATATAGATTAAATTTTAAAATTTCCCTACCTTGAAGATCTGACTGTTGAATACATACCAGCACACTCCTGGAATATCTCATACTGACAGAATCAAAATTTTAGTCACTACTACCTGTCCAGTCCCTATCCCAATGTTTCACTAATGCTTCTTTGTCTTTAAATATCATGACCATTTTCAACTTTCCCTGCCTTGTGAAAGAAAAATAATTGATATTGAGATTAGTATGGTGATGCATATGACATTCTGCCCCAGTAGTCCCTCACCTCTCAGCCATGAGAAAATGGCACGTTTCACTCTCTTCTCTGGACCTTATTTTTATTTTTCCCCCAACTACTCTGCTACACTTCCATTTTGGTGTAGGAAGCAGGGGAATGGCATTAGTTGCGGTATCAGAGGACTTGAGTACTATTTCTGATGCTTCTCATGTATATAATCTTGGGGAAGTAACTTTAAAGCTCTGGGTTCTTTTTCTTTATCTATAAAATGAGAGGGTTAGATCACAGGTCTTTGTCCTTTTCAGCTCTAAATATGAGATCCTGAGATTGACATTTTGGTATATTGTATATATTATTATCTCAATTCTGTTTATTTCACTATAAATCACTATAAACAAATCCTGCTGTGCTTCTGAATTCTTCAGATTCCAGTATTCATAATCGTTGAAGGCTCTTGGAGAATGGAAGACATGTCACAGGAGCCAGGAAGGGCAAATCTCTAACTTTCAAAAAAAAAAAAAAAAGTGGGGGGAAGAGAGGGAAGAATCTGTAAACTGTAAGTTAGTAACTTGACATCTATTCCTGGTGAAATTATTATTAAGAGGACAGTTTGTGAGCATTTAGAAAGGGAAACATTAATAACAAACCATGTGAAACTGACATCAATTTCCTTTCTTGAAAGAGTAACAATGCAATGAAATTGGCAGGAGGGGGGGAGGGGAAGGAGAAGCAACCCAGAAACACTGGATTTGAAATTACAGGACCTGGGCTCCATCTTTGTCTTTCACCTCATTGCTTCTGTGATCTTTGCCAAGTAACTTCCCTGGAATTCTTTTTCTTTCATTGTCAAATGAATGGGTCAGACCAGATAACCTCTAAGCTCTATTCTGACTCTCAATATATGATCCTATGGTGATTCTGAGTTTCAGTAACAGATTTAGGCTAAACTGCAATCATCTTTTTATAAGAATTTTTATAGACAGGGATTCTTAAGCTCTTTTTGGTTCATAGACCCCTTCAGTAGTCAGGTGAAGGAGACTATAGCCCCCCTTCTCAGAATTACGTTTTTAGATGCATGAAATAAAATACAGAGGATTAAAAGGAGACCAATTATAATATTATAATAAAATATAGTTATTCATTTTTTCCCCAAAGGTCTTGGACCTGTGGGTAAGAACTTCAGCTCTAAAGAGACTTGAGAATTCAGTGACTCTTACTCTAGTGTCTGTCCTTCTGCAGGAACTAAATGACCTTCTGAGGTCCCTTCCAACTCCCAGTCTTTGCCAGTATCATTGGTCTCAGCTCCCTACTATGGACCCAGGCAGTGCTTTGTAAATGAAAACTGTTCCCTCCAGTTTTCCTTTGGGAGCGTTTGGAAAATTCAAAGCCCATCATTGGTTGACAAGAAAAGGAGTTCTTTCTGCAGAGGAATTTAATTGTGGGTTAGGGTTGGTATTGTGAGCTTATTCTCACATCATTTCATTAGAACCAAGTCTTTTGCATGTTTGAGTAGCTGTTTCCATTGCCAGGGGCTGCTCCAAACCATGTGCAAAGAGGCCTTTGCCACTGACACCTGGG
Source organism: Bettongia penicillata ogilbyi (assembly GCA_023548195.1). Taxonomy (NCBI): domain Eukaryota; kingdom Metazoa; phylum Chordata; class Mammalia; order Diprotodontia; family Potoroidae; genus Bettongia; species Bettongia penicillata. Next base: position 8,269,371 of record JAJHZJ010000595.1, read on the forward strand.
GACCACTCAGTGGTCTTTGGATAAAATGCCTTTTGTAATTTGAATTATTCATAATAGAGCATCAGGGCTGGCTTCTTTTGCTACTATTGTTTTGGAGGTAGGGCACAGGAGTCAGAAATCCCATCTGGTTTCCATTGCTTATTATTTTAGCTGTATGCTGCCTTCCTGTCCCTGCTCAGGTCCTCCTCTAATGCCTCATGATGGTGAGGTGACTAAATTCTCCAAGGTTGTATCAGAGAAACACAAGCCTTAGAAAGTTTTAATAAACTGGAAACCAATTTTGACAAATTGCACAGGGAGGTTCATCACCAAACGCATGAGGTGATAAAGGGGTCTTAATCATAACAATTCATGAAATGTACTGGTTACATCCTACAGTTATTCATCTGAGTTAGTGTGGCACAGTTAGCATGGGATTTGGGGGGTCAGAAACACGTATGTCTGACCCTGACCATCTCAGAAACCTGACTGAATCTCAGTTTTATTATCTGTAAAATGGACACACCGGAACCTGAAGTATTTGCCTCATGGGGTTGTTGTGAGACTCAAATGTGATAAGAGCTGTAAAGCATTTTGAGGACTTTAAAGAGCTATGCAAATGGTAGCTAGTAATTTTAAACACACTCATGAGCTCACAGGTTTTCAGTGTGTATTTGGTCTAGACATGTGATTTCATAGCTGTGTAGGGAACTCCCAGTGAGAAAACTTCTTCTACCAATGAGGTTTACCACCTGATGGGTAACTTGTCATCTTAGGCACTTAGATTTTACACTTTATAAAGTGCTGGATTTGGAGTCAGGAAGACCTGAGTTTGAATCCTGCCTCAGACTCTTACTAGCTATATGACTCCAGGCAAATCACTTAACTGCTCTGTATCTTAGTTTTCTCACCTGTAAAATGATGTTAATAATGGTAACTCCATCCTGGGGTTATTGTGAGGACCAAATGAAATAACTTTATGTATGCACTTTGCAAATTTCAGTGTTGTATAAATGTTAGCTATCATTATTAGAAGTTTGCCTCGGGCGCTGAGAGATGAGATGATTTGTCCAGGGTCACATAGTACACAAAGTATATTCTGCAGAAAATTTAATTTTATGTCTAAAAAATCATTTAACATAAGATCAGCCTTCTGACTTGAGCCTCATTTATTTTAGACTTTATCATTGAGATCAATGATCAATCAATCAGACATTTATTAAGTACCTACTATGTGCCAACGCAAGCATGCCCCTCCACACACACTGGGTAGCTTAAGTCTCCCCTACTTTTCATGTATTTTGTTCTTTTTTCCTTAATGGTATTTTATTTTTTCCAATTACATGTAAAGGTAGTGTTGAACATTCATTTTTTTTAAATAAAATTTCGAATTCCAAATTTTTCTTTCTTCCCCCCCCTTCCCAAGACAACATGCAACCTGATATAGGTTATATAGGTACAATCATGTTAATCATATTTTCACCTTAGTCATATTGTAAAAGAAGAATCAGGACAAAAGGGGAAAGCCATGAGAAAGAAAACAACAAAGTGAAAATAGTATGCTTCCGTCTGCATTCAAATTCCATAGTTCTTTCTCTGGATGTGGATAGCATATTCCATCATGAGTCCTTTGGAATTGTCTTAGATTATTGGATTACTGAGAAGAGCTAAGTCTATCAAAGTTGATCATCACATCATGATGCCGTTACTGTCTGCAGTGTTCTCCTGGCTCTGCTCACTTCACTTAGTACCAGTTCATTCAAGTCATTCCATTTTTTTTTTCTGAACTCCACCTGCTCATCAGTTCTTATAGCACAATAATATTCCATTACATTCATATACCACAATTTGTTCAGCCATCCCCCAATTGGTGGCCATGCATTTTCTTTTTCCATGGAGTGGTAAACTCCTTGAAGGAAAGGACTGACTTTCTTTCTTTTGGTACTTACATTCCCATCACTTAACACAATATCTGACACATAGTCAGTTCTTAATACATACTACTTGGCTGATTGACCAACAACCTGTCAGTGCCTCAAACATCTGTCTAGAACTATAAGTTTCAGAACAATTGATGATCTACTCTGGTAGAAAGAGCTTCCTTACCAGACTTTACTACACTAATGAATCACAGCTCCTTGCTGAGCACTATTGTGTCCTCTTGTAGTCTCTGATGGGGGGGAGCGGCGGTGACTCAGAATGATGGAGCACTTGAGTTTGGGAGTTGTGAGCTGAAGTTAGGCTGAAGTCAATTAGATATCCAAACTAAAATATGATGATGCCCTGGGAATAGAGAGCCACAAAAATGCCTAAGGAGTGAAACAGCCTAAATTAGGGTTAAAACTTCTGTGCTGATCAGTATTGGGTTTGGGTCTGTGAGTAGATCCTATTTCCTGTCTGGTTGAGATAGAGACCACTCTCTCAATGGATAGATGGATGGATAAATAGCTGTATAGATGGATGTATGGATGGTTGGATGAATTAGGATCTGGATGAGATAGGGAGAACTCATTTCTCCAGTAGATAAAGACAGATAGACAGATAGATAGATACATGCATGCATGCATGCATACATAATACATACATACATATGTACATAGACAGACAGATAGATAAGTTGGGTTTGGGTCTGTGAAGATATTCTATTTCCAGTCTGGATGAGATAGAGGGTACTCAGCCTCCGAACAGGTAGATGTATGGATGAATAGATAAAAGATAAATAGATGAATGCATATCATAAATTCAGTTTACAAAGGAATATTTTTGTTTTATGTTTAATAAAAGTTTGCATATTTTCCTCTCATTCGCCATTTTCTATGCCTGTCCCAGTCCAAGTCACTTTGCTTCACTTTTATCCTTTCAATATTTACTCATGTATGGAGCCCTTGTCTCCACAAAAACTTTCCTTTCCTTTCCTTGGAAAATGCGATTAATTCTGCAACTCTTAGAACCATTTAAGACATTTTTAACAGTGCATTTTCTTCACTCAGTTAAGCTGTTTCAAACTCTTGTCATTCTCCAAGTGAGAAACAGGCACAGGTATTTGCAGGGTCATTGCCACTGCTGCATATTAATTAGTAGAAAAGTAGTTATAATCCCAAGGAATGAATGTTCCTCTGCTAATTCAGGAAACCTCCATGAACTTGCAGCAGATGTTTCAACTTTGTCTTCTGTCAAACTTTCATTAATGATCTCGGGAACTCAAGTATCTGATAGATAACTCAATTCTGAAATTATTATACCTAAATTTCTTAAGATGTGTATTACGCTTCAATTTCCTATCTAGCTGTCATTATTTTATAACTCTGGGACACAACATGATATAGTAGGAGGAGTTTAGGATTTGAAGTCACTGGAGTTTAAGTCTGACTTTATTACTTGGAAAACTTAGACAGGTCTCTTTACTTCCCTCGGCCTCAATTTTCCCATCTATAAAATGAGATGATTAGAAATTGTGGTACATGGTTGTAAGAGGATATTACTGTGCTATCAGAAACAATGTAATGAATGTAAAAAAGCATGGGAATATTTCTATGAACTGATGCAAAGAGAATTATATGGAAGGAAGAATATTGTACACAGAGTGACTACACCAGTGTAAATGACAACACACACAAAATGCTCAAAATTGAATGCTATGAAGTCATAAAGATCCTAAGGAGAGATGTGAGGAGAAGCCAGCATCCTTTCCTTGTGAGGAGACTATGGATATGAAATACTACATATAAGGTCATACTTTTAAAAAACATTGATTAGTTTTCCTGAGCTGCTTTGCCCCTTGCCCCTCTGCTTTGTTCTTTGTTATAAAGAATACTTCTTTAGGAGGGGTTGCACTGAGAAATGCAATATATGTAAAAACCAATATATCTGTATAATTTTATTCTTTACAAATTAAGGTGGTAGATTTGATCACCTCCAAGGTGTAGGTGTTAGTAGAGTGCTGGGCTTAGAGTAAGGAAGACAGAAATTCAAATCCAGGCTCAGGCATTAACTATCTAGGCAACTCTTGGTAAGTCACTTTACCTTGTTTCCCTAAGTTTCCTCATCTGAACAATGAGTTGCAGAAGGTATTGGCAAACCTCTCCAGTGTCCTTACCCAAGGAAAACCCAAAAGAGGTCATGAAGAGTTAGATATGACTGAGCTGAGTTATGAAGGAAGTTAGGGGTATTTGGACAAGGAAATGTGAGGAGGGTGACATGAAATGTCCAGTTTAGGGGAACAGCATAAGGCACTTCGTTCACAGAATTATTGGGAAAATTATTCCAATATAGTATGCATACAGGGCAGCTAGGTAGCACAATGGAGAGAGTTCCAGGCTGGGAGTCAGGAAGACTCCTCTTCATTAGTTCAGATCCAGCCTCAGACACTTAATAGCTATCTAAGCCTGGGCAAGTCAATTTACCCAGGTTACCTCAGGTTCCTCATCTGTACAGTGAGCTAGAGAAGGAAATGGAAAGCCATTCCACTAGCTTTGTCAGGAAAATCCCAAATGAGATCATGAAGAGTCTGATACTCTTCATGATATGAGCGAACAACATTAGTCCTATTTTACAGATGTGGAAATTGAGGCTTAGAGGCATCAAATGACTTGTCCAAGGTCACTTAGTGATTAGGCAAATCCAGTTTTTTCCTGAGTACAAATCCAAAGGAATTTTATCTTTTTATAAAGATAAAATCATTTTGTTTCCCTTAGACATCAATAAACACCAATGGGATCATGGGAACTGTCCCACAAAGGGCCAGGAATTGGCATAAAAGGAATACATTTAATAGTATTTCCTGTCACTGATTCATGCTTTGCATGCTGTTTATCCCCATTAGACCATGAGTTCGGTGAGATCAGGGACTCTCTTTTGCCTTTCCATGTATCCCTACCACTTAGCACACTGCCCAACATGTAGCAGGTGTTTCATAAATTCTTGCTGATTGTGCACCACTGTGTCAGCTGCTTTGAAGAAGTAAATTGGATGCTTTGGGAAGCCTCTTTAGCACATTCGAGTCATTATGGAGCCATTTCAAGAACTCCTACTGCATACACTTCCTGCTTTTCCTTGAGCATCAGACAAGTTTCAGCTTCTCAAAATATTTTCTTTCCCCCAACAATAATTGAGTGGTCCTGAGAATCCAGACAAACCATTCCCTTCCTCACAACTTCCATGTATTATGATATAAGATTCAGTGATAACTTAAATTAGGAAGTGTAGACTACCAGAATATGTTCAACTTTCATTTATATCCTCTTTTAGGAAAAAGAAAGTTATGAGAGCAGTCCTATCATATCTCAGTGACTGTCAACAGGTCAGTACCTGTTCCTTACAGGAGAGAAAAGTTGACTGGCGGTGTCTAACCTTGTCATTCCAATTATATTTTTTTTATTGGAAGGGGAAAAATTTTTTAAAGTACTTTTAAGGTTCTATAATGTGCTTGAGGGGAGGGATCATCTCTTCCATTTCTAATCAGCATGGTATTTGGCTAATAATAACATAGCAAGTCACTTTTATATAGTGATTGAAGGTTAGCAAAATGCTTTTCATATAGGCTTTCATTTGACCATCACAGCTGCTCTAGGAGGTAGGTATTATAATTATCCCCATTTTACATATAAGGAAACTGGGATCCAGCAAGATTAAATAACTTTCCCAAAGTCAAACAACTTGTAAGTGTTTGATGTAGGATATGAACCTTGGTCTTTCCGATTCAAATCCAGTGCTCTAGCCCCTATATCTAAATGGCTGTGATTGACTCTACTATAACATATCACAGAAACTCAGAACAGAAAGAGGTCTGAGATATCATCTAAGTCAACCCAAACCATAATAAGTCCCTCCAACCACCTTCCATCCAAGCTTGACTTAGTGTCCTTCAGTGAGATTGAAACATGGTTCCAAGTGACCTATTTCACTTTGGGAGACATCTAGTTGCGAGCAAGCATGTCCTACAATTCTCAGTCTGTCTTCTGTCAACTTCCACCCATTAGTTCTAGTTCTACTACCTGGACCTAAGCACAACAAACATGCTTCCTCTTTAGATTATAATCTTTTAAGGATGCGAAGGTAGCAATCATCCTTCCCTGCCCCCACTCACTCCTCAGTTCTTCCTCAAAAAGATCTAGGGAGATGATAGTTCTGTGGTCTTCTGCCCTAATAAAACTAAATTAGCCTATTTAAGTCTGTATTCCACATTTTAGCAAGGGCATTAATCAACTAGATCTCATTCAACCACTTTGAAGAATATCCTGAATATCATGTTTTTGAGGATGAATTTAAAAAAGGAGGAGTAGCCTGGGTGGAGAGGGAGAGATGAAGAGGCATTCTCCAACTGATAAATGGTCAAAGGATATGAATAATAGTTTTCAGAAGAAATCAAATCTATCAATAGTCACAATTAAAAATGCTCTAACTCACTATTGATTAGAGAATGTGAATTAAAGCAACTCTGAAATACCACCTCACACCTATCAGATTGGCTAACGTGACTGAAAATGACAATGATAGATTCTACAAGGTGCGTGGAAAAATTGGGACACCAACATGTTGTGTGAACTAGGCCAACCGTTCTAGAGAACAATTTCAAACTATGCCCAATGAGTTATAAAATTTTGTATATGCTTTGATCCAGAAATACCACTACTAGGTGTATATCTCAAAGAGATCAAAGAAAAGGGAGGGGGACCTACATGTATTAAAATATTTATAGCAGCTGTTTTGTGGTGGCAAAGAACTGGAATTTGAGGGGATTCCCATCCATTGGCAAATGGTTGAATAAGCTGTGGTATGTGATTATGTATGTGGTATGTAATAGGTTTGTGATAGAATACTATTGTGCCATAAGAAATGATGGAGGTAGTTTCAGAAAAACCTGGGAAGTCTTATGTAAACTAATACAAAATGAAGTGAACATAACCAGGAGAATGTTATTCATGGTAACACTGCTATAACAATGATCAATTGTGAAAGACTTAGTTATTCTGATCAAGACAATTTTCAAAGGATCCTTGAGAAAGCTGATGAACTCTGAGTGCAGAATAAAACATACTCTTTATACTTTCTTTAGGTTTCTTGCTTTTTGCTGTGATTTTTTGGGAACATGACTAATATGGAGATATGTTTTGCATGACTTCATATGTATAATTGATTATCATACTGTTTGCCCTCTCAGTGGGTTTCAAAGGTTCCGGAGAGAGAGAGAGAATTCGGAACTCAAAATTTAAAAATCAATGAATGTTATTTCTCCCCATATTGCAAAAAAAGGAGACAGAGAAACGAAAGTAAGAGGAAGAAGAAATTAACATCTCCCCAAATCATCTTAAAATTTCCAAAAATTCCAAAAATTTCCAAAAATATAGAAAATTATCTAGTTGAAGATAAAAACCTAGAAGAAGTAGATCATAAGACTCAGAGCTAGAAGGGATCTTAGACATCATCTATTTAGTTGAATCCCCTTCTTTTGCAAATGAAAATACCAAAGGCTAGAAAATCAAAGGGAGTTGCCTGATTCACACAGTCATTTAGTTATGGATAAAGCCTAGATCTTTGTGTAACCAGTTTACAATGCTGTCTGTCATGGTTGGCAGTCTAGCTAGAAAGCAAAAACTGAAAGGAAAAATTTCTTTCTCACTCCCACCTTTGGAGTTTTGTGAGCAGGTCAGACTCTTTCCCTAGTTCCTCCCTAACCAGAATTTTATTTGAGAGGCAAGAGAGACATCATTCTTTTCTCTTCTCTGAGATGCTTGAAAAGGAAGGAACAAAGAAGGGAGCCTACAGGCTATCCACCCGTGAGAAAAGTGAATTATGTACTGAAAACTAGCTTAGGGTAAATGCTTCTATGTCCCAGAGTTAAGGTCCCCCGCTTTTTAGAAGCTTTTAAGAGTTAACTTAAATCAAGTCTCAAAACTCTGTCTTGTTTCATTTCATGTGCTACAAGCTAGTTATTGACCTTTTCCATTGCAGTCTGCCCCTCCCCCGTCCCCACACCCTTCCTTACTTTTCCTTCCAGTATAATAGACATGAATCACACAGAAATTATGACCAGTCATATTTTCTGTGAAAACATCATAACCAAAAGATGAACAAGCAAGATTCAATAGAAATTCTGAAAAAAGCTGGGAATTTTAATGGGCTATAAGCTCAATACAAGTCAGCATTGTGATGTAGTAGCCCAAAAGTTAACGAGGTCTGCCTAAGAGGGGCAGAGCTTCCAGGTGCAGGGAAACGATTATCCCACTGGTCTTTGCTTTTGTCAGACTTCATCTAGCGTATTGCATTCAGTTCTGGGCATCACTGTTTAATGAATAGGAAGGTGATTATCTCACTACACTTTGGTCTCATTAGACCTCATTTGGACAATTATATTGAATTCTGGATGCCACTTTTGAAGAAGGACATTGATAAACAGGGAAGCATACAGAGGATTGCAACCAGGACAGTGAAGGGTCTTCAGTGCATATCATAAAAGCATCAGTTGAAGGAGGTGGGCATATTTAGCCTAGAGAAAATAAGACTTATAAGGTATATGATGGCTATATTTGAATATTTGACGGGATTTCCTGTGAAGAAGAGGGATAAAATTTTAGTCTTTTGGGACCCAGAGGACAGATCCAAAAGCAATGATGGATACTGCAAAATAAAATGAAATAGAATAACCTCAAACCACCAACTTAGATTTGATGCTGGGAATAACTGCTTAACATTCAGTGGTGCTTCAAAATGAAATGAGATGAAAGAGATAATGGTTCCTCTCTTTGGAGATCTTCAGTCACTGGCTGGTTGATAACTGTTGTAAGTTTTAGTGAAGATTCCTTTGCTATATGGCTTGGACTAGATAGTTTCTGAGGTCCACACTAATTCCCAAGTTCTGTGAAATAGAGAAGTTGTAAGAAATGTCTGCTTATCTAAGCAAAGGGAAAGTGGAAGAGAGGTAAAAATTTCAGTGTACTTCTGTTGATCCCAGTGAGTAACAAGTCATCAGGTTGAATTCTTTCTATCCATGCCCATCAGTTTTTGTAATTAGCTGAGCCAAGCCTTCAATGTTGTATCAGCAAGGACCCTGGCATACACAGGAGGGCCTGCTGTACAGGTTCTTAGATCTACTTTTCTAAAAGGAAAAAAACTTTTGAGGTGTCAACAATCACCTTACTCAAACACATTCATTATTTGCTTAGTTCAGAGGAAAAAGTCAGCAGCTTGAACTTCAGAGAAAATACAAACAGAGAAACTAAGATCAACCAACTGACAAGACTTCAACTGTCTTACCATAAGCAGTGCATACATCACAGATCAATAGAAAATCCAACTGTCTGATCATACATGCATACATAGTTACTAGAGAGAGAAGCACCAACATCTGGGTTTTCAAAGCTGGGGATCTCCAAAAAGGGGCTGCCAAAAGTCTCCTCTGGCCAATCAAACACTTCCAATGAACAAGCCCCAAAGTAAAACCTCACCTCAGGGTGTTTATATATTTTCCATAGTCAGGGGGCATCACAACCTTTGAGAACCAGTGTCTCATTAGAAAATCAATCAATTGATTAATTAAAAATTAAAGGTATGACCCCCCCCAATCAAGTTTCCCTTAATGGGCAGGCCCATCAATGATTGGGGAAAATGTTTAACTCTCATTAGCATTAGAAATGTCTAGTCCCTAGTCTCTGAACAAACACCTTTATCTCCTACTGTCATTTTATGGTTGCTGCTATGCTTACTCCCATCTTCAAAAGAAATTCAACCTGGTCATCAGCTCCCAAATACCTTGGGATATCTTCCCCTTCAGAAACAGAAATTCATATTGTTTGGTAATAACTAGCAATGAAATGGAAATAATGTAATTCTAGAATTTTCCCTGTATTAGTAGTCATTTATGAAAAGTAGAATAATTTTCTTATTTACATTGTTTATTTACATGTTCTTCTTATCTTTATAGTAATCTATGGAGTCTGGATTATGGTACAAGATATGAGGAATAACTTTTCAGCGCTCTCAGGGACAAATATCCACAAACGCACAAATGCGTGCACACACACAAACACACACCCCTACTATACTTCAGACTACCACTGCTTCATTTCCCTGTTAATTCTTTATTTTATAAGGTTCTTATTTTCTATAAGATTGCAAGATTTTATAATGTTCTTATATTTTATAAGGTTCAAAGACTGTAAAAGGCATGCTCTGGACTTACTATAAATCACTAAAATAACAAAATTCTAATTGACTCAACCTCTGTTCCAAAGTAGACTTGGAAATTGTGTAACTTGTTACAAAATTTTGTAAATTTACAACATGATATTTATTTATTTCATAACAAGATATAAAAAGAGCAAATGAAAAAATATCCCTCCCCTGCTCCAATATGTTAGGAACCTACCTTCTGTCCTCTATGCCACTTTCATCTCTTAGGAGAAAGGGCTCAAACTTAACCATTTCCAAATAACATTGATCCCCTCAGAAATTACTCAAATGAGTTACAAAGGTCACACTTGAAGATGACTCCTTGGGGCATCAATGCTGAACTGATATAAACCTCAGACTCTGTAACACTGGGGTGCTGGAATACTTTCATGACCTTCTGGATCATAAGGTTGGCATGTCCAATCCCTTTTCTTCAAATAGGAAAGAAGTGAACATTGAAGCGGATGAATAATCTAGGCCTGTGTTGATAGGTTTATGTCATCTTCAGTGAACAGTGCCCAAGACCTCTCCTCCTTACAGTATTGTCTGTCATCAACAGAGGGGTTCAGGAGACCTTTCAGTAACTCTAATGAAAAATGACTCTGGTCCTATCTGAACGCTCCTGTATACAATCAAAGAGGTTTCTATTCACTGTATGATTAACTGACTAAAACCAGTCCCAGAATGCCTTTGCACATTCCAATATCTCCTCTTGCACTTCCATTGCCCATTATTATGTTTGTCCCAGAACGAGGCTCTTAGTCTTTCACGTGGAGAGATTCCATCAGAGGCACTCTACACTTATAACAAATCCTCATTGCATCTCAGGCTTAAACATTATAAATACTGGTTCTGTAATTTATCGACAGTGTCAAAGGAAAATAGATAATACCTAGTTAACGTTGATATGGCACTTTCAGGTTTGCAAAGCATTTTACATAAGTTGTTTAAAGATTAGAAAGTTGATTAGCAAGGTTTGAGGAAAGCAAGAATTAATTCTTAGGTACTAAGTGAATTGCCCTTGGTACTAAGAATATATATGATCCAATTTATAATTATTAGCTCACTTTCTCAGATAAGGAAACTGAGATTGAAGGGTGTTAAGTGACTTGTCCAGGATAACACAGCTAGGCAGACACATACACAGGTCTTCCTGACTCCAAGGTCATCATTCTATCCACTATACCACCTATTCCCCACATTTTACAAGTGGAGAAACTGAGGTTGAGAGCTATTACATCACCTGACCAGAATCACACAACTAGTAAACAGAACAGTGGACTTGGAGTCAAGAAAACTTGGATACAAATTCCCCTTCAGACACCTGCTAGCTTTGTAATCCTGAGCAAGTCATTGAACTTGACCCAGCTTCAGTTTCAATGTAAAATATGTAAAAAGTAATAAATAAATAAAAACTTGTTATTATAGTATATAAATATGCTGTGATATTTTGATTATATAATAAAGAGTAAAATATGTATTATATGAAACAAAATATATTTATAAGATATAACTATATGTATAAATATATAAAATTGAAATAATAACAGCACCTACCACACTGTGTTCTGTGGTGATCATATTACGTAATGCATGCAAACTTAAAGAAATATTGCTATTATCGTTGTTTGTTGCCATTATTAATGACTCTACTGAGTTTTGGCATCATGACTCTCTGCGATGAATCTCATTTATTCTGCTCTCATTTCCACCTTGTAATCTTCTAAAAAAATAAAAATGGGGGGGGGGGCCCAAGGGTCCAGAGTAAGTTTCTCACCTCTCCAACTTATTTGCCCAAAGCAATCATTTAAATCCCACCAATCTCTCATCATTTAAATAGCTCCTGAAATCTGGCCTTTATCAAAAACACTTCTTGCATTTGAAAGAATGACATTTCCCTGTCAGCTGATAACTTCTTGCCTGACTGATAATCCAGATATGAGTAAGCTTCCTAGAAAAAAAAGATCCCTACAATTTACATTTTTTTAGAGAGCTTAGAAAGATGTATTGCATTGAATTCAGGTCTTAGGATCCATTATTCCATCAAGTTGGATACCTTTTGTACCAGTATATAAAATCCTCCTCTGCCTCAGTAGATGAGGCAGCCATGGCCTCCATCAATCAACTGACAAGCATTGATTAAGCTCCTACTATGCGCCAATGGCATTGGGGCTAAAAATGTAAAGAATAAAATAAACTCAGCTTTTAAGTGTGATAGCTAGTGTATTGTCCTTGGAGTCCAGAAGACCTCAGCAGGAATCTTGTCTCAGGTGCTTGCTAGCTAGCAAGGTGGTGGGAGAATTACTTAACCAGCCTGAGAAGCAGACATAATAATATAGACATGATGGAAAAAACATAAAACATCCACCTAAGGTCATTATAAGTATCAAATGAGATATATACAGTCCTTTACAAATCTTCAAGCGCTCCATACAGTTGAACTCTATTAATTGGATCCAACTGAAGAAGGAAATGGTGAATCATTCTAGCATCTTTGCCAAGGAGACCCCAAATGGGGTTACATATAGAGTCAGACATGAAACTACTGAACAACCATAAATTTGACCCAACTTTATGTTCATCAAAATCATCGTGGTCATCGTTATTATTCATTCTTTTCTATTTTGTCATTTTGTCTTCTCACCATCCTGGGAGATAGGTACTATTATTATCCCTATTTTGCAGAAAAAGAAAATGTAGCTGAGATAAAATAAGTGACCGCTCCAAGGTCACACAGCTGTTAGGTGTATAATCAGATTTTGAACTCAGGTCCTCCTGACTCATTTTCCAGAAGTCTATCTACTATTCCACCTCAAGGCTGCCCCACTTAGCTTCATTTCATTATTTAATTATATAAAAATATATATTATTAGTTATAATATTTGTAATATAATAATTATTATATGTAATACATATAATATGTAATATAATGTATAACATTAATTATAATCTATGATATTAATTAATATATTAATTAATTATATATGTATACAATTATTTAATCTGAAGATGGGAAGAGTCCCGAGAGAAATCACTGTCCTCTTCATTTACATTTAATGGTCTGTCACCTGTTGAACTAGTGGACAAAATACTGTTTTAAAAAACTGATTTGAGCTCATCTTCTATGGATTCACTCATTCTTGTTGTAATGCAAACAGCAGAGTTGATGTATGTATTATTGTATCAGACTCTCTTATGTGGTAGTTGAAATTATGATGCAATCATTATCACTTATCGCATTCTCTTCCTTTTGGTGAGGTTCATTTAAAATGATACAAGAATAAGTCATAGTTCTCCTATTCTTTTATACTTAATGTTCTGCAGACATATGACCAGGCAGATAAGATGACTATTTTGTAACTGAATAAGTGTTTTAGGACATAAGCTAATCTTTTGTAGACTCACTGAAAGCATCTTTGGAACAACTCCAGTAGCATACAGGATGATGGGGCTTCCATGTGCTTTATCCTATTTTCCCATGCTTTTGAGGTCTTTCACTAGGTCTCTATATTTTGAAGATTTTTTTTTTGTTCCATGCAGTTTGGAGATTATGAGTATTTGTTATGATTATCTCTACAAAGAAAGTTGTTCTGAATTGTTTATGGATTGTTAATATGTCTACTTAATGTGAATAGCAGTCTGTAATGGTGGTCCATTTTCAATACACTTTATCTATTACATTTTCAAGAAGATTCCTGGGTCTAGTTTTGTCATTTATCATGTTATGAAAGATAGCAGGCTTCTAATGTATAATGTTGACAATCAGGTCATGACTTGGTAGGTATTCAATGAGTGCTAAATACTTGTATCATGTAATGATGTATTGCAGAGGTTCTTCCATTTTCTTGAGTACTCTGTATTGAATACTTGGTCAGCCTTCTTAAGGATTGTCCTCTTCTTTTGTCTTGATGTCTGAAACCAGAGTTATCATCATGAACCCATATGTTTCCACTAAATGACAAAAATCTATAAAAATAACTTAATTTTTCAGTTCTTCTTTAGCAATTTAAAAATAGATTATTATTTTTCTGGAGTTCATTGTTGTTTTAATAAAGAACCATTTTCCACATGGACTTCAACTACTTGGGTGTTTTCCCTATCCTTCTGTGTACATTACATATCAACAGAACATGAATAAACCCTTGGCTTAGAATTCAGTCAAAGTTATTCATCATAGGCACCAACCATGAATGTTCCAATGCTTTCTGGCAGCTTTTAAAATAATTATTGAATTCATTACAAGTTGGGCTTTATGCCTCTGGGACTTTTTGGCTCACTGTTTTTGGTCCTGGGCCAATATGTCATTTTCTTGTATTTGCCAATTATATAAAAGATACAAACTGTGAGCACTTAGTATATATAAACATGTATTTGATGTTTGTTGGAGAAGTCAATAATAGTCTCGTCATTTAGTGATATCTGTGTGTTGTCCTGTGTTAAAAAAAAAAAAAGTCAGATCAGACTTTTACTTGAGAGGAAGTTGGTAAAGTACCATTCTATTTGTTTATATGACACTGAGAAGGTGTCACATAGTTCCAAATCTGAGTCAATGGGTAACTGAAAACCTGATTGTTAAGATTTGCATTTTGGTCACTGAACAACTTGGTTAAATCACTGAGTCAGAAGACCTGAGTTCAAATACTGCCTCAGATACTTAACTAGACATGTGACCCTAGCAAGTAATTTAAACTCCCTCTATCTCAATTTCTTCATCTTTAACATAAAGGGTTTCGATTTGATGACCTCTAAGGTCCTAGCTCAGAACCTATGATCCCATGATTTAAGTGAAATCTTATTCATTAGCTCCCACGTAAAAAACAAACCAAAACAAAAACCAGTCTTCCTTCTGGCAGTAAAAGTAGACAAATCCAGTCCATGAGAAGGTAAAGGCAGTGTGGAAGGAAGGTCCCTGATGTCTTAGCAGCTTCCCACCAGTCTTTGAACTGTGTTTATATGTTTCTTGCCCAAGGGGCCAGAATTCCAGGCCAGTCGACCTCGGAGCAAAGATAATAAGCTGTAGATTATCGCACATGTCCTTTGGAAGTCTTGATTCACAGCAGCCACTTCCCATTCTTTCAAGGAAGTTTAGAGTTTTAATAGTATTCTTTGAAGTTTTAATACTGATGATGATAATAGCATTTATATAGCCATTCAAGATTTGCAGAGTTTACAGCTACTATCTCATTTTACACATTGAACATCCCTGGGAGGTAGGTGCTGTTATTATCCCAATTTCACAGAGGAAGAAAATGAGTCAGATAAAGACTGAAATGCCCAAGGTCCCACAACTGGTAAGGATTGGAAGTCTGATTTAAACTCAGGTTGTCCTAACTCCAGGTCCAGTGCTCTGTCCATGGTATTGACTAACTTGGATGTGACTTCTGCCATGGATTTCGTTAATGAGGTTCAGTTTTATTTCTTTCACCCAAACTTTCATTTTTGTTGGTTAAAGCTACATGGAAAACCAGTAATTCTTTTCCTCTTCTTTCTTCTTGGGTTCCCTCTCACATCTCATTTGATTACTTCACACATCTTTGTGGTGAAATTTTTGTTTCATGCGGCATTATTTAATTTATTCCTTTGTGCCTTACGCCCTCTCTCACCATAACTTTTTAATTTTAGCTTTCAATCTAGGAAAGCCAGAATTTCAGATAGGTTCCCCCTTTTAGTGTCTCTTTCATATATTTCCTTTTTTTCTTTTTTTGCCATTGATTGGATACTATGGCATTTATATATTTCGGTTGCTTTAACAGCTAGACATAGAAGTTATCTCTTAAAGTCTTTCTCAGGATCTTCAATAGTTCACCCGAGCTGCCTCTACTGTGGGATTTTTGACACCTGAAAGGACAGGGGACATTTTCTTATAAGTCAAGTTTCTTCTTATCGTTCTTACCACAGAATGTCTACCTCATATATTCTTGAATCCTTCTGAAGTGATCTTATACTCTCACTCAAATACTGGAAGAAAATGTGATTGCTCATAATGGATATACCAGACAACCACTTTTTGGAATGGTTTTATTTTGATGCTCTCTCAGACTCATAAAACATTCTTCCAAGTTCTGGTGTAAGTATGCACATCTTTGCAAAATCATTTGAGACTAGTGCAAGTTCATCAACTATTCTCATCTTGGGTTTAATGAGTTGCTAGTGGCAACATATTTTCATCTTATCTCAGGAGTTCATAGACTTTCTTCGTCATGGGCCCTTTTGGCAATCTAATGAATCCTTCTCAGAATAGTATTTGTAAATGCTTGAAATAAAACATTTAAGATTATAAGGGAAGCCAACACTTACTGAAAGTAATTGATTTTTTTTCTATCCAAGTTCACAGCCTCCATGTAATATATCCTTGGATCTTTGATGGTTTAATCTTTCTTTAAGGATAAAGTTACTTCTAATTATTTCCCTAAACTGCCTTGTCCTATAATTTGAAGCTAAAAGCACTATTGGCAAAGAAATTGTGAAACCCTTACATATAATTGCGGAAATGCATTCCCAGATTTGACATCATTTAGTAATGGCGCCTAATGGAAGTGTTCATGTTTAGCAGACACTCTTGATTTGCCTGCTTTGGGAATTAGTGACATATTCACTGAATCATTTCCTAAAGGTTGAGTAGTGATAATTTCTGATTAGTTCTGGTATCTCTTACTAGTTACTAATTAGTTGTGTTACTAGTGCACAAGGAATACCATTCACTTATCACAATACATGTCCAGTTGGCCATTTTAAGAGTTTCATTTAGGGCCAACCTGCTTGAGCTTTTTATGGTCCATATATTTCCTTGACTTTTAAGAGCCATTGCATGTCACTGACCAGGGTACAACCCAATCCATGACATCTCAAGAACCCAGCTCAGTATCTTACAGTCTTGGAAAATTACTTGAGGCTCAGAAAATTTAATTGAATTGTCTTTAAAATTAATTTTGCAAGCACCTATCTCTTCTTCCCATTCATTCCCACTAGTTTAAGTGAACTGAAAATGGTTACACAGTTCATTACTTTCTCAGGATTTGAACCTAGACCTTCCTGACTCTATACCTTACACATTGTCAGCTGAGACACACTACCTCTCTCTTCTACAGGGAATTCAAGTTAAACTTAAGGCACCAGCCCTGACTCTGGAGTCAGATGGTCTGAGTTCCAGTCCTGTCTGTTAATCTACCAAATATGCCAAATTCTCTTTGAGCATCCTTTTCCATCATTCCTTGGAAATCTTTGATCAAGTATGTCCTGATCTTCCCTACCTTCCAATGACTGGCAAGTTCTCTGAGCGTTTTTTCTGTTGTTACAGTGTTACCCAATGCCTATTCCCCACTCTATTGTATGATGACTTCCTTTCACACTGTTAGTGATTACTGACAAGGAACAAACACTCAGTTATGAATGCTGTAATTTGCTGAATTGATGCATGCCTTTTTATCTGTATTCCATGGATAATTTTTCCTAAATAAACATGACCATGAAAACAGTACTTAAAACTGGGAAATGATCGTGCATTTGCATGATACAAAATGAATGCTGCATATTCAAAAGGAACTCTGCCTAGTCACAAATGAGCACCTTTTAAATTAAAATTACAGGCATCTCTTCTGTTCACTTTAGAAGGATTTTTATTTCTCTGTTAGCATTGGGAGAAAGCAGGTTATAAGCACGTTTTAAATTTTGAGTCTTCATGCAACACTGGTTTATAGGTAATAACAAAAATTGTAATAACTTCTATGCTAAAATTGAAGAAGCTACCTCTGGCTTTCTGAGTGTCCCTGAAAAGGACAGTTGACTTCCCTGAGCCTCAGTTTCCTCATTTGTGAAATAAGGATTTGGGAAGTTGTTCTCCTAGGTTCCATCCAGATATCAGCCCTGTGATTCAGGATACTTCCCCAGAGCACATGTTCTACTGAAAGAATCTTTGGAAACCTAGGAAACCTTTTATGACATGTTAGAGATCAAAGAGGATTTCCGTAAATCACAAAGAAATTACTACAAGTTTATTACATCTGTTTTGATAGTGATGAATAGCCTGGGGAAAATGTGGAACTGTGTAATGAGAGCTGACTGTGGAATCAGATGACCTGAGTTCAAATAACTGTAATGATTCCTGTGAGACCAGGGACAAGTCTTTTTTTCCTCCATGGGCCTCAGTTTTTCATCTATAAAATGAGAGCATTGTAGTACATGGCCTCTAAACTCTCATTCTATGTCAGAATGCCAGCTCCTTGAGGGTAGACTTTGTTCCATTTCTTTCATTTGTATGTCCTGCACTTTTCATAGTGTCCAGAACATAGTAGATGCTTAATAAATGCTTAATCATTGATTAGTCCTGTAAGTATTCTTATCTCAAGTAAACTCTTGAAGATCATGGTTCACTAAATCAAGTTTTGGACTTGGAGTCAAGAAGACCTCAGTTCAAATCCCACCTTTGATACAATTACTGGCTGTGTGACTGGAGAAATTGCTGAACCTCCTTGAATGGGAATCTGAGTTCTCTCATCTGGAAAATGGACTTAAAAAGTGGCACCTACCTCCAGAATTATTATTTGGGTCAAATGGGATAATGTGTGTAAAGTTCTTTGAAAACCTTAAAAGCCAATGTAAATGTTAGCTATTTTTCAAGCCACCTACTATTATTTCCCCCCACAGGCCATAGATCCTTATAAAAGTAAGATTCCAATTGTCTCAGTAAGAACTCTTTAGCATAAAATAACAGAAGTAAAAAATATAAGAACACAGCCATGTTTCTCTTATGTGAGTGAATGATCTGTCTCCAATTCCTTTTTTCTTGTTAAAGGAAAAGAAACTTCACTCTATATGTATCAGGTTTCACATAAAAACTCTCTCTGATTACCGGAGCAGGAAAATGATAAAAAGGCATGAACAAATAGAAGTTTATTACTCTCATAGCCCTAACTTCCTCATCTCCTTAGTACTGCAGCTTGCTTTATGGCTGCAGGTCTGTCACAGACTGCTTCAGCATCCATAATGGATTGTTCCCTTTTAGGTCTTGGATTGGCCAACAGGAGACACACTGCTATGGGTATATGTACAGAATTAGACAGTCAAAGATCAGGACCAAGCCTTAAAGATGGCATTAACTATTTTCCTCCTTTTCATGAGGAGGAAATTGAGGCTCAGATTGGGAAAGTGAAATTGGAAGTAGATTAAACAGTCCCAGTGGCATCCTTTGATAAATTGATTTGCAGTTTACCAGGAATAAGGAACGACCTGTTTAAAGTCAAGGTCTCTCTGATTCCCATTGTGGCTGGCTTCCTGATGCCATATCCTGCCTAATTCTCACTCAAATCAGAATAGATGGTACAGTGGATTGAAAACTGAGTTGAGAAGACTGGATTCTGAATCTCGCCTCAGATTCTTATTACCTGTGTGACCCTTGGCAAATCCCTTCACCTCTCTCTAGTTTATTCTGTAAATTAGGGATAATGAAAGAGTTTTCTGTGAGGATCTGATGAAATAATACATGTCCCATGCTTTGGAGTTATTACGGC
This sequence comes from Bettongia penicillata ogilbyi, assembly GCA_023548195.1. Classification (NCBI taxonomy): domain Eukaryota; kingdom Metazoa; phylum Chordata; class Mammalia; order Diprotodontia; family Potoroidae; genus Bettongia; species Bettongia penicillata. The sequence continues at coordinate 8,289,023 of JAJHZJ010000595.1, forward strand.
TTGTTATTGTTACTTGGAGCTTTGGTGTGAAGGACACATGGCAGCTCTGAATAGGAACTTCTACTAGTGTCATCCAGCTTGGAGCTGTTCCTCCTCTTATTCTCCAAGTCAAAACCTGGTCATAGTGCCAGTAATAAAGAGGAGAGTCAGACTGATGTGGGAAAGAACATCGGTTTTCAAGTCACGTGACCTTGCTTGATCAGTTAATTAACTGTTAGTTTTGAGCAAGTGATATCTAGGTCAATTTTCTCATCCAGAGTGCATCGGGCCAGATGATCTCTGAGGTTCCTTTTAGCCCCAAATCATGTGTTACTGTGATCAGCCTTGAGTCCCATGCTATTAAATGTCTTTGTCCATGATTTGTGCAGTGGCAACATTCTATGGAAGGAACACTGATCATAGACTCAGAAGGACCTAGGCTTAAATCTTTCCTCTGATTTATATTAGCTATGTGACTAGGGGCAAGGTGCTTAATCAATGTGGGTTTCAAGTTCTGTAAAATGAAGTAAAAGAATACCTCCATTACCTTTTTGGTTTCTTGACAAAATCAAATGAAATAATCTATGTGAAACCCCTTGCGAATCTTAGTGTTCTGATATGTTAAGTACCATGTTTGTCATCATTCCAATAAAGCCATAGGAGTCATTCTTGTCAGATTTGTACATGACATGAAGCTGAGAAGGATAGCTAACAGATTAGATGGCAGGCTCAAGGTCCTGAGAGATCTCAACAGGATCAAACAATAGACCATATCTAATTCACTGACACATAGTAGGTGCTTAATAGATTCTTGTTGACTGACTGATAAGGCCTGGTATATACTTGGTACTTAATAAATACTCTCTCTAGGTATGAGATGAAATTCAGTGAGGACAAATATATAGTTAGCTCTGGTTCCAAAAATCACCTATACAAATATCGTGTGTGGTGTCATAAGCAAATTATGGGAGCATGGAAAATTTCATCTGTCAGATCTATGGATAAGGGAACAATTTATGAACAAGCAAGAAGTAGAGGACATTGTGGGCTGTTGGATGGATAATTTTGATTATGTTAAGTTAAAAAGGTTTTGGACAAATAAAAGTGATGCAGCCAATATTAGAAAGAAAGCAGGAAATTGGGAGAAAAAAATTTACATCATTTTTTTCTCATAAAGGTATTATTTCTCAAATATATAAATAACTGAGTCAAATTTACAGGAATATAAGTCATTCCACAATTGATAAGTGGTCAAAGGATATTAACAAGCACTTTTCAGAAGGAGAAATCAAAGCTACCAGTGGTTCTGTAAAAATATGCTCTAAACGACTATTGATTAGAAAAATGCAAATTAAAACAATGCTGAGATAGCACCTCACACTTGTCAGATTGGTTAATATGATAGAAAGGGAAAATGACAGATGTTGAAGGGGATATGGGAAAATTGAGGAGCTAATACACTGTTGGTGGAGCTGTGAACTGATCCAGTCATTCTGGAGAATAATTTGGGATTATGCCCAAAGGGTTATAAAACTGTATATATCCTTTGACCAAGCAATACAGTTACTAGGTCTGTATCCCAAAGAAAAAGGAAAAGGATCTATATGTACAAAAATATAGCAGGTGTATCTGTGGTGGCAAAGAAATGGAAATTGTGGGGATGCCCATTTATTAGAGAAAGACCGAACAAGTTGGGGCATATGATTTTAATGAAATACTATTGTGCTATAAGAAATGATGACCAGTCTGGTTTCAGAGAAGCCTGAACTCACTTGAACTAATGTAAAGTGAAGTGGAAATCAGGAGAACATTGTACACAGTAATAGGAATATTGTAAGATACATAACTGTGAATGCTTTTGCTACTTTGATCAATACAACAAAACAAGACAATTCCAAAGGACTTATAATGAAAAATGCTATCTAACTCCAGGGGAAAAACACTGATGAAATCTGAATGCAGACCAAAACATAGTAAGTTTTTTTACTTTCTTTTTTTTATTTTGGTCTGTGTTTTCTTTTGCAACATGGCTAATTGGGAAATATATTTTGCAGGACTTCATATGTATAATCTGTATCTAAGTATTTGTCTTCTCAAGGACAAAGGAGAGAGGGAGAAAATTTGGAAATGAAGTTTTTAAAAGCCTAATGTGAAAATTTTTTACATGTACTTGAGAAAAAATAAAATAGAGGGAAAAGAGAAGAGTTGACATGATAGAGCAGGAAGAAATCTTGATTTGGAATTAAAAAATGGATCCTGGTTTCAAACTCCAGTTCTGTCATTCTTAATCTTGGTTACATGGAATCAAAAGGGTCTGATTTCAGGGCACCTGGATAGGAAAAGAAAATTTCATAATTTATCCAATATTTTCAAAAAACCAGTCCCACAGTCGATCAACAGTATCTACATATTCTTTGTATCCATGATGTCACCCAGTACAGCAATTTAAAGTCTATCAGTGCCCCAGTTTTAGTGAGTATCTACTGATGTACCAGGAAGATAACATAGGCATTTATAAGTAGCTGCAGAATAAACACAAGTTAGTTTGGGGGAGAAGCCACTATCCAGCAAGTATCAGGAAGGGCTTCATGTAGAAGTTGGTGTTTGAGATGAGTTTAAAGAAAGTAGAGATTAGAAGAGGTTGTAATTAAATATAAAGGTATCTTAGGTATAGGGAATGGTTAGTTAAAAATTACAAAGATGGAGTATCCTGTGAGGAAGAGGAAAAACAAGTGTGTCTGATTGAGGCTGGCTTCTTTGTGAAGGTCTTGCAGTGCTGGATGGAAGTTTCTACTTGATTCTAAAGGTGATAAAGAGCCTGTGGTGTTTATTGGAGATGGGGGAGATAAGGATAAACTTGGTCTTAAGAAAAATCACTATGGTAAACACTTAGAAGCTGGGTTAGAGTGGAGAGCCACTTGAGGCAAGGAAACCAGTTAGAAGGCTAGTATACATAGTAAGTTATAAATAGGTCCAAAAGGTAAATGGATGGATGGGTGAATGGATGATGAATGTGGCAGATCTTTTAAATACCATTCCCCAGGAATGGAAAATCAGTGTTCTACCTTGGGGCTTCCTTTTGGTATTCTGTCATCAGACCTTGCAGTCTTTACCACCATTATTTCTTTGTACTCTTTCCTCTAACTAGATTTTTCCATTCCACCAATTTCATTTGCCTGTTATTCTTAATCCCTATCATTACAGAGGAGATTAGGTACATTTCTAGGCCCCAGGAGATGCTGGATCTTGCCTTAAGATGGGCAATTAATTAGGGTTGTGTGTCTTTTTTTGTGTGTCTTTGGGTTAGAATGTAAGCTTCTTGAAAGCAGAGATAATTTCCTTATGTGGCTTTGTATACTTAGTTCCTAGCACAACGTAGGCTCTTAAAATTTTTATTTTCAGTTAAAAAGCATTTGTTTTTCTCTCCCCCCAGCTCCTCCCTGCAACTGAAAGATAAAAAAGAGAAACATAAGTCAAGTCAGTGAGTATTTATTAAGTGATCAGGCACTTGACCAAGCCCTGGAGATACCAAGGAAGCCAAAACAAGTCTCACAGTCGATTGGCAGCTATGGAAGTGATCTTCCTAAAGTGTAGGTTTGACTCTTGTCGCCTTCCCCCAAGTTAGGAAACTTAATATTGCTTTCAAAGCTGAGAAGAGGATGGGCTGGAATGAGGAGAGAAATTGAGACAGGGATCCCGATCATCAGTTTTTGAAGTGGTTCCTTAATAAATGCTTGTTGTTTGATTGTGGTGGTAGAAAGGGAGAGGTCATGACTGACACAAGAAAATGAATTCTGAGTCACATAACTGGTGACTCGTTGGATGAAGTTGAGACCAGGTGATCCTTAGAAGCATCCCTGTGACAGGGTAGAACACCATTTCCCCATTCCTTCAGTTGAACTAAACAACTCTTATCACTGAACTCAAGTGGTAAGGATTGATGTTTGATTGCATTTCATCTTTCCTATATATAGAAAATGACACAATACCCACAACCTTAGAAAAGTTGAGAGAGGAAATTTGTTGAAGTGAATATGCCATTTACCAAAGCTGTCTCCCAAAGTGGACTGTATCAGCTAGAATGATAACATATGGTAAGACTTCCCAAGCAAATATTGGCACTTTACTTCCATTTCAGTTCACTTATATTTAAGAAGCCTTTATTATGCGCACATGGTGAGCCAGGCAGAGAGGATAGAGAGATGGCCTTAGAGCAAGAGAGACCTAGGTTCAAATGTACATACATGGCTCTACATATGTGCTAATCTCTGTGTTACTCTCTAAGACTACCTGTTTCAGAAAAGGTGCTGACCTGCATTGGCAGAGGGAACTTCATCATCCTGGAGTTCCCTGTGTCAGTAGAATCATAAGTCCACTCAGTATCCATATGTGCTCACCACTGTGCTGGTTATTGGGGATACAAAGAAGCATCTGGTGGCTCAGTGGATAGAGCTCTGGAGCTAGAGTCTGGGAGGCTTGGGTTCAAATCTAGCCTCAAATATAGCTGTGTAACTCTGGGGAAATTGTTTAACTTCTGTTTCCCTCATTTAACCTACCTCAAAGTATTGTTGTGAAGATCAGATGAGAAAATATTTGTAAAAAGTGCTTGGCACAGTATGTGGGGTACAGGAGATGCTAGAGTAATGTTTATCCCTTCTTTTCTCACTTTCCACCAAAACCTAAAATGAAATTACTCTGCAAAATAACATAATGGTTTGAGAGCTGACCTAGGAGCTGGAAGATTTCCACTTCTTACTTGTACACTTTACCCCTGAGTGGCCAAGATCACTCTTAGACTGAACTGTTGCCAAGACCTATGTTGGTATGAGTCCCTTGCTCTGATGAAATCTCCTTCAATATTCTGTGTTTACTTCTTGGGCTATGTCCTGCTTCCCACCCACCCTAATAGAATGTAAGGTCTATGTGGGCAGGGATTGTATTGTGTTTGTTTCTATAATCCCAGTCCTTAGTCATGCCAAAACATGAAAAGCACTTAATGAATGTTGTTGAATGTTGATTGATTGAGTGAATGAAAAAATTGGACCTGCCCTCAAGGAGGTTGTGTGTGCATGTATATATGTATATACACATACACATATACACACATATGTAGGCATATATGTATATATTTACACATACACATGCATCTACATGTATATATGCTTACATACACTCACACTCTTAATGCTACCTCATTTCTTCCAAGTAAAGAAGTGCTCCAGTATTCCACAGAAACAGAGCATGTGTAACTTACTTTTCTGCATCAAACAGAGCCTCCATTTCCAGATGCCTCATGCACATGTTGGCATTAGGCTGTTGTCATGGCAATACCCCTTAATTTTTCCTAAGAGTTTTATGTTATAGTCCACATTCCTGCTAGAGGAACCCCAAGCATGATCACTGGTCTAACTCACTAGATATAAATTGTCCTTCATGTTTCTGTACATTTCTGTGCTTTGGCTTCTTTTGGTTTTAAAGTAATACATTTTGACTATTCTCTTGCTAATTGTTTGAGAGAAGAAAATATTTTTTTTTGTTTGTTTTTGTGTCCAGCACCTAGCACCGGAGGTACAGTGGAAAAGTGGACAGAATGCTTGTTCAGATCCTAACTCTGTCGTCTACTAATAGTGTGATTTTGGACAAGTCACTTAACATCCCTGCTCTTCATTTTCCTCCTATTTAAAGTAATGGGTTTAGACCAGATAGACTCTGTGGTCTCTTCTGACTCTGGATCAATAATCATAGGTCATTTAACACACCCAGGACTCAGTTTCATCCTTTGTAAAAAGAGGGGTGTGGATTAGATGTCTCCAGCCTTAGGTCAATAACCATATATATCCTTTTTGTCTGAACCTCTGATTTTGTGTTGAGAGCTCCCAGTGAGGAAACTCTTCAGTTAACATGGGTAATGATTTTAAAACTTAGTGCTTTAGAGACCTGCCTGGAGAAACTGAGACTTGAAGTGATTCAACCACAGTCACACAGACAGTATGTGTCAGGGGTGGGACTTGGAACTAGGCCATTCTGGTTCTGGGCCCAGTTCTGTTTCCACTAAAGCTTCTCTGCTTCTTGTCTTATGAATAGTAAGCCCTTAACAAATAATTGATAAATTGCATTAGGAAAGAATGCCTAAATTGGAGTTAAGAGATATGGATTCAGAGCCAAGCTCTGTGATCTTGGGCAGGTCATTTTACCTGTATGGGCATCAGCTTTCTCAGTTGTGTCTTTCTTATCCTTTTCTCACACATGGGGCTCCCAGAATAGCTAGACCAAGTTCAAAGTACTCTGTGGCTCTGAGTATTTTAGGTTTGATCCTGGATGTAATAGGAAGCCACTGGACCATATCAAATGGGAGGGAGAGGCAGCATATACGGCCACTTTGATAGCTGAGTGGAGAATGGACTTTAGTAGGAAAAGACGTGTCAAGAAGACCAGTCAGCAGGCCATTTCTAAACTTTAAGCGATGAAGAGCCACACCAGGGTGATGGCAATGTCAGAGGGGAGAAGAAAGTGTATATAAGAGATACTTTGAAGATCAAATCAATAGGACTTGGGAGCAGATTGAATGTGAAGGTTGAGAGAAAGTGAGGAGTCAAAGATGACACCAAGACTGTGAGTCTCAGACACTCAAGGAATGGTAATGCCTTTGACAGTAATAGGAAAGTTTGGACTTGATGAGCATTTAGAGGGAAAGATAACAAGTTCAATTTTGACATGTTGAGTTTAAAGATGTATATGGGAAGTCCAGTATGAGATGTCCACTATGGAGATTTCAGTCTGGAGATTGGGATAAAAGTTAGGGCTGGGTACGTAGATTTGAGAATCACCAATAAAAACAATAATTGAATCCATGGTAGCCGATGAGATGAGAGAAGGGCACTCAGGACACAACCCTGGGGAACACCACCACTGGTGGGGATAGCCTGGATGAAGATATAGCAAACACAACTGAAGAAGCAGTTAAGGAGTAAAAGAACTCAGAAACCTAGAGAGAAAAGAGTGTCAAGGAGAAGAGGGTGATGGGTAGTGTTAAAGGGGTCAAGAAGGATGGGGGTTGAAAACAGTCATTATATTTGGCAAATAGAGCTCGATGACATTATAGAGAGCCCATTTGATTAGGTGAGGAGTCTGGAAGGTGTACTATAGAAAATTAAGAAGACAATGAGAATAAAGGATGTGGAGGGATCAATTATAGGCAATGATCCTGAGAGGTTTAGTCATAGAAGTCAAGAGAGTTATGGAATGACAGCTGATGGGGATAGACAAATCAAGTAAAGGGTATTTTCTTGAGATGGGAGAGATATAGGTATGTTTGTAGGCAATAGAGAAGCAAAGAAGACAGGAAGAAGTTGAAGAAACATTAGATAATGGGGTTGATAAAGGGGAAAATCTGCTAGAGAAGATGGGATGGAATGAAATCACTTTGACATCTAGAGGAGTTTTCTTTGTCAAGGAGAAAGGCTACCTAATGTGAGAAATGGGTGAGGGAGGAAATCTTGGTAGAAGGCATCTGGAGGACATGAGATGAGGAGCAGGGAAAAAGAAGGAGTTCTTGGCATATGACATTATTTTTTCAGTAAAATGTGAGGCAATTTTCATCTGGGATGGTGGGAATCTAAGCCATGAGAAGTTGGAGAAGTAAGAAGATTTGTAAAAATTAATGATTGGGATAGTGAATAATTAGGGAAGAATGAAAGGATTTTTCTTCCATAACAAGGCTCCAGTTGAGATTCTAGAACATAAATTGTAGTGGATCTGATAGTCAATATGGCTTTGTGATTTTCTCCAGCTTCACTGAGAATATTCAAAACCTACTGCTTTATTGTCCCCATTTTGAACTGGTGAATGCCTCAGACTGTCCCCAAGTTCTATGGGTATGTTCTACTTATTAGATCTCTCCACAGCTGAAGTATTAGGTCCTAAACTGCCCCTAGCTCTGTCTGCAGGTCAACATTCCCAGACCACCTGGCCTTATGAGTAGTGAGATGAATGTTTTGCACTGGCCAAATTACAGCATCAAATCAAACAGACTTTGTGGAAGTAAAGAACCTCAGTATTGCTTCATATGTATGAGAGAGTTTATTAGAGAACCTCCAAGATTCATTCTCACTCTAAATCTTTGATACTATGAATTGAAATGTGAAATGCTTTGGGAGTCTGAGAGGGAAAGAAACCAGTTTCCTCTAGTCTCACAGGAAGAGATTAGCCATTGAGTGAATTTGAATTGAACTCATTCCAAGAGCTTTTATTGAGAAAATGTGGGTGACTTAGAGTTCATATACTCTGAATTCCTATTGGAAATGGAAGGGCTTGGTGGTTTTTCATTTGGGGATAATTAAAAACAATTTTCTCCCCCTTGTCTAATGCAAAATTACTCTTTTTTGTGTTTTGTGATTATGGGAATGATCATTTCCTTTGGTTTCAGTAGTTCAGAGCAGTTTTTTTGTTCTGTGATCATTTCAGAATGACTAAAATGGTGATAAAATTAGAGGGGTTTCAAAATTAGTCAGGTAGGTAGGGGGCTATGAGAACAGAATGGTATATACATTTTCATATTTATTTTCTGCGTATGATGCCTTTGATAATTTTTCTTTGTTGCCACAAAGGGTCCACAGAATAGAAATTGAAATGACTCTGAGGGAAAGATGAAAGTATTCAACAAAACATCTTTTCAAAGTCAGACCTCATTACCAACACCCTGCTCTACTCTCACCCTACCCCAAAGAGATCACCACTGTTTTGGCCAATGGACGGATACAGGAAGTACAGGGAGCTAACAGTGCTGAATGAAGGAGAAATGGAAAATCTCAGTTCCAAGTAGTTATTCACTGTGGGTCATTTTATTCTTCTGGCTCAGGGCTCTGGGAATCCAGCTGAATATAGACCTCCTTTTGAGATTGCTAGCTCCCTAGGGGTTCAGAGATAGATGAGAAACTGCCTCTATTAACTTAGCCCACAACACAGACACACATTAAACAAAGAGCTTAGTGGTTGAGGATGCAAGGGGGAAGTGTGTGGGAAGGATGAACATGGAGATTTTCTTTTCCTTTAAACAGTGGCTTCTTTTAATAGAGCCTACATGCCAAGATACATCAGGCCTTGGACCACAGATATACAATAATTTAGTAATTCAATCTGCCATGGAGCTTAACAGCTGAAAACAAGGGTTTCTTGAGATGTTCTATAAACAATGGGAAAATTGGCCGACCGCCTTTCCCCCTAATATATTGAGCAGAGGGAGCTAGAGAAAGAAGATTCTAAATGAATGAAGTAAGAAACTAGAAGCATTGGACAGGCTGGAGTCTGAGCCATTGTTAGACCTACTGTGCCTTCTTCCTCCCCTCCCCTTGGCGTTTACCTGGCAGAATATGGCAGTCACCAGCCATATCAGATTTTTTTAGGCTATAGTTCTCAAAACATTTTCCAGGCAATTTTAAAAGGAAACTGATATTTCCATGCCATTTAGAAAAGAGAAATTTACTGGCACAGTAGTGCAGTGGAAAAAAATATTGGATTTGAAGTTAAAGGACCAGAATTTGGATCTCAGTTCTGCTATCTGGAATCAGAATAATCTTGGGCAGCTATCCAAAGAAAAGTTCATTTCAGAGGTGGCCCTTTTGTGAAAAAAAGAGAGAAAAGAAAATGGCCCAGAGAGTACTCTGAGCTTCAGTCTCTTCATCTGGGAGTGCTACAATGCCTGGTATAAAGTATGCCCTTAGTAAGTGCTTCATGATTTGTTATTTTCTAAAAAGAAAGGGTTGAACACTGTGACTTTGAGGGTTCTTTCAGCTTTAAATTCAAGACTCTACATTATGAGATGCATCAGATGACAGGCAGAACCTAAACTGTTGCATGTTAGACCACAGAATCAAAGACTGTGTCACAAGCGCTGCCTGGCAGGACCTCAGAAGGGAGAGTGCTTCTGACAGAAGACAGTTGAGCAAACTGGTTCCTTTATACCACGGTAAATGTCCTGGAAATGTGCAGTAAGTTAATCAGGCATATTTGCTTGGTGAGTTCAGTTGTATCATCTGGCAATGTAAGAGAGCTGACAGCCTTCTCATATGCCCTTTTTCACCTTTTCCCTGGTGCCTTTCTTTCTCGTAGAGTACAATGGAAAGAAGGAAAGGGGCTTCTTCCATCCCAGGAGTAACTGACTCCCTTTGACAGATGCATAAGACATGCTTCATGAACCCCAACCTCCTGTGTAACAGAGGGGATGAATCTTGATTTCCTAGGCAGTATTATACCCAAATCTAGCTTTTTAGTCAAAAAAGATTTCTTGGGACTTCTCCCAGGAGTAATAGTAATAACTAATATTTGTATAGGATTTTCAGGTTTGTAAAAAGTTGTATAAATCATCTCCTATCTTAATATAGAATACTTTTAAAGTAACATGAAGGTTCAATATAATGTCTCCTGCCATCCTCACAATGCCCCAGGAAGAAGAGTATACTGTTACTATCCCTATTTTCATAGAAGAGGAAATTGAAGCTGAGAAAGGGTATTTGATCTGACCAGAGTCACACAGCCAATGTCTGAAGCAGGTTTTCAAATCAGGCCTTCCTGGCTCCAAGTCCAAGATTCTATCCATTATAGAATTATCCAGTGTCTCTCACCTCCCAAGTCTAAGATATTTTAGACATTACTCTTCTTCATGAAAGAAAGATATACTTCATGTCTCCTGAATATGAGACTGCATGTTATAAGAAATCCATGATGTGGGGGAGCAGAAAACCTATTCTTTGCTTCTTGCTATAACTGAGTGATTTGATGAGAAGGGTGATGTCCGTCCATTGGCTTCAAAGTGTTTTCCTTTGAGAGGAGTCCAAAACAATGGAGTAGAATGAAGTTATATGGAATCGACGATCTTGAGTTAGACCCATCAAAGCAGGAGGTAAGTCTTTTCAGTCACATGTGAGTCTTCATGACCCTATTTGGGGTTTTCTTGGCAAAGATACTAGAATGATTTGCCATTTCCTTCTCCAGTTCATTCTACAGATGAGGAAACTGAGGTGAGCATGGTTCAGTTGTTTTATTGGTATTATGTTTAGTTGTATAGTTTGTAATTTATACCAAAGCAGGATGATAATGGTGTAAATTCGTTTATGGGATCCCACAGATATATAGGGAGTCATTTGACTTGGCTATCATCAGCAGGTCTGGGACATATTTCCCCAGCTTAGGTTAAAGTGCTCGTGATAAACATCTCCCCACTCAGACTTGAGCTTCAGTTATTACTGTGGAACCAATGCAATTCAATTCAGTTCAAAGAACATGAAATATCTGTCTCTGGCACTATTCCAGGTACTGGTGATACAAAGGTAAAAAAGAAAGCAATCCAGAGGTCTTAGTGTCATCTTTGAGAACTGACACCCTCTCCATCCTTAGTCCTCTTCGTGTGGTTCTGGACTCTTTGATATCCCCTGAACCAAGCGACATGAGAGGACCTAAATGAGAATTGGAAAGCAGCATTCTATCATGCTCTGTATTATCAATACCATTACAAAGAGCATGGTTGTTTTGTTTTGTTTTCATAAGTCTCTGTTGGGAAGATAGAGCCATCATGTTGTTGAAAATTGTGATTGTATCTTCTCCAGAATGATAGCATTTGGGGCAAATAATATAAAGGAGTAATAAATCAAGGTGGCCACAAAGACCATCTCTACAATGAGGTGGGTGGGCCAGATGACCTCCAAGATACTTTCCAAACTAAATCTGTGACTCTAACCAGAGGAAACATTGGTCCTTAAATGAAAGTGAGTCCGAAATGAAATGTCTTTTTAGTGATTTTGAGTTTACTTAAATTGAGTTCACATTCCTTTTGAAGTGTGATTTGATTTTTGACCTGCTGGGAGCTGTGATAAATGCAAATTAGTGTCGTTACCTGAGTGATTATCTTATTATTTGTTTGAGAAATTCACTCTAGCTAGGAGGGATCTCAGTAATAGGATATAAGTCAACCTGCTGGCCGGAGCACCTTGGTTTTAAGCCCGGAGGAACAAGGTCTTCTTGGCAGTAATTCCAAAAAGCAGGAGAATTGGTGATGATAAACTTCTCATAGTGTTTGATTATTAAGGAATTGGGCTCTCTGATGCCTCCTTCCCCTTAACACTTAGAACCTCCTTCTAAAATGTATGTTGAGAACATGCTTTCATCTTTTAGTGTCTTTATCTGCCTTAGGGTGATGAAAGAAATAAATAAGTTACTTCTTCACTGCCAGGTTAATCCCTTTTATTGAATGAATTGAAGGGATTTCAAAGTACAAAATCTTTAGGTGTTTAATTTCAGTTGCATTATGTTATCACTTTTTGACTGGGACCTAGAATTGTAACCTTGGTAGCAGTGCCCAGTGGAAAAACTCCCTCCTCTGAAACCATCAATAAATGTCAACCACTCATCAGGCTGTTATTAAATACCTACTATGTACCAGGCACTGTGCTAAATCCTGGTGATAATATGCAGCAACTACTGGTTCCTTAGAAAAAGTAGTGGAGTTGGGGTCAGAGAATCTGTATTGGTATCCCATTTTATCTACTTACTACTTCTGTGACCCTGGATACATCAATGAACATCTCTGGCCCTCATTTTCCTTCTCTTCATAATGACAGATTTGGATCAGATAATCTCTGAATTCTCTTCCAGTTCTAGAGTAATGGTTTGTGAATCCACATGTAAATTTTACGCTTCAAGAGAATTCTAGACCCCTAAGAGGGAAATTGACTTGCCCGTGGTCATGTAGCTAGCATGTGCCAGAGTCAATAATGCAGCCAAGGTCTTCCTGATTCAGAGAAGAGTCCTTTTTCCACTATATCATGATGGGGGGTGGGGAGGAATGCTAGAAGACCTGAAAAGATAGACTATGGAAAACTAAAAAATATAATTAAAATTGAATCCAGTAAGCATATATTGAGTGTTTACTATGTCAAAATTACTGACCTGCATTCTTATATATAAGAGAATTCAATGATAAAACAAAAATACCCCCTACCCTCAAGGAACTTATATTCTAGAAAGCAAACTCTCCTTATGGTTTTAGAAATATGCTCATTTGATTCTTAATTGATATGATTTGATGATATACTTTATTGAAATGCATCATTTTTTGTTGGAGGGGATTTTATTTTTTTTTAACGTTCATTTTGAATTCTAAATTCTCTCCGTCACCCTTTTCCCTCCCCACCCATCAAGAAGGCAAGGAATATGATACCTTGAGATGTAGGAGATGTTCAGAGAGGACTACTATGTCTGATGTGAGTGCTTGCTGGACTCTTTTCAGGACTGCTCATGCACCTTTGGTGTCCAACTGGCACTTAATTCTCACCTGTGGCTCCAAAAAGTTGTGGCATGTGCAGTGGCCACACCCTAGTAAATCATCTAGGCAGATGGGCTAAATCAGGTTGAAGGTAACCAATGACCCTCAGACATTTTGCTTACATGCATGTGAAGACTTCTCCCTGCAGAACGGGCAGATAAATACAATTTGTTCAGCGATCATGAAAGTAGCTGAAGGTGTAGTGGAACTCTTAGAGCTTGATCATATATCAAAGATGCCAAGGTCATCCACTGCATCCCAGGTCATTACTGGCTATCTTCACATTTGCCTTGCCACTGGACTTGGATGACTGAGAGAGAAAGTGAGACTAACAGCTTTGTGAAGTGCTGCCTCACCTAAATCCAATTCAAGCATGAGTTAAGACATCACCCCATTATGCCATTACTTCTTTTCAGAAACAAAGTAAGACCAATGAAGTGTGAAATCATAGAACACATATTAGCCTTGTAGCAAAACAGAAACACACACACACACAAACCCACATACACACACACGAAAAATAAAGTGAAAAATATACTTCAGTCTGTGCTCAGAATTCATCAGCTCTCTCTCGGGATTTGGATAGCATTTTTCCTTGGGAATCTGTTGGAATTGTGTTGGAATATTGCATTGATTAGTTACTAATTTCACCTCTATTTATCTTTACAATAGTGTTATTGATATATTATTACTCATTTTGACCTAAGAAACTGCAGGTGAATTTTGTGTCCCATGTGTTTTTGCAGACACTAGAAATAATACTATAAAAACAAAGAAAGAGATATTTCTTATCTCTCTTTTTCTATAGCTGTTCATTCCTAGGTATTCTATCTCATGAAATTGATTGGGGGAGTATTTAATTTTGGAGATCCTTGGAGGTACAGTGGCTGCCTGTATGCTGCGCCTAAATGCTTCCCTAAAGCTCCATACAATGTACAGCATTGTCAGACAAAGCACTTTCCAAAGATATCTTCAAAGACTTTTGGAAATGTTATTGACAAGTATGCAGAGGTGTTAGCTTTGAAATTTCCAGAGATTGAGCCTTCTCACACAGACTCTGCAGGGGTAATCATGTGTGAAAAGAGAAGACAAAGTATTAAGACTCTTTTTTTTCATTCCTAAATGGTTTTATAATGCTTCATGTTAGGTACCTGGAATGCAGTGACCAAAACCCTAAAGACCCTGCCCCAGCTGTCAGATGTAGGGAGTGAACATATACAAGTAGATGGCTAAGTAAATATAAAATATTTGACAAAATGCCCTGCATTTAAAGTCCCAGCTATCACACACTAGTTGTGGGACATTGGGCAACTCACCCCACCTCTCTATGAGCCAGATGAGTCTCTCTGAACGGAAGCACAGTGATCACCTGTATTTGGGAGGTTTCTCATTAGGAACTTCTCCACCTACGGAATCAGAGTCAGACCCCATCTCCCCTTCACAATCAGTAACACAAAATAATTTCCAAAGGGATTCCTCCCCAAAACTCTTTCCCATTATGATATGACAGGTTCACATACACAGACACCCATAGAAAGAGATCATGTTCCCACACATCATTTGCGTTTGGTTTACATATGCCTCATCTATTATATATGTGTGCATGTGTATACACACATATGTAGGTATGCATGTATGCATGTGTTTGTGTATAAAAGTAGACGTCTCTGTCAATAGAATGGAAGTTCCTTGAAGGTGTTTGTGGTTTCACTTTTATCTTTGTATCTCCAATATTTAGCACAGTGCCTGATACACAATAGGTGCTCAATAAATGCTTATTAATCCATTGATTGATACAACGTTATATAGCATGAAAGAAAATTATGAAATTTAATGGAAATGTGTATGTATACACACACACCTTCACTCGCACACACCACACACACACACACATTACACATATGTAATACCAAGCAATTTCAAAAGGTAGAGCGCATGGGAGAGGTAGAGCAATAAGTAAAGACTTCCTGTAAGAGGTGGTAAGGATCTAGGAGAGATTTTCCTGCTTTGAAGGAAATTGGAAAGGGTCTATTTTGAGTACAGAGACATTTAGCTTTTTGAAAAGCTAATTGCAGTTCTACATATTTGCTGTCTTTGAAATTTGCTGCAATTAGGTCCCTTCTTAAACAGGTGGTAGCCTGGGGCAAAGATGTGTGAAGAAAGATTATTGATATCATGGAAATATGCTTTTTCAAGGCAACTCTAATGTCTTTTTGAAATGCTAATGACAACTCTGTATAGCTATCAGATTGGAATATTTGCTGTAGATTAAGTAGTTAGGGCTTATTTAATTATTCATTTCTGTGTTTAGGGTATATAGTCATGAAAGGAAAAGTTTGAATTCAAGTGGAGACAAGATGCAAAAATAGCTTTAACCTGCTGGCCTTGTCCCAATTCAATCTCATGGGATATCCCTCTTCCTCACCTCAAAAGAGAGATTGAGAAGACAGAAAATATCCTGATATTACATTTCTTTAAAAATATTAAAATTTAATTTTAAAAAATTACCACAAAACTATTTTCTTCCCCTTTCATTTTCCCCACACCCTCAACCTTGCCTCCAGTTTTGGGAAACAATATTTGTTTTTAAGTGAACCCTTTAGGATTGGAAAAAAAAGACACAAATTATCAGCCAAGGCAAAACTCCCTCACCAAAATATTCGTATTTATTACATTTGATCATCATATTGTAAGTGAAAGAAACTTCCAAGATCATCTAATCTACTCCTTTCATTTTAAAAATAAGGAATTTGAGACCCAGAATGATGTTAGTTATCCAAGATTATACATACAGCAAGTAGTATATCTTGAATTCAAACCTAGACCTTCTGCCTCCTAATCTACTTCTCCTTCCACTCATTCTGGTCTTTATAAAATATTATCATAGTGTATCAAATGTCCTCCAGCTATACCCTATCAGGAACAACTTCATATATCCTTCAATGTTCTAAGGGATTTGTGGAGTGTCTTTGTCTTGACAGCCATTAGCTCAAGCCCCCATGGGATAGGTCCTCTCCATTGTCGAATGTGAGTGACTAGTATCTGAGTTCCTCTTAAGCACCACACCATAATCTCATATTAGCTTTTGCAAAAGTGTATTTACTTGGAGCATTTAGAAAGAACAATTATATAAACATTTTTCTCAATATCATTGGGGCACACACTTACCTATCATTCCTCACCTCTAGGTAGAGTAAACTCAATATTGAGTTCAATTCTTAAGTAGCATTGATGTCACCAAATTCACTTCCAGATGTAAGTTAACTTCGCATGAACCGTTGTCTCAACCTCTGGTGGCCTGAGTTCAGCGGTTACTTCCACAGATCCTAATTTTCTCTTCATGGAATCAGTGTTGTGCTGGCTGCATACTAAGACTCCAATACATTGGTACATGAGACACTTACAGAACTTTTATGCTCAACAAGGTTTGAGGCTCCATTCTCTTCTCCTAAAATGGAAGAGGAAAAACACAGAAGCCAAAGAAGGACAATTTCTCAGAGTCATATGACTTTAAAGGAGAGAAGGTTCCAAAGTTGGAGGATGCCCTAAACAATGATTTCAGACCTTTTTGAAGATATTACCAGGTCTGGCTAAATGGCCAATCCAAAGAGCCTTCTCCCGACTGTACAGTTAATAAATTGGGCCCAGTCACCAAATCTTTCTCCATGCTCCACAATCATTCCAAGATATTTATTTCCTTTACATGTCATCGTGATTCTCTCAGAAATAGACTTTCCAGCTTCTCCATTTGGGGAAGTTCCTCAGTCAAGAAAGCTGATGGAATCTGGGCATGTGCCAAGACCCTGGTTATGACATAAAGTTGAAGGGAACCTTAGAGACCATCTGGGCTAATACTCTCCTTTTCCAAATGAGTTCTAGAGAGGTTAATGGTCTTGGTCAGGGTCACACAGGTACAAAGTAGTAGAAATGGAATTTGAACTCCTACTCCTTGGTTCTTTCTGATGTACTATTAAAAGTAAAGGCAAGAACAACCAGAATTGTTTATTTTTAATGATTCAGTTATTTCAAATTTAGATTCACAGGTTTGGGATGGGCTGCTTGTATATCTTTTCAAAGGAGCAGGCATGCCATCTCTGGCAGCGGGGAGTATTATATTTTGTTTTATTCACCAATGAGCTTTCTCTCTTGCAGTTATGTCTCCCTGTGCTGGCAATTTAGATGTTCATGGATAGAGATTATTAAAGACGGAAAGCTTTCAGTTGCATTTTCACAACTGCCAGCAAAAATGTGTGTGTGTATGTATGTATGTATATACACGTGTGTGCTTGTGTGTACCCATATATACAACTGCTAGAAAAAATGTGGGAGTATTTGTATGTATGTCTGTGTTTGTGTTTTTGTGTATATACATATATATATACACACACATATGCACACACACACACACACATATATATATATATATATATATATATACAGAGAGAGAGAGGGAGAAAAGAGATAGAAAAGGATTATGGCGAAACTAATTTGTCTTTAATCCCTGTACTTCTAGAACATAATTACTCTGAAGAATCACATAACCCTTGGCATATAAGCATATAATAATGACAAAAACAAACATTTATTAATTTCCTTCCATATTCTAGGCATTGTATTAGACACTCAGGAAACAAAGAAAAGATAAAAATAGACCCCGTCTTCAAGGAATTTAAGGGGGATTAAAGGGGGAAAATATTGGCATACATACAATAAAGATATATACAAAAATACAAAGTACTTTGAGGGGAGGGAGGTCGAACACCTGGGGAAATCAAAAAAGGTTTCTTATAGGAAGTGGTGCTTGAGTAAATAACTAGATCTTTTCATTTTGAGAAGGCTTGAGGTGTGTAGAACACCAGAGAACAAATGAAAATTGTGTTAACAGGAAACATTCTAGTAATTGAGGAGACATGAGGTGGGCCAGTGAATGGAACCCTGGAGCTAGATCAGAAAAGATGAGTTCAAGTCCAGCCTCAAACACTCACTAGCTTTGTAACTTTGGATAAGGCATTTTACCACCATCTGCCTCAGTTTCCTCAACTGTAAAATGGCATTGATAATTGCATCTACTTCTGAGGATTGCTGTGAGGATAAAAGAAATTAATATGTGTCAAGTGCTTTACCAATCATACCATGCTGTAAAATGTTATTATTGCAGACTGCGTGATGAAATAGAAGCATATTACGGAAAAGTATGTAATAAGAAATCACCACAATCACATTTAAAAAATTTATACCATTAAAGTTCATCTCATCATCTTTTCCCACACTCATCATTATGAGCTCTCTCTTAATTTATGGATGAAGATTACCACTTATCCATGCCAAAGAACACAGGCTGGGAAGTAAGGGGACCTGAATTAAAATTCCATCTCTGAAATGAAAATGGGGAAAGAATCCTACCTCTTATACTTACATGGAATACTCCACCTCCTCATCTCTGCCTTAGAGTTTCTGGCTTTTTTTAGATCTTAGCTAAAATCTAACCATCTAAGGAAGCATTTCTCCGTCTCTCTTAATTCTAGTGCCTTCCCTCTTTTCATTACTTCCATCTTGGCTCATTTGAATATAGTTATTTTCATGCCTTTTCCATTAGATTGTGAGCTTCTTGAGAGCAGGGACTGTTTTTACTTTTGTATCTTCAGAGTTTATTATAGTGCCTGACAGATGTATGATAGGCTGTTTACGTTTTTGTGTTTGTCTGTTGCCAAAGAAGACCATGCCATTAGAGAAATAGCAACAGGGCTTGCACTTGACTTTGTTTTGAGTGAGGGAGGGCTGTGCAGGGCACCAGCCTCACTTCTCCAGGGTCATCTGAGCCCAGTGACCAGATATTCATCAGGATGACAAGAGATGACCCAGGATGAGGCAATTGGGGTTAAGTGACTTGCCTAAGGTCACACAGTGAGTGTGAAGTGTCTGAGGTGAGATTTGAACTCAGGTTCTCCTGACTCCTACACTGGTGCTGTATCCACTGAACCATCTAGCTGCCCATAAATACATACATATATATATATACATATATACATATATGTATATATACATATGTAAAATTTACCTCATCTGTTTTTTGTCTGTTAAATAAGGAAGTTGAAACTGGTGGCCCCTGGAGTCTTTTCCAACTCTACATGTATAATCCCATGGTCTTTCTCTCTCTCTCTCTGGGTATCATATTTCTCATCTGTAAAACAAATATCTTGAGCTCAATGTCTTTTCAGATACCTTCCAGAACTTTATGAGCTCATGGTTCTGATCCTGTTCGCTTTCATCCTTTTCTTTTTATAAATTCTCTATAAAGGCATCTACCATACTGAAAGCACAGCTATGGCTTGTTAATATTTTGCAAATACTCATACAGCACTCCAATTATCCTTCTATCTTGTTATTTGATTATCCAGTTGTCTTCTCTTACCATTTTTGTCCTCGATGATGCCACATAGGGAAGTCTTGTTTTTTGATAATTTGCTACAGTCTACTCTAAGTCTTTCCAATGTTCACTATATGTAGGTCCCATGCATTGTAATGCTTCTGAGTTAGTTTGGGTCCTGATTTACAATTATCTAACATTTTGCAGACTAAAACTACGGGCTTTGGGAGCTTGGGAGCAGCTTAAAATTATTGAAAATGTCATACGACTTCCTAAAGGTGATCACACCTGGCACCCTTCTTCTACAGTCCCAAACCAAGTTTATTGTCCATTAGCAGCACCTATTCAAAGCAGGCCTGGAAAAAAATAAGAAAACAAAAAATCCCTTAAGGAATACAGGCTGAAAATCTCTTGGCTTGGTTAATGCCTTTCAGTTGGATATTCCAAATGGCAGCTCATCTATATATATTTCTTTAGCAAGATTTAGAAATTAGATTTCAAATTACTTTGCTTCAGAATTATCTCTTAACATGCACCCATTGATACCATCTTATCTCAAGCGCTTGGCTTGTAATATCTTCCAGAGAATCACAGTAGCTAAAGAGAAAGATAAATAAGAAAACTGATGTGAGACGCAGGTTTCTAATCATAATCTTTTTTTCCCTTAGGTTCAATGATATTTTTGTACAAAAATAATAATTTTCTTCTGATCTAGCCCCCTATGTAGAGAGCTTCCAAAAAGAATATTTCATTGTTATTCTTTTATAGTCAGAATATTGAATGAATGTGGAATGACCCTCTTGAGCAAATGAAAATGCATAAATAGAGGCAGTTGGTCCTAGAAAGAGAAAGACTTGAGTTCTAATGTGGTCTCAGACACTTACTAGCTACATGACTCTAGCCATGTCATTGTAACCTCTGCTTACTTCAGTTTCCTCAACTGTAAAATGGAGATAGTAATAGCACTTATCTCACAGTGTTATTGTGAAAATCAAATGAGACAATATATTTAAAAATCATTCACCACATTTCCTGGCACAAAGGCACTTTATAAATGCTTATTAATCTTCCTCCCTTTCTCTTCTTTTTCTCTTCAATTGTGATTCCAGTTGTGTGGTCCTGGGCAGCTCATTTGCTTTCTCATAATCTCAGTTTCATCATCTGTAAGATGATGATATTTGCACTGTCTACTTTACAGGGCTGTTCTCTTGAAAGTGCTTTATTGACCTAAAGCACTACAGAACTCTGAATTTCTATTATGAGATCTATAGAGGAATTCCAGTCTGTTTTCCTCTAATTAAAAACAATATTGTATAGCTTTACACAGCAATTAATAATACATAAAAAGTTTGAAGTGTTGAGTACAATGTTAACTATTGACTTTAACAAATGGGAGAGGAAAAGGATTCTGAAATTTTACATTTATAACATATGGCTCATGCAATATTTACCAATATTTAGATACGTAATAGAGAACAGTGGTCTATTGGATAGAATGTTGTACCTTGAAGATATGAAGACCTCAATTTAAAGACTGCTATTTTCACTTTATCCATGTATCCATCTGAGCAAGTTACTTGTACTCTGGGTTCCTCTAGGACTTTTCTACTACCTTGTGAATGAGTTCTAAAATCAAGGAACTTTAGAATCCAGTGGGAATTCTAGTCAACTAACTCAGTTTATATATCTTTTGCTCATATTAATTATTTGATTCTCTTTACTTTTATTTGATTATTTAATTTTCCAGATATGTGACATTTATTTAGCATATAAATAATAGATCTAGAAGTGGAAAGGATCCTCAGAAGATGTATAGTTAAAAGTATTCATTTTAAAAGTGAGGAAATTGAAGCCTAGGAAGAGTCAGTGAATTGTTTTAGTCATTTAGAAGTTTAAGAGGCAAGATTTGTATCTTAGTTGTCATTTAATAACTTACTTCAGTCATCACTACTCATTCTTCTGTTTTGTAAGAAAAAATTATTCCAAATCAATAGAATTCCATCTTTTCTTTATCACCCTTGCCCTGTATTACATTTTTTGTACCTTTGGGATAAATTTTAAAAAGTGACAAAAGCAATTTTACTAGATAAAAGTCATGATGGTTTAGCCTGTGGGCATCTACAAGTATGGAAACTGCCTTTCAATAAGTTCATAAATCACCATCTTAAAATATAAGAATATAATAACTTCATCAAATAGTAAGCTCAGATTTGTTTTGAAGAATTGTTTGCCAAAGTTTTTTCTAGCTCTAACATTCCAAGAGTTTGTAAGTGGTCAAATGTTTGTAAAATTCTTCTCAATTATATATTTAAAGTGACATCAGAATCTACAAACTAAAATTAACCATAATTGTATTTCCTATTATAGTTACAATAATATATTTACATTTGTTTACTAGAGGAGACATTAAACCAAACTTGTATTCAATCTTATCCTCAATAAGAAATTTTATGCGAAATAAAAAACAATTTTTTGTTATCCTATTTATTTCTTCATTGCTACTCATTTCATGATACTCTGGAGTTTGAAAACTATATTTCTGAGTGAATTGAATGGTTCCTCTTTGTCAACTTCCTACGTTGTCAGTGATCCTTAACTTTATCTTCTATCCTTTTCTATATCTCTAGAAATTTTAATATGATTTCTTGGAAAATGGCATGCATGCTGTTTCTTTTTGGACATTTATAAAATGATAAGAATTTTTCTGCTTAGAGGAAGAATGAAAACCAGGAACAATGAGTAGAAATTGAATGATATAAGAAGAAACTTAAACTTAGTATAATGGAAAATATCTTAAAAATTAAAGATATTCAAAACTAAAAAGGGCTGTCTTTGAAGGTATTAGATTTCCACTGATTTTCTCAAGCAAAAACTTGATATTCATTTATCAAGGATAATGTGAAAATATTTTTGGTTAAGATATAGGTTGGTTTAGATAGCCTCTGAAGTCTTTTCCTGTTCTGAGATTTTAGAAACTCCTAATTTATCCACCCACCCTTCCAGTCTATAACTAGCTGTTTGACTTTAGATAAGATTCAACTGCTTCACCAATACAATGTAAAAGTTGGATTTGATGATTTCCGTATCCTCTATTCACATGGATTACTTAATTATAGTGCTGAATGAAGGGTTGGATCTTCCCTGCTTTAAGAATACTTATATTTCATTTATTCCCAATGACAAAAAATACACTCTGAAAGTTGGGAGATGAAAGTTCTTTGAAATATTGACATAGAGGGCAGAGGCACGATGGTGGAGAAAAGCCAGGAAGTCAGATGATTTCTTCCATGTTTCCCTTAGAAACATTGTTAAATCAAGCCTCTAAATGAATTCTGGAGCAGCAGACCCTATGAAAATATGGAGTGAAACAATTTTCCACCTTAAGATAACTTAGAAGGACTTTAGGAAAGGTCTCTCTCATTTTGTAAAAGGGGAACACAGCATGGCACAGGCAGTGTCCAGGCAAGGCAGGGGTCAAGAGGGTTGGCTCTTAGTCATATAGCACAGATTAGCCAACAAGAACACTACTGTGCTGGTTCAGCAGGCCAGTGGAACAAGAGGCCAGTTATGAGACTGCCAGCTCCTGAAATACAAGAAAACAGGCATGACTAGACTGAACTACCCTTTCTGCACCTGATGCCTTAGTGCAGGAAGTTAGTAACTGGGCCTCTGGCACCCAGTACAAGAAACTTGAAACAGTACTCTCTATGTGCCAGGAACAGAGCTCAACTTTAAAAGTCACAAAATAGGCTAAAATGAAAAAATACAAAAAAGAACCCTGACTATAGAAATACTATAATGAA
Organism: Bettongia penicillata ogilbyi; assembly: GCA_023548195.1. Lineage (NCBI taxonomy): Eukaryota > Metazoa > Chordata > Mammalia > Diprotodontia > Potoroidae > Bettongia > Bettongia penicillata. The sequence continues at coordinate 8,312,487 of JAJHZJ010000595.1, forward strand.
AGAGAAGATTAAAACACAAACTCAGAAGAGGACAACAATGTAAAAGTGCCTCAAAGGGGAATAGGAATTTGTCTCAAGCCCTTAAAACCTTCATGGAAGATCTCAAAAAGGACTTTAAAAATCACATAAGGGAGGTAAAAGAAAAATTGGAGAAAGAAATGAAAATTATGCAAGAGTCAATAGCCAGGAAAAGGAAGGACAAAAACTGACTGAAGAAAAAATCCTTAAAAATACAATTGATCAAATGGAAAAAAAAAAATCCACCAAAGGAAAAAAAGTCCAAAAAATGGTAGGGGGCAGAGCCAAGATGGTGGAGTAAAAGGATGGACCTTCTCTGGCTCTACTCCCAACACCCATAAAATATCTGTAAAAAGTGACTCTAAACAAATTCTAGAGCAGCAGAAGCCAAAAAACAAAAGAGTGAAAGAGATTTCCAGCCCAAGACAGCCTGGAAGGCTGACAGCAAAGGTCTGTCACACCAGGTTTAGAGTAGAGTACAGCCCAATCTTGACCATGCACATGGCAGGGACAGGCCTGCAGCAGACTTCAGGACCTGGAATCACAGGCAGCAGTTGCAGTTCCCAGACTCCTCAACCCACAAATGCCAAAGACAGCTTCAAAGGTCAGTGAGAAAGCTATTTCACATATGTGAGAAGAAAATGCCATCTGGCCCTGGCCCCAGGTCTACAGCAGTCACTGCCATAGCAGTGTCCATTTTAGGATCCCTCAGCCTAAAACCCCTGGGGAATCAAGAGGCTGATCTGCATATCAGCTCTGAGTGGTGGCCCTAGGGTGAGGAGGAGCACTGGCATGGTGGAGATATGGGTGCTTGTGAAGAGGGAATCCTACTCGTAGATCCTGGGCAGAAAAGCTTGTGGTTGTTCCCCAATCAGAGCACAGGCCAGGAGAGGAGTAAATCCCTTTCTTTTGATTGCAAAAATTTGGTAGAACTGAGAACTTATAGGTCCCTAAAGCATACCGTCTACCTGAAAAAGGACTCAAAAGTCAAGTAGCTGGCTGGAACAATGCCTAAAGAAAGGGGAAAAAATAAGACTATAGAAGGATACTTTTTGGTGAACAGATATTTTCCTCCATCCTTTCTGGATGAGGAATAACAAAGGATACCATCAGACGAAGTCAAGACTTCTGCATCCAAAACCTCCAAAATATATATACAATGGTCTCAGACCATGAAAGAGCTCAAAAAGGATTTTGAAAATCAAGTAAAAGAGGTGGAGGAAAAATTGGGAAGAAAAATGAGAGTGGTGCAAGAAATCATGAAAAGAGAGTCAACAGCTTGCTTAATGAGACCCAAAAAATGCTAAAGAAAATAACACCTTTTTTTTTCTTTAAATAGACTAACCCAAATGCCAAAGAGGTCCAAAAACCCAATGAGGAGCAGAATACCTTAAAAAGCAGAATTAAGCAAATGGAAACAGAGGTTCAAAAGCTCGCTAAAGAAAATAGTTCTTTAAAAATCAGAATGGAGCAGATAGAAGCTAATGACTTCATGAGAAAACAAGAAATCAAACAAAAAAACCAAAAGAAGGAAAAAAATTTAAGACAATGTGAAATATCTCATTGGAAAAACAAGTGACCTAGAAACTAGATCCAGGAAAAACAATTTAAAAATTATGGTACTACATGAAAACCATGATGAAAAAAGAGCCTCAACATCATCTTTCATGAAATTATCAAGGAAAATTGCCCTGATATTCTAGAACCAGAAAGTAAAATAAATATTGAAAGAATCCAGAGATCACCTCCTGAAAGAGATCTGAAAAGAAAAATTCCTAGAAATATTGTAGCCAAATTCCAGACTTCCCAGATCAAGGAGAAAATATCACGAGCAGCCAGAAAGAAACAATTCAGGTGTTATGGAAATACAATCAGGATAACACAAGATCTGGCAGCTTCTACATTAAGGAATTGAAGGGCTTGGAATATGATATTCCAGAAGTCAAAGGAATGAGGGTTAAAACCAAGAATCACCTACCCAGCAAAACTAAGTATAATACTTCAGGGGAATAATGGTCATTCAATGAAATAGAGGACTTTAAAGCATTCATGATGAAAAGACCAGAACAGAATAGCAAATTTGACTTTCAAACACAAGAATGAAGAGAAGTATGAAAAGGTGAACAGGAAAGAGAAATCATAAGGGACTTACTAAAGTTGAACTGTTTAAATTCCTACATGGAAAGATAATATTTGTAAATCTTGAGACTTTTCTCAGTATTTGGGTAATTGGAAGGATTATTTACATATAGACAGAGGGCACAGAGTGGTTAGAATAGGAAGGGATATATAAAAAATAAAATTAAGAGGTGAGAGAGGAATATATTGGGAGGAGAAAGGGAGAAATGGAATGGGGAGAATAATCTCTCATAAAAGAGGCAAGGAAAAGCTTTTTCAGTGGAGGGAGGTGAGAGGGAAAAGTGAAGGTTCCTCACATTGCATTTGGCTTAAGAAGGGAATAACATGCATGCTCAATTTGGCATGAAAATCTATCTTACACTACAGGAAAGTAAGGGAGAAGGAGATAAATGGGCTGTGGGGAGATGATAGAAAGGAAGGCAAATGGGAGGAAGTAATAATTAGAAGTAAACACTCTTGAGGAGGGTCAAAAGAGAGAATAGAATAAAAGGGGGGCAGGATAGGATGAAAAGAACTATAGTTAGGCTTTCACAACATGACTATTATGGAAATCTTTTGTAAAACTACACATGTATAGCCTATATTGAATTGCTTATCTTCTCAGTGGGGATGGTTTCGGAGGGAGGAAGAGAGAGAAGTTGCAACTCAAAGTTTTATGAACAAATGTTGAGAATTGTTTTTGCATGAAACTGGGAAATAAGAAATTCAAGATAATGGGATATATAAATCTATCTTGCCCTATAAGAAAATAGAGAAGATGGGAATAAGGTAAGGGAGGGGTGTGGTAGAAGGGAGGGCAGTTTGGGGGAAAGGGTAATCAGAATGCGTGGTGTCTTGGGGTGGGGAGAGGGGAGGAATGGGGAGAAAATTTGCAGTTCAGAATCTTGTGGAAATGATTGTTGAAAACTAAAAATAAATAAATTTTTAAAAAAGAAAAAACAACTCCTTAAAAAATAGAATTGGTGGAATGGAAAAGAAGGTACAAAAACTAACTGAAGAAAAATAATTCTCTAAAAACTAGGATTGGGTAAGCAGAAGCTAATAACTCTGTAAGACATCAAGAATCAGTCAACAAAACAAAAAACAAAAAGAAAAAATGGAAGAAAAAGTAAACTACCTCATTGGACAAACAATAAACCTAGAAAATGGATCCAGGAGACATAATTTAAGAATTATTGGACTACCTGACAGCCATGATCAAAAAAAGATCCGAGACAGCATCTTTCAAGAAATTATCAAGGAAAACACCCTTGTTATCTTAGAAATGGAGGACAAAATAGTCATTGAAAGAATCTACCAATCACCTACTGAAAGAGATCTCAGAATAAAAACTCAAAGGAATATTGTAGCCAAATTTCAGAATTATCAGGTCAAGGGGAAAATACTGCAAGCAGCCACAAAGAAACAATTTTAAATATCATGGAACCACAATCAGTATTATACTGAACTTAACAGCTTCTATACTAAAGGATCAGAGGACTTGGGATAGGATATTCTGGAAGGCATAGGTGAGGATTACAATTAAGAATCAATTACCCAACAAAGTTGAGCATGATTCTTTTCAGGTGAAAAGATGGACATTCAGTGAAATAGGGGACTTTCTATCACTTGCTGTTAAAAGACCAGAAGTGAAAAGAAAATTCAATCTTCAAATATAAGACTCAAGAAAAGTATAAAAAGATAAAGTGGAAAGAAGAAAAAACCATGGCATTCAATAAAGTTAAACTATTTACATACCTACATGGGAAGATGGTATTTGTAACTCTTGAGAACTTGTCTCTGTAAGGGCAGATAGATGGATTATGCAGACAATGTGTACAGGAATACATTGATAATATAAGGAAATTGGTGGGTTAGAAAAAGATTGTACTGGGAGAGGAGGAAAGGGGGAGACAGAATAGGGTATATTATATCACATCAAGAGATGCAAAAGGTTCATTACAGTAGAGGGAAAGAAGGGAAGGAGTGAGCTTTGTTTGAACCTTACTTTCATCAGATTTATTTCAAAGAGCCTATGTGGCACCTACGCAAAAACTAACCATATATTAGAGCTTAAAACCTCACAATCAAATGCATAAAAGCAGAAATATTAAATGAATCCTTTTCAGATCATGATGCAATAAAATTAGACATATTGAAGGGCCATGTTAAGACAGATTAAAAAATAATTGGAAACTAAATAATCTAATCCTCAAGAATGAATAGATCAAACAACAAATCTAAGAAATAATCAATAATTTCATCATAGACAATGACAAGAATGAGACAACATTCCAAAATTTGTGGGATGTAGCTAAAGCAGTACTTAGGGGAAATTTTATATCTTTATATGTTTATATGAATGAAATAGAGAAAAAAGAGATTAATAAATTTGGAATGCAATTAAAAATGCAAGAAAAAGAACAAATTAAAATCCCCAATTAAATACCAAATTAGAAATTCTGAAACTTAATGGAGAGATCGATAAAACTGAAATTAAGAAAACTGTTGAACTAGTAAATAAAACAAAGAGCTGGTTTTATGAAAAGAAGTAAAATAAATAAACTTTTGGTTAATTTTATTCTGAAAAAGAAAGAAGAAAACCAAATTTTCCACATCAAAAATTGAAAGGGTGAATTCACCACCAATGAAGATGAAATTAAAGCAATAATTAGAAGCTATTTTGCCCTACTGTATGTCAATAAACCTAACAATTTAAGTAATATGAATGATATTTACAAAACTGTCCAGATTAGCAAAAGAGAAAATAAAATACTTACTCCCACTTTGGAGAAAGAAATTGAACAAGCCATCAATGAACTCCCTAAGAAAAACTCCCCAGGGCCAGATGAATTTATAACTAAATTACCTCGACATTTAACAAACAATTAGTTCAGTGCTATATAAATGATTTGGGAAAGATAGGTGAAGAAATCTTACAAAATTCCTTTTATGGCACAAATATGATACTGATAGCTAAACCAGGAAGAACCAAAACAGAGAAAGAATTATGGATCAATTTCCCTAATGAATATTGATGCAAAAATTTTAAATAAACTCTTAGCCAAAGACATTACAACAATTTATCACAAGGATAATACACTATGACCAGGTGGGATTTATACCAGGAATGCAGAACTGGTTCACTAGTAGGAAAACTATCAATGTAATTGACCATATCAATAACAAAAGTAACACAAATTTCATGATTATCTCAATACATGCAGAAAAAAATATACAGTACCCATCCCTATTAAAAACACCAAAGAAAATATGAATAAATGGAGCCTTCCTTAAAATAAGTAACAAAGAATAAATGGAGCGTTCCTTAAAATGATAAGTAATATCTATGTAAAACCATCAACAAACATTATATATAGTGGAGATAAGCTAGAAGCTTTCCCAGGAAGATTAGGGATGAAATAAGGAAGCCCATTATCACCACTATCATTCAGTAATGTGCTAAAAATGTTAGCTTTAGCAATAAGAGAGGACAAACGAATTGAATGAATTAGAACAGGCAATGAGGAGATAAAACTACGACTCTTTGCAGATGATATGATGGAATTTTCAGAGAATCCTAAGGAATCAACTAAAAAAACTACTTGAAATAATAAACAATTTTAGCAGAGTTGTAGGATATGAAATAAGCCCACATAAATCATCAGTATTTCCACTTATTATTACTAATAAAGCTCACCAGCCAAGAGTTAGAAAGAGAAATTCTATTTAAAATAGTGGTAGACGATATAAAATATTGGGAAGTCTACCTTCTAAGACAAACCCAGGAACTATGTGAACATAATTACAAAACACATTTTACACAAATAAAATCAGATCTAAGCAATTAGAAAAATATCAGTAGCTCATGGGTAGGCTGAGCTAATATAATAAAAATGACAATTCTATTAAAGTTAATTTACTTATTCAGTGACATATCAATGAAACAACCAAAAATATATTTTGTAAATCTAGAAAAGAATGACAATAAAATTCATCTGGAATAACAAATGTCAAGAATATTAATGGAATAAATGAAAAAAATGAAAAGGAAGGTAGCCTGGTCACAGAAGATCTAAAACTATATTATAAAGTGGTAGTCATCAGAACTCTAGTATTACCTAAGAAATAGAGCAGTGAGTCAGTGAAATAGGTTAGGTACACAAGACAATAATAAATGACTAGAGTAATCTACTGTTTAATAAACACAAAGACTCCAATTTCTTGGATAAGAACTCACTATTGGACAAAAAGTGCCAGGAAAGTTGGAAAATAGTATGGCAGCAACCAGGCATAGACCAACATCTTACACCATATAAGAAGATAAAGTCAAAATGGGTACATGTTTTAGACATAAAAAGTAATACCATAAGCAAATTAGAAGAGCAAAGAATAGTTTAACTGTCAGATCTGTGGAAAAGGGCAGAATTTATAACCAAACAAGAGATAGAAAACATTATGAAATGTAAAATGGATAATATTATTTTATAAATTGTAAAGATTTTTCCACAAAGAAACCAATGCAGCCAAGATTACAAGGAAAGTAGAAAAATAGGAAATATTTTTTACAGTAAGTATTTCTGATAAAGGTCTCTTTTCTCAAAATATAGAAAACTGAGTCAAATTTATAAGAATACAATTCACTTCCTATTGAGAAATGGTCAAAGGATATGAACAGGGAGTTTTTAGTTGAAGAAATTAAAGCTATTTATAGTCATAAGAAAAAATATTCTAAATCACTATTGATTAGAGAAATGAAAATTAAAACAACTCTGAGGTGCCGCCTCACACCTATCCAATTGGCTAACATGACAGAAAAGGAAAAATGATAAATGTTGGAAAAGATGTGAGAAAACTGGGGCATTGATGCATTCATTGTTAGTGGAGTTATGAACTTATCCAATCATTCTGTAGAGCAATCTGTTACTATGCCTAAAGGGCTGTAAAACTGTGTATGACCTTTGATCCAGCAGTATTACTACTCAATCTGTACTTGAAAGAGATCATTAAAAAGAGAAAAAGACCGTAATATATAAAAATATTTATAGCAGCTCTTTTTGTGGTGGCAAAGAATGGAAACTGAATAACTAAACAAGTTGTGGTATCCAAATGTAATGAAATGCTATTGTACTATAAGGAATGATGAGCAGATAGGTTTCAGAAAAACCTGAAATGACTTATGTGAAGTGATGCTAACTGAAGTGATCAGAACCAAGAAAATATTTTTCACAGTAATAATAGCACTGTACAATGATCAACTATGATAGACTTGGCTATTTTTAGCATTACAATCAATGATCCAAGATAATTCCAAGAGACCCATGATGAAGAATACTGTCCACATCCAGGGAAAGAACTATGAAGTCTGAATACAGATCAAAGCATACTATTTTAATAATTTTGTGGTTTTTTTCCTTGGTTTTCCCTTTTGTTCTGATTCTTTTCTTTGACGTCATGACTAATGTGGAAATACCTTTAAAGTGATTGTATACATACATCCTATATCAGATTGCTTGCTGTCTTGGGAATGGGGGAGGAGATGTAAGGAGAAAGAAAAATTTGGAACTCAAAGTCTTAGAAAAATGAATGTTAAAAATTATCTTTACATGGAATTGGAAAAAATCAAATACTTTTAAGTGAAAAAAAGAGAAATATTTCCCTAGTTTATTTTAAAAGTCTTCCATTCATAAATATACATTATGTGTACTACAAGTCAGAAATAAATCCTTTGCAAAGTAAGATAAGGCCATATAGAAATCAATCATACATGTTAACCCAGACTCCTAGAAATTAAGAATGGTGGAGAAGTTATTCATGTTTTTCCTGACATTTACCAACAAAGTTGAAACAAACACAGAAACTGATTCCATTATTCTTCTTTTGCAGAACCCTGCCAACAGGAAGAGAATGACCCTCCAGCGGAGCATGATCCTGGGCAATTTGCTGGCCTGCTTCATGGATCTTCTCCAGCCTGTGAGTCCCCTGATAATCCACTTCGTCTGTATAGCAAAGCAAACATGTGTGGAGGAGCACAGGAAGAAATTAGCTTGATGAATAATCCTGTCCATTATCAGCAACCTCCACCAGGAAATAACCCAGGAGCTCCAGTAAAGAAAATTAAGCCCAAAGTGGTTAGTAGAACCATTTTTCACACAAAAAGCCATCCATTAGAAAATCATACCCTTGTTGGCACAAGAACAGCAAGAAATGGAACAAGAAATGGGAATGGGGACCAGTGGGGTGTTAGCACAGGAGGATTCGTGGAACGAGCCTGTACTCTGGGAAGGATACGGTCTTTACCAAAGGCCCTTCTTGATTTACATTTGTCCAAAAATGTTTCCAAATCTGATTCTGATCTCATTGCCTACCCATCCACTGAGAAAACTTCAAGGGTGAACTGGAGTGAATCCTCAACAACTGAACCCAGTTCTAAAGGGAATTCTGAGAGGACTCCTTCCTTCACTTCTGAATGGGAAGAAGTAAGTTGAATCTTTTTATTATTTATTAAAAATACAGTGGAATTGGGTAGTTGGGGAAGGGACAGATTTTAAATGTCTTATATTTTTGGAGATTAAAAAGAAGAGTATCTTCACCACAGAGGCTGAAAGTGTCTGAAGGAAATGCTTTATTATTTTGCAACTAGCATCTTATATCAAGCATAGTTCCTCCCATAAAGAGAAGCCTTTTTATGACCATAGGAATTGATGTCCATCTAACTATATGGTGCAAAATTTCAAAAAAAAATGATGTATATGTTATTTTATAGTTTATAAAATTTATACTTTGGAAATCTCATTCCTACAAGCAATCCTGTGAGGTAGGTAGGTCATGTTTTCATATTCTCATTCTACAGTTGTAGAAACTGAGTTCATAGAGACGAAGAGAATTGAATATGGTGAAGGATCCAGAAAAAAAACGACTCCAGCTTTCTTGGTTTCTAAGTCAGTACCCTTCTTGTTATATCAAGGAACTTCCCCTGTTGCAGGGACAGCGCAAAGATGGTTAAATAGAACATTTTGACTATATTTATGATCAGTCACCTTCCTGTTAATCAACATTCCTCCTATTTTCATGCTTGCCTCTAGTAGGTGACAGGCATGTGTTTCTTTTTCAATTTTCTGTATCTCTATTCTCTGTCATTAGTTGTAAGATAGTGTGGTATAGTAAGTCAAGATCTGCCCTTGACATAAGCTAACTGAGTGAGCCTGGGCAAATCTCTTAACCTCTCAATTCTTCAGGCAATGCTCTAAGACAATGACATCCAGTGTAGACACAAACTACTGATAGCACGAGTTCCCTCGTTAGTTCTCTATACCCATGAAATTACTGATCTTTTCTCTCCTTTCCAACACATACATATACATATAGCTATGGACCTATAAAATCACCAGTGAGCATTTGACTGTTAGCAGAAGTTGGAGTTATAATGAGTTAGCTTATTTAATGACGACGTGTAGCCAATGTCATGAATTCAGTCCATATAGGACCAAAATAAGATTTTTGTGTGGCCATGGACTGATTCTTTATCATAAATAATCTCACAAAAGGCATGCCATTGGTTATGAGTAGAGGCAAGAGTATGACTCACCCTAAATTAATCATTCAGTATCAACTTTTTAAAAAGCCTCCAGTGTTCCGAGGAATACACATGACCTTGTGCTATTTAACATTTTTTAATAAATGATCTGTTTAAAGCCATAGATGGTCACCTTATCACCTTTTCAAGAGACACAAACTTGGGAGCAATAGTTAACACAATGAATGATGAAGTCAGGATGCAAAGTGGACAGGACAAAACATTTGCCTGAGCCTGATAATTTTAAGTTGAATGGGGATAAATAACAAATCTGATACTTGGTTTCAAGCATGGATTTCACAAGTACGAAGCAGGGGAATGTGTTTACAAAGATTTTCACTCAAAAAAGAAAAGATAAGGAGGATTGGACTGAACTTTCAATGTACCATTAGGGAGATACGGCAGCCAAGGAAACTAAGCCATTCTTTTTTTTTTTTAATATAAATTTATCTATTTAACTTTTTACATTCATTTTCACAAAATTTTGGGTTCCAAATTTTCTCCCCATTTATCCCCTTCCCCACCCCAATACACCGAGCATTCTAATTTTCCCTATCACCAATCTGCCCTCTCTTCTATCATCCCTCCCTTCTCTTATCCCCATCTTCTCTTTTGTCCTGTAGGGCCAGATGACTTTCTATTGCCCATTAACTGTATTTCTTATTTTCTAGTAGCAAGAAAAATACTAAACAGTTGTTCCTAAAACTTTGAGTTCCAACTTCTCCCCATCCCTCCCTTCCCACCCATTCCCTCTGGGAAGGCAGGAAATTCAATATAGGCCATATCTGTGTAGTTTTGCAAATGACTTCTATAGTAGTCATGTTGTGTAAGACTAACTATATTTGCCTCCATCCTATCCTGCCCCCCATTGTTTCTATTCTGTCTTTTGATCCTGTCCCTCCCCGAGTGTTGACTTCAAATTGCTCCCTCCTCCCATTGCTCTCCCTTCCATCATCCCCACCACCCTGCTTATTTCCTTCTCCCCCACTTTCCTGTATTGTAAGATAGGTTTTCATACCAAAATGAGAGTGCATTTTATTCCTTCCTTTAGTCGAATGTGATGAGAGTAAAGTTCATGTTTTTTTCCTCAGCTCTTCTCTTTTTCCCTCCACTAAAAAGTCTCCTGCTTGCCTCTTGAATGAGAGATAATTTACTCCATTCCAATTCACCCTCTCTCCTCCCACTACATTTCTCTCTCACTGCTTACTTTAATTTCTTTTAAGATATGGTCGCATCCTATTCAATTCACTCTGTGCTCTCTGTCTCTGTATGTGCATGCATGTATGTACGTGTGTGTGCGCACGCATGTGTGTGCGTGTGTGTGTGTGTGTATGTGTGTGTGTGGTCCCACCAACTACCAGATACTGAAAGGTTTTAAGAGTTACAAATATTGTCTTTCCATGTAAGAATGTAAACAGTTCACCTTTGGTAAGTCCCTTATCACTACTTTTTGCTGTTTACTTTTTCATGCTTCTTCTCATTCTTGTGTTTGAAAGTCAAATTTTCTTTTCAGCTCTGATCTTTTCATCAAGAATGCTTGAAAGTCCTCACTTTCATTGAAAGACCATTTTTTCCCCTGAAGTATTATACTCAGTTTTGCTGGGTAGGTGATTCTTGGTTTGAGTCCTAGTTCCTTTGACTTCTGGAATATCTTATTGCATGCCCTTCGATCCCTTAATGTAGAAGCTGCTAGATCTTGAGTTATCCTGATTGTATTTCCACAATACTGGAATTGTTTCTTTCTAGCTGCTTGCAATATTTTCTCCTTGACCTGGGAATTCTGGAATTTGGCCACAATGTTCCTAGGAGTTTCTCTTTTTGGATCTCTTTCAGGTGGTGATCGATGGATTCCTTCAATACTTATTTTGCCCTCTGGTTCTAGAATCTCAGGGCAGTTTTCCTTGTTAATTTCATGAAAGATGATGTCTAGGCTCTTTTTTTGATCATGGCTTTCAGGTAATCTTATGATTTTTAAATTGTCTCTCCTGGATCTCTTTTCCAGGTTAGTTGTTTTTCCAATGAGATATTTCACATTCTCTTCCATTTTTTCATTCTTTTGGTTTTGTTTGGTGATTTCTTGGTTTCTCAGAAAGCCATTAGCCTCCATCTGTTCCATTCTAATTTTGAGAGAACTATTTTCTTCAGCAAGCTTTTGAACTTTTTTTCCATTTGGCTAATTCTGCTTTTGAAAGCATTCTTTTCCTCATTGGCTTTTTGAACCTCTTTTGCCAATTGAGTGAGCCTATTTTTCAAGGTGTTATTTTCTCCAGCATTTTTTTGGGTCTCCTTTAGCAAGGTATTGACCTGTTTTTCATGCTTTTCTTGCATCTCTCTCATTTCTCTTCCCAGTTTTTCCTCCACCTGTCTAACTTGATTTTCAAAATCCTTTTTGAGCTCTTCCATGGCCTGAACCCACCGGTCATCCACCTGGGATGTCTGGGATACAGAGGCCTGGACCTCCATGTCTTTCCCTGATGGCAAGCATTGTACTTCGTCATCAGAATTGAAAGGCGGGAACATCTGTACCCCATCAAAGTAGGTTTCTATAGTCTTATTTTTCTTCCTTTTTCCGGGCATTTTCCCAGGCAGTTACTTGACTTCTGAGATTCCTGTCCACCCCCGCCTAGATCCACTCAGCTAGTGCTTGGGGTCTGAGATTCAAATGGGCTTTCCATGGCAGGTGCAGCTGCTACTCAATGTGAGCTTAAGTTCTGGTGCTCGGGTGGGGGCAGGGCACCTCCCAGGCTCAGTTCCCTCAGGGGGTTTATGCAGAGACCTTGGGTAATGGCCCTGAGCTCCTGTCTGTTCTGGGAATCCCGGGCCGCAGCTGTCTCTGCCACTGCCTCCCGAGGGGACCCAAGTCACGGAGATACCCCGCTCCCTTCTCAGCCAGCCCAAAAGTCTCTCTCACTGACCTGGAGCACCTGTGGGTGGAGGGACCTTCATGGCCCCGGAGATTCCTTCCCTGAAGCCTGCTCGGATCTGCTCCTCTGGGGCCACACAGCCAGGGCAGGGCAGGGGTGGGCTCCATGTCCGGAGCATGACGGACCCCTGGGGACGGCTTTCCAGGGCTCTCTGGAATGGAAATCTCCTCCACTGAGTTGGTGCACGGCTTGCTCTGCTCCAGAATTTGTGAGGAGTTCTTTTTATAGGAAATTTATGGGCTGTGGATTCGGAGTTAGCATATGTGAGTCTTTCTACTCTGCCATCTTGGCTCCTTCCCTCAAAACTAAGCCATTCTTAATCTGAATTAAGAGAAGCATAGTTTGCCAGAAATACAAAGGTGATAGACCTCTGTCCTGGTCAGATCACATCCAGAGCACTCTGTTTATTTCTGAGCATTACAGTCTAATATGGATATTGATAAATTGAAGAATTTGCAAAGGAAATGAGTGAAGATATTGAAGCATCTTAAGTTCATGAAGTGTGGAGATTAATTGAAGGAAATTGGAATGTTTATCCTATAGCAGAGAAGATTTGGTGAGGACATTAAAACTGTCTTCAAATATTAGAGGGACAGTTTCCTGGAAAAAAGATTAAATTTCCTCTGCTTGGCCCCCAGGAATAGAACTTGGAATGACAGTTGAAAGTTGCAGAAAGTGGAAAATAATGCAAAAAAAAACTGGGTTGCACAAAAGGGAATATGGTGCTTTAAGACATCTAGGTTCCTTTTTCATTGAATGTCTTCAGGAAATGGTTGAATAACCACTTGTTAGGGATATTGTCAATGAATTCTTTTTCATGTTTGGATCAGACTAGATGGTTTCTGAGGTCCCTTCTCTTGGTGTTTCTCTGTTTCATTAATACTTCATATCTTATGGGGAAACAACACATAGTGATACTAATGAGTCTGTGTGTGTGTGTGTGTATAATATATATAAGAAAAATTACATGAAATCTTACCATAAATGTTTATGTAAGTAAAATTCTTGAAAGCATGAAGGAAAAGACACCTATTTCCAATTTCTACAAAAAAAGCATGATTTTATTTTTAATAGCAGGATCCAGTGTAATATAAACCTCTCTCAAAATCTTTCCTTGTACTGTGAAGTTTTCTTGATTGTGGTATTGTTGCATTTACAATACTAAAATGTTCTGCTTTTGTGTTTGGGAAATGATCAGATGCAATGGAGACATTTAATGAGTTCTCACTGTTTTTGTTTTTTATAGATTGATAAAATAATGAGCTCTATAGATGCTGGAATCAACAATGAGCTTGAAGAGATGAACGATGATATTACAAGTAAGGAAACCTTTCTCTATAAGTATTATTGAAATAAAAATATGATAAAAAACAACACCTAAAATTAGTGCTGACCTTTAGCTAATTAAACTTAAATTGAAACGGGAAAATAGCATATTTGTGTTCTATTGTAACTGTACTGAAAATTTCCTTCACTTTTATACAAACTATACCCCAATATGTTTCAGGAAATTCAACAGTTTCTAAACTTCTACTGTGCTTAGTGACAAGTAATAATTCATAAAAATAATGCTTTAAAAATTTTAGCATAGTTTAATTGATTTCCTGCAAAGGGTCTTAAGTACCTGACCATACAAGGCACTGAGTTTAGTCTTTGGTTCTAAATACTAAATGCAATAGTCAGCTTCATATTTGATACAGTATATGTAATCTGATTCAATTCAGCAAACACTTAAAAAGCTCTTCCTATGGGAACAAAGTTCTAGGTGTTGTATTTACAAAGACACAAACAAAACAATGATATATTAGTCAATATCCAATCTGCTTTGACAAAAATTGATGTAAGGATTGATATAATGAAACATTTCCTGAAAGAGCTATCCAATAGTACAGATTAAAAATCCCAAAGACATCAGGACAACGGAGATGTTTGGGGTTACTCTTTATTTTTTATTCCAAATGACAATAACTAGACTCATGTTAATAAATGGATAATGTAATCCAAATATTATGTGCAATGGCACTACATAGTAGAGATAAATGGCATAGCCACTCACCAACATGAAAATGAAATAAATAATTCTATTAAGGCATAATGGGACATCTAGGTGATACAGTGGATAGAGTGTCAGACCTAGAGTCAGGAAGACCTGAATTAAAATCTGGTTTCAGATACTTACTATGTGACTCTGGAAAAAATCCTGTTTTACTTAGTTTCCTCATTTGTAGAATGAGCTGGAAAAGGAAATGGTGAACCACTTGAGTATCTTTGCCAAGATAATCCCAAATGGTGTCACAGAGAGTCAGGCATGACTTAAACAACTGAACATTAACAACCCAAAATCATAATACTTTATCAGAATGGCTAGCCATTATTCCAAAGACCTGCCTAAGAAAGTATTGGGCTCTTCCTCATTGGAGGTCCTCAAGTAAAGAGCAAACTTGAAGGCTATGTAATAAAAGGTATTCTTTTCCACTTGTAAATTGGAGGAGATCATCACTGAATCCTTTACAGCTCCAAAACTTTTGAGTTTCTTTTAATTATTCCTTCCCTCAAGTAGTTTACTTATAATCACAGCATTAAAAATCTGGATGAAGTATCTAGTCCAACCCCCTCATTGTACCAGTGATAGAACTATGCTTAGGAAGGTCAGTAATTATTAGTACATTTTGGAAAAAAAGTCATAAAAATATCCTTGTTTACTCTTGAAAATAAACACACAGAATACCAACTCATGTAATTTTTACTTTGAGCTCATTTATGAAAGTGCTTTGGAAATTAAAAGGGTGTGGGTAATTATGTTCTTTAGTTCCAGCATAAGTCTGGGTCTTTAGTTTCAGTTATTGCTCATGCTGTGGTAATTATATTGTTAGTGTTTTGTTGATCCTAATTTCTTATTAATTCTTATCACCAATTAGTGTCACAGAGATATCTCTACTGATGATAGAGACCTTTACAGATAGAGCAAAGTTGACCCAGTCTGAGGTTCCTTTGGTTGAGTCTGAGCATTTCAGATTGGGATTTCAGCCTCCTCTTCGTTGGGCATGCATGCTAGGTGATTTCTGGTCATCTTGACTTTGATGACTTAAGAAGAAAGAGAGAGGCTGATGATTCTGTTAAACTCAGGCTCGTTTAAATGCAATACATGTGCAAGCAATCAGTCATGATGTCATTGGTCATCTTGCAAAACAGGACAAATAACATCATAGCACATACATAGAGCTCTCTGCTGTGCTCTATTAAGACTGGAGCTGGAAAAACTTCAGCCTCCTTCTTAAAAGTGTTTCCGAGGGAGGGATATGTGTTATGGTAAGCAGATGATGTCTTTCTCCTGTTAACTCATGTTAAGAAGAGTAATGGTGTTCACAAGAAGAATTGGCATAGTTGAAATTGAGCTAGAGTCAGAAAACCTGCCTTCCCGCCACACTTCTTCCATTCATTATAGGTGAAACTTGAAGAAAGGCACAAAACTTTTCTGAGCCTGTATTTTTTCATCAGTAAATTGTAAGTCACTGCATCGATGTTCTCTAAAGTTGGTATTGTATCTGTTCTTCTATTAATGTCATTACAAACATCCTCATCATCATTTAATTTCACCTTTGATTTCTTTGGAGGGGCAGTATTACACAGTAAGAAATACTGGATCAGGAGTCAATTATTATCTTTTTCACCATGACTAAGTCACTAAGCTATCCTAACGCCAGTTTCTATCTCTGTAAAATGAGAAAGTTTTCTTCACTCAATGGCTTCTAAATTCACTCCCAACTCAAAACCTATGATTCCATTGAGGAAACCCCTGACATTCATGGAGAATGGCAATGCTTTATTTTTAAGTTTTTTAAAAATTTTATTTATTTTCAGTGTTCTACAATCACTACCATATATTTTAGATTTTCCCCTCGCCCCCTCTTCCTCCTTCCCTCCTCCCTCCCCAAGATAGCATACAATTTGATATAGGTTCTACACATACATTCCTATTAAATACATTTTCGCTACAGTCATCTTGCATAGAAGAATTAAAATGAATGGGAGAAATCATATAACAAACCAAAACATAATACAAAAGAAAATGATCTGCTATATTCTGTGATTGTATTCCATAATTCTTTCTCTGGATGGGGAAGACATTTTGCTTTAAAAGATCATTAGGAATTTTTTAAGTCCTTGCACTGCAATGAAGTTCTAAGTCTACCAGAAAAAAATGTGCACACACTGTGGGTGTTGCTGGTTCTGCTCCTTTTGCTCAGCATCGGATCATATAAGTCTTTCCAGGCCTCTCTGAAGTCTTCCTGTTCATCATTTGAATTCAGTCCATATAGGACCAAAATAAGATTTTTGTGTGGCCATGGACTGATTCTTTATCATAAATAATCTCACAAAAGGCATGCCATTGGTTATGAGTAGAGGCAAGAGTATGACTCTTTCACCCTAAATTAAACATTCAGTATCAACTTTTTAAAAAGCCTCCAGTGTTCCAAGGAATACACATGACCTTGTGCTATTTAACATTTTTTAATAAATGATCTGTTTAAAGCCATAGATGGTCACCTTATCACCTTTTCAAGAGACACAAACTTGGGAGCAATAGTTAACACAATGAATGATGAAGTCAGGATGCAAAGTGGACAGGACAAAACATTTGCCTGAGCCTGATAATTTTAAGTTGAATGGGGATAAATAACAAATCTGATACTTGGTTTCAAGCATGGATTTCACAAGTACGAAGCAGGGGAATGTGTTTACAAAGATTTTCACTCAAAAAAAGAAAAGATAAGGAGGATTGGACTGAACTTTCAATGTACCATTAGGGAGATACGGCAGCCAAGGAAACTAAGCCATTCTTTTTTTTTTAATATAAATTTATTTATTTAACCTTTCACATTCATTTTCACAAAATTTTGGGTTCCAAATTTTCTCCCCATTTATCCTTCCCCTGACCCCAATAAACCAAGTATTCTAATTTCCCCTATCACCAATCTGCCCTCTCTTCTATCATCCCTCCCTTCTCTTATCCCCATCTTCTCTTTTGTCCTGTAGGGCCAGATGACTTTCTATTCCCCATTAACTGTATTTCTTATTTCCTAGTAGCAAGAAAAATACTAAACAGTTGTTCCTAAAACTTTGAGTTCCAACTTCTCCCCATCCCTCCCTTCCCACCCATTCCCTTTGGGAAGGCAGGCAATTCAATATAGGCCATATCTGTGTAGTTTTGCAAATGACTTCTATAGTAGTCATGTTGTGTAAGACTAACTATATTTGCCTCCATCCTATCCTGCCCCCCATTGTTTCTATTCTGTCTTTTGATCCTGTCCCTCCTCAAGAGTGTTGACTTCAAATTGCTCCCTCCTCCCATTGCCCTCCCTTCCATCATCCCCACCACCCTGCTTATCTCCTTCTCCCCCACTTTCCTGTATTGTAAGATAGGTTTTCATACCAAAATGAGTGTGCATTTTATTCCTTCCTTTAGTCGAATGTGATGAGAGTAAAGTTCATGTTTTTTTCTCAGCTCTCCTCTTTTTCCCTCCACTAAAAAGTCTCCTGCTTGCCTCTTGAATGAGAGATAATTTACTCCATTCCATTTCACCTTCTCTCCTCCCACTACATTTCTCTCTCAGTGTTTAATTTCTTTTAAGGTATGGTCCCATCCTATTCAATTCACTCTGTGCTCTCTGTCTCTGTATGTGCATGCATGTATGTACATGTGTGTGTGCACACATGTACATGTGTGTGTGTGTATGTGTGTGTGTGGTCCCACCAACTACTCAGATACTGAAAGGTTTTAAGAGTTACAAATATTGTCTTTCCATGTAGGAATGTAAACAGTTCACCTTTGGTAAGTCCCTTATCACTTCTTTTTGCTGTTTACTTTTTCATGCTTCTTCTCATTCTTGTGTTTGAAAGTCAAATTTTCTTTTCAGCTCTGGTCTTTTCATCAAGAATGCTTGAAAGTCCTCACTTTCATTGAAAGACCATTTTTTCCCCTGAAGTATTATACTCAGTTTTGCTGGGTAGGTGATTCTTGGTTTGAGTCCTTGTTGCTTTGACTTCTGGAATATCTTATTCCACACCCTTCGATCCCTTAATGTAGAAACTGCTAGATCTTGAGTTATCCTGATTGTATTTCCACAATACTGGAATTGTTTCTTTCTAGCTGCTTGCAATATTTTCTCCTTGACCTGGAAATTCTGGAATTTGGCCACAATATTCCTAGGAGTTTCTCTTTTTGGATCTCTTTCAGGTGGTGATCGATGGATTCCTTCAATACTTATTTTGCCCTCTGGTTCTAGAATCTCAGGGCACTTTTCCTTGATAATTCAACGAAAGATGAGGTCTAGGCTCTTTTTTTGATCATGGCTTTCAGGTAATCTTATAATTTTTAAATTGTCTCTCCTGGATCTATTTTCCAGGTCAGTTGTTTTTCCAATGAGATATTTCACATTCTCTTCCATTTTTTTCATTCTTTTGGTTTTGTTTTGTGATTTCTTGGTTTCTCAGAAAGCCATTAGCCTCCATCTGTTCCATTCTAATTTTGAGAGAACTATTTTCTTCAGCGAGCTTTTGAACTTTTTTTCCATTTGGCTAATTCTGATTTTGAAAGCATTCTTCTCCTCATTGGCTTTTTGAACCTCTTTTGCCAATTGAGTGAGCCTATTTTTCAAGGTGTTATTTTCTTCAGCATTTTTTTTGGGTCTCCTTTACCAAGGTATTGACCCGTTTTTCATGCTTTTCTTGTATCTCTCTCATTTCTCTTCCCAGTTTTTCCTCCACCTGTCTAACTTGATTTTCAAAATCCTTTTTGAGCTCTTCCATGGCCTGAACCCAGAAGACATCCACCTGGGATGTCTGGGATACAGAGGCCCAGACCTCCATGTCTTTCCCTGATGGCAAGCATTGTACTTCGTCATCAGAATTGAAAGGCGGGAACATCTGTACCGCATCAAAGTAGGTTTCTATAGTCTTATTTTTCTTCCTTTTTCTGGGCATTTTCCCAGGCAGTTACTTGACTTCTGAGATTCCTGTCCACCCCCCACCTAGATCCACCCAGCTAGTGCTTGGGGTCTGAGATCCAAATGGGCTTTCCATGGCAGGTGTGGCTGCTATTCAATGTGAGCTTAAGTTCTGGTGCTTGGGTGGGGTCAGGGCCGCCTCCCAGGCTCAGTTCCCTCAGGGGGTTTATGCAGAAACCTTGGGTAATGGCCCTGAGCTCCTGTCTGTTCTGGGAATCCCGGGCCGCAGCTGCCTCTGCTGCTGCCTCCCAAGGGGACCCAAGTCACGGAGACACCCCGCTCCCTTCTCAGTCAGCCCAAAAGTCTCTCTCACTGACCTGGAGCGCCTGTGGGTGGAGGAACCTTCGTGGCCCCGGAGATTCCATCCCTGAAGCCTGCTTGGATCTGCTCCTCTGGGGCCGCACAGCCAGGGCAGGGCAGGGGTGCGCTCCATGTCCAGAGCATGACGGACCCCTGGGGATGGCTTTCCAGGGCTCTCTGGAATGGAAATCTCCTCCACTGAGTTGGTGCACGGCTTGCTCTGCTCCAGAATTTGTGAGGAGTTCTTTTTATAGGAAATTTATGGGCTGTGGATTCAGAGTTAGCATATGTGAGTCTTTCTACTCTGCCATCTTGGCTCCTCCCCTCAAAACTAAGCCTTCTTAATCTGAATTAATAGAAGCATAGTTTGCCAGAAATACAAAGGTGATAGACCTCTGTCCTGGTCAGATCACATCCAGAGCACTCTGTTTATTTCTGAGCATTACAGTCTAATATGGATATTGATAAATTGAAGAATTTGCAAAGGAAATGAGTGAAGATATTGAATCATCTTGAGTTCATGAAGTGTGGAGATTAATTGAAGGAAATTGGAAATGTTTATCCTATAGCAGAGAAGATTTGGTGAGGACATTAAACCTGTCTTCAAATATTAGAGGGACAGTTTCCTGGAAAGAAGATTAAATTTCCTCTGCTTGGCCCCCAGGAATAGAACTTGGAATAACAGTTGAAAGTTGCAGAAAGTGGAAAATAATGCAAAAAAAAAAAAACTGGGTTGCACAAAAGGGAATATGGTGCTTTAAGACATCTAGGTTCCTTTTTCATTGAATATCTTCAGGAAATGGTTGAATAACCACTTGTTAGGGATATTGTCAATGAATTCTTTTTCATGTTTGGATCAGACTAGATGGTTTCTGAGGTCCCTTCTCTTGGTGTTTCTCTGTTTCATTAATACTTCATATCTTATGGGGAAACAACACATAGTGATACTAATGGGTCTCTGTGTGTGTGTGTGTGTATAATATATATAAGAAAAATTACATGAAATCTTACCATAAATGTTTATGTAAGTAAAATTCTTGAAAGCATGAAGGAAAAGACACCTATTTCCAATTTCTACAAAAAAGCATGATTTTATTTTTAATAGCAGTATCCAGTGTAATATAGACCTCTCTCAAAATCTTTCCTTATACTGTGAAGTTTTCTTGATTGTGGTATTGTTGCATTCACAATACTAAAATGTTCTGCTTTTGTGTTTGGGAAATGATGAGATGCAATGGAGACATTTAATGAGTTCTCACTGTTTTTGTTTTTTATAGATTGATAAAATAATGAGCTCTATAGATGCTGGAATCAACAATGAGCTTGAAGAGATGAACGATGATATTACAAGTAAGGAAACCTTTCTCTATAAGTATTATTGAAATAAGAATATGATAAAAACAACACCTAAAATTAGTGCTGACCTTTAGCTAATTAAACTTAAATTGAAAGGGGAAAATAGCACATTTGTGTTCTATTGTAACTGTACTGAAAATTCCCTTCGCTTTTATACAAACTATACCCCAATATGTTTCAGGAAATTCAACAGTTTCTAAACTTCTACTGTGCTTAGTGACAAGTAATAATTCATAAAAATAATTCTTTAAAATTTTAGCATAGTTTAATTGATTTCCTGCAAAGGATCTTAAGTACCTGACCATACAAGGCACTGAGTTTAGTCTTTGGTTCTAAATACTAAATGCAATAGTCAGCTTCATATTTGATACAGTATATGTAATCTGATTCAATTCAGCAAACACTTAAAAAGCTCTTCCTATGGGAACAAAGTTCTAGGTGTTGTATTTACAAAGACACAAACAAAACAATGATGTATATTACTACTCAATCTGTACTTGAAAGAGATCATTAAAAAGAGAAAAAGACCGTAATATATAAAAATATTTTATAGCAGCTCTTTTTGTGGTGGCAAAGAATGGAAACTGAATAACTAAACAAGTTGTGGTATCCAAATGTAATGAAATGCTATTGTACTATAAGGAATGATGAGCAGATAGGTTTCAGAAAAACCTGAAATGACTTATGTGAAGTGATGCTAACTGAAGTGATCAGAAACCAAGAAAGTATTTTTCACAGTAATAATAGCACTGTACGATGATCAACTATGATAGACTTGGCTATTTTTAGCATTACAATCAATGATCCAAGATAATTCCAAGAGACCCATGATGAAAAATACTGTCCACATCCAGGGAAAGAACTATGAAGTCTGAATACAGATCAAAGCATACTATTTTAATAATTTTGTGGTTTTTTTTCCTTGGTTTTCCCTTTTGTTCTGATTCTTTTCTTTCACATCATGACTAATGTGGAAATACCTTTAAAGTGATTGTATACATACATCCTATATCAGATTGCTTGCTGTCTTGGGAATGGGGGAGGAGATGTAAGGAGAAAGAAAAATTTGGAACTCAAAGTCTTAGAAAAATGAATGTTAAAAATTATCTTTACATGGAATTGGAAAAAATCAAATACTTTTAAGTGAAAAAAAGAGAAATATTTCCCTAGTTTATTTTAAAGTCTTCCATTCATAAATATACATTATGTGTACTACAAGTCAGAAATAAATCCTTTGCAAAGTAAGATAAGGCCATATAGAAATCAATCATACATGGTAACCCAAACTCCTAGAAATTAAGAATGGTGGAGAAGTTATTCATGTTTTTCCTGACATTTACCAACAAAGTTGAAACAAACACAGAAACTGATTCCATTATTCTTCTTTTGCAGAACCCTGCCAACAGGAAGAGAATGACCCTCCAGAAGAGCATGATCCTGGGCAATTTGCTGGCCTGCTTCATGGATCTTCTCCAGCCTGTGAGTCCCCTGATAATCCACTTCGTCTGTATAGCAAAGCAAACATGTGTGGAGGAGCACAGGAAGAAATTAGCTTGATGAATAATCCTGTCCATTATCAGCAACCTCCACCAGGAAATAACCCAGGAGCTCCAGTAAAGAAAATTAAGCCCAAAGTGGTTAGTAGAACCATTTTTCACACAAAAAGCCATCCATTAGAAAATCATACCCTTGTTGGCACAAGAACAGCAAGAAATGGAACAAGAAATGGGAATGGGGACCAGTGGGGTGTTAGCACAGGAGGATTCGTGGAACGAGCCTGTACTCTGGGAAGGATACGGTCTTTACCAAAGGCCCTTCTTGATTTACATTTGTCCAAAAATGTTTCCAAATCTGATTCTGATCTCATTGCCTACCCATCCACTGAGAAAACTTCAAGGGTGAACTGGAGTGAATCCTCAACAACTGAACCCAGTTCTAAAGGGAATTCTGAGAGGACTCCCTTCCTTCACTTCTGAATGGGAAGAAGTAAGTTGAATCTTTTTATTATTTATTAAAAATACAGTGGAATTGGGTAGTTGGGGAAGGGACAGATTTTAAATGTCTTATATTTTTGGAGATTAAAAAGAAGAGTATCTTCACCACAGAGGCTGAAAGTGTCTGAAGGAAATGCTTTATTATTTTGCAACTAGCATCTTATATCAAGCATAGTTCCTCCCATAAAGAGAAGCCGTTTTATGACCATAGGAATTGATGTCCATCTAACTATATGGTGCAAAATTTCAAAAAAAAAATGATGTATATGTTATTTTATAGTTTATAAAATTTATACTTTGGAAATCTCATTCCTACAAGCAATCCTGTGAGGTAGGTAGGTCATGTTTTCATATTCTCATTCTACAGTTGTAGAAACTGAGTTCATAGAGACGAAGAGAATTGAATATGGTAGAAGGATCCAGAAAATAAACGACTCCAGCTTTCTTGGTTTCTAAGTCAGTACCCTTCTTGTTATATCAAGGAACTTCCCCTGTTGCAGGGACAGCGCAAAGATGGTTAAATAGAACATTTTGACTATATTTATGATCAGTCACCTTCCTGTTAATCAACACTCCTCCTATTTTCATGCTTTCCTCTAGTAGGTGACAGGCATGTGTTTCTTTTTCAATTTTCTGTATCTCTATTCTCTGTCATTAGTTGTAAGATAGTGTGGTATAGTAAGTCAAGATCTGCCCTTGACATACGCTAACTGAGTGAGCCTGGGCAAATCTCTTAAACTCTCAATTCTTCAGGCAATGCTCTAAGACAATGACATCCAGTGTAGACACAAACTACTGATAGCACGAGTTCCCTCGTTAGTTCTCTATACCCATGAAATTACTGATCTTTTCTCTCCTTTCCAACACATACATATACATATAGCTATGGACCTATAAAATCACCAGTGAGCATTTGACTGTTAGCAGAAGTTGGAGTTAAAATGAGTTAGCTTATTTAATGACGACGTGTAGCCAATGTCATGAATTCAGTCCATATAGGACCAAAATAAGATTTTTGTGTGGCCATGGACTGATTCTTTATCATAAATAATCTCACAAAAGGCATGCCATTGGTTATGAGTAGAGGCAAGAGTATGACTCTTTCACCCTAAATTAAACATTCAGTATCAACTTTTTAAAAAGCCTCCAGTGTTCCAAGGAATACACATGACCTTGTGCTATTTAACATTTTTTAATAAATGATCTGTTTAAAGCCATAGATGGTCACCTTATCACCTTTTCAAGAGACACAAACTTGGGAGCAATAGTTAACACAATGAATGATGAAGTCAGGATGCAAAGTGGACAGGACAAAACATTTGCCTGAGCCTGATAATTTTAAGTTGAATGGGGATAAATAACAAATCTGATACTTGGTTTCAAGCATGGATTTCACAAGTACGAAGCAGGGGAATGTGTTTACAAAGATTTTCACTCAAAAAAAGAAAAGATAAGGAGGATTGGACTGAACTTTCAATGTACCATTAGGGAGATACGGCAGCCAAGGAAACTAAGCCATTCTTTTTTTTTTAATATAAATTTATCTATTTAACTTTTTACATTCATTTTCACAAAATTTTGGGTTCCAAATTTCTCTCCCCATTTATCCCTTCCCCCCACCCCAATACACCGAGCATTCTAATTTTCCCTATCACCAATCTGCCCTCTCTTCTATCATCCCTCCCTTCTCTTATCCCCATCTTCTCTTTTGTCCTGTAGGGCCAGATGACTTTCTATTCCCCATTAACTGTATTTCTTATTTCCTAGTAGCAAGAAAAATACTAAACAGTTGTTCCTAAAACTTTGAGTTCCAACTTCTCCCCATCCCTCCCTTCCCACCCATTCCCTTTGGGAAAGGCAGGCCAATTCAATATAGGGCCATATCTGTGTAGTTTTGCAAATGACTTCTATAGTAGTCATGTTGTGTAAGACTAACCTATATTTGCCTCCATCCTATCCTGCCCCCCATTGTTTCTATTCTGTCTTTTGATCCTGTCCCTCCTCAAGAGTGTTGACTTCAAATTGCTCCCTCCTCCCATTGCCCTCCCTTCCATCATCCCCACCACCCTGCTTATCTCCTTCTCCCCCACTTTCCTGTATTGTAAGATAGGTTTTCATACCAAAATGAGTGTGCATTTTATTCCTTCCTTTAGTCGAATGTGATGAGAGTAAAGTTCATGTTTTTTTCTCAGCTCTCCTCTTTTTCCCTCCACTAAAAAGTCTCCTGCTTGCCTCTTGAATGAGAGATAATTTACTCCATTCCATTTCACCTTCTCTCCTCCCACTACATTTCTCTCTCAGTGTTTAATTTCTTTTAAGGTATGGTCCCATCCTATTCAATTCACTCTGTGCTCTCTGTCTCTGTATGTGCATGCATGTATGTACATGTGTGTGTGCACACATGTACATGTGTGTGTGTGTATGTGTGTGTGTGGTCCCACCAACTACTCAGATACTGAAAGGTTTTAAGAGTTACAAATATTGTCTTTCCATGTAGGAATGTAAACAGTTCACCTTTGGTAAGTCCCTTATCACTTCTTTTTGCTGTTTACTTTTTCATGCTTCTTCTCATTCTTGTGTTTGAAAGTCAAATTTTCTTTTCAGCTCTGGTCTTTTCATCAAGAATGCTTGAAAGTCCTCACTTTCATTGAAAGACCATTTTTTCCCCCTGAAGTATTATACTCAGTTTTGCTGGGTAGGTGATTCTTGGTTTGAGGTCCTTGTTGCTTTGACTTCTGGAATATCTTATTCCACACCCTTCGATCCCTTAATGTAGAAACTGCTAGATCTTGAGTTATCACTGATTGTATTTCCACAATACTGGAATTGTTTCTTTCTAGCTGCTTGCAATATTTTCTCCTTGACCTGGAAATTCTGGAATTTGGCCACAATATTCCTAGGAGTTTCTCTTTTTGGATCTCTTTCAGGTGGTGATCGATGGATTCCTTCAATACTTATTTTGCCCTCTGGTTCTAGAATCTCAGGGCACTTTTCCTTGATAATTCAACGAAAGATGAGGTCTAGGCTCTTTTTTTGATCATGGCTTTCAGGTAATCTTATAATTTTTAAATTGTCTCTCCTGGATCTATTTTCCAGGTCAGTTGTTTTTCCAATGAGATATTTCACATTCTCTTCCATTTTTTTCATTCTTTTGGTTTTGTTTTGTGGATTTCTTGGTTTCTCAGAAAGCCATTAGCCTCCATCTGTTCCATTCTAATTTTGAGAGAACTATTTTCTTCAGCGAGCTTTTGAACTTTTTTTCCATTTGGCTAATTCTGATTTTGAAAGCATTCTTCTCCTCATTGGCTTTTTGAACCTCTTTTGCCAATTGAGTGAGCCTATTTTTCAAGGTGTTATTTTCTTCAGCATTTTTTTTGGGTCTCCTTTACCAAGGTATTGACCCGTTTTTCATGCTTTTCTTGTATCTCTCTCATTTCTCTTCCCAGTTTTTCCTCCACCTGTCTAACTTGATTTTCAAAATCCTTTTTGAGCTCTTCCATGGCCTGAACCCAGAAGACATCCACCTGGGATGTCTGGGATACAGAGGCCCAGACCTCCATGTCTTTCCCTGATGGCAAGCATTGTACTTCGTCATCAGAATTGAAAGGCGGGAACATCTGTACCGCATCAAAGTAGGTTTCTATAGTCTTATTTTTCTTCCTTTTTCTGGGCATTTTCCCAGGCAGTTACTTGACTTCTGAGATTCCTGTCCACCCCCCACCTAGATCCACCCAGCTAGTGCTTGGGGTCTGAGATCCAAATGGGCTTTCCATGGCAGGTGTGGCTGCTATTCAATGTGAGCTTAAGTTCTGGTGCTTGGGTGGGGTCAGGGCCGCCTCCCAGGCTCAGTTCCCTCAGGGGGTTTATGCAGAAACCTTGGGTAATGGCCCTGAGCTCCTGTCTGTTCTGGGAATCCCGGGCCGCAGCTGCCTCTGCTGCTGCCTCCCAAGGGGACCCAAGTCACGGAGACACCCCGCTCCCTTCTCAGTCAGCCCAAAAGTCTCTCTCACTGACCTGGAGCGCCTGTGGGTGGAGGAACCTTCGTGGCCCCGGAGATTCCATCCCTGAAGCCTGCTTGGATCTGCTCCTCTGGGGCCGCACAGCCAGGGCAGGGCAGGGGTGCGCTCCATGTCCAGAGCATGACGGACCCCTGGGGATGGCTTTCCAGGGCTCTCTGGAATGGAAATCTCCTCCACTGAGTTGGTGCACGGCTTGCTCTGCTCCAGAATTTGTGAGGAGTTCTTTTTATAGGAAATTTATGGGCTGTGGATTCAGAGTTAGCATATGTGAGTCTTTCTACTCTGCCATCTTGGCTCCTCCCCTCAAAACTAAGCCTTCTTAATCTGAATTAATAGAAGCATAGTTTGCCAGAAATACAAAGGTGATAGACCTCTGTCCTGGTCAGATCACATCCAGAGCACTCTGTTTATTTCTGAGCATTACAGTCTAATATGGATATTGATAAATTGAAGAATTTGCAAAGGAAATGAGTGAAGATATTGAATCATCTTGAGTTCATGAAGTGTGGAGATTAATTGAAGGAAATTGGAAATGTTTATCCTATAGCAGAGAAGATTTGGTGAGGACATTAAACCTGTCTTCAAATATTAGAGGGACAGTTTCCTGGAAAGAAGATTAAATTTCCTCTGCTTGGCCCCCAGGAATAGAACTTGGAATAACAGTTGAAAGTTGCAGAAAGTGGAAAATAATGCAAAAAAAAAAAAAACTGGGTTGCACAAAAGGGAATATGGTGCTTTAAGACATCTAGGTTCCTTTTTCATTGAATATCTTCAGGAAATGGTTGAATAACCACTTGTTAGGGATATTGTCAATGAATTCTTTTTCATGTTTGGATCAGACTAGATGGTTTCTGAGGTCCCTTCTCTTGGTGTTTCTCTGTTTCATTAATACTTCATATCTTATGGGGAAACAACACATAGTGATACTAATGGGTCTCTGTGTGTGTGTGTGTGTATAATATATATAAGAAAAATTACATGAAATCTTACCATAAATGTTTATGTAAGTAAAATTCTTGAAAGCATGAAGGAAAAGACACCTATTTCCAATTTCTACAAAAAAGCATGATTTTATTTTTAATAGCAGTATCCAGTGTAATATAGACCTCTCTCAAAATCTTTCCTTATACTGTGAAGTTTTCTTGATTGTGGTATTGTTGCATTCACAATACTAAAATGTTCTGCTTTTGTGTTTGGGAAATGATGAGATGCAATGGAGACATTTAATGAGTTCTCACTGTTTTTGTTTTTTATAGATTGATAAAATAATGAGCTCTATAGATGCTGGAATCAACAATGAGCTTGAAGAGATGAACGATGATATTACAAGTAAGGAAACCTTTCTCTATAAGTATTATTGAAATAAGAATATGATAAAAACAACACCTAAAATTAGTGCTGACCTTTAGCTAATTAAACTTAAATTGAAAGGGGAAAATAGCACATTTGTGTTCTATTGTAACTGTACTGAAAATTCCCTTCGCTTTTATACAAACTATACCCCAATATGTTTCAGGAAATTCAACAGTTTCTAAACTTCTACTGTGCTTAGTGACAAGTAATAATTCATAAAAAATAATTCTTTAAAATTTTAGCATAGTTTAATTGATTTCCTGCAAAGGATCTTAAGTACCTGACCATACAAGGCACTGAGTTTAGTCTTTGGTTCTAAATACTAAATGCAATAGTCAGCTTCATATTTGATACAGTATATGTAATCTGATTCAATTCAGCAAACACTTAAAAAGCTCTTCCTATGGGAACAAAGTTCTAGGTGTTGTATTTACAAAGACACAAACAAAACAATGATGTATTAGTCAATATCCAATCTGCTTTGACAAAAATTGATGTAAGGATTGATATAATGAAAAACTTCCTGAAAGAGCTATCCAATAGTACAGATTAAAAATCCCAAAGACATCAGGACAATGGAGATGTTTGGGGTTACTCTTTATTTTTTATTCCAAATGACAATAACTAGACTCATGTTAATAAATGGATAATGTAATCCAAATATTATGTGCAATGGCATTACATTGTAGAGATAAATGGCATAGCCACTCACCAACAGGAAAATGAAATAAATAATTCTATTAAGGCATAATGGGACATCTAGGTGATACAGTGGATAGAGTGTCAGACCTAGAGTCAGGAAGACCTGAATTAAAATCTGGTTTCAGATACTTACTATGTGACTCTGGAAAAGTCATTTAATCCTGTTTTACTTAGTTTCCTCATTTGTAGAATGAGCTGGAAAAGGAAATGGTGAACCACTTGAGTATCTTTGCCAAGATAATCCCAAATGGTGTCACAGAGAGTCAGGCATGACTTAAACAACTGAACATTAACAACCCAAAATCATAATACTTTATCAGAATGACTAGCCATTATTCCAAAGACCTGCCTAAGAAAGTATTGGGCTCTTTCTCATTGGAGGTCCTCAAGTAAAGAGCAAACTTGAAGGCTATGTAATAAAAGGTATTCTTTTCCACTTGTAAATTGGAGTAGATCATCACTGAATCCTTTACAGCTCCAAAACTTTGAGTTTCTTTTAATTTTTCCTTCCCTCAAGTAGTTTACTTATAATCACAGCATTAAAAAACTGGATGAAGTATCTAGTCCAACCCCCTCATTGTACCAGTGATAAAACTATGCTTAGGAAGGTCAGTAATTATTAGTACACTTTGGAAAAAAAGTCATAAAAATATCCTTGTTTACTCTTGAAAATAAACACACAGAATACCAACTCATGTAATTTTTACTTTGAGCTCATTTATGAAAGTGCTTTGGAAATTAAAAGGGTGTGGGTAATTATGTTCTTTAGTTCCAGCATAAGTCTGGGTCTTTAGTTTCAGTTATTGCTCATGCTGTGGTAATTATATTGTTAGTGTTTTGTTGATCCTAATTTCTTATTAATTCTTATCACCAATTAGTGTCTCAGAGATATCTCTACTGATGATAGAGACCTTTACAGGTAGAGCAAAGTTGACCCAGTCTGAGGTCCCTTTGGTTGAGTCTGAGCATTACAGATTGGGATTTCAGCCTCCTTTTCATTGGGCATGCATGCTAGGTGATTTCTGGTCATCTTGACTTTGATGACTTAAGAAGAAAGAGAGAGGCTGATGATTCTGTTTAACTCAGTCTCATTTAAATGCAATACACGTGCAAGCAATCAATCATGATGTCATTGGTCATCTTCCAAAACAGGACAAATAACATCATGGCACATACATAGAGCTCTCTGCTGTGCTCTATTAAGACTGGAGCTGGAAAAACTTCAGCTTCCTTCTTAAAAGTGTTTCCGAGGGAGAGATATGTGTTATGGTAAGCAGATGATGTCTTTCTCCTGTTAACTCATGTTAAGAAGAGTAATGGTGTTCACAAGAAGAATTGGCATAGTTGAAATTGAGCTAGAGTCAGAAAACCTGCCTTCCAGCCACACTTCTACCATTCATTATAGGTGAAACTTGAAGAAAGGCACAAAACTTTTCTGAGCCTGTATTTTTTCATCAGTAAAATGTAAGTCATTGCATCGATGTTCTCTAAAGTTGGTATTGTATCTGTTCTTCCATTAATGTCATTACAAACATCCTCATCATCATTTAATTTCACCTTTGATTTCTTTGGAGGGGCAGTATTACACAGTAAGAAATACTGGATCAGGAGTCAATTATTATCTTTTTAACCATGACTAAGTCACTAAGCTATCCTAATGCCAGTTTCTATCTCTGTAAAATGAGAAAGTTTTCTTCACTCAATGGCTTCTAAATTCACTCCCAACTCAAAACCTATGATTCCATTGAGGAAACCCCTGACATTCATGGAGAATGGCAATGCTTATTTTTAAGTTTTTTAAAAATTTTATTTATTTTCAGTGTTCTACAATCACTACCATATATTTTAGATTTTCCCCTCCCCCCCTCTTCCTCCTTCCCTCCTCCCTCCCCAAGATAGCATGCAATTTGATATAGGCTCTACACATACATTCCTATTAAATATATTTTCGCTACAGTCATCTTGCATAGAAGAATTAAAATGAATGGGAGAAATCATATAACAAACCAAAACATAATACAAAAGAAAATGATCTGCTATATTCTGTGATTGTATTTCATAATTCTTTCTCTGGATGGGGAAGACATTTTGCTTTAAAAGATCATTAGGAATTTTTTAAGTCCTTGCACTGCAATGAAGTTCTAAGTCTACCAGAAAAAAATCTGCACACACTGTGGGTGTTGCTGATTCTGCTCCTTTTGCTCAGCATCAGATCATATAAGTCTTTCCAGGCCTCTCTGAAGTCTTCCTGTTCATCATTTTTTTAGGTAGTCCTTTTTTTATTTAAAGTTTTCAACATTCATTTCCACAATATTTTGAGTTCCAGATTTTCTCCCATCTCTCTCCTCTCCTCACCCCAAAAAGCCCCTTCCACCAATCTGCCCTCCCTTCTAACACCCCTCCCTTCCCTTGTCCCCATCTTCTGTCTTGTCCTGTAGGGCAAGATAACTTTGAATTCCAACTTCTCTTCCTTTCTCCCTCCCCACTGATGCCCACTGAGAAGACAAGTAATTCAATATAGGCTATATATGTGTAGTTTTGCAAATGACTTCCATAATAGTCATGTTGTGTAAGACTAACTATATTTCTCTCCATCCAATCCTGCCCCCTATTTCTTCTATTCTCTCTTTTAACATTGTCCCTCCCCACGAGTGTTTACTTCCTCCCATTTACTCCTCCCATTTGCCCTCCCTTCCATCATCCCCCATACCTTGCTTATCCCCTTCTCCCCTACTTTCCTGTAGTGTAAGATAGGTTTTTATACCAAATTGAGTGTGCATGTTATTCCTTCCTTGAGCCAAATGTGATGAGAGTAAGCTTCACTTTTTCCCTCTCACCTCCCCCCTTTTCCCTCCATTAATAAAGCTTTTTCTTGCCTCTTTTATGAGACATAATTTGCCCCATTCCATTTCTCTCTTTCTCCTCTCTCACATTTTAATTTTATTTTTTTTAGATGATTCCTTCCTATTCAACTCACCTTGTACTCTGTGTTTCTCTCTCTCTCTCTCTCTCTCTCTCTCTCTCTCTCTCTCTCTCTCTCTCTCTCTCTCTCTCTCTCTCTTTACACATGTGTGTGTATGTGTATAAATCCTCCAACTACCCAGATACTGAGAAAAGTTTCAAGAGTTACAAATACTATCTTTTCACATAGGAATGTAAACAGTTCAACTTTAGTAAATCCCTGTGACTTCTCTTTCCTGTTTACCTTTTCATGCTTCTCTTCATTCTTGTGTTTGAAAGTCAGATTTTCTTTTCAGCTCTGGTCTTTTCATCAAGAATGCTTGAAAGTCCTATATTTCATTGAATAACCATTTTCCCCTGAAGTATTTTACTTAGTTTTGCTGGGTAGGTGATTCTTGGTTTTAATTCTAGTTCCTTTGACTTCTGGAATATCATATTCCACACCCTTCAATCCCTTGATGAGGGAAATGCTAGATCTTGTGTTATCTTGATTGTATTTCCACAATACTTGAATTGTTTCTTTCTAGCTGCTTGCAATATTTTCTCCTTGACCTGGGAACTTTGGAATTTGGTTACAACATTCCAAGGAGTTGAATAAAGGGAACTTTCCATAAAATAATAAGCAGGATCTATCTAAAGCCCTCAGCAAGTATTATAGGCAATGGAGATAAGCTAGATACATTTCCAATAAGATCAGGGGTGAAAAAAGGATGCCCATTATCACCACTATTATGCAATGTAGTACTAGAAATGTTAATGGTAGCAATTAGACAAGGTAAAGAAATTGAAGGAGTTACAATAGGCAAAGAAAAAACTAAGTTATCACTCTTTGCGGATGATATGATAGTATAATTAGAGAATCCCAGAGATTCAGGTAAAAAACTACTTGAAATAATAAAAAACTTTGGCAAAGTCACAGGTTACAAAATAAACCCACACAAATCTTCTGCATTTCTATGTATTACTAAGAAAGCCCAACAACAAGACATAGAAAGAGAAATCCCATTTAAAGCTAGGATAGACACTATAAAATATCTGGGAGTCTACCTGCCAAAACAAATCCAGGGACTGTATTAACACAATGACAAGACACTTTTCACAAAAATAAAGTCAGATCTAAGTAAGTGGAAGAACATGAGTTGCTCATGGGTAGGCCAACCCAATATAATAAAAATGACAATTCTACCTAAATTAATTTACTTATTTATGCCATACCAATCAAATTTTCTGATAATTATTTCCTAGAGCTGAAAAAAATAATATAAAAATTCATCTGGAAGGGCAAAAATCCACAATAGCAAGGGAACTAATGAAAAGAAATGCTAGGGAAGGTGGCCTAGTTATGCCAGATCTTAAATTGTATTATAAAGCAGCAATTATCAAAATTGGTACTGGCTAAGAAACAGAAGGGTAGACAAGTGGAATATTCTAGGTACTCAAGACACAGTAATCAATGTATACAGCAATCTACTGTTTGATAAACCCAAGGACCCCAGTTTTTGGGATAAGAACTCACTGACAAAAATTGCTGGGAAAACTGGATAAAAGTGTGGTAGAAATGTAGGCATAGACCAATGCCTGACACAGTACACAAGATAAAGTCCAAATAAGTACATGATCTAGGTATAAAGATTGATTCTATAAACAAAATTAGTGGAGCAAGGAATAGTGTATTTATCAGATTTATGGAGAAGGGAAGAATTTTTGACTAAAGAAGAGATAGAAAACATTATGAAGTGCAAAATGGATAAT
The DNA here is from genome assembly GCA_023548195.1 of Bettongia penicillata ogilbyi. Lineage (NCBI taxonomy): Eukaryota > Metazoa > Chordata > Mammalia > Diprotodontia > Potoroidae > Bettongia > Bettongia penicillata. Next base: position 8,346,567 of record JAJHZJ010000595.1, read on the forward strand.
TTTGATTACACTAACTAAAGTTTTTGCATGACCAAATCCAATGCCACCAAAATTAGGAGGGAAGCAGAAAACTGGGAATTTTTGCAACTAGTGTCTGTGATAAAATATTTAGAGAATAAACCATTTCTAAAATATATAGAGAACTGAGTCAAATGTACAAGAATACAAGTTATTCCCCAATTGCTAAATGGTCAAAGGATATGAACCATTAGTTTTCAGAGGAAGACATTAAAGCTATCTATAATCATATGAAAAAACTATCTAAATCACTATTGATTAGGGAGATGCAAATCAAAACAATTCTGAGATGCCACATCACACCTATCAGATAGGCTAACATGAAAAAATAGGAAGATGATAAATGTTGGAGATGTGGAAGAGTTGGAACACTCATTCATTGTTGGTGTAGCTGTGAGCTGACCCAACCATTCTGAAGAGCAATTTGGAACTATGCCCAAAGGGCTACAAAAATGTGCATACCCTTTGACTCAGCAATATGGCTTCTGGGACTGTATCCTCCAAGAGATCATAAAAATGGGAAAGGGTCCCACATGTACGAAATTTATTTATAACAGCCCTCTTTGTGGTGGCCAAAAACTGGAAATCAAGGGGATGCTCATCAGTTGGGGGAATGGCTGAATAAATTATGGTATATGAATGTAATGGAATACTATTGCTTTATAAAAAATGATGAACAGGAAGAATTCAGAGAGGCGTGGAAAGACTTATATGATCTGATGCTAAGCAAAAGGAGCAGAATCAGGAGAAGTTTTGCACAGCAATGGCCACAGTGTGAGAGAGTTTTTTCTGGTAGATTTGGAACTTCATTGCAATGCAAGGACTTTAAAAATTCCCCATGGTCTTTTAAGGCAAAATGCCTTCCATACCCAGAGAAAGAACTTTGGAATTCAATTGCAGAATGTAGCAGATCATTTTCTTTTATATTACATTTTGTATGTTATATGATTTCTCCCATTCATTTTAGTTCTTCTACACAACATGACTATAGTTAAAATGTATTTAAAAGGAATGTGTGTATAGAACCTATATAAAATTGTCTGCCATCTCAGGGAAGGAGGGAGAAGGGAGAAGGAAGGGAGAGAAAAATAATCTAAGTTATATGGTAGTGATTATAGAACACTGAAAACAAATAAAATTAATGTAAAAAAACAGATTACCAACAACTAAAAAAATATTCCTAGGAGTTTCTCTTTTTGGATCTCTTTCAGATGGTGATCGATGGATTCCTTCAATACTTATTTTGCCCTCTGATTCTAGAATATCAGGGCAATTTTCTTTGACAATTTCATGAAAGATGATGTCTAGGCTCTTTTTTTGATCATGTTCAGGTAGTCCCATAATTTTTAAATTGTCTCTCCTGGATCTATTTTCCAGGTCAGTTGTTTTTCCAATGAGACATTTCACATTCTCTTCCATTTTTTCATTCTTTTGGTTTTGTTTCATAATTTCTTTGTTTCTCATAAAGTTATTAGCTTCCATCTGTTCCATACTAATTTTTAAAGAAGTATTTTCTTTAGTGAACTTTTGAACCTCCTTTTTCATTTGACTCATTCTGCTTTTGAAAGCATTCTTCTCCTCATTGGACTTTCGGACTTCTTTTGCCAATTGAGTTAGTCTATTTTTAAAGGTGTTATTTTCTTTATCATTTTTGGAGTCTCCTTTAGCATGTTGTTTACTTGCTTTTCATGATTTTCTTGCATTTCTCTCATTTCTCTTCCCAATTTTTCCTCTACCCCTCTTACCTGCTTTTCAAAATCCTTTTTGAGCTCTTATATGGCCTGAGTTCATGTATATTTATTTTGGGTGTTTGGAAAGCAGAAACCTTGACTTTTATGTCTTCCCCTGATGGCAAGCATTATTTTTCCTATTCCTAAAGGATGGGAATAAATACCTTTCACCAAGAAAGTACCTTCTATAGTCTTATTTTTTCCCCTTTTTTGGGCATTTTTCCCAACCAGTTATTCGACTTTTGTGTCCTTTGTCAAGAGTATGGTATACTCTTTCCTCCAAGGTGGCACAATCAAGGGAAAGGAGTTTACTCCCTGGCCAGGCTCTTAAGATAAACTGCTCAATTTCCCCAGGGGCTTTAGGCAGGGTGAGACAGCCACTCAGGGCTGAGATTAAGATCAGCTGCTCAGTTCCCCCAGGAGCTTTAAGTTGAGGACTCCATCAATGGAAGCTAGCTGCTGCCTGCCACCTGCTGTGACTACCCTCACCTACTACTGCTGTTGCTACCTCTGCTGCTTCTGCCTGGGATTGGAGCTAGGGGAGGATCCTGCTCTCCTCTCACTGACCTTTGAAGTTGCCTTTGCCACCTGTGGGTTGAGGGATCTGGGAACTGCCTGCTCCCATCCTGCTCCTCCTGGTGTTGCATGGCTCAGGCTGGGCTGCACTCCGTGCCGCATCCATTGCAACAGACCTTTCCTGTCAGCCTTCTAGGTCACACTGGGCTGGAAATCTCCTCCACTCTTGTTCTGTGACTTCTACTGCACTAGAATTTGTTGAGAGTCATTCTTTATGGGTATTTTATGGGCTATGGGGGAAGAACTAGAGTATGTGCATCTTTCCACTACTCCACCTTGGCTCTGCCCCCGTGTTTATCATTTCTTATAGCACAATAGTACTCTATCACATTCATATACCACAATTTATTCAGCCATTCTCCAGAGAATGGCAATTTTTTTTACAACTCTTTGTATTCCTAGTGTATTTCCTGAGATTCAAAGGGATTGAGTCTTGCTCAGACTCAAACAGGAAGTATAGATAAGAGTCAGGGGTGAACCTAGGTTTTCCTGACTCCAATGCCATTTCTCTACCTATCCCTGTACCTTGCCTCTGTGGATCTTGTCCTAAACCCCTTTACATGAAATTGGCATGAAATCATTGGCAGTCAAACAGTTCTATTTAGAGATATTGAGATTAATTCCTCTAGAAAATGATTCAATGTTGTGATGCTATTTTAAGAACAAAGAGAGAAATCACTTTTCAAAGATACTGGAATCAAAAGTTTGGACTTCCTGACCTAGTTTTGGAATCAGGAATCAGCTTTGTACTTCCTGTGTGACCTGGGAGAAGTCATTTAATATGTCATAGTCTTTTCTTTACATTAAAAATGGGGGTAATATTACCTCTAGGGCAAAACTTACAGTGATACTGTAAAGAGAAATTAGAATGAGTAAAAACTTTTGATGAATCAAAAAAAAGGTAATATAAATATTTCCTTTGAAAATGGTGATAATGATTGAGTATCCTCACAAATTCATATAGGGTTTTTTTGATGAAACTAATATTTTAAAATGAGAATTCCTATCTACTTTGTCTTGATGTGGTAAATTATTATCAAACCAATTGATATGAGACCCTAATCATCTGGAGGAGTCAAAGATTCTGAAGGTCATCCTGCTAATTACATTAAGTAGCACAACATTCTGGTGATGGGAATACCACCACCACCTCCACTCCACCACCACCACCACCACCACCACCACTACTACTACTACTGCTAATACTACTACTGCTGCTGCTGCTGCTGCTACTGCTACTACTACCACTACCACTACTACTAGCTAACATTTATACGGTACCTGCTATATGCCAGGTTCTGTGCTAATTACTTTACAAATATTGTCTCATTTTATCCTTACAACACCCCGGAAGTTAGGTGTTATTATTATTTCCACTTTAGTTAATAAAGCTTAAATAAACATAGATTAAGTGACTTGCCCAGGATCACATAGCTAGTGAATGTTTGAAACCAGATTTGAACTCAGATCTCCCTGATTCCAGGTCAGGCATTCTATCTATTGTGCCATTAGTACCAAGTAGATGATTTAAATTTTGACAAGGACAGGGAAGCTGTCCCTGAAGGAATCTTTTCCATTCCCTCTCCTACTTTCATATCTTGTCCTATCTTGTTCTTGACTGAGAATGTAAATGAAGCTGTTCAACCTGAGCCATTTTGATGCTGTTCCCATCTGAGGTGCTGAAACTGCATTTGTATTACTTTCCCTGAGATGAGTTGATACCTCTGTGGGCCCCTAGCTGTGTCTTCCCTGCAACATTATTTGCTAATATAGGATTAAAGTATAAGGATTTGAAATATCTTGGATTGTCTAATCCAACCTCTTCATTTGACAGAAAAGGAACCTTGTCCAGAGAATTGAAAGTCATATGAGGAATAATTATTAGAATTTGAACTCAGCTGTTCTGATTCCACTGCACTTTCCACACTGCCTTATGTGCACACAGACATATGCATTTACATGTATGTCTACATACACACATGTTTGCATGTGTATATAAATGTTGCTTGGTTGAAAAGTAAATTGGTGTAGTAGATTTCAGTTTTTCCAGCAGGTCTTCAAGATAAGGGAAAACCCCAGAAACACTAAAGAAGTACACTTGACTCTCACCTGGTAAATGTTACATAGCTTTAGTGGTGTGGTGGAAGGAGTTCTATGAGGTTTCTTTTTGTCGTTTTAAAACTAATCAGATTGTGACACTGGCCAGTTCACTTCTTTCTTGGATTGGATGATTTCTTACTGAGATCTTGATTACTTCAGTCTTTTTTCACACTCTCTGATACCTTCCTCTCTAGTGGTGGAGGCTTACTTGAGGGCTAGATCTCAAAGCATCTCAGTTTATTTCCACACTGGGCATTTAATGATTCACTGACCTAGGTTTCTACCCTGTTTAACTTTGGAATGGACAGAATGACCCAGCTGAGTGCTGCACTGTTTCCCTTAGACTCACTTTCCCCAACCCATGGTATCTTGACCTGTTCCCTCTGCTTCTCAATTCTCTGGCCCAGCACTGGCAGTTCAAATGTGTCAGATGGTACTATGGGATTTTTCTTCTTAGTCATGATAGTTCCAAGCTCTGGAGCCCTGGTACTATAGACTTGTCTGACTTCCATAACCCATAGTCAGTGTCTTCATGGTCACTGGAAAGAAGGAAAGGGAGCCAGAGCATGGGGTTGCATTTTGTTGTGGGTCTTTGGGTCTGCTAGTCCAGCCTCATTGACAATCACATGGGAGGTGGAGGAGGTGTGCTCAGTGAAATTGTGAAATTAGAGTGAATGAACATCTGTTACTGGGGTTTTTTTACATTCTTTTAGATTCTTGGTATCCTGTACCATGGAGACAGCTGGAGTTGTTTTGTCTTTAGCACATAATTTGTTTAGGAGGGATTTGAGAGGTTGTGGGGCTCAAAGAAAGTTGCTAGTCCTCCATCTTGTTATTCACATGACCCAGAAGTAGACTAGCTATTTTCTAAGTCCCTCCCACAAACATGATGATCTGGCTAAACTGAGCTATTCTTAGTTCCACAAATACACACTGTCATCCCCTTATTTCCATGCCTTTGCTCATACCATTCCATATGTCTACAATATCTTCTTTCCCTTTTTCCTCCTCAATTTCTGCAGTCTTTTATAGCCCAGTGAAATGATGCCTCTTCTACAAAGCTGTTACTGATCTCACAGTCAAAAAGAACTTTCCTACTTAAATCCCATTTGACTTTGAAACTGTCCAATTCATTTATTATATAATATGATGTATTTTATTAATTTTTGTCTCAAATCATCCTAATAGACTATAAACTCTTTAATAGAGGGCACTATGCAATATCTAAACTTTTATGTCTCCCATTAACATTGGAGCATGGGATCCTGTGTTAGAAAAGATCTTCCAAGTCATCTAATCCAACTTTCTCATTTATAGGTGAGGAAACTAAAGCTCAGAGAGGTTGTGACTTGCCCAGTGTCACAATGTCAGCAAGGAATAACTCTAGCTAGATTCAACAGTAGGTCTTTTAAAGTAGATCTGTATTATGCATTTTAATTTTTTAAGGACACAAACTGTTTTAGAAAAGAGTAATTAAAATGTAATGGTAAATTATCACTTAGAGGCTTAAAGAATCATAGATTTAGAACAAAAAGGGAACCTAGAGGCCATCAAGGTCAACTCATCCATTTTATGGACAAGGAAACTGAGGCATAGAATAGTTAAATAACTTGCCCAGGGTCACATACCTAATTAAAAATCTGAGGTAGAACTTGAAGCCAGCATTTCCTGACTCCAAGTATCTATCCATGACATCACAATTCTTCTATAAGTATTTATTAAGCAACTACTGTATATAACTCATTGTTCTAGACCCTGGGGATACAATGATAAAGCTAAATATTCTCTTCCCATAAAGGGCTTATATTTTATTGAGAAAGATATGTAAATGCATATAACATAAACAGTATAAATGAAAGTTAATTTTTGTAGGTGAAGGAAGTGGTGAGGAGAGAGGATCAATAAAGGCCTAATTTTAAAAAGTGGTGCTTAAACTAAGCTTTGAAGAAAACTGGGAGTCCTAAGAGGGAAAGATGAGGGAACACATTTTCCAAGCAAAGGCCCAGAGATGGGAGGTAGAATGTTGTGCTGAGAATGTTATTCAAGACCAACATTTTGGCTGGACCATAAGGGACTTTATAAACTGCTTTCATTTAATTATGAATCGTGAATAGCAAGCCAAAGTCAAGAAATTGTTGCTGAGTTCAGCCAATAAATAAATACAAATATATATGCACACACACACATACACATAGATGCATATATATACATATGTGTATTATATATGTTTCTTGTTAAAATTGCAGTATTCATGTGGATTTCATTGTTCATAAAACAACACTTCCATCATAAACTACCTTTACTATTTAATTCAAAAAACATTTAAGAGTCTACAGTATGTAAAGATTTCTATTTATTTATTTATTTTGACATTTTTTAAAAATTTATTAGCAGTATTCTACAATCACTACCATATAACTTAGATTTTTTCGCCTACCTCCCCCCTACCTCCCTGAGACAGCTTACAATTTTATATGGGTTCTACACAGACATTCCTATTAAATACATTTTCACCATAGTCATGTTTGTATAAGAATTAAAATGAATGAGAGAAACAATATAACAAACCAAAACGTAATGCAAAAGAATGATCTGCTACATTCTGTGATTGAATTCTATAGTTCTTTCCCTGGATGTGGAAGACATTTTGCCTTAAAAAGACAAGATTTCTATTTAGATAATTAAGTTATGCATTTACTATGTGCCAGATACTATGCTAAGAGCTGCTGATAACAATATAAACAAATAAGGCAGTACCTGCACTCAAGGAAGCTCCACTCTAATAGGGGAAGATAGCTCATAAAGGGCACCTAGGTGGCACAGTGGGTAGTGTCCAGCCTGGAGTGAGGAAGACTCCTCTTCCTGAGTTCAGGTCTGATCCCAGACCCTAGACCTGTGCCTCTGGGCTAGTCACTTAACCCTGTTTGCCTCAGTTTCCTCATGTGTAAAATAAATTGGAGAAGAAAATGACAAATCACTCCAGTATATTTTGCCAAGGAAAACTCTAAATAGGATAACAAAGAGTCAGAAATGAATGAAAATTATTAAACAATGAAAGCACATAACAAAGATCAGGAAAGGAGGGAAAAGGGTAGGCAGTGCAGTAAGAGATGAGAAAGAAGTGGATTCTGGACAGAGTTGAGTCATAAATGAGTTTTTCACTTTGGACATACAAGGGAAAAAATTATGTAAATTTCATTCTCAAGGAATTTGCAATTTAGTGCCTGTCAAGGGTGAAGGAATGATGGCATATGGTTCCCATTGGGTCTTCCAATTTCTGTTATGAAAGCATATCAGTAAATAGATAAAACTAATGCTCTCTATAATACCTTGTCAAACAATTGGGGGCCATTTAGGAGGCCTTCCCTTCTAAAACCTACATGACTCCCTTCCAACCATGTCCATAGCTAAGTCATAGGATGGGCATCCATAGGGGCTATATATTTGCTTTCAGATCAGAGATTTCTTGAAAGCCCTGGAATGACCTTTACACTCCTTTAGTTCTAGCAAGCTTCATTCTATATAAATGTAGATTGAGGATCTGAGAATCAAAGTAATTTGCTCAATGTCACACAGTTAATAAGTAGAGCAGGTATTCAACTCCTAATTCCAGACTCCAAACTCCAGAGCTCATGGTCCTTCCCCTGCAGCATAATTTTTGGTTCTCAGCACTATTAACAATTCCTACTGTTATGTGGAACATGTGAATGCCCTAATATATATATATATTGTATAGGTAAGAATATTTCTCTGTTCCTTACTCATTTGTTTAAGTAACTATTTGTACCAAGGACTGTGAAAGTCACTGGGGATACAAGCCAAAAACAAAATTGTCCCTGCCTTCAAGGAACTTGTATGTTGTCATTTGTCCTTCATTCTCAAAGAGGGCAGTGACATCAGGGAGTAATGCTACAACGTTCAAATGAATCAAATTTAAGTGATGCATGGCTGTGCCTGATCACCAGCCTCATTTTATCCTCTGGATCCATCTGGGTCCAATGACAAGAAATAGATAAGGATGATTGAAGATGGCTCTGGATGCAATGGGAGACCTTGGCCTTTTTTAAGCTAAGATCTTTAGCAGTTCTTAGTTTGACTGAGTAATACTCATTCATTGATTAAGGATGGGTAAGAAATGAGACACAGAATGATGACCTCTTTACCTAGTCCAAATAAAACTAGTCTGAAAGAGAAAGGCCCTCAGGGTTTCTGGACAAATTAGAAACAATTGCTATTTATATTCCTCTGAGCCAATCAGAGTCCAAACAGTGACCAAGTAGGGCCTAGCCTAGGATCTATTGTTAGCCAATCAATGAGTGGTTTGGCTTAAAGGTGGAATCTTTAAGGGAAAAAAAGATCTCAAGGATCAAAATTTACATTCTTCTAGGCAGACCACTCTCTATAGACAGAGGGAATGAAAAGAAGAGAGGAAAAAAGGAGACAGAAAGAGACAGATAGAGAATGTGAACACTGTGTTGCCCAATTGACCAGTTCCAGTTGGGTTCCCAGTGGGGCATCAAGGAGCATGTAATCTAATGGGGAAGGCAATATGTACATACATAAATATAAATCAAATAAATGAAAGGTAGCTTTGGGTGGAAGAGTACTAGAAGAGGCATTAAGAATGGCTTCTTGTAGAAGCTGATACTTTAGCTCAGATGACAGAAGTGAGGGATTCTATAAAGTAAAAATGAAGAGGGCTGCTGTCCATTGTCCTGAAGCATCCAGGCAGATTCTCTCAAGACTTTCAAAAGTGACATGATGTCAAATTTGTATGTTAGAGAGCACACTGATTCCAGAGTCAGAGAGGATCATGGATTCAAATACCATATCTTATCCTTACCATCTGTGTGATGTCTTTCAGGTCACTTCACCTCTGTAAGCATCACTTTCTTCATCTATATAATGAGGGAGTTGAACTAGAAGGATTATATAAAACTTTTCACTTCTCTAAGTCAGTGAGATCATGAATTATAGAATCTCAGAGTGGGAAGGAGCCCCTGTCATGCATTTCAACTTCTGCCTTAATAAGAATGCCTCATTCTAAATCAAACAAGAGATTTTCCTTGGAAATCTCTCATGAGAGGTGACCACCACTATTTCCCACAAGCCTTCTGGTAGTCCTGTCATGGGTCTCTTTTGAAGAGTACCAGAATCACAGACTCTTGGAGCTGGGAGTGATGTCGCAAGCTGTCTAGTCCCAACTGGCCTTAACTGTGAACCCTCTCTCCAACATCCTAGACAAGTTCTTATTTAGTCTTTGCTCAGAGACCTCTAAGATCACCTACTATTTCCCTAAATCGTTCTATTTTTGGATGTTCTATCACTATTTTTTAAAAAATATTTTATTACATTAAACCAAAAGCTACATTTATGCAGAACAAATTTGTGGTTTTGCAGAAAAAAATATTGAATTTGACATCTGAAGACTATATATCTCCCATAAACATCCCTCTCTCTCACTCCTTCGGGTGCTCATACAAGTTTCTCCCCATTTTTTAAATCTCAATTCAGCTATAACTCCCTCTAGGACAGTTTTCTTTACCTCCCCAATTGGCAAGGACCTTTCCCCTTGAATTCATAAAATACTTTGTTTACTTTGTACAAAGCACTGTACTAGATATTAAGGATACAAAGGTAAAGGGGAAAGAAATAGTCCCTATCCTCAAAAATATATTCTGTTGGGAGGAAATATTATACAAAAAAGATAATTATATGTCTAGTAATCTTAGGAATTGAGAAAACACTAACACTTAAAGGGGTTGGAAAGATTTCTATAAGAGATGGCACAAGCCAGGTTGGAAGATGAGAATTCTAGGAATGAGGGAACAGATCACAGAAGTGTGAGACTGAGTGCTAAGATCAGCAAATGGAAACTCAGTCACTTCAGCAGAATCATAGCATGTAGGAAAGAAAGTAACAATGAAACAGGCAAAAAAAGGTTGGTTGGAGTCATTTGGGGAGGACTTGAAAGGTGTGTTGGATTGAAAGAGAATACTATAGCACAGTGAGAGAACACTGAACATGGAATCACAGGAGATGAGTTTACATTGGTATTCTAAATGATCTGGGTTCCAATTGTTTTCCTACTTAATCCTTGTATGGCCTTGGATAAATTATTAAGTCTCCTTCAGCCTCAGTCTCCTTATCTAGAAAAGGAAAGAATTGAAATTGATGACTACTTATAATCCCTAGGCTTCTTCAAGGCTTTGCTCATGTAGCACCTCTCTTCAAGGGGCCTTAGTTCAAGTATCCTTTCTCAATCCCCTTAAGTAGGTGTTAGTGGGCCATTCCATCTCTTGAAATTCTCATGTTTATAAATACCTATTTAAATTTAAATATTGTATACTATATCACCACCCCATGAAATGGATCTTTAGTCAGCTAGTTGAATCCTCTAGAATAGGGGTAAACCTGGGGCCTGGAACTTGCTTTTTAAATTGTGTGTGTGTTAATATTACTAGTTTCCTTTGCAATCTTTTGTCTATGTTTTAAAACATCATTCTGAGTAGGGGGCCATAAGCTTCACCTTACCCAAGAGGGTCCAGGACACAGAAAGGATTAAGAATCCCTTCTCTGGATATATAATTGTGTGAAATTGGTTCAAATTCTGTTTCTGTTACTTAGTAGTTTGAGCAGGTCCCTTACCATCATTGTCATCTATAATTCAGATGTAATAAGATCTTGTCTGCATACCTTGCAGAGCTTCAGATACTTACTAGCTGTGTGATACTAGAGATATCATGTGATCACAATAAGCTGAATCTTAGAAATCAATCTTGCATCTCTACAAAATGCCACCCACCCCATTTCTAGCATACAATTCCTCTTCATCTCTGCTTCTTGGAATTCCCATCTTCCAACAACACTTAGGTTTTGTCCAATCTCTCACACAGAAACCTTCTCAACCCTCTTTGGTGCTGGTGTTTTCTCATTCCTCAAATTATTAGATATATAATTATCTTTTTCTTTATACACACCAGGGACAAAATCACCTGCATCACAGTAGTTTAGTGAGAATTGCTAGTCATAAGAGTAACACCTCCCCACCAAATCTGAAATACTTTTAGAAAGGATTTGATTAAGTCATTTGACAAAGGAGAAACCCAGAAGGTATGGCTCCCTGCTTGGTCTTTGTGAAGTTATGCTGAAGAGCCATTTACTTGTCTGACCTCATGTTGGTTATAGATTATTTCTAGGATATCAGCAATGTCAGCTGGGTAGTGCATTGGATAGAGTGCCAGCCCTGGAGTCAGAAGTACTCATCTTCTTGAGTTCCAATCTGACCCTAGGCATGTCATTTCACCTTGCTTGCCTCAGTTTCCTCATCTGTAAAATGGCAAAAAGTTAGTATTTTTGTCAAGAAAATCCCAAATGGGATCACAAAAAGTAGGATACAACTGAACAACAACAAGTAGAAGCATTGAAATCTGGGGGAACTCAAACTTACAATTCTTGGGTGGACCCAAAACAAGACTTAGGTGGGCCCCTCTGAGAGGGATCTAAGAATTCCTTCAAACCATCAGGTTTCCCTGGAGCATTTCTGATCTCTACAGTAAACTTTTGGGTTAGACTATTTCTAACCACATAAAGCTAGATTCATATAATATTAACAATTGATAAATAGTATAGCATTTTTCTCACAGGATCAAATAAGTTAAGGGGCAGAAAGTATTTTTCAAATGTTAAAGGGAACAGGGATTATATCTGTGGTTTCTCTGGTGTAAGGAATTAACAAATGGGGAATCTTCCTTTCCCAATGCTGATCAGCACCTGCTCTCCAACTTAGACTTGCCTAGAGGTACTTCTCTAAGTCACATGGCCAGTTTATATCAGAGGTAAAACACGACCCTAGGCTTTCCTGGCTTTAAAGCTAACTCTCTATCCATGGCACCACAATGACCCATAAAGCAAACCTTCAGGAAATATGTCAGTGAAAGCTATTATTAGTTATAGGTCCTACAAACTAAATTTTGATGTAGCAAAGGACCTCAGTGAGCTTGTCATGGACATGGAAATTAAGGGAAGCAAAGACTCAAGGGGACAGAAAATCATATTTAGGATTATTTGCCTTGGGACATAGAATTTAGTGGAGGATTGATTAAAATATTTGACATGATTATAATGAAACCTGATTATCCACCTCCACCCCCCCCATATTCTGCCTCATTGTATGATGTCAGGAATGATGCTGAGTGAAATTAACGGAAGATAAATTTAGGCTGTAGGGGAGGAAATACTCTGTTATGCAGAGAACATCTCTGAGATCTTGCCTTGGGATGCCACTAAGTCAAGTGTTGTGCTTGGTTTTAAGAAGATACATGTTGTTGTAAGAATATTCCATGATTATATTTTGAGCTAAATAGGTTCAGACAGTTGGGCAGGGAGTGAAAGCACAGAGGCTTGTTGACCAAAGCATTTTTACAAGTGTGAGCAGGGAATTTTCTTTGGGTTTTTTTTTTGAAAGAATATTTTATTTTTCCCAACTACACGTAAAGATAATTTTAACATTCAGTTTTTAAAAATTTAGAGTTCTGAATTTTCTCCTTCCCTATAGGTTTTATATGTGTGGTCATATTAGACACATTTCCATATTAGTCATGTTGTGAAAGAAGAAACAGAACAAAAGGGGGAAAAACACACAAAAAGTAAAGTGGAAAATAGTATACTTTGAGCTTCATTCAGACTCCATCAATTGTTTTTCTAGGGGGTGGATAACATTCTTATCACAAGTTTTTGGGAAGGTCCTGAATTATTGCATTCCTGGAAATACAGAAGCCATTCAGGGTTGATCATCTTACAATGTTGCTCTTACTGTGTACAGTGTTCTGGTTCTGCTCACTTCACTTTGTATCAGTTCATGTAACTCTTTCCAGATTTTTTCTGAAATCAACCTTCTCTTTTAAAACTATTCTTATAGAACAATAGTACTTCATTCCTGCCATATACTACCACTTGTTTAGCCATTCCCCAATTCATGGGGTCCTCTCAATTTCCAATTCTTTGCCTCCACAAAAAACTACTATAAATATTTTTGCACAAATAAGTCCTTTCCTCACCCCTCTTTTTTAACCTCTTTGGGACACAGACCTGAAAGTGGTATTGCTAAAGCAAAGGGTATACACAGTTTGACTGGGCAGAGTTCCAATGGTTTGATCAGTTCACAACTCCACCAACAATTTATTGGTGTCCCAATTTTCTCACATCCCCTTCAGAATTTATCATTTTCCTTTTCTGTCACATTAACCAATCTGACAATTGTGAAATGATACCTCAGAGTGTTTAAATTTGCATTTCTCTAATCAACTGTGATTTAGAGCATAATTTTCATATGACTATATATAACTTTGATTTCTCCATCTAAAAACTAACTGCTCTCTGTTCATATGATTTGACCATTTTTCAAAGAAAAATCAGCAGGGAATTTCCCATGATTTCCTCACTATGTATTGGTGGTGGTGGTGGGAAGTGGTGTATCTTACAACTTTTGGTTTGCCTTGTAGTATCAGGTGTTTTTTGAGCAGAAAGTTTGGCATTCCCCTAATTCATAATAATCAGCCAGCACATATTAAATGTTTCCTATGTGGCAGGCACTATGCTAAGTGCTGCATGTACAGAGAAAGGTAAAAATAGTTCCCACCCTCAAGGAACTCATCCTTTCTAATAATTCTGTCTTATTATGTCTCACCCTTCTATGACGCTTTCCCTGACTTATACTTTCCCATAATGATACTCTAGGCATGTTTTATTCTGACAACATGTATATACTTGCAGTAGACATCTCACTTATCCAAGTGGTTTATTAACCAACAATTCAAACTATCTGGAAGATCTAGGAAGTAAATGAAAAGAGATCTATGAATAACCCATATAGATGTCACAATGTCAGTACATTAAATTGTACGTTCTTCATTCAGAAGAGAGATGCTCAGAATCAGACTGACTTCTATTTTATATTTTTTATATAAATTTATTTATTTAACTTTTTTTTACATTCATTTTCACAAAATTTTGGGTTCCAAATTTTCTCCCCATTTGTCCCCTCCTCCCACCCCAATACACCAAGCATTCTAATTTCCGCTATCACCAATCTGCCCTCTCTTCTATCATCCCTCCCTTCCCTTGTCCCCATCTTCTCTTTTGTCCTGTAGGGCCAGATAACTTTCTATTCTCCATTAACTGTATTTCTTATTTCCTAGTAGCAACAACAATACTCAACAGTTGTTCCTAAAACTTTGAGTTCCAGCTTCTCCCCATCCCTCCCTCCCCACCCATTCCCTTTGGGAAGGCAGGCAATTCAATATAAGCCATATCTGTGTAGTTTTACAAATCACTTCCATAATAGTCGTGTTGTGTAAGACTAACTATATTTCCCTCCATCCTATCCTGCTCCCCATTGTTTCTATTCTGTCTTTTGATCCTTTCCCTCCCCGAGTGTTGACTTCAAATTGCTCCTTCCTCCCATTGCCCTCCCTTCCATCATCCCCCCCACCCTGCTTATCTCCTTCTCCCCCACTTTCCTGTATTGTAAGATAGGTTTTCATACCAAAAAGAGTGTGCATTTTATTCCTTCCTTTAGTCAAATGTGATGAGAGTAAAGTTCATGTTTTTTTCCTCAGCTCTCCTCTTTTTCCCTCCACTAAAATGTCTCCTGCTTGCCTCTTCTGTGAGAGATAATTTGCCCCATTCCATTTCACCCTCTCTCCTCCCAATATATTTCTCTTATACATTTACCTTAAGTTTTTTAAGAATATGATCCCACCCTATTCAACTCACTCTGTGCTCTCTGTCTCTGTGTGTGCATGCATAGTTGTATGTGCATGTGTGTGCACACATGTACATGTGGGTGCGTGTGTGTGTGTGTATGTGTGTGTGTAATCCCACCAACTACTCAGATACTGAAAAGTTTCCAGAGTTACAAATATTGTCTTTCCATGTAGGAATGTAAACAGTTCAACTTTGGTAAGCCCCTTATGACTTCTCTTTGCTGTTTACCTTTCATGCTTCTTCTCATTCTTGTGTTTGAAAGTCAAATTTTCTTTTCAGCTCCGGTCTTTTCATCAAGAATGCTTGAAAGTCCTCAATTTCATTGAAAGACCATATTTTCCCCTGAAGTATTATACTCAGTTTTGCTGGGTAGGTGATTCTTGGTTTGAGTCCTAGTTCCTTTGACTTCTGGAATATCCTATTCCACACCCTTCAATCCCTTAATTTACAAGCTGCTAGATCTTGTGTTATCCTGATTGTATTTCCACAATTCTGGAACTGTTTCTTTCTAGCTGCTTGCAATATTTTCTCCTTGACCTGGAAATTCTGGAATTTGGCCACAATGTTCCTAGGAGTTTCTCTTTTTGGATCTCTTTCAGGTGGTGATCGATGGATTCTTTCAATACTTACTTTTCCCTCTGTTTCTAAAATCTCAGGGCAGTTTTCCTTGATAATTTCATGAAAGATGAGGTCTAGGCTCTTTATTTGATCATGACTTTCAGGTAGTCCCATAATTTTTAAATTGTCTCTCCTGGATCTATTTTCTAGGTCAGTTGTTTTTCCAATGAGATATTTCACATTCTCTTCCATTTTTTCATTCTTTTGGTTTTGTTTGGTGATTTCTTGGTTTCTCAGAAAGTCATTAGCCTCCATCTGTTCCATTCTAATTTTGAGAGAACTATTTTCTTCAGTGAGCTTTTGAACCTCTTTTTCCATTTGGTTAATTCTGCTTTTGAAAGCATTCTTCTCCTCCTTGGCTTTTTGAACCTCTTTTGCCAATTGAGTGAGCCTATTTTTCAATATGTTATTTTCTTTAGCTTTTTTTTGGTTCTCCTTTAGCAAGGTATTGACCCGTTTTTCATACTTTTCTTGCATCTCTCTCATTTCTCTTCCCAGTTTTTCCTCTACCTGTCTAACTTGATTTTCAAAATCCTTTTTGAGCTCTTCCATGGCCTGAGCCCATTGGATATCTATTTCGGATGTTTGGGATACAGAGGCCTTGACTTCTATGTCTTTTCGTAATGGCAAGCATTGTTCTTCCTCATCAGAACGGAAAGGAGGAAACATCTGTTCACCAAGATAGTAAGCTTCTATGGTCTTATTTTTTTTTCCCTTTTCTGGGCATTTTCCTAGCCAGTTACTTGACTTCTGAGATTCCTCTCCACCCCTGCCTCACCAGTGCCTGGGGTCTGAGATTCAAATGCTGCTCTCCAGCCTCAGGGCTTTCAGCGGCGGGTGCAGCTGCTATTCAGGGTAAGATTAAATTCAGGTTCTCAGGTGGGGGCAGGGCCACCTCCCAGGCTCAGTTCCCTCAGGGGGTTTATGTGGAGACCTTCAGTAATGGATCTGAGGTCCTGTCTGCTCCGGGAGCCTCTGGCTGCCGCTGCCTCTGCTGCTGCCTCCCGAGGGGGCCTGAGTTATGGAGACACCCCGCTCCCCTCTTGGCCAGTCCAGAAGGCTGTCTCACTGACCTGTAGCGCCTGTGGGTGGAGGGACCCTCGCGGCCACCAGAGATTCTGTCCCTGAAGCCTGCTTAGATCTGCTCCTCTGGGGCCGCACGACCAGGGCAGGGGCTCCGCTCCGTGTCCGGTGCCCGACGGACCTTTGGGGTCAGTTTTTCAGGGCTCTCTGGAACAGAAATCTCCTCCACTCTGCTGTTGCACAACTTCCACTGCTCCAGAACCCGTTGGGAGTTCTTTCCATAGGTAATTTATGGACTGTGGGTTTGGAGCTCGCATATGTGAGTCTTTCTACTCCACCATCTTGGCTTCTCCCCCTGACTTCTATTTTAAACACAATTCTAATAAGATTGGTGATCTGATGTTCTAGCCCATGGCAGTTTAGGAAAGACAAATTATGAGGAAAAACTATTTAATTCATTTACAAGGTCACCAGGGAATAGTGACAAATAAAAGTTTGACAAGGAAAAGAGGAAAACCTATAATAATTAGACATAGGAACTCTAAAAGCCCAACTCAAAAAGCACCATAGTATGGGATCATTGAGTGCAAGGAAAAGTGAAGATTTCACTAACCTTAAAAAGCAGTATTTTATAATCAAACAATACAGTAACTGGTGTAAGTCAGGGGTACACTGGAAAAGGCATAGGATTTTGGAGAAGATTCAGAACAATGAAGAATCAAAATGGATGATCTTTTAGATATATTGTAGATCTTGATATAAGGGCAGCTAGGTGGCTCAGTGGATAGAGTCCACTGGACTTGGAATCAGGAATACTTATCTTCATGAGTTCAAATGCAGACTCAGACAGTTACTGGCTATGTGAACTCAGGCAAATCACTTAACCCTGTATGCCTCAGTTCCTCAACTGTAAAATGAGCTGGAGAAGGAAACATCAAAGCACTCCACTGTCTTTGCCAAGAAAATCTCAAAATGTGATCACAGAGTCAGACACAGCTAAAATGACTGAACAACAAAATTCTGTAAATATTATCCAGGATGACAATGCATTGTTATGACTTTTACCTTTAACCTCTTTCTCCCTGAGTTTCCTCATCTGTAAAAGTAAGGATGTTGTACTCAATGGTCCCTTCTGGCTCCAAATCAATGACTGATTTCCCATAGGCTATGATCCTAAACCCAACCTCTCTTCCACATGACTGCCATTCAGAGACTTTAGTATAGCTATCATGGTAAACCTGCCCTTACCTTATTCAGGCTACACATCACTGTTTTCTTCAATTGTTCTTCACATGCTCTGATTTTCACCCTCATTTCACTATCCTGCTTACTCTCCTGTGGACATGCTCCTATTTTTCCATCCATCTCTTGGGTATGAATGTATTTAAGAACCAAATTGATTTCAGTAGAACCCATTGATTTTATCTTGATTTCACAATATGTGAAAACTGTTCAAGACTTTAAAACCCCATAACTGATCATTTTTAGTTATATAAATTCTATTTTACTCTACCAAGGTATTGCCAAAGAATTTACTGGCACGTCTTCTGTTTTTCCAACCCATTCTGCACTCAGAAGGACCTTAACAAACAAAAGGAGAAAGTTTCTATGTCTCCCTCATTCTGCTTTTGGATTCATATTCTAGAAAGCAGGTGTTTGGAATTCTTCCTTTTCCTATGTGCTGGATTGTGGCACGAAACCAAGATGGTCGAGGGGTGGCAGACTACCTTTCATTTCCCAGCCAACAGACAAACACCATGGAAGAGAGTGGTGTTAGGGAACTGTTGGTAGAGAAATGGTGGAGATATAATGCTTTAGAGTTTGCCAAGTGCTCTGTAGGCAGTAACTCGGTAGGCAGTAACCCTATGAGGTGAGTACTTTAAGCATTATTATCCACCTTTGGCATATTAGGGGACTGAGACTCAGTGAGGTGGCTTCCTCATGGCCTCATAATTAGTAAATATCAGAAGCAGAACTTGGACTCACATCTTCCTAGTTCCAAGTCTAATGAACTATTGCCTGTAGCATGCCTCCTGCTTAAATCATACACTATCACCTGTCTCAACAGTTGCTTCCATGGTTTCCAGTACTCTGTTCATTATGTCATGGTGTCTTTTCATTAACTAACCCCTCTTGTGTTCATAGAATGGAATTGGAAAGTAAAGAATCAAGGTAGATTATCATGGCCACATAGTAGTGAAAGAAAGGAAAAGCACAAGATTCACACATCAATTACATATTGGTGTAATCACATAGGCACTCTCTTCCAATACAACCACTACTAACAGTATTTTTCATTTTGACCTTCTTAGTACGACTCCCTAACCTTTTCTCATTTCCCTTACTTTCACACATGACCTGTGACCCATTTCTCCTTTCACAGTGCAACTTGATTCCATACCAATTTTTGATTCTCTAGTTGTGCATATTCGCATTTCAGTACGGTACAGTGGGGGAGAGCACTAACTCTCTTCTGAGCTCCAAACGCACATTTCCCACCACTTTCCCCATGGTCATATAAATAGCGTTTGTCTGAGATGAGCTTTGAATGCTATTGTCATGGTCCACTGGGAAAAGCACTGACTCTGAAGTTAGTTTCTGGGCCCAAATTCCACCTCTGACTGACTTTGCCTAGATAACCTTCAGCAAGTTGCTTAACTTTTCTAGGCCTAAGTTTCCCTATCTACTAAATAAAGGAGTTGGACTAGATCAGAGGTGGGGAGCCTATGGCCTTGAAGTCACATGTGGCTCTCTAGAGCCTCAAATATGGCCCTTTGACTGAATTTAAACTTCATAGAACAAATTCTCTTAATAAAATAATTTGTTCTGTAACGTTTGGACTCAATCAAAAGGCTGCACCCAAGGACCTGGAAGGCCACATGTGACCTTGAGGCTACAAGTTTCCCACCCCTAGACTGGATGGTCTCAGATACTTCTAGTTTGATACTTATGAGCCAACGACTCTTAAGTCCAACACGCTTTCCACTGTCCTCATCATCATCTTTACTTTGACCTCCTATTAGCAACTCAAACATGTCATGTCCCAGATAAGCCTTTTATCCTTGTTCCTTGTTCTTCCTTTTGAATTAGATATGATTCATTTGCTCTACCATATTCATAACTTTGGAATAATCTTTGTCTCTTTCCTCTTCCTCACATTTTATATCCAATCACTGGTCATGTCCTTTTCAATTCATGTCCTTATCTCTCACATCTATCTCTTCCTTTCTATTCCCATAACCTCTCCTCTAATGCACATCTTCATTGATATCCACCTGCCATTTTCCAATAGACTCCTAATAGATCTTCATGTCTCTTCTGTCTATACCCTACAATTTCATCCCCTTTATAATTTTATTATGTATATATATACATATATATGTATATATCTAATTTACATCTCTATTCTGTGAAAATAAAATCTTTAGTGACTTATTATTAGCAAATAACATTCATACTTCATCTGCCATTCATTGTCCCCCATAATTGGCTTCCACCTGACTTTTCCAGTTTTTCTTATATTACTCCCCTCTGTGCACTATATCAAATTGGACTTCTATCTTCCCCTCAGCATTCATTGAGTCTCCCCACCTTCATGCCTTTGCTCACAGTGCTCCTAAAAAAGTCCTTTCTCCTCCTCTGCTTGTGAGATTCTTAACTACCATTTACAGTCCAACTCCAAAGCTACGCCTTCCATGAAGACTTCTATCACATCCCCTCCTGCTGCTGTACACATTTGCCCTCAGGCTTTCTATATCTTTTTTCATGCTTCTCTGATGCATTTATGTCAAATTACATATTACCATTATCTATTTTGGAGCCATATCTCTTTCTTACCTAGACTGCAAGGCCCATGAGATTAGATTTCCCATCTTATCTTGCAGCACATATTGCATCTCTTTTCTCTATGTCTTTTCATAGTCTGTCTCTCATGTCTGGACTGGAGTTTTCCTTTTCTCCACTTCTTAGAATCCTTTTTGTTCTTCAAAACTCAGATCAAGTGGTATTCTGTACCTAAGACCTTTCCTGAACCACCTTGTTGGTGGTGCCCCTTGAAATTACTTAGTATTTGCTTTGCATATATTTTGGGTTTGATCATTTGTGTACAAAGAGTCATAGATTTAGAACTCAGAGACCTTGGTAGTTTTCAAGTCTGACTCTCATTTTATAAATTAGGAAACTGAAGCCCACAATGATTAAGTCACTTAACCAAGGTGAGATAGGATTCACACAAAGCCCACTGATTCCTCCTCTAGACCATATGTTCCTTTCCCCCGTTAGGATATAACCTCCTTAATGGCAGAGATTGTTTTTTTTTTCTCCCTGTCCCTAGTTTCTAGCATGGTACTTGGCACATACCAGGCCTTTAAATGCTTGTTTGCCTCATGAGTTTTGTATTTCTTCCAGTGTCTGGCACCATATTCTGCATACCCAAAGTCCATAAATGCTGTGTGAATGAAGAAATCATATAAGAGCAAGAGAAAAAGACAAAATGACTTCAGGGGATTACTAGAAAAGCAGTAATTATCAACAGAATTGATGGTCCTGTACTTACCAGCTGTCAGGACACCTATTAGTAATTAGTAATGGCTGGTGATTGCTTGGGTAGGGGCACTAAGAAGCTAGAGGTAAATTATGGCTTCTTGTGTACTTGCAGCCAAACACCATGTAGGTAAAATGTTAATGTGGCTTGGATGCTTATGACAGATAAAAGTAGAGTACATGTCAGGTGTCATGAAGGGGCTCATTCCCTTTGCTTGGGAAGCAAGGTCAAGTGATGATGTGTCATTTCCTTTTATGTCTCTCCATAGGAAAAATCAGCAGCAGCTGACTCAGAGGAGATATTATTATCAGCCCTAGAAGATGAGGGAATTCTTAGGAGAAAGACTTATTGAATCTTAACTCTCATAAGCATAGATTTGAAACTAGAAGGGACCTCAGAGGCCAAGGATATCCAACAATCTCATTTTACAGATGGGAAATGGAGGCTCAGACAATTTAAGTGACTTGCCCAGGTTCATCCAGGTAGTAAGTATGTGAGGCAGGATAGTAGCTCAGGTCTTCTTTTTTTATTTTTTTTTAAATTTCTTTCTTTATTTTTAGTTTTCAACATGCATTGCCACAAGATTTTGAGTTCCAAATTTTCTCCCCATCTCTTCCCTCTCCCCATCCCTGTACTGCATACATTCTGATTACCCCTTTCCCAATTTATTTTCAATTCTAGTATACTCCTCCCTTCTCTTATCCCCTTCCCCTCTGTTTTCTTGTAGGGCAAGATAGATTTCTATATCCCATTGCCTGTATATCTTATTTCCCAGTTGCATGGAAAAACAATTTTAAACACTCATTTTTAAAACTTGAGTTCCAACTTCTCTCTCTCTTCCTCCCTCCCTATACCCACTGAGAAGGCAAGCAATTCGATATATGTTATGCATGTGTAGTTATGCAAAAGACTTCCATAGAAGTCATATTGAGAAAGTCTAACTATATTCCCCTCTATCCTATTCTGCCCTCCATTTATTCTATTCTCTCGTTTGACCCTATCCTTCCTCAAAAGTATTTACTTCTAATTATTCCTCCTCCCATTTGTCCTCCCTTCTATCATTAGCCATATCACTTGTCCCGTTCTCCTCTACTGTCCTGTAGTGTAAGATAGATTTTCATAGTAAATTGAGTATGCATGTTATTCCCTCCTTATGCCAAATGTAATGAGGGTAAGATTCACTTTTTCCTTCTCCCCTCTCCCCTCTTTCCCTTCATCGAAAAAGCTTTTACTTGCCTCTTTAATATGAGAGATAATGTGCCCGATTCTTTTTCTCCCCTTCTCCTACCAATACGTCTCTCTCACCTTTTTATTTATTTAGATGTCATCCCTTTATATTCAACTCACCCTGTGCCCTCTGTATATAATCCGTCCAACTACCCAAATACTGAGAAAAGTCTCAAGAGTTACAAGTATTATCTTTTCATATAGGGATGTAAACTGTTCAACTTTAGTAAGTCCCTTATGATTTCTCTTTCCTGTTTACATTTTCACTCTTCTTTTATATATATAAATTTATTTATTTAACTTTTTACATTCATTTTCACAAAATTTTGGGTTCCAAATTTTCTCCCCATTTACGCCCTCCGCCCACTCCAATACACCAAGCATTCTAATTTCCCCTATCACCAATCTGCCCTTTCTTCTATCATCCCTCCCTTCTCTTGTCCCCATCTTCTCTTTTGTCCTGTAGGGTCAGATGACTTTCTATTCCCCATTAACTGTATTTCTTATTTCCTAGTAGCAAGAACAACACTCAACAGTTGTTCCTAAAACTTTGAGTTCCAGCTTCTCCCCATCCCTCCCTCCCCACCCATTCCCTTTGGGAAGGCAGGCAATTC
The DNA here is from genome assembly GCA_023548195.1 of Bettongia penicillata ogilbyi. NCBI lineage: Eukaryota > Metazoa > Chordata > Mammalia > Diprotodontia > Potoroidae > Bettongia > Bettongia penicillata. Next base: position 8,369,783 of record JAJHZJ010000595.1, read on the forward strand.
AATATAGGCCATATCTGTGTAGTTTTGCAAATGACTTTGATAATAGTCATGTTGTATAAGACTAACTGTCTTTCCCTCCATCCTATCCTGCCCCCCATTGTTTCTGTTCTGTCTTTTGACCCTGTCCCTCCCTGAGTGTTTACTTCAAATTGCTCCTTCCTCCCATTATCCTCCCTTCCATCATCCCCCCCCCCACCTTGCTTATCTCCTTCTCCCCCACTTTCCTGTATTGTAAGATAGGTTTCCATTCCAAAATGAGTGTGCATTTTATTCCTTCCTTTAGTCAAATGTGATGAGGGTAAACTTCTTGTTTTGTCTCAGTTCTCCTCTTTTCCCCTCCACTAAAAAGTCTCCTGCTTGCCGCTTGAATGAGCTATAATTTGCCCCATTCCATTTCACCCTCTTTCCTCCCACTCATTTCTCTCTCACCGTTTACCTTAATTTCTTTTAAGATATGGTCCCATCCTATTCAATTCACTCTGTGCTCTCTGTCTCTGTATATGTGTGCATGTGTGTATGTGTGTGTGCATGCATGCGTGTACATGTGTGTGTGCATATGTGTGTGTGTGGTCCCACTAACTACCCAGATACTGAAAGGTTTTAAGAGTTACAAATATTGTCTTTCCATGTAGGAATGTAAACAGTTCACTTTTGGTAAGTCCCTTATGACTTCTCTTTGCTGTTTACTTTTTCATGCTTCTTCTCATTCTTGTGTTTGAAAGTCAAATTTTCTTTTCAGCTCTGGTCTTTTCATCAAGAATGCTTGAAAGTCCTCTATTTCATTGAATGACAATTTTTTCCTGAAGTATTATGTTCATTTTTTTCTGGGTAGGTGATTCTTGGCTTTAATCCTAGTTCCTTTGATGTCTGGTATATCATATTCCAAATCCTGCAATCCATTAATGTAGAAGCTGTTAGACCTTGTGTTATCCTGATTGGAGTTCCACGATGCTCGAATTGTTTCTGGCTGTTTGCAATATTTCCTCCTTGACCTGGGAGCTCTGGAATTTAGTTACAATATTTCTAGGAGCTTTCTTTTGGGGTTTTCAAGAAGTGGTCGTTGGACTCTTTTAATATTTGTTTTATCCTCTGATTCTAGAATATCAGGGCAGTTTTTCTAGATAATTTCTTGAAAGATGATGTCTAGCTCTTTTTTTGATCATGGCTTTCATGAAGTCCCATAATTTTTAAATTGTCTCTTCTGGATCTGTTTTCCAGGTCAGTTGTTTTTCCAATGAGATATTTCACACTGTCAGCTATATTTTCATTCCTTTAGTTTTCTTTTATAATTTCCTGATTTTTCATAAAGTCATTAGCTTCCATCTGCTTCATTCTGATCTTTATGGAACTATTGTCTTAAGTGAGCTTTTGGACCTCCTTTTCCTTCTGTCCAATTCTGCTTTTTAAGGCATTCTTCTCCTCGTTTGCTTTTTTGGATCTCTTTTGTTATTTGGTTTAGTCTATTTTTTAAAGTATTATTTTCTTCAGCATTTTTTGAGTCTCCATTAGCAAGTAGTTGACTCATTCTTCATGATTTTCTTGCATCACTCTCATTTATCTTCCCCATTTTTGCTGTACTTCTCTTACTTGATTTTCAGAATTCATTTTTGAGCTCTTCCCTGACCTGAGACAAATTCATATTTTTCTTGGAGGCTTTAGAAGGAGGAGTTTTGACATTGTTGTCTCTGTTTGCATACTTTGGTCTTCCTTGTCACCAAAGTAAGATTCTATGGTCTGATTCTTTATTGCAATTTTTGCTCATTTCCCCAGCCATTTACTTGAATTTTGAGCTCTTTGTCAAAGTAGCCCTCTGTTTCCAGTGAGGGTGAAGGGGCTGTACTGTCATCCACTCAGTCCCCCCACAATCTGTGGACCTAGAGCTCCAGAAACAGCAGTTGCTGCTGCCCCTGCTGCTACTGTGGCTGCTGAGGGTTCCTCCACCCCCTACCCCTTCTGCCACCCTGGGGCTGGCACTGAACCACTCTGCTCTCTCACACTGGTCCCACATGTTTTTTCCACTGACCTTGCAATTTGTCCTCAGTGTTTTGGGATCAATAAGTCTGGAAACTGCCACAGATGTGAGAAATTCAGTCTCCCCAAGGCCTGCTCACATCCCATCTATGCCGGCACAACCTATGCTGGACTGTGCTCCCAGCATGACAAGATAGACTCTTCCTGGTGCCCTTCCAGACTGTCTTGGACTGGAGATTTGCTTCACTTCATCATTCTGTGCGTTCTGCAGCTCCTGAATTTGTTTAGAGTCATTTTGCAGGCATTTAGCTAGGCTTGAGGGGAGCACTGTAGAAAATCTGTGCTGCTACTCCAAAATCGTGGCTTCACCCTCCCCGCTAGCTTGGGTCTTCTCAACTCCAAGTCCAATGCTCTCTTCACTGTGTCACATAGCTACCTTAGAGCTATCCCAGAGGGGACCTCCAAAGCCATCTAGTCTAACTCCCTCAGACCCAGAAAAGTTAAGTAATTGTCCAATGTCACATAGGTAACAAGGATCAGAACCAAGTTTTGAACCCAGGTCATTCTCTTTGCACTGTATCACACTTCTTTCTACCTTTTGTTAGGAAAGTAGAAATTTACGTTGATATTTAATTTTCTAGAAGCCACAAGTTTTGTAGAAGAGCTGAGGCTCCAGGGAACATCTTCCATATCCATTCACTTAGGATGAAATAGTCATAGACCATACACTTTCATCCTCCCCACCTGTCTAACATCCCTATTATATCTTTTCATTGTGCCCAAAGCAAACTCTATTAAATCAGAAATCCTTGCACTCTCTCTGGAGTAACTTCAGATTATCTTCATTTCTAAGAAAAGGCATCAGTTTGGCCTCTTTGAAATAAAATGAAGGAAAATAGCTGGGCTGACAGGACATGTTCATCATCACACAACTGTATCTATGCCAAGTCTTATCAAATGCCCTATACTACAGTGGCGTTTAATCATCCTTCAAAACTCTCAACAATAACTAAGAAAGCCCAGGGCTGATTCTGAATCTCTAACAATCTGCTGTTTAGGCTAGCCTAGATTGATATCAAGCACATGAATTGAAATGATAGTCAGTTAAGAATGTATTGTAAAGGAGAGAGAATTTTTTCTACAACTCGAGATGAAAAACTATTGGGAATTATGTTTTAAAACCATCTTTAATCAGTAAATATATAGTATCTAAATAGTAATTATGATTTTAGGCCATTTACATGTGGCTGTAAAGATTTATGTAAAGAATGTAGATGGTAAAATGATGTTTAGATTATGTTATATTTAACAGAATAAGTGGAACTGCGAGCCAGTATCTGTTACCATATAGTAATCGTATTAAGGAGAGGGAGTATGGTGTGGTTGATAGAGTTGGCCTTGGTATCAGCAAAGCTTGGCTTCAAATCCTGCATCAGACTCATATGACTGTGTTACCTTAGGGAAGTTACTTACCCTCTCCCTGTGCCCAGGCAACACTCTATGACATGAAGTGAAGAGCCAGTATGGAACTACATTTATATAGGAAATTCTTCCCCCAAAACTATCTCCACTGATGAAATCACAGGCTAATCCAAAAGGAGTATTTGGGTAACTCATGTTTCCAGAACACTATTTTCAAAAAAATGCATTGCTGCTATACTTTATGTTTTAATATCACCTTTCTTTACCAATGTATCACTTAATCCTACCCCTTACCCAGAAATCCATCCCTTATGAAAGACTGTAAAAGAAAGAGGAGGAGAAAGGAATTGAGTAAAACTAACAATGTCAGTCACCTGCAACATTATATGTGGTATTCCACACTGTTCTGGCTTGATCCCATATAGTCCCCCACCTCTGTAAGGAAGGGAGAACAGAGTTTTTTAAGTATCTGCTTTTGACCTGGTCATTGTAATTATTTCATATTCAGTTTAGGTTTTTTGTTTGCTTGTTTTACACTTTACATTTTTAAATCCTTTCATTACAAGCCTGTGGTGCAGGTAGTGCCTGGAGTCAAGAAGATGCGAATTCTAATCTAGTCTCAGATTAGTACTACCTGTGTGACCTTGAACAAGTTACTTAACCTCTGCCTGTTTCAATTTCCTCATCTGTACAATAAATATAACAATAATAACATCTACCTCCCAGGGTTGAGATAATACCAGATATCCTAAAAGTTTTAGTCCAGCTTTAAGTTATTAAAGCTTTTAGTGTTATATTTGTAAACTATATTGTACAAACCTTAAACTACCATGTAAATGCTAGTTATCCTCATCATCATTATTAACCTCATTTAATAATGAGAAGACTACATTTCAGAGAGATGGGAACAAGGTTCTGAAACTCACATGAAAAGGATGAAAGAGATGTTTAAATTCATTTCTTTTAGCTCCAGTTCAGTGGTTTTTCCAATTATATACCCTACTGGACTTTTTGCCAGCATTACCTTCCTTCCAAGGCCACAGTCTAAACAGGGAATTAAGGGAGTGTGTTAGACAGCTCTCTACAACTGACTCCAACCCTTATCTGGAGTTTCTGCCAGGCTAATCACAATCATTTATTTTAATGAATTACTGTCCTTTTTCCTAGTGGAACAATCTTTACTCATATCTTTCCCCATCCCCATATGAACAAGGATCTTCAGGGTATGATAAGAGATTCAGAGCATCCAGAGTAAGGGAAATGTTATTCTTTGTCCTGGTCATTCCGCATCTGGAGTATTGTGTTCAGTTCTGCCTGCTACATTTTAGTATGGGCACGAACAACCTGGAAGATATAAAGAGGAGGATGAACAGGATGATGAGGGTGTTGGAAACCAGGTCATATGGAGATCACCTGAAAGAACTTGATACATTTAAACTGAAAAGAGAAGAATTGAAGATCATTACTGGAGTAAGGATCATTATAGCCATCATCAAGTGTTTGAAGGACTTGGACTTGTTCTGATTGACTCCAGAAGGCAAGAACAGGATCAACGGATAGAAATTGTAGAAAAAAAGATTTTAGGTTTGTTGAAAAGAAAAGAAAACACATCATAACAATTAGAGTAGTCTAAAAGTGAAATGAGCAATGAGTACCAAATAAATGGGAGTCTTCAAGCTTCAGGATAACCACTTGTCAGAGATCTCATAGAAGGAATTTCTTCTCTAGTACAGATTTGACTAGAGGATCTTGGAGGTCTTGCCTTTTCTTGAGATTCTATGATGAATCCTTTTCTCTCAGGAATGATTTGATTCAGTGATGAACAGGTGGCAACTTCCAGTAATAGAATCCATCATCTCTTCATATAGCTCCAAGATCTTTTAGCAAGTGGACAGTTCCTATATCTTTTAGCAATTGGGCAGCTCTTGAATCTTTCAGCAGTTGGATAGCTCATTCCTCTTCCACTAAAATTCCTCTAAAGAGAATTTGGTAGTTCTGTGCCTCTTGTATCTACCAGCAGGGACTCAGTAAATAGGTGAGTGGGAACATAGCAGCTGCTGACAGTAAGTTTTAAAAAGTCCATTCTGAAGACTATTTTTTATCATGTTTGTTCTTTTTATAAGTCTAAGTTCTAAAAAGAGTATCAATCTTTTACTTTGAAGCTGCCTCTGAGCAGTATAAAGAAGTAAAGAAAGTCCAGATCTCTGGGCTAGTGTTCCTAAACAACTCCTTACAGTATAACTATGGAAATACATGTTTTCTCTGAGTAAGGTGAGCAAGAGGGCCCTATAATGCTTCTTCATGGAAGGCAGTATGGCCTCTGGTAAGTGATATTCCTCCATAGCCTTTCTGTTGTGTTGAATTATGCTATAAGCAGCACAAAGTGTTTAGGTACAGAAAACTTGAAAGGGCTTGAATGATGATGAGTTTGTAAGTCAATGTCAACAGTAGCTTTATTCTTGACAATACCTTCCAGTTTTTTCCATTTTTATGAGTAAGTTTATATCAGAAATTTCATAACTATGATGTTACATGTTTCTAACCAAGAGTGATGTGTGTATGTGTGTGTATGTGTGTGTGTATGTGTTTAGAAACTAAATCAAAGATCTCTAGAGTTTCAGTAGGGTAGCAAGCCTCTAGTGTCTCATTCTAAGTGCTTCCTCAACTCTCTTCAGCTTTATCTTGATGTAAAAAATTAGTCCAATTAAAAAAAAATTTAAATAAAACATGGAATATTCATATTCCCTAAGCATATTCTTTTATAATGTGCTAAAATAGGGAGCATCAGGACTTACCTGGAATGCCTAAACAAGTTTAGATAGAGGCCTAGGCAACACTTGAAAAGTCTTCTTCATGTATTCCCTATAGCACTTAGGAGCATATATACAAATGGAGTGGTAGGACTAGTCCAGGATATCCCATAATTCCCTGTAGTGATGTACAGATTAACTCTAATAATCGTGGATTACATCGATTTTCCAAAAGATAAGATTTTCCAGCATTTAATCATTTTCATGAGCAGTAAAATTTGAAATAGAAACCTCTTTTAGTTGTACTGTGTGGTCTTTTTATTTTTATTACCCATAAATGTATCTTAAGTAATACTATCTAGAAAAATAAAGTAAGAAAGAATAGTATATAGGTTAGCATAAAATCCTGTCATTCAGCCTTTTCTTAGTTTAAATTCAGTTTTATTTTTAAATTAACAAGAATTTATTTTCTTACCTTGCAACCCCCCCCTCAGTCCATTGAATAAAAAAAAGGAAAAAACAATTTTTATAACAAATATGCATAATCAAGCAAAACAAATTCCCACATTCAAAATGCCTGTCTTACTCTTCAGTATGTAACTTTTCTTCCAAGAGTGGGCAGTGTGCTTCATCGGTAATCCTTGGTAATGCTTATTGGTCATTGCTAATTTTCTTGGTCTTGTTTGAGACTGTATAACATTCCCTTGCATGGCTTATCTGTATTTTACCAGGAAGGCAAATAAAAATTCTGCATTAATAATAGAAGGACAACATGTAAATGTAAAATACAGTACTTTTTAGGATGAGAGGAATTAGCTAATTCCATCCCAGATATAGAGTTCAGTCAATCGAACCACAATGAATTAGAAGCCACCACAGTGAATATTTTGTCACTTCCTCTTAATTCAATGCTTTAAATGATACATGGCTGCATCACTATGGGTATGTCTTCTCTATAACTTCAGCGACATAGACATCCTATCCACCATGAAAACGATTTAGTAGATGGTGTTTATCAGTTTCTGGAATGGTCAAAACATGTTTGCTTGTTACATAAACCGATTCTTTGAATATAGGTATATGATCCACCACTCTTTCATACTTCAAATCTTTTTGGTTTGGTGGGACTTTGAGGAGATTATTTTTAGTTTTGGTTTTCAGCATTCACTTTCACAAAATTTTGAATTTAAAATTTTCTCTCCATCTACCCCATCCCCCACTTCAGGACAGCATATATTCTGATTACCCTTTTCTCCAACCTTGCCTCCCTTCTATCACCACCACCCCCTCTCTTATCTCCTTCCCTTCTATTTTCCTGTAGGGCAAGATAGATTTCTATATCCCATTGCCTATATATATTATTTCCTAGATGCATGTAAAAACAATTTTTAACATTCATTTTTAAAGCCTTGAGTTCCACATTCTCTCTTTTCCCTCCACCCCATCCACCCTCATTGAGAAGGCAAGCAATTTGATATAACTTATACATATGTAGCCATTCAAAACACTTCCATGACAGTCATGTTGTGAAAGATTAACTATACTTCCCTCTGTCCTGTCCTGCCCTCCATTTATTCTGTTCTTTCCTTTGACCTATCCCTCTACCAAAGAGTTTGCTTCTGATTACCCTCTTCCACCAATCTCACATCCCTTCTAATATTCGCCCTTTTTTATCCTTCCTCCCTTCTTTCATGTTGGGTAAGAAAAACTTCCATTCCTAATTGGGTGTATGTGTGTGTGTGTTATTTCCTTTTGAAGCCATATTCGATGAAAGGAAGGTTCATATTCCCTCTCATCTCACTCTTCTTCACCTTGATTATAAAAGCTCTTTCTTGTCTCTTTTATGTGAGATGATTTACTACATTCTACCTCTCCTTTTCTCTTTCCCCCAGTATATTCCTCTCAACACTTAATTCTATTTTTTAGATATCATCCCTTCATATTCAGCTCACCCTGAGCTCCCCTCTCTCTTTCCTTCTCTCTCCATACATATACATGCACACACACATATACATACATACACAGACATATACACAGACATATATACACACATACATATGTTCCCTCCAACCATCTTAACACTAAAAAAGATCTCATGAGTTACAAATATCATTTTTCCATGTAGGAATGTAAACAGTTCAACTTTAATAAGTCCTTTATGGTTCCTCTTTCCTGTTTACTTTTTTCATGCTTCTCTTGATTCTTGTATTTGAAAGTCAAATTTTCTATTCAGCTCTAGTGTTTCCAGCAAGAATGCTTAGAAGTCCTCCATTTCACTGAGGTTCATTTTTCCCCTAAAGAATTATACTCAGTTTTACTGAGTAGGTGATTCTTGGTTTTAATCCTATCTCCTTTGACCTCTACAATATCATCTTCCAAGCCCTCTGATCCTTTAGTGTAGAAGCTGCTAAGTCTTACATTATCCTGATTGTGTTTCCAAAATACTTGGTTTCTTTCTGACTGCTTGTAATATTTTCTCCTTGACCTGGGAGCTCTGGAATTTGGCCACAATATTCTTAGGAATTTTCCTTTTGGAATCTCTTTCATGAGGTGATATGTGGGTTCTTTCCATTTCTATTTCCCCCTCTGTTTCTAGAATATCTGGGCCATTTTGATTAATAATTTCTTCAAAGATAATGTCTAAGCTCTTTTTTTTATCATGGCTATCAGATAGTCTAATAATTTTTAAATTATCTCTCCTGTATCTATTTTCCAGGTCAGTTGTTTTTCCAATGAAATATTTCACATTTTATTCTATTTTTTTCATTCTTTTGGTTGGATTTTATAATTTTTTGATTTCTCATAAAGTCATTAGCTTCCATTTGCTCCATTCTAATTTTGAAGGAATTATTTTCTTCAGTTAGCTTTTGGACCTTTTATTCCACTTGGTCCATTCTACTTTTTAAGGCATTCTTCTTCTCATTGGCTTTTTGGACCTCTTTTGCTATTTGGGTTAGCCTAATTTTAAAGCTTTTATTTTCTTCAGCATTTTTTAAATTTTCTTTTAGTAAGCTATTGACTTTTTTTCCATGATTTCTTGCAACACTTTCATTTCTCTTCCCCAGTACTTCATTTCCCCAGTACTTCTCTTAATTTTCAAAATCCTTTTGAGCTCTTATGTAGTCTGAAACCAATTCATATTTTTCTTGTAGGCTTTGGATGCAGGAGTTTTGGGTTTGTTATCTTCTTCTGGTTTGATCTTACTCATGTTTTGATCTTACTCATCATTAATGATGTAAGAAAATACCTCTTCAATGAGAAAGTAAGAATGTATAGTCTGTTTATTTTTCCCCTGTTTGCTCATTTTCCCACCAAGTGACCTGACTTTTGAGCTCTTTGTTAAGTGTAGGGCTTCAGAAGCAGCCTCTGCTTCATCAGTCTCTGCTGCTGACCCGAGGCTGGGGTTGGGACCAGTCTGTGCTCCCCTCTCACCCAGGTGACAGGCACTTTCCACTGACCTTTGAAGCTATCTTTAGCATTTGTGGCTGGAGAAACCTGGAAACCATAGCAGCCACCAGTGATTCAGTCCTCTAAGGTCTGCTCCAGCTCTGTCCACACCTGGCACTGCCCATGCCAAATTGCTCTCCATTTCTAGACTGGTGCAATAGACCCTTCTTGTTGATCTTTCAGATTGTCTTGGGCTGGAAATTTGATTCAGTCTGTTCTTTTGTAGCTTCTGCTGCTCTAGAATTTGAGTCATTTTTTCAGGTTTTTGAGAGGTATGAGGGGGAGCTCTAGCAGGTCCCTGCTTCTATGCTGCCATCTTGACTCTAGGCCCCAGAAGATCACTTTCTGCTGGCACAGTCTTTAACAATCCAAAGACATCTCTTCTATGATAAGAAATTACAGTAGTCTTGTAGACCACATGGAGAACTGTGTTAAAAATATGTAAATGCAAGCCCAATGTAATGGTACTCATGGGATTCTCCAACATATCAGCTATCATATGTGTGGTGGGTATAAAGGTAGCTTGGTTATATGATGAGACCAAGGATTAACCACCTTTTTACCCAAGTGTTCTATGCATATGCTCCCAATGTCAGGAAAAAGATACCTTGGGCAAATTCTTTGTGGGAGGATAATAATGGTTAATGATAAAAATTATTATTATAGGTAACATTTATAAAGCATTTTAAGTTTAACAAAGAATTTATGTTAGTTCACTTAATATAGTTAAAGATCACAGAGAAGGGCAATTATGAATGAGTTTTGATCTACATCACTGGAGGGGGTAACCACATCGACAAGGTCATATATCCAGTGCAATATTTGAGTATTGTTAAATTCGTTTTTTCTTTGAGTAGAAAAGAACATTTCCATAAATATAGTTGATTCTTTGACCCATTTTGACCGTGACTTTGAAAATTCAGCTGTTTTGCATCTACCACTGGAAATTTTGAAGATAATTTAACAATCAAAAATATCTCCTTGGTATCATTAGAAAAGAACTTTCCCCCTTTATAGTAAAGAGAAGGACTTCCTAACAAATTTTGATTATTTGATGAAGAGTTATTGAATCATAGGAGCTAGACACCAATTTAAGATGAGAAGCTCCCTCTCTAAAATCCCACCCATCTTTTACCTCTAGCAATGGAGGAGGGCACTTCTCCAGATAACCCATTTTGTTCCTATTTGTCCTGTAACAAAGCAAGAACATTATCTTCAAGCTTCCCCCTTGAGAAATAATGGGTAGAATTTTAGGGAGAGAGCATTATTCATTACATTGGCCTGAAATCTGCCTCCCAATATCTTCCCTTCATTAGTCTCTGGACAGAAAGTTTCTCCAATGACACAACTGGATAACATAGTACATAGAGCACTGGACCTGGAGTCAGGAAAACTTAAAATTGAATCCTTCCCTAGATACTTAACTGTGTGACCCTTATTCTTTCTGAGTCAGTTTCTTAATTCATAAATGAGAAATTTGAAACCAAGGGCCTCTATGGTCTGTTTCTGCTCTAAATCCATGATAAAAGAATGGAACACTAACATTTGCTTCTTTTACTTTCTATTCCATATTTTAAAAAATAACATTTATGTAATGCCTTAAGGTTAACCAAGCATTTAATATGCAGTATGTCAATTAAATAACCATTGGAATAACATGATACAGTACATGTTATATGAGGAAGAATTAATATATTGCTGATGAGAAAATTGAATCTCACAGAGGTTAACTGACTTTCCTGTGGTCATGTAGCTATTAAGCTTTAGCTGTAAGTTTGTTTTTGTCTTTCTAACTTTATTTGTTAGTTTTCAACACTTACTTCCATAAGTTTTAAAATTCCCGCCCTGCTTCCTCCCCTCACCCTCCCCAAGATGGCCTGCAATCTGATATAGGCTTTACATATACGTTCCTATTTTAACTTAGATCTTCCTGATGACAAATTGCCTGACTCATCACTACACCATACTGTCTCTCCACATCTCCTACCTTTAAAACCACTTCTAATATTCTCATTGGATTGGCACCTATGAAAGATATTGAACATGCCCATTGAATAGTATATAATCTTTTTAATGCCTATTTATTTATTTTTAGTTTTCAACATTCATTTCCACAAAATTTTGAGTTCCAAATCTTCTCCCCATCTCTCCCCTCCCCCCATTCCATAGCACCTGGCATTCTGATTACCTCTTCCCTCAATATGCCTTCCCTTCTATCACAACCCACCCTTTCCTTATCCCCTTCTTCTCTCTTTTCTTGTAGGGAAAGATAGATTTCTATACTCCATTACCTGTATTTCTTATTTCCCAGTTGTATGCAAAAACAATTCCCAACATTCATTCCTAATACTTTGAATTCCCACTTCTCTCCCTTCCTCCCTCCCCATTCATCCCCACTGAGAAGGCTAGCAATTCAATATAGGCTTTATATGTGTAGTTTTGCAAAAGACTTCCATAATAGTCATGTTGTGTAAGACTATATTTCCCTCCATCCTATCCTGTCCCCATTTATTCTATTCTCTCTTTTGACCTTGTCCCTCCAAAAAAGTGTTTAATTCTGATTGCTCTCTTTTCCGACTTGTCCTCTTTCCCCCTACCCTTCTGTAGGATATACTTTCATACTGAACTGAGTGAGCATGTCATTCCCTCCTTAAGCCAAATGTAAAGAGAGTGAGCTTCCCTTTTTCCCTCTTAATTCCTCCCTTTTTTCTCCATTGAAAAAGATTTTTCTTACCTCTTTTATAAGTGATAATTTGTCCCATTCCTTTTCCCTTTCTCCTTCCAATATATTCCTCTCTCACCCTTCAATTTTATTTTATTTTTTTAGGTATCATCTCTTCTTACTCAACTTATTCAATTCACCCTATACTCTCTGTCTAGCCCTCAATGTGTGCATGTGTGTGTGTGACTTTAGAAAGTCCTTTATGATTTCTCTTTCCTGTTTACCTTTTGATAGTTCTCTTGATTCTTGTGTTTGAAAGTCAAGTTTTCTATTCAGTTCTGGTCTTTTCATCAAGAATGCTGGGAAGTTCTCTATTTCATTAAATGACCATTTTTTCCCCCTGAAGCATTATACTCAGTTTTGCTGGATAGGTGATTCCTGGTTTTAACCCCAGTTCTTTTGATTTCTGGAATATCATATTCCAAGTTCTTCAGTTCCTTAATGTAGACGATGCCAGATCCCATGTTATCCTGATTGCATTTCCACAGTACTCGAATTGTTTCTTTCTAGCCGCATGCAATATTTTCTCCTTGACCTGGGAACTCTAGAATTTGGCTACAATAACCCTAGGAGTTTCTCTTTTCATATCTCTTTCAGAAGATGATCAGTAGATTCTTTCAATATTTATTTTGCCCTCTGATTCTAGAATATCAGGGCAGTTGTCTTTGATAATTTCATGAAATATGATGTCTAGGCTCCTTTTTTGATCGTGACTTTCAGGTAGTCTCATAATTTTCAAATTCTCTCTCTTGGATTTATTTTTCCAGGCCAGTTGTTTTTCCAATGAGCTATTTCACATTATTTTCTATTTTTTCATTCTTTTGGTTTTGTTTTGTAATTTCTTGGCTTGTCATAAAGTCATTAGCTTCCATTGGCTCCATCCTGATTTTTAAAGAACTATTTTCTTCAGTGAACTTTGAACCTCCTTTTCCATTTGGCTAATTCTGCTTTTTAAAGCATTCTTCTCCTCATTGGCTTTTTGGACCTCTTTTGCCAATCGAGTAAGCCTATTTTTAATGGTATTATTTTCTTCAGTATTTTTTGGTCTCCTTTAGCAAACTGATGATTTGTTTTTCATGATTTTCTTGCATCACTCTCATTTCTCTTTCCAATTTTTCCTCCACCTCTCTTACTTGATTTTCAAAATCCTTTTTTGAGCCCTTCCATGGTCTGAGCCCATTGAATATTTATTTTGGATGTTTTGGATGTCTTGATTTCCTCTGATGTTAGGCTTTGTTCTTCCTCATCCGAAAAGATGGGAGAAAATACCTGTTCACCAAGAAAGTAACCTTCTGTAGTCTTATTTTTTCTCCCTTTTTCGGGCATTTTCCCCAGCCAGTTACTTGACTTTTGAGTCCTTTGACAAGAGGAAGGTATACTCTGAGGACCTGTAACTTCGCAGTTCCTCCAAGGTGGCACAATGATGGGAGAGGAGTTTACTCTTCTCCTGACCTGCACACTGGTCTGGGAGCAACTAGAATCTTTTCTGCCTAGAATATGCAGTTGGAATTCCCTCACCAGAATCACCTCAAGCTCCACTGCCAGTGCTCCTCCTCATCCCTAGATGAAGCTCAAGGCTGGAAATCAGATCAGTGGCTCAATTCTCCCAGGGGCTTTAGGGGGAGATCTCCAAAAATGGCAGCAGTTGCTGTAGTGCCTGCTGCCAGAGGTCCAGAACACTCTCCCCTCTCCTGGGTGAAGGAGCCCTCCCACAGACTTTTGAAGCTGTCTGTGGCGTTTGGGGGTTGAGCAATCTGGGAACTGCTATAGGTGGCACCCTGAAAGCTGTTCCAGGTCTGCACTGGTCTGTGTGCTGCAGTCTGGGCTAGGCTGGACTGGGCTGGGCACCTCATGCTGGGCTGGTCTGCATTCTGCCAAGTAGTATATAATGTTAAGAACTACTTGTTTTATGAGTCAGCCTTATCTGTGTGTATGTGTGTGTATATATATACATATATAAATATATGGGTATGTATATATACATATCTATACATATATACATGCACACACACATATATATGTATATGTATGATTGGTACAGATAACTGACTAAAATATTTATGATGATATTCTTTCATCAGAAAATAAATTCCATAAAATATGCTGAGGAACCAAATGCTAAATAGGGATAATCCTGTAGCTAGATGGCATAGTGGAAAGAGTGCCTGACTCAGAATCAGAAAGACCTGAGTTCCAATTTGGCTTCAGATACTTCTTAAGTGTGTGACCCTGGGCCAGGGCCTGTTTACCTCAGTTTCCTCATCTATAAAATGATCCAGAGAAGTAAATGTCTGGCTACTTCATTATCTTTACCAAGAAAATCCCAAGTGGGATGACAAAAGAGTTGGACACAATTGAAATGTCTTATCAACAAAAATTCAAGAATTTGGAAAATCTATGATTTCTTTCAGTGTTGGTGTCCCTTCCAGGAATGTGGCTTAACAGATTTTGACAGGATTATAGTTCTAGAGATATAAAAGATTTCAGAGGCTGTATAATCCAGTCTTCTCATTTTACAGTTGAGGAAAGTGAGTTCAAGGAAGGTTAAAGACAGTCTTTATGATTGCCTAGTAAGAAGCCTTTCCATATGCTGTTTGTTGGGCCCTGTGTAACAAATACATGATAACATATACAAAATCCATCAGTGAGCTTGATATCACCTGCTAGGACTAATTGGACTATATTGATGAAACCTGTAAAAGTCTACAACATGAGGACATATCAGAGGAGAATTTTGGTAGAGGTAACTCTGATAGAATTATGAGTTAAAGGATACTTCCCACCAAATAGTACTGTGATATTAAAGTAGGAATTTCTGATAATTACTAGCAGTAACATTGATTGGTGAGCTTTATTTAGGGCATGGTTTTGCATTCATAGGGTTTAATGGATCTGGGGTCTCATCAATTTGGGGATTCTCCCCAGGGATGTAAATTGTAATCCATCCATCTCTGAGCTCCCTGTGTAATTCTTGTCCCTGTACTACGTTAACCACTGGGAGTCTACCTCATGTGCTGGAAGCCTTCCCCGTCCCTCTTATTCCCCAACCATAAGAGCTGTACAGAAATGGAGTAAGAGTGTTTTTACCCAATGAACTCAGTAGTTCAGTTAGCAGTAAGTTCCTCATCTTGCAGTTTGAGCAGCCATTAATCAAGCAGGGACTCCCAGGTTGGGTAACCTGTCACAGGTTCCCCACCCCTAGAGTGTAGGCCCATGTGCAAGGATGCTGAGAAGAACATGCTTACACTGGCTAGAAGGGTAGACTACATAGCCTCCAGGTTAGACCTAAGACTTGATGTTTCTATCATTGAATTTTAATAGATTACCCATCCTTTCAAATGTTAGCATCTTCCCTCATTAAAGACAGATGCCAGAAAAAGCTCGAATGTATAATCTTGAATTAGGCATCTCTAGGAAAGCTGCCAGAGACTCTGTTTTAATATAATTATCCAGTTCTTTCACATTATATCCCATCTATATATTTGTAATATAGTTAAGTATTCTGTATTTGTACCATGTAGTGACTTTACCCTAAGCGTTGATGAAATTGCAGTGATCCCTAGGTAAAGGTGTAAGTAATACAACTCATATAAACTTTAATAAGACAAGAGGGAATACTTCTTTAGTTTCCGTTATTCATCAAAAATTTTGGAATAAAATTCCTTTATTAATTTGGTAAACATAAGCTTGTACATTTGATGGTGAACTTGTCTTTAGCTCCTCTGTTCACCCACAAATACTCAACTACTTTGTAGATATCAGGATTAAATCTGAGAATTAACCCAGAAGTCACCTAGTCTACTTTCCCATGCAAAGCAAAAAAAAGTTTCTACGTCACCCTCCCTTCCTCCTTTTTTTACAGATAATGCAACTTAGAACCAGAGAGAGTAAGTGATGTCTCAAAAGTCACACAGACAACTTAGCAGCAGTGCTAGGTTTGAATTCAGAACTTCTGGCTTCACAATCAGAACATTTTCCTCTACAAAACTCTGCCTAGAGGATCTTTCATGAAAGAAATTTACTGCTCAACTCCTCCACTGTGTTATCCTCTGCTATAGAATAGCCAGAATTCCATCACCAGACATGGCAGAGGCATTCATACTATTTCTTCAAATTTCTGTCTAGTTCTTCCTTACCCTATCTGTCTGTCTGTCTCTCCAGAAGGAATATATTCATTTCATCTTTTCTGTTTCTCACCTTATTTACCACCATGAACAGCAGACCACTTAAGAAAATGATATTTGTTGATGGTAATGATGTTTTAAACATAGGGTCTGATGAAATGGATGGAAATGCAGTGTTAGAGTAAGAAAGAACTGATTCAAGATCTGCCTTTGGTCCATTCTGACAAAATGGCTCTATTCAAATCACCTAACCTTCCATCAGTCACCAGAAATTCTCATAAACCTCAGAGGAGGTACCTGTTTGTGTTGAGAGAAAGAGTTTAATCACCAAAAGTTCACTCTACCAATTAGATCAAAGGCATAGCTTTAAAAGAAGAACAAAGATTGATGCCAGTTTTGCATGATGGTATTGTAGACCTCAAGGGGACCTTAGAGATCATGCAATTCAATCCAACACTCAATGTAGAAGTCTCCTCTATAACATTCTTGATGTTGGGAGATCCAGCAACAGACTTAGTGCCTTAAATGCTTCAGGGACATACTGTGATTCATGATATGCCATTCCCTTTCTGGATAAAAAGCAGTGTTAGAAATTTCTTCCTTAAATTGATGCAAAATCTACTACCCTATAATTTTACCCAGTGAACTCACATCTACCCTCTAGCTGCACAAAGAATAAGTGTAACCCAACTTCTCTCTGATCTTCCTATCAACATTTAAAGAAAGCTATCATGACCTTCAAAGGTTTAAGGTTTTTTTATCTGAATTATCACAGATAAACATCTTCAGTTCTCTCTACTCTTTTTCATATAGAATGGTTTCCCATCTCCTTGACCTCCTAGTCACTCCCTCCAAATCCACCCTGGCTTGTCATTGTCCTTCTTAAAATGTGACCCAATCATAATTGGACATAATATCCTCGAAATTGTCTTACTAGAGCCCTGCTGTTTCTGTAAACCTGGCCCAAAGTCTGTAGTCAGGCAGATACTTACATTGTAGCTTGATATTTGTGTGGCACTAGAAAGTTGTTGGCAAAGTGATTCATGCCATGTACACATTATATATATATATATATGTGTGTGTGTTTGTGTGTGTATGTATGTATATGTATACACAAATATATGTGTGTGAATTATAGATGAATATAATATAGACACACATACATATGCATATATATGCATATGTTGTATGTGTGGAGAGGGAGAGGGAGAGATGGAGAGGGAAAGGGGGAAGGGGAGAGAGAGATGATCTTAGAAGGAAAATACTACAGAAGAGAATCTGGCCAGGATTCTTACCAAGCAAAATATGTTTTGAACTGAGTCTTGAAAGAAGCCAGGAAGGTCTGGAGGAAGAAGTGAGGAAAAAAGGCTTTTCAGGTATAGAATTCTTTTATTTCAAGCATATGAAAAGGCATTTAGTTGTAAGACTGATTGTCTTATACAAGAAACAACAAGAAGATAATGCTACTAGATCATAGAATACACAGGGGGAGTAAGGGCAAGAAGACTGGAGAGGAAGGGGTCAGATTTTTAAGGGTTTTAAAAGCTAAACAGAGGGTTTATATTTTATCTTGGAGCTACTGGAGTGTCATTGGGGGTTATTGACTAGAATGTTGACATAGTTAGCCTTTAGCTTTAGTAAGATAGCTTTTGGTAGCCAAGTTGAAGGTGGATGGGAGGGAAACTTGACATAGGGAGCCCAACTATGGGGCTATTGCAGTATCTCTGGTGTGAGGCGGTTAGTCCCTGTATCGCAATGGTAGCTTTGGGAGTGGAGAGAAGGGGACATGTGGAGAGATGTTGGGAAGGTAGAAATGACCAACTTGGCAAGGTGAATATTTGGAATGAGTACATGTGGGGATCTGAGGATGATACTGAGGTTATGAGCCTGGTGACTCAGAGATAGAGTAATAGGGAAAGTTTGAAAAAATAAAATCTTTATGGAAAGATGAGATATGTTTTGGATATGTTGAGTTTAATATGTCTATGAAACATTCACTTTGAAATATCCAAGAACATACCAACACTTAGAAGAAAGGAAAGGGCAAAATAAACAGGACTGGGAGTCATGAATACAGAGATGATCATTGGACCCATGGGAGCTGATAAGATCAACAAGTGAGACAATAAAGGGGGAAAAGAAAAGAGGGTATTGAATAGAGTCTTGGGAGATACACCCATGGTTAACACCATGGCCTGTCTGAACAACCAGTAAAGGAGGCTGAAGAATATTCAGAGGGGTAGAATGTAAATTAGAAGAAAGCAGTGTTATGAAAAACCTAAAGCAAAGAGAGGAACTAGGAGAAGAGTGTCAAAGGATTCAGAGAGGTCAGGATGACTGAGGATTGAGAAAACACCTTAAATGCAGCAAGTAACAGGTTACTTAAGGAGAGCAGCTACAGTTGAATGATGAGGTAAGAAGCCAAAGTGCAGAAAGTGTGAGAGGAGCTGATGTGGAGGCATCAATTATAGATGATCTCCTCAAGGATTTTGGCTTAGAAGGGAAGGATTTCTTTTTTAAAATATTTATTTATTTTTAGTTTTTGACATTTATTTCCACAAAATTTTGAGTTCCAAATCTTCTCCCCATCTCTCCCCTCCCCCCCACTCCATAACACCTGGCATTCTGATTACCCCTTCCCTCGATGTGCCCTCCCTTCTATCACAACCCACCCTTCCCTTATCCTCTTCTTCTCTCTTTTCTTGTAGGGCAAGATAGATTTCTATACTCCATTACCTGTATTTCTTATTTCCCAGTTGTATGCAAAAACAATTTCCAACATTCATTCCTAATACTTTGAATTCCCACTTCTCTCCCTTTCTCCCTTCCCATTTATCCCCACTGAGAAGGCTAGCAATTCAATACAGGCTTTATATGTGTAGTTTTGCAAAAGACTTCCATAATAGTCATGTTGTGTAAGACTGACTATATTTTCCTCCATCCTATCCTGTCCCGCATTTATTCTACTCTCTCATGTTACCATGTCCCTTCCCCAAAGTGTTTACTTCTAATTGCTCCCTTCTCCTATTTGCCCTCCCTTCTATCATCCCCCTCACCCCACTTGTCCCCTTCTCCCCTACTTTCCTGTAGCATAGGATAGATTTTCACATCAGATGGAATGAGCATGTCATTCTCTCCTTAAGCCAAATGTGAAGAGAGTAAGCTTCACTTTTTCCTCCTCACCTCCTCCCTTTTCTCCTCCATTGAAAAAGATTTTTCTTACATCTTTTATAAGTGATAATTTGTCCCACTCCATTTCTCCCTTTCTCCGCCCAATATACTCCACTCTCAACCCCTAATTTTATTTCTTTAGATATCATCCGTTCTTATTCAACTCAACCTGTGCTCTCTGTGTGTGTGTGTGTGTGTGTGTGTGTGTGTGTGTGTGTGTGTGTGTGTGTGTGTGTGTGTGTGTGTGTGTGTGTGTGTGTGTGTGTGTGTGTGTGTGTGTGTGTGTGTGTGTAATCACTCTCAGGGCTGAGATTCAGATCAGCTGCTCGATTCTCCCAGGGGCTTTAGACTGAGGGCTCCTGAATTGGAAGCTGCAGCTGCAGCTGCCGCCACCACTGCTGCCACTACCTGGGGCCAGGGTTAGAAGTGGACCCTGCTCCCTGCTAGCCCAGTTGGAAAAAATCCTCTCATTGATCTTTGAAGTTTTATTTGATGCTTGTGGGATGAAGGGTCTGGGAACCACTGCTGCTGCTGGGGATTCCTCCCCTGAAGCCTGTTCCAGTCCTGTTCCTCCTATGCCACATGGCCAAGGCTATGCTGTGCTCCACTCCACGCCCTGTGAAATAGATCTTTCCTGTCTGCCTTCCAGGTTACTTTTAGCTGGAAATCTCTTTCACTCTCTCATTCTGTGGCTTCTGCTGCTCTAGAATTCGTTGAGAGTCATTTTTACAGGTATTTTATGGGCTGTGGCAGAGAAGCTAGAGTATGTGTGTCTTTCTACTGAAGGGAAGGATTACTTTAACATTTTTTCCTCTTGTTTCTGCTTTTCTAATATGGCAAAAGATTTGTCTTGTGCCAAAAAACATACACCTTTTGATTACATGTGATTTTTGTAAGAATCTGATATTGTCTTATTTCTAAAGAAAATTGCTAAAAATTTCATGTTGTCAGAAGAATGATTAAAGTAATAAAGAAAAACACAAATAGCAAATATTGAATGTTTTTGCCAGGCTCAACTGGTAAGACAACAAATATATCTGTTTCCCATTAAGTTTGAAATTATTTAACCTAGACCAAATGCAAAGCACAATAGTATTTTGAATTTTTCATCTTGGACTAAACTAACTCTTAGTCTTTCCTCAATATAAAAGTTCTATTTACTTGCCTTTTTATTGTGCCAGTACAAGATATACATACATGTATGTGTCATATATACATATATAAGCAAAAGCATACCTTGTATTAAGTTAACCTTTAGGTATAACATAATAGATATTATAAAATATGATGATGTAACATAATCACTTATTATCTTGGCAGAGTTATTATGGTGCTTGTGAGAAACAATAGCCCTAATATTTTACAGAATCATTTTTTGTAATCAGTCTCTGTAACAAATGTATCAAAACAAATTTTTACAAATCAACAACCATGCTTTTTCAGCAAGTGGGTATATGAAGTCTCAGTTTAAAAAGTTAGAAAGGTTAAAGAGTATCTTGTATTTTGCCATTATGCCAAGCATGTGTGGTAAGATTTATTTTAAAATTTCCTTATGCTGACCAAAGCTTCCTTTATGAAATTATATAGAGATTATTCAGACAATCCTTACATGCCACATGAATATAGCCCCCTTCCTCTCTCCTTCAAATGCATGTCAGTTTCTAGTTAATGTCATGATTTTACTCCTATCACCCTGAAAACTATGACAATAAAGCCAAGATGCATTAGCTGATGGATGAACCAATTGAATACTTTATTTCTGTCATCATCTTGTAGAGAGATACTCCAGTTCATGACTCACACCCTGTGAGACATGGATTCCATAACCTGTCTAACTATCCTTCAAGCATAAATGAGGGACTTTTATTAGCAGGAGATTTTGTTGTCTTTGTTGGATGGCATCTTTACTTCCAAGACATACATCTCTGTGTGTATCTCTGTCCCTCTGTCTTTCTCTGTCTCTGTCTCCCCCCCCCCCACTCCCACCCCCTCTTCTTCTCCCTCTCCAGGACAAAAGCAATGTCTCATGTTTTATCTATTTCCATGTACCCTGAGCACATGATATAACATTGCTTGCATCATGTCTGTTCAGTAGGTGCTATTGGATGAATGGTTGATTGCTTAGTAAGAATGAAGTCCTTCAAACACTTTAGACAGAGCTGTAGACAGCACTTCTAACGCCCAAGACAGCACTTCTAATCAGCATAAAAAGAACCTTCAAAATGACTTTACGATTCATGACGTGAAAATAATTTCTTGTCGATCAGTTATTTTTCTGTTGTGTCCAACTCTTTGTGGTTCCATTTAGGATTTTCTTGGAGAGATACTGGAGTGATTTTCTATTTCCTTTTCCAAATCATTTTACAGATGAAGAAACTGAGGCAAGTAAGACTATGACTTGCCCAGTGTCACACTAGCAGTGTCTGAATATAGTGTGTCTAGTAAGTGTCTGAGACTGGATTGAAACTCATGAAGAGTTCTTGACTCCAGGTTCAGTACTCTATCCACTGTGCCACCTAACTGCCCCATGAAAGCAGTAATGGCATTATAAACATTGCTAAAAGGAAGCCATACTCTCAGTAACTGAAAAAATTCATGAAAATCAAAGAGAATAGATAAATGGAACATATTTCCTTCCTCCCACTGAGAAGTAGAAAATTCCTAGACAGAATCTTTTGTCCACGGTCAGATATGGTCACTATAGGGTTTTTTTTTATTTTTTTCTCTCACATGGGAGGGATCATACGAGGTAAAACTTGAAATGATTATGACATAAGAACAAAATACATCAATAAATTATTTTAAAAGACATTAATTAAAAAATTTGGAAGGTTAAAAATAGTAAAAGAAGCAATAAAGATACCTTTGATTGAGAATGAGGGAAAATTCACTACTAGCCTGAGGATATATAATCAGCATGGTACCATGAAAAGAAAACTGGATTTGGAGTTAAAGGAATGACCTTGAGCAAGTCCCTTAATTTCCTTGGGCCTCATTTTTCTAATCTGTGAAATAAGGGAGCTGAATTAGACTTCACCTAAGATCTTTTTTTCCTCTAAATCTATAATCCTATGAGTTAGGAGATACCTCAGAACTCATCTTTTCTGCACCATGAGATTTGGGGTCCCAAGAGCTTTCCATTTTGCCAGAATGCGTGCTATGAGACTACTTCCAACAAACCTGTGGGATGGAATGTAAACTCCAAAAATTGTTTCTTGGTCTTCTTAAAGGCCATTGCCTTTAATAACAGGGAAGCTAGTCTTGCTGGAAAGAAAGATAATAGTAATGGTAAGCTTTGAAGAGAATATGGGTCACATTGAAGATTTCTGTATACAAAATTTCCTTATATAATGGAGAGAACCCCAGACTATAGTTCAATGTCCCCATAGCCACCCCAAACTAGTGTTCCTTTCTTCAGCATCTGATATGATGCTCTCCCTCAACTCCTCTGCTGAAGGTTTGCTTATTCCGAATCTTCAAGGCCTTGCAGTCCTTGGAGTTCAAACTTTTAGAGTATGGATGATACAAAAAGATTGACAGTTTCTCATGGAAAATGATAGTTTCATCACCATGTGTGACTGATTTGAATTGTTGGCATCATAGGACCATGACTGAAAAGGTTAATACCTTGTTTACATTCAAATAAGGAAGTATGAATGTTAAAGATGATGGAGATGAGAGGAGGGGAGGGAAAGAAGGAAGGATAGAAGGAAGAAGAGGAGGAGGGGATAGGAGAGGAAGGAGAGGAGAAGTTAGGATAGGTGATTTAGCAATAATTGAAGAGAGCAATGCCTGAGAGCATAACAGTCTGAAAACCAGTAAGGGTAGTGAACTAGATGGCATCCATAAATCGAGCAAGGGACTTTTAGCTTGGTTAGGACTGAGGTTTCTATTGTAGATTTGGGCATACCTTTTTACTTATTTTATAGTCAATGTTTCCCTCAAACACTCTTTTTACTGTGAAGGATCTAGATAGATAGAAAGCCAGCTTTGAAGTCTGAAAGATCTGGGTTCAAGTATGACTCTGACACAGACTTGGCTTCTCTCTTACCCAGTGTGAGGGCTGAAAATATCAGTACTCCAAGATACTATATTGGTTTTGTTTTTTTTTAAATAAAAAGATCATTCTTATACATATGAACTCCTAAGATCCCACTTACCTTTATGCCCCTAGCCCCACCAACCATCTCTGTTCATACTCTAATGTGGAAAACAAACAAACATGCTGTATAGCTTTGAAATAATTTATTTTAAACTATCTTAGTATATATGGAAGATGAAAAATGTGTTATTTCACAGCTGAAATGAAACCCAAATAAACTTCAGACCTGAGTTATCTTAACCAAATTCATCGGACTCTTGATGTCTCTGTCTGCTCACTGATGGAAGAAATTGATGCTGTTGGGAGGGGTACAGGAGAGACAATTTATGAAAAGGTTAAAGGGAAGGGAATGCCTGCCTCGTCTTGTTGAGACATGCATTCATCCTCCCTTTGAGCTTTGTTTTTACATCAAGGTGAAAATATGCAGTGTGCTGGCATCTGCGCCCCGTTTGGCAGGTTGGCTGGTTCCTGTCAGTAGTTTGTCGGCTCACACAGCAAGTGAAAAAAAGCTCTTCATATGGTGCACTCATATACAGGGCAGAGGGGTAATCCAGGCTTTCTAATTATTGGAAATTTACAAGAGGTTCCACAAACCTGTGCAACTCTCAGATCTTAAACATCAGCATAGGACAGATTGTGTGTCACACTTAGACCAAAGGAACCAAAACATCTAGAACTTTGTTTTGAGAATGCAACACATTTTCATTTACTATAAAACATTAAATTTTTATTGTGGTCTTACATTTTTATATTACTTTTTAACACTTTCCTTCCCATGAGCCAAACGGAAGGAAGAAGGGAAGGAAAGAGTGAAGAAAAGAAGGAATTAAGGAAGGAATGAAGAAAGGAAAGAAGAAAGAAAGGAAAGAATAAAGATAGGGAAAAGGAAGGGAGAGAAGGAGGGAGGGAAGGAGGGACAGTGATAAGAAAAAGGGAGTAAAGGAAAACTAAATACCACAAAAATCAAGCCTGAAAGTGTATGTGATATTACTTACAAGCAGCAAAATAAGGAGGATTTAATGTATGTACTCTTGGGGAACCATCTTGATATTTATAATTATAGGATATTCCATTTTCTTTCCTTTCAAGGTAAATTTTTCTTCATATCTTTTGTTTTTACATTACCTATGTTTTTCAAGTTTATTCCTCTCCCATCTATTCCCAGAGAACCATCCCTTATAACAAAAATAAAAAGAGGGGGAAAAACAATTCAGTAAAATTAATCAACACATTGAAAAAGTCTGAATAATGTGCAAAGCTTCACATACATAATCTTTATCTCTACAAAGAAATAGGGAGAGAAAGGAGGAGAAATTTTCACATACATCTTCTTTGGGACCACAGTTAATTTTTGCCTTGCTTTGAGTTGTTTTGTCCCTGATATTAGTGCTATTCCCATCATTGTAGTCGTTGTATATATAGTTTTTCCTGATTCCGCTTGTTTCACTTTGCGTCAGTTCGTAGAAGTCCTCCCGTGCTTGTCTTCCTTCATCATATTCATCATTTCCTTTAACACAGTAATACCATTTCATTGCATTCACATACCTCAGTGTGTTTAACCATTTTGTAGTCAATGGGTAACCACTTTCTTTCCATTTCTTTGTACTATAAAAAGTATAAAATATTCAATTTTGAGATTTACAACTGGGAAAAGGCAAAGGAGAGGTGAAGAAGCAGGGAATTTTGTGTACTGTGAGAGGTCCTTCAATAAGACAGGGTTGGTTACGTAATACTTTAAGATTTACAAACCACTTTCCCTATACTATTTCATTTGATATAACAACCCTATATGGCTGCTACTGCATTTATTATTATCCCCATTTAATAATTGTTGAAACTGAGGCTTAGAGAACATGAGTTACCAAGATCATACAAATAGTGAGTACTGGAGATGAGATTCAAACTAATCTGACTCCCAGTCTAATAAGTGTATGTATTTGAAACGTAACATAGAAATGGCCTCATGAGAACAATTTGGAATGATGCCCAAAGGTCTTTATGGTATAACTTTCTGATGTACCTACCCTTTAACCCAGAAGTATTACTATTATGGCTGTAACCTAAAGAGATCTGTGAAAAAGGAAAAGAATCCATATAAACAAAAATTTTATAGCATCTCTTTTTGTAGTGGTTAAGAACTGGAAATTAGGTAGATGCCTGCCAATTTGGGAATAGCTAAACAATTTATGTTTTAGTATTGTGATGGAATATTATTATTCTATAAGAAATTACAAAAAGGATGTTTTCAGAAAATCCTGGGAAGATGTATATAAGCTGACACAAAATGAAGTGAATAGAACAAGGAGAAAAATGTAGATAGCACCAGCAATATTGTAATTATAACCAACTATGAAAGACTTAACTGTTCTGATTAGTACAGTGAGCCATTACAATTCCAGAGGATTCATGATGAAAAATACTGTTTACCTTCAGAGAAAGAAAAGGTGAACTCTGAATGTGTATTAAAGCAGATTTTTTCTCTTAATTTTTTTGTTTCCTTTTTCCCCACATCATGCCTAATGTGGGGAAATGATTTACAAGACTTCATATATAAAATCGGTATCATAATTCTTGCCTTCTCAATGAGTGAGGGAGTGGTGGAGAGGAGAAAATTTGGAACTGAAAATAAAAATTAAGAAAAGAATTTTTTAAAAAATGATTAGCCTCACATGTAGCTCCCATAATCGTTAAGGCTTAAAGGCCTATATATATCTACATCAATCTGATTGTCTTGTAACATGGTGGGAGGAACCATAGTTGGTATTCATAAGTGAATTAAAACTCTTGGACTTGGCAGTTTTGACCCTTAGCATGTTGTGATGTCTTCCCTCATTGGAGTGCAGGGGCCCAATCCAAGGTCTGTTGGAAATATTTTTGATTCAGGGACAGGATTTTACAATAATTATTACCAGCTCTGGTTGTCAGAAGGAAAAGATTATAGCCATAGATATCCTGTACTAGGATTTGTTGGTAATCCAGAAGTGGAGCAGTAAGTACTGTTTTGCGATTGAGGGAGAATGACTGTTTCTTTAGTTTATGGTCCTTTATATTAAGAGAAATTGCAATATATACAATCAATAAACCATTTCACTCTCTTTGCCTGATACTAAGGACACACTTACATATTTCTTGTATTTTCCAAGCTAAACCAGTGCCAGTTAGCTTTAAAGAGTCTTGCTTTAATGTTTCTATTAAGAGTTCTAGAAAGAATAATTATCAGTTTCTTCTTAGATACTTCGATGGATAGAACATAAGCTTCTTGAGGGTAGAAATTATTTTATCTTTGTACTTGTATCCCCAGCTTGTAGCATAGTACTTGGTATGTAGTAAGTGCTTAATCTACTTTGTATACATTTTGTAAATACCTATTTATAGAGAGATGTTTGTATCCTACAAATGAACATAAGTTGCTCCTTGAAGGCAGAAACAATTTCACTCTGTATTTGATTGCACATAGTAGGAATTGAATTGACTTTTGTTGATTGATTGATTTCGTGCAATCATTTGGACTTAGAATATAGTTAGAAGAGACTAGGATTGGATTGGATTGATTCCTTGCAGTCTGCTAGGATAATAACAAAGGTGTCATCCCTGACTCTTCAATCTCTCTTACCCCCAATATCCAACTAGTGGTCAAGTCATGTTATATCCCCCTTAATAGTTTCTCTCACATATGTCTCCTTTCTTCTGACACTGGTACAACACTGGTGGAGGCCCTTATTTCATATTTACACTATTGCAATAACCTGCTGGTTGGTCTCCATGCCTCAGATCTCTCCCCACTCCAATCCCCCTGCCATCCATCTGTCAAATAGATCTTAAATTGCAGGGGGACAATATCTCTCTTCTACTTGATAAATACCAGTCACTCCCTGTTTCCTTCAAGATTAAGGATAAAATCTTGACTTTGAAAGCTCTCCATATCCCGGTCCCTTCCAACCATCCTGTCTTCCTACACTTTACTCCCTCCAGGTACTCTGCTATCCAATGACACTGGCGTCTTGGCTGTTTCTCAAACTTGAAATTCTGTCTCCCAAGTCTAAACATTTTTAATGGCTACTCCACATGCCTAGAATATCCTCTGTCCTGCAGCTCCTAACTTCCCTGGTTTCTTTAAATCTCAGGAAAAGTTCCACATTCTATATAAAGTCTTTGCCAGCCTTCCTTACACTTAATTCTTTTCCACTAAGTTCATCTCCAGTTTGTGCTTTAAATATCTTCCTGGTATATCACTGTATATTGTTTCTCTCATTAGACTGTGAGTTTCTCAAGAGCAAGAATTTTTCCTTTTTGGTTGGTTTTGCTTGTCTCTGTATACCCGGAGTTTGGCATAGTCTCTAGTACACATTAGGCATTTAACAAGTGGTTGTTGACTGACTTACTTTCAATGACTGTTGAGCTGTTTGTTTATGTAAAAGTCTGTATCATTAACATTGATGTGCTATTGATAATGTTACATGGTTGTCAATCACATAATATAATGTTCTCAAAAGTATGAAGCTTGAAGGTAAACTGTAGCACCATGAAAATAAGTTAAAGCTGTAACTAATTTTCAAAAGGTCTGACTGATAGCAGGAAAAGCAAACATGGTCAGAAGGGAAAGCGGGTTACTGTGTAGCTAATCTTTAAAAACTTTGAATAGATGGTCAGCCCAAGCATTGACATCAGTTTCCTTGGAGGAGGGGGTATTAAGATAAACAGACCTCATGCTTGGTGAATCGTCTATGGAGGATCCATGGAAGAACATAGATGACTGTTCCAAAGAAAGCAGCTCAGCATGCAGAGGTGGAGCATATACACATACTGATGGATTTTTACAGTGGTTATGATATATTGGAAACTTCTTTTTGAAATATAATCAGTATTATTCTCTTAGTGCCTAAAAAACTATGTGTCATCTTCAGAATAGATTTCGTCTATATACATTTGAGCAGATCCAGTAGTTCTTCCGGACAACATGTTTAAGTAATATTTCCAATCCATGGTACCATAGAATGAATACTGAGGTGTCAGCATCCACTCTATTTCCTGGGTAATGAGGACTTAAATTTCTCTGGGTTCCAGTTCCCTCTTCTGTTCTTTGAGGGACTTGGATTTAATGACAGGCAAAATGTATGTAAATTCTAACTCTATAATGCTATCATCCTGTGTTGGCATGCATGGCATCTTTCTCTTTGCTTCTGCACTCCTTGGGGCATTTGTCCACTAGTGGTAACATGAGGTTTGATCACAGCAGAGTTCATAACTGTTTCCCAGAAGGATCAGACAAATTCACAGATCTGAAAATGGTGTGATAACAATCTTATATTGCCACAGCCCCTCCAGCGTTGACTTTACCATTTTTCTCAGTTTTGCTAATTTGCTTTTTGTACAGTGAGCCCTCAGAGCTGTATTAATTTATATTTCACTTCTTGTGATTCCAAGCATTTTTAAAAAATTGTTCTTCATTCACATTTCTTCTTCAGGACATCATCTATATCCTTTTTACTACTTAGCTACTAGGCAATAACTCTGTGTTACATATTAGATTAATGGTATTATGTACATACGTGCATCAAGTCTTTAACATAAATAGTGTGAAGATCCTTTCCTAACGAATAATTTCTCTTGTTTTGCCTTTGTTGATTTTATTTCTGTAAAAGCTTTTACATGAAGATAACTTATTCACTGCAGTTTATTTTGGTGTATAGCATAAGATGGCAATTTAAACTTCATTTCCATCTAAAATCAGATATTCCTGTCAAATAGTCTTTTGTCTCATATTTTGTATATTGAGATTGACCAAACATTGGGCTGCTGTGTTCACTATTTTAGTATTTTGCTTGTTTAGACTTTCATAATATTTATACTATTTTATCAAATAAATTTAATGATTGTTTTGTAGTCTGAAATATGATAGTGTTATTCCTCTTAATCCACTCTTACTTTTACGTTATTCCCTTAGGATTCTTAGACAAAATTAATTTTGTTATTTTGCCTGGTTAATTAAATAACCTTATGGTATTTTAATTGGTAAATTATTAAATCTGCACATTAACTTAGGTAGTATCATTTTTAATTATATTAGCATAGCCAAAGCATTAATAATGAATACTATAATTATTTACCTTCCCTTTTTCTCTAGACTTTTATATTCCTATTTTTAGAAGTCATTTCATTTGCTTTAGTCGGTTAACTTCCAGCTATTTTATGGGGATTTGCTACTTACTTTGAATGGATTTGCTCCTTCTATGTCCTTCTGCTGGAATTTTTTTCTTGCTAAAGACTAAAGATTATTATCATTTTACTTTGTATCTTATGACTTATAATTGTGATTAAATTGATTAAATGTTTTGATTAAATTTTACTTGAATCTGGAATTCTCTAAGTAAATTACCAATAATTTTTTTTTTACTTTTTGCCCATGCTTATCCCTTCAATTTCCTTAAATTTACTTATTACTAAGGTTAACATTTCTAATAAGATATCACATAATAATGGAAACAATGAAGATAATGACTTTATCCCTGTTTTTACTGCAAAGCTTCTCATGTTTTCTTTTTCTATCATAAATAGCTCCTGGTCTTCATTCTTTTGATCATAAAAAAAGAATGCACTTTTATTTTTGAACTTTTTTGAACTATTTTTGAACTTTTGAATATTTTAACATATTTTGAACATTTGAATATTTTAGACGTAAACACTGTGTTTTATCAACATTTTGTGTTTATTGATATGTAATATATATTTTTTCATTAATGATTTTGCATTCATTTGGGTATCTTTCCCTCTTTCCTTTACCTTTCACTTTCCTTCTTTCCTCATCTAGTTGGAAAGCCTCATCAGATAACCAGTTTGCTTTCTTGCCTTCCTTTTTCTTTGGAATGTTTTCTGTAGCTGCCACCCATACAATATTGCAAACCTGTCCATAAATCTTCATGGATTCTGTCTACAAGATCTAATCCTTTAAATCTATTCCTCACTTCCACTTCATGTTCATAAAAAGATGTTATTTAAACCACGCCTATACAGTCTTGTGATTTTCCACTTTCTTCAATTTAAGTCCAAATTTTACAACAAAAAACTCATGATCTGAATCACTTTCAACTCCAGGTCTTGTTTTAATTGGCTATATAGAACTTCTCCACCTTGAACTGCAAAGTATATGACCAATCTGATTTCTTTATTGAACATCTAGTGATGTCTATATGTAGAGTCAACCTTTGGGGTTGTTGAAAAAATTTTGGCCATGACCAGTGAGTTATCTTGACAATGCTCTGTTAGCCTCTGCCCTGCCTCACTGTGGACTCCAAAGCCACACTTACCTGTTATTCCAATTTTTTTATTTCCTTCCTTAGCATTCCATTTCACTTATGATGAATATATCTTTTTTTGATCTCATTTCTCAAAGATTATACAGCTCTTCATAGAATTAATCAATTTTTAACCTCTTTAGCATCATTGGTTGGAGCATAGATTTGCATTCTACCATTCAATAATTTTTGAGATTATATTCCAATACTGCTTTCCTCCCCTTTTTGTTGACTGTGAGGGCTACTCTGCTCCTTGAAAGGCATTCTTGCCCACAGTATTATATATAGTGATCACCAGAACTAAATTCGCCCATTCCCATCCATTTAAGTTTCCTGGCACCCAAGACCTTGATATTTCATCTCTCTATCTCCTGTTTGACTATATCCAGCTTACCTTGGTTCATAGATCTTATATTCCAGGTTCCTATGTAATGTTGACCTTTACAGCATGGTATTATCATTTCTTTACTGATGCATCTGAAGTTGAACTTCTTTTCAGCTTTGTACTAGAACTACTTGGAGTTGTCTTCCACTCTTCCACAGAAGCATATTCTTACTGAGGGACTCATCTTTCAATATTATCTCTTTAAAGTTTTCTTGGCAAAGATACTGGAGTGGTTTGCTGTTTCCTTCTTCAGTGGATCAACTTTTGATATGCCCAACTGAATCCAGAATTCCAGAGATAAGGAGAAATAAGGTTTTCTTAATGAGCAATGCAGAGAAATAGAAAAAAACAATAGAATGGGAAAGACAAGAGGTCTCTTCAAGAACATTAGAGGTATCGAGACATCCATAAAAAATTAAGGAAGAGAGAAGAATATTGAGCTTCAAACCAGAAGATCAGTGTTTTAGTGACTTCACTTATTCACTATGTGACCTTAGATAAATCACTTATTTCTTAATCTGTGTTTCCTCAACTAGTAGACAGTAAAAGAGTCAGTAATACTTGTATGATAATAGATATAATTGACATAAGGAATTTTGTGACCATAAGGCTCTATAGAAATGTCAACTACCAATGTTACTGGAAAATTGAATTGGGTATCACTATTTCCATGACTCATTCCCTTCTTTTGAGTTCCATTCTATAACTTTTTTGATTCATTTCTAGCCATATATCGTTCCAACCATGCTACCAAAAAATGTGCATTTTTGACTTGTCTCTGAAATAATTTTTCCCCATCAAATTCATCTGAATTGTTATCCAAATTTAGGTTGACTAATCAAAGAGAAAAGGCAGTGAGGTGGAGTGATAATTGTAGAGTTATTAATGACAACATCACCAACAACTAGTATGAATATAGCATTTTAAGTGCTTTATATTTGGTATCTCATTTAATCTTTACAACTCTGAGAAATAGGGACTACTATTATCCCTCTTTTAAAGATGAAGAAATTCATCCTGAAGGATGTTAAGTGACTTGCCCAGGGTCACACAACTAGTAACTGACCAAAGCAGGATTCAAAGTCATCTCTGACAAGTTTAGGGCAATATCTCTGGACACTTGTTGATCTTGTGATCCTAGTAAAGTTACTTCATCATTCAGTATCCCAAGCAACTCTCTAAGACTTTAAATTATAAAAGATTTGCAGATCTCATTTGTTAAAGGGAATTTCCTTACTACCAACTTCTTGAATTAATAAAATCACAGAATCAGGCCAAATATTTATATGGTTCCTGTCATTTATCTAGCTTGTTAAAACATGAAGGGAAGCTGTGTGGTGCCATAGTGCATGGAGCACCAAGTCTGGATTCAGGAACACTCGTCTTCCTTAGTTCAGATCTGGTCCCAGACACTTAGTTCTATGATCCTGGGCAAGTCACTTCACCCTGCCTGCCTCAGTTTCTTCATCTGTAAAATGAGCATGAACATGACAAACCATTCCAGGAACTTTGCCAAGACAACCTGGCAAGGAGTTATGAAAAGTCAGACATTACTAAAAAATGACTAAACAGCACCAAAGTATGAAAAATACTTTATGAACATTATCTTGTTCCATCCACATAACAAATCTGAAAGGTAGCGTCTACAGATATTATTATCCCCATTTTCCAGATGAGTAAACTGGAGCTCATAGAGGTTACATAACTTGTGTCACAGTGCTAGAAAATATCAGAGGAAAGTTTGAACTCTGGCTTCCACATTTTAAGCCAGAGCTCTCTATCCATTGCCTTCCCTGACTTCTAATCACTCTCTGACTAAACATTGTTTAATAATTACTTGGAAGCATACCCTGAGGGAAACATCTTTTTTATCTTCTGTGATCCCCATAGACTCTGATTTCACATCTGTACCATCGAATTTGCTCTGTGGTAGACTTTTAGTTGGGAGGGGGGTTCTATATAGGGAATGAATCTTTTGTTGACTTTTCACTCCCTAAAATGATATATTCCTTAGGGAAATTCTTGCCTACCATGAACCACAAGGTTTCTCTGCCCATTCTGAGTAGTTATCTGTGGTATGCGAGGATCTGGATTCAAATCCCAACTCTGTCTCTTACTACCCATGTGACCTTTTATGGGCCATAATTAGTTGCAAAATAGGGAGATTAGACTGCATGATTTCTTCTAGCTTTCCATCTATGATCTTTATGGAGCCTGTGGTAAGGAGGAAAGAAAGTCCTACACAGTGCCTTACTTGTACTTCACATTTTCTTTTAATTTGGTTCATGGATGTACATCTGGAAGGAATCTCATTGCCAATGTGCTCTACCCCCATTGTATAGAAAATGAAACTGAGGCCCAGAAAATTGAAGTGTTTTGCCCATGGTCATATAGGTCGGAAATGTTGAAGGTGGGATTTGAACCCAGATCTTGTAGCTTTAGAGGCACTGCTTCTTCCACTGTAGTAAACTATCTCTTGATTAGCTCCTAGAGAAAAGTCCCTGTTTTTACTTCTCTTTTTATCCCCAGCACTTGGTGCAATATATGGAACTTATTGAACGTTTTAAAAAATGCTTTTTGCCTTGACTCTGGTTTTAAGGTTTTCCCTCTAACAATTCAGTTCTGCACTCATTGGCACCTTCTCATCCAGTGCCCTTATTCTATGTGTCAATGCAATTCTTCAAGAGGAGGAGAGGGGAGTCTGTCTAATATGCTGAGAACCTTTGGATAATTCTCTTGGCCAAGTAGAACCAATTGAATCTTTCTCATGAGTCCTTCAAATACTTGAAGGAAGCTACCCTGCCCTTCCTCCCCCTGACTCTTTTGTTCTTCAGGCTAAATACCCCTCTGGTTGAAAAAAATGTATCCATCAATGGTAAGGTCTCAAATTTTCTGGCCATCCATTATGAAACTATGAAATCCTTGGATGAAAGAGGCCATAGAGATTTTTTTTAATTGCCATTGGTACAGGTAGCACAGTAGCCCATTGCTAAATCAGAATAAATGGGGGAAGTTAAATGTGAAGCAATATAAAATGAGAAAGATGGTTTTTGCAGAAATGCTTTTTTATTATTTTCTAGAATATAAAGTAACTCCAATTGCATGTTAATGGAGTGTTGCTAAGGAGAGGGCCTGCTTTAATAGATAAGACTCTTTGTAATCAATTCAGTCTTTGTAGTGGAAGGGATACTTTAAAGTGCTGAAAACAATTTGTTCTTTTAATTTAAGCATTTTCCCCAAGCAGTTGTGTTTAGATGCACAGAAAAAAAAAATTTCTTTTTATAAATACTTAATACTGTAGAAAATGTTATGGTTAAGAGTATGATGTTGGGGACAAAGGATTAATCCCAAGATTAGGAAGGTCTAGGTTTGATTTTTGCCTTGGATGTATCAGTTAGTCATCATATATTCATTAAGAGACTACCATGTACTCTGCACTGTGATTAGTGCTGGGGATAAAAGAAAAGCCCTGCCTCTGAAGAAGCTCATGGGGACAACAACATGAAAACAAGTATGTGTGTATAAGATGGGCAGCTAGGTGGTGCAGGGGATAGAGTGCTAAGCCTGGAGTCGGGAAGACCTGATCTCAGATCCAGCTTCAGATATTTACTAGAACTTGGGAAAGTCACTTAACCCTGCTTGCCTTAGTTCCTCATCTGTTAAATGAACTGAAGAAGGAAATGGCAAACTGCACCAGTATCTTTGCCAAGAAAACTCCAAATGGGTCATGAAGGGTCAGATACGGCTGAAAAGGATGGAACAACAACACATAGAAGATTAAATACAGTGTAAGTGGGAGGAGATCTCAGAGGAAAGGCACTGGGGGGAGCAGGACCAGGAAAGTCCTCTTGTAGAAGGTGCAATTCCAGCTGAGTTCTGGAGGAAGTCAGGAGACAGAGCTGAGGAAAGAGAATGTTCCAGGCTTGGGGGACAGCAAATGAAAAGACACACAGCTAGAAGAGGGAGAGTGTTATATGGGGTCCAGCAAGTAGGTCAGCATGATTAAATCATGAACTGGATGGAAGAGAGTGAAGGGAAGGAAGCCTGGAAAGTTGGAAGGAGCATCAACAGGCAAACAGAGGTTTTTAAGTTTGATTTTGGAGATAATAGGAGATATTATATAATTACTTTATATATATTACATATATATTATAAAATGGATAATAATAGCTGCTGGAGTTTATTGAGGGGCAGCAGGTGATACAACCATACCTGAGCTTTAGGAAGTTCACTTTAGGCAGCTGATTGGAAGGTGGACGAAAGTGAGGGGGATTTAAGTCAAGTAGGCTATTGCAGTTTCCCAGGTGTGAGGTGATAAAAGCCTATACCAAAATGGTAGGTATGTGAGTGGACAAATGTTGGGAAGATAAATATGACAAGACTTAATACCAGATCCACTATGTGGCCTGGAGACAAAGGAATAATCAAGAATGACTCTAAAGTTATTAGCCTGGTGACTAGGAGGATGGGAGTACCATCATCTGAATGATGGCGTGTGTGAAGAAGACCATGCCATCAGAGAAATGATGACATGATTTGCATTTGACTTTGTTCTGTGTGAGGGAGGGCTGTGCAGGTCACCAGCCTCACTTCTCCTCCAGAGCCATCTGAATCCAGTGACCAGATATTCATCAGGATGACTGGAGATGACCCAGGATGAAGCAATTGGGGTTACATGACTTGCCCAAGGTCACACAGCTAGTGAGTGTCAAGTGTCTGAGGTGAGATTTGAGTTTAGGTCCTCCTGACTCCTGCACCGGTACTCTATCCACTGTACCACCTAACTGCCCATCTGAAAGAAGGTAAACTGCAATGAAGGAAGGGAGAAAAGGCAATTAGTTTCTTTTCAGACATGTTGATTTTGAGATGTCTTTGAGACAGCCAGTCGGAGAATTCCACTAGGCAGTTGGGCTGAGGGTTATAGAAAGAATTTAGGGCTAGATAAATAGAGATGAGAATTCTCTGCTTGGATATGGTGATTAAAATCAAGAAGTTTGATGAGCTCACCAGATAAAATGGTATGGAAGGAGGAGAAGGTTCACTTCAGAACTCTGAGAATACATTCTCATCTGAGTTGTTTTTTTTTCTTTCATTTCTCTGGACTTCAGTTTCTTCAGCTGTGAAATGAGGGAATTGGACTCAGTAATCTCTAAGATCATTTCTACCTCAACAGTGATGATCCTATGACATAGATTGTCTCACACAAGCCCCTCACCAAACTTTGGAGATGACCATATTGTCATTGGAGAAGTTTCATGGATTGTCCAATGCCACACATCTTAGGATCATAGAATGATACCACAGATTTAGCTTTGGCAGGGACTTTAAAGATCTTCTAATGAGGCAACATGACCACTTGTAAGGAATTCAGTAGGTTCTCCTACCTACTAAATGAAGAAACCTAAGAAAGCAAAAAAATCCTACCAGGGAAACTGAGTCACCCTATCAGAGTAAGACCAGCAGTAATGACCCAAAGCCCTTTTTCTGGAGGGAGGTGAGGATTGAATATGAACCAGCTAATTTTCCCCTAATGTCTCCTCCTAGCACAAATTAGCAATAGTTTCTAAGTCTAGGCTCCTGGCTTCCTTCCCCTAATGCCCGATGTTGCTAAACTGAGATAAGAACCCTATAAAAACTCCTCCAGTCTTTACTGGTTTGGGGGATGTCCAGTTCCCTCTAAGGTCTCAGCAGACCTGATGGCATTATTCTCCATAACTGTTAGTCATTTGGGGAGTATCTGCCCCTCATTACAGTTTAACTTGTTTTATTGTCTGAGAGCTCCATATTTCTGGGTTCTGAATTATTGCCATTCTAAACCTTCCTGCATCATTATTAAAACAGTGGTACAGTAAAAAGACCCTTGACTCTGGAGTCAGAGGCCAGAGGCTCAAATCTTTCCTTGATTATCTGTGATTATGGACATATTATAAGAGGCCAAAGGCACACATAGCCTCTGGGATAAGCCCTTTCTGGAAAGGGCTATTAATTTATTCAACAGTTACTTATTAAATATCAATTATAAGCAATGATTCTCAGAGTCCTAAAGCCTCTGACTGTCAGAATCTCATGAATCAGAGAAGATAAGGAAGAACTCTTGAGTGAGTCATGCTATGTGTCTAGGTCTCAGTTTTTCCATCTGTAAAATGAACAAGATACACTAGATGGTATTTGTTGGCCTTTCAAGATTTAGATCTACAAGTCAACTCCTCTTTTTATAAATAAAATATGAGGAACTGAGTTGACGTAACTTTAGACAGATGACAAGCCCTTTAACACCAAAGCTAGTGATCTTCCCATTGCTACCTGGCTGAAAAAGGAAATTTCCAGGCCACTTTCTGTGGAATTATCCCAAGCCCCAAATTAGTGAGGTCTTTTGGAGACATTTTCATGTTGTTCACTGAATTCCTTGATGAGAGACAGACATTTCCCCACATTTCTGAATTCTCCTGAAAGGTGATAGGGTAAGTAAGGCCCAGGGGAACCATGAAGACAGACAAAATTCAGATAAAGCCGAATTTGGGCAGAGTGGGCTGTACAGACCGGATGTTGAAATGGCCTGTTGTTATGCTGCTGGGATTCCCCTGGGAGCCCTGTGCCAGGTACAGAGAAGCTGACTATGGAGGAGTGAAGCTGGCAGGACAAGCACTGAGAAAGCTATTAGGAGAACCAGGTCACTAAGGAGGGTAATTTGTACTTTTGTGATACTGTGGGAGGGAGAAGCAGACCTCAGAAAAGTGATAGAGACACCTTGAAAATATACAAAGGATGGAGGTAGGGTAATCTCATCCCACTGTATGTTCCCCTTCTGCCCATGTAGTTCATTTGATGTTTGGCAGTTCAGTGGGATAAAGAAGAGAAGCAGGGTTTGACTTAGTGTTAAGAAAGCCCAGAAAAGGAATATTTGCAGTTATGTGTGCCTGGGGGGCCCTTACGCCTGCTTCCTGGGCTCACCCTGATGCAGTTCAGTCTGGGAGGCTATCCCACAAATTCATCAGCTTTGACTCATTATGCTCCCACCTGACATTGCCTCTGGGAAATCTCAGAATACAGCTCGTGTCTAGGTCTTTATGCATGTGGATAAGAGGATCTCATGAATGCCCCATAACCATTCATGGTGACAATGCACATATATCCACCACAAGACAGTCTTTTTTCTACCACACGAAATGCAAAACATTTACAGTACCCCTTCAATCTCCAATGTGTCTAATTTCTACAGGATTCTGAAATTTTCCAGATTTCCAGTTATATAATCTTGTTGATATAGCTTGGTATAAGGGTGGGGGGATGGTGATATGAGTCATAGGACTTTGACTCAAATGCCCACCCTGGCACTTACCACATGTAAAACTGTAGGCAAGTCACTGCTCCAGACATCAGTGTCTCTATCTGTAAAATGAGGAATTGGATGAGCTGACCTCTAAAGGCTCTTTCCAGCTCTACATTCATAATGCTATATGACTCCCCTCAGTGGAAATTGAAAATGGTTCTTCACTGGTTAGAGCCTAGAGGAAGAAGCCCAGGGAAGTCTAGACTGCTTAGGTTTAGCTACTGTTTAGCTTGGACATGTGTCCCTCCCCCACTGTCACAAAAGGAGAATTACCTTTCTCGGAGAGATGGGGAGGCATATGTCTCCACAGGTGAGTCTTCAAGTACCACCCTGTTTG
Source organism: Bettongia penicillata ogilbyi (assembly GCA_023548195.1). Lineage (NCBI taxonomy): Eukaryota > Metazoa > Chordata > Mammalia > Diprotodontia > Potoroidae > Bettongia > Bettongia penicillata. Next base: position 8,408,836 of record JAJHZJ010000595.1, read on the forward strand.
GTGAGTCTTTCCCTATGCTCCTAGTTTTCAGTATCCTGCTTCTCTAGGTTCTTTATATTTATATATGTAGATAGAGATAGCTATGTTATACATACATGCATGCATACATACATATACACACATATATGTATATGTGTATGTATATACATACACATATATAGACAGAGATGGATAGATATGTATATATTATGTACAGGTAAATAGAAGTAGATATTTAGGTAGATAGATATCTAGTTTGATTAGTTTTTGATAGATATATTAAATATAGATATTAATGTGGATAGAGAGACATGCTAGGTAGATAGATATTTGGTTAGATTAGTTATTGATAGATATATTAGATGAATATAGATAGGTATCTATCTATATCAATATTGATATCTATATCTGTATTAAGAGAGAAACAGTATCTATCTATATCAATACTGATATAGATATAGATATATGCAGAGAGAGAAAGAGACAGAGAGAGAGAGGTGTATTGGTATAGTAGGGGCAGCTCAGTGGCCCAGTGGATAGAGGGCCAGGTCTGGAGTCAGAAAGACTCATCTTCCTGAGTTCAAATATGGCCTTGACACTTATTCTCTGTGTGACCCTAGACAAGTCATTTCACTACTTGCCTCATTTTCCTCATCTGTCAAATGGTTGAAAACTAAAATGACAAAACACTTCAGAGTCTTTGCCAAGAAAACCCCAAATGTGGTCATGACAAGTCAGACACAACTGAATAACACTGGTATACAGAAATAGAGATAGACATGTTTCATAGGTAGAAAGATATATAGTTAGATTAGGCATTTATATATCCATGCACATGTGTATGTGTATATATGTACACATACATATATGTGTACATGTACATATTGACATATCTTCTATGTACTCATCTGTGAACGTGCTGTCCTCCTAGCCCCCCACACCCTGCCTGAATAGGGTGCTCAGCCTGGAGTCAGGAAGATTTGAGTTCAAATATGACTCTAGACACTGGCTGTGTGACTCTGGATAAATGGCTTAACTTCTGTCTACCTGAGTTTCCTCAACTGGAAAATGCAATAACAATAGTGTCTATCTCCTAGAGTTGTTGTGAAAATCAAATTACGTAATATTTGTAAAATACCTAGCATACAGTAGGCGCTTAACACATTGCTATTTCCTTCCTTTCTTCCTGTCCCCAGTAGAATATGAATCCTTTGATTGCAGGGATTTTTATTTTAATTTTGATCTCTGGGCAGAGTACCTGGAACATAGTAGACGCTCGATGATTGATTGTCGGAAAGGTCTCCAAAGACTCCCATAAGCATTCAAGGTAACAGTTCGTCTATATGTGCAGGACTGCATCCGTTCAAACTGCAAAAAATACGAATGGATGCAGAGTAACCCGCACACAGTCACAGCAATCCTCTCCCTTTTCAATGGGTCTAACTTCACAGGTCCATAAAGTCTTTCACTGAAGTCTATAACTACCCTGTTGTTCTCATTTTCAGATGGGGCAACGGGTTCAAGTCACTTAAGTAATTTCCTTAGAGTAACCCAGATGCTGTGCCAGATTCAGGATTTGAATACAGGACTCTCCTTCCAGAACCAGTGTTCTTTCCACCAAACCAGGCTGCCTCCTTGCTTTGCTGTTGTTGGGATATTGGTCTTATATCTCTTATTTAATGCTTCAGAGGTCATTCTCTGCAGATTCCACAACACACAAACATCTCTATGCAGTTCTGCCTCCTCTCATTACATTATTTTCCCCATTAGTGTGTTGCTTCAATAGATAGGCATACTCAGAATCTCAGACAGGACCAGCATTTTACCCTGGGCCATCTTGGTCAGGTATACACCATAGAAAATGCTTCTGTCACTTCACCAAGAAGCAGTGGTTTTGCCTGTCAGGATAGGAACTATGTCTACTTGGACTGTGGATCCTCTTGGGGAAACATAACTAGCTAGCTAGGCAGAAGAGCTCCCAGAACCCAGAGCAGAGGCAGTAACTCTGCCTCATTACCACTTCAATGGGCCACTAAACCAAAATTAGCCTGACTTGTCTGCCCCACGAAGGCAGTTTTCTGCCTTTCCTGTTCCACTTTCTTCCTAGGAAGTATCAAAAGAATCTTGGTGGGAACTGATCTGCCAGGAGCTGGGATTTAAGGGCACATACAAGGAAGGGTTCAAAAACATACTTAGCCTCTGGCATAAACCCTTTCTAGATGGAAGCATTTTATTAATTTATTTCAATAGCTATTTATTGAATGCCAATTGTACATACATACATACACACATACATACATGTATATACATATGAATCCCACATCTCAGAATCCCACAAACTCTGTCGGAATCCCATGAATCAGAGGGGATAAGGAAGAATTCAAAAGGTACCATTAAACACTCAACTAGAGCTGATGTTGGGATACAAGAGTTATCGCCCCAAACCACTGAGGTTTTATGCCTACCTTTTCACACAGCTCACAACACAGACCACTGGGATTGCAGATTTTGATTATCTTTGTAGTTGTTGCTGTTTTTCAGCCATTTCCACTTGTGTCTGACTCCTTGTGACACCATTTGGCATTTTCTTGGCAGAGATACTGGAGTGGTTTGCCACTTTCTTCTCCAGTTCACTTGACAGATGAGGAAATGGAGGCAAACAGGGTTAAGTCTGCCCACAGCTAGGAAGTATCTGAGGCCAGATTTGAACTCAGGAAGATGAGTCTTCTTGGTTCTAGGCCCACTGCTCTATCCACAGTGCCAAGATTAAGAGAAGAGAATTTGAAGAAGTGTCCCAGCATGGTTGGTGTCTTCTCCCCTTCGCACTACTGTCAGACTTGGTATATAGTGTGTTGGATTTAAAGTCAGTAAAATTTTAGTTTGAATTCCATCTCAGATGCTTTAGGAGTTTAATGTCTGAGTCTCATTTTCCTTATTTGTAAAATAAGAGAGAGGGGCAGAAATCAGTGACTCATAAGGTCTATTTAGTCTCTAAATCTGTGATCCTAAGAGTGACACACGAATGAGTTGCAATCAGCATCTCCGGAGGTCTCACCTCAGTGAGATCAGGTTCATTTGCAAATTAAAACCTAAAATGTGTGAACCTTCTTAGGCTTCTTCCTGTAGACTTGGATTATTATGAAGAGTCCACACAAAAAGGTGACAGTGGTTTCTTCTGCAATCTCAGGATTATAGGTTCAGGAGGAGAAAGTAAGGTTGGTGACCTCGCGCAGCCCTCCCTCTCTCAAATGAAAGACAGCTGCATGTCATGTCATCATCTTGATGCCATGGTCCTCTTGGAGAACGAATTATAAACACAACAACCAGATGTAGTGCCTCCCCAAGAAGTCTCCGCACAGGTCCACCATGACTATGGTAGCCAGCTGCTTTTAGAAGGTGCTGCTAATCCAACAAGAGAACCCTAAGAGGGTCCCCTGAGACCTTGACTATAGCACAGCACTATCTGGCTCCCATTTTATCTATCCTTTAAACTTTCTGGCTAGTTAAAATCCTCTTTTCACTCTTTTTTTGAGGTCAATCATTCCTCTCTTGTATCTGTGGCTTGCAGAAAGGGAATACCAAAAGCAGCAGGCAGGAAGCTGTAATCATAACAAGGGCAGTCCCATTGCTTCTTTTCCTGGAGGCAAACATACTGCCCAAGCAGTTCCTGTTTTGCAGAAAAAATTAGATACTGAGGTGCTGACATTTTGTATTTTCTATTTTGCTATTACAAAAGCTAAAGTATCATTAAAGCAGCTAGTGCAATGGATAGAGATGGCACCGAATTTAGAGACAAGAAGACTAGAGTTTAAATTCTGCCCTGGGACACTGCAAGAGCCTACATTTAAGGGGTAAGCCCAGGGTAGTCGTCTCATCATTTCCTACCTGGCTATACCCTTCTGGAATTTCCCATTGTGCCTCAGGAAAGCTCATCCTGATGGCAAGCTCACATCAGCCCTGGAACTCACTTCGCCCATCCCCATTCTACCCTGGGGCACTTTCTGACTGGAGAGAGTGAAGAATTTCTCCTCCAAGAACATCCATTGAAGAACACTTCTGCCCTCCCTCCCTTCATTTCTCACCTAGATGCAATCCTTGGATTTCTCTGTCATGCACTTTAGCTGGGTGTCTTCCCTCCTCCACTCCACCCTACCCCCAGCCTTTTTAGCTTCCCTTTGTGTTGTTTTTCCCACACTATATTGTAAGCTATTGGAGAGTATTAGTTTTCCCAGTCCAATGCCTGGCACACATTAGGTATTTCATAAATGTGTATTGTCTGATTGACCCTGGCAGATTATTCGGTCCCCTTAGAATCTCACTTTCAACATCTGTAAACTGAGAGATTGGGTGTGATGTCCTCCAAGATCCCTTTCATCTCTAACCTATGATCCCATGAAGTAGTAAGGAAAAGAAAGATTTTGGTGTTCAGACCTGATAAATAATATTTCTGATAGAGGAGCCCATGTCCCTGTGGGCAAATAGGTAGCCCACTGGATAGATTGTTGGGCTGGGAGTCAGTAGGACTTATCTTCATGGGTTCAAATCTGGGCTCCAATACTTCCTAGCTGTGTGACTCTGGGCAAGTTACATAAGCTTGATTACCTCAGTTTACTCATCTGTAAAATGAGCTGGAGAAGAAAAAGGCACACCACTCCAGTGTCTTTGCCAAAAAAACAACAAAAACTCCCACAAATGACATCATGAAGAGTAACTGAAAATGACTAAGAAATAAATATTACAAACCATGTCACCATATAAGTTGTGTGTATGTGTTATCATGACTACATTTCATTGTTGTAGGTAGCTCACAGAGGGGTGATTTACTGTTGTTGATAAAGACTGGTAACTTCTCTATAAGATATGATTTTGATGGCTATCTCATATGAGAAATTATTATTAATAATCAATATTGTGAGGAACAAACTCCCTCTTCTTTCAAAGTCCTGACTTAAAGTCCAGTTTTTCTTGAAGGACATTACTGATAAAGAGATTGCATCTTGGTCAGACCCCACCTAACTTTCCAAGGAATTTAATCTAGAGTTAAGAAGCCCATTGTATTCTGCTCAAGTTTGAGTGGGGTGTATGTTCTTTGAAATTATAGCTGAAACTATGGGTGGTTTCCTATCCAAGAGATACTCAACTCTTCATTTAATATATCTCACCCCCAGTCATGTTAACCAATTAGATTTCATTGCCTTTTGATGGGCCACCTACTGCTTTCAAGGGTATATAAATTGAGTCCCACCATGATAGTCTTTGATCTAAGAGAGACAGTCAAATGACCATTCTTTTATTAATGACCTGCTGGACTCATTAGTAAAATGATTAAATTACCCAGAAACTCTCTCTCAAATATTTCTAAATGTCACACCTGGAACCCCAAAAAGTTACATACCTTTCTTATCCATGGTCACACTGATAATATGTGTGACAAGCAAGATTTCTTGACTCCAAGACTAGCCACCATCTCTGTGCTCCATCATATTGTCTCTCTGAGGGTTAGAGAGCACACATATTATAATCCCTATTTTTATAGAGGACATTTGCCATTATTTGTTTTAAGTCATTTCTTTCCTTCCCAACTTGATAAGCAGCAGATATAGAAATTTTTCCCAGCTTCCCAAGCAACTAGTAAGGAAACTGACTCATAGACTTAGAGCTAAGAGGGACTTCAGAGACCATGAAGTTTAACCCCTCATTTTACCAATGAGGAAACTGAGGCCCAGAGAGGTTAAGTGACTTGCTTTTAGTCAAACAACTAGGGTCAGAGGCAATTCTTCCACTTAGTTCTGGTTGACTAAAGCCAGTTTTCTACCTAGAGGCAGTGTGTGGTATACTGGATAGAGACCTTCCAGGCAGGATGACCTGCCCTGCTTCAGAGACTCACTAGCTGGGTGACCCTTGACAAGTCACTTAAGAGCTCTGTGCTTCTGTTTTCCCATCTGTAAAATGATGGAGTAGAACTCAGTGGTTTTAAATGTCCTTTTCAGTTCTAAATCAGTGGGCCTCTTGTTGTAAGAACTTCTATGAACCTACCTTTTTTTTCAGAGCTGTTCATGCTTCTTTCAGTACCTGAGACCCATGCCAGTCACCTCTTTCACCCTTTCCAATCTTTTTGCTTTTCTTTTTCAAAAAAGAATGGCAGTGAACTGAAGAATCAGAAAGTCAATCTGTAAAGAGAAGGTTGGCCTCGGTGGTATACAAGGTCCTTTGCAGTGCTCCATCTAACATCCAAGAGTACACAAGGCCATGTTGCCACTCTCTTTATTTATATGGGACCAGCAGGCCCTGGACCTACATTTCATCCATATTAGCCTGCCTAGATCTACTAAGTAATTAAGGACCAAAGAGGGAGACCACATGATCTAATGTGATTACCTACAGGGATAAGAGACTAAGGATATTATGTGCTAAGTGCCCACCCGAGCTTGTTGCTATTACAGGATGCTGAGCACACTTACAGGAAAAGTTATTTGTTAACATTAGGCAGAAAGTCCGTAATAATGAGCTTACCTGGAGGTGCTAAATTATTTGATTTAAAGCTCTACTAAACAGTTCTATCAGTTGAGTTACTACCTGTGCTATATTTTTCCTCCCTTTCAAAAAAAAAGAAAAGAAAAAGAGCCAGGGAGTGTTATTATTAAACAGGAGTGCTTTGTTCTTACACATTGCAAATTCTTTTCAGCATCCTTATTGCCTAGCAAAAGGTGACAGAGAAGAATAGGAAAGCTAAGATAGGTAAATAGGAAGTCTGTTGAGGTAATAAGGAAGAAATGCAAAAGATGTGTTCCATGCCTTGTGTAGAGATGGAGGAGGGGATAAGTGTATTAATTCAGGAAACAGCTAAGGAGGATGAGGAGGAAAGGTATGAGTGCATAGAGACTACAGTCTAGGGTTCAGCTCTTCATCTGGATAGACGGCATAGCGAGGCGGCTTGATTTTTAGAACACTCGACTTATAGTTAGGAGTTACAAGTTACTGCTTGTAAGCCATGTCTGGTTCCTCCCAATCCTGGGACAATGCTGTCCATGGGGTTTTCTTGGTAGAGATTCTGGAGTGTTGGCCATTTGCTTCTCCAGTGAATGAAGACAAATAGAGGTTAAGTGACTTGCCTAGGTTCACACAACCAGTAAAAGTCTAAGGCTAGATCTGAACTTAGGACTGCCTGTTGCTCTGTACCACCACCACCTCCAGTAATAATAACAACCACTCACATTTATATAGTGTTTTAAGGTTGCAAAGTGCTTTATCAATAGCATCTTGTTTTATCCTAACCACAGCATTGGGAGGTACAGATGAAAAATATAAGGCAGACAGAGATCAAGTAACTCCTCAAGGGTGATAAGGGTAGTAATTGTCTGAGTCTAAATTTGAACTCAGGTCTTCCTGATTTCATGTGGACCATTCTTTCCACTGCACCATCTAGCTTAGCACCACTTTTAAAGAGAAGCGGTACTCAGTAGGAGCCTGAATAGTAGTTTATTCAAAACAAAGTCATGCCAGACTTAACTCATTTTTTTATATGTGAGCATTCTTACAACATGGCATTGGTATATGACCTGGTATATCTGGATTTAAGCAAGGTGAAAGTCTTCCCCAATATCCCTATGGACATGGGGTAAAATGCTGTCAGGATGACATGTAATCAGGTGGATCCATAATTTACTGAATGACCGTACTCAGAGTATATTAGGACTGTGAATGACGGCTCTGGTGGCTTGCCTTAGGATTTTTTAATGAGAGTTAATAGGAGCTGACAATTCATTGATTAATGAATATGTTTCCATTCTGAAGGGCCTTACTCCTGGGGAACACTAAGGCTAGTGGATCACTTCAGCTTGGAGTTACTGAGCTGATATAAGCTAAGGTCAACCAAAGGCCCATACTGAGTCTGGCACTAGTAAGGTGAGGGCTCCAGAGTGGGGTGGCCTAGGGATGGGCAAACTGACCAGGTCAGAAATGGAGCTGATCAAAACTTCTACATTGATCAGGAGAGGCAGTATTGGCACCATGAATGGGTACCATATTTACGACCTGAGTGAAATAGACTGATTCAGTCTCAAAAAAAAAAATGAGTTAAGATTGATTAATGGATTAATAAATAATTGTAAGTGTACATTTTATGACTACATTCTATTGAAATCAGCTAGATTATGGAAGGCAGTTTAAATTCTGTGTTATTTATGGTTATAATAAGTGCTAAAGTTACTTAAGAGTAAGTAAAAGCACTAGAGGAAGCCTATGTTACATTGAAAAGTCTGCAGAATCTGGTGTCAGACAACCAGGATTCAAATCTCTTTTCTGCCATTTACAGCGTGTGTGATCTCAGACATGTCATTCAAGCTCTCTGGGCCTCAGTTTCCTCATTGGTAATATCTGAAATTTGGACTAGATGACCTCTCAGTTCCCTTACATGGTCCTCAGACTCTGGTCTGGCATGATGATTGTCTGCTGAGGCTAGGGAATGCAATCAAGAATTCTACAGATGGTGAGATTCCAATCTGGTGGAGCTGAGACTGCACACTTCCCTGAAAGTTAGGCCTGATTCATAGAGCTCGTCTCAGGCCAGATTTACTACAGCAGCACCAAGGAAAAAGCCAACACAGATGTCCCCCTCTGGTTTATTTCCTTTTCTTCTCCTCTGGCCTAACTAGAAGCATGGTTTTCTGTTAGTGACCTAATTTGCCATTGTCCTCCTCTTGGCTCTCTCCAACATTTCCACCAATGACTTGGATGACAGGGAAGATGGCTTACTTATCACATTTGCAGATGGTATAAAGCTAGCAGGGGAAGGTAAGCCTTGCATGAGAAGTTTGACATCAAAAAAATACTTCACCATGGGCTGAATTGAACAAAACAAGCATTTAGTAGGGGTAACTAGAAAGTCTTTGATGTTGAAAGCTAGAGAACTTAATGTGTTGTCATTGATCTCATTTTATAAATGGAGAAACTGAAACCTAGGGAGGTTCAATAACTTGTGGGAGGTCATATACTCTGGTAATTTCAATGCCAAAATGGAAGCCCAAGTTTCCTGATAAGTAGCCCAGTAGGCTGCTAGTCCTATGTTCTCTCCCTCTAGACAAAACAGTCAATGAACAAGTATTTATTACGTACCCAGAGTTTATGATATGCCAGGCACTATTCTGGGTGCTTGGCATAAAAAGGTAAAAAATAGGAAAGGGTCTCTGCCTTCAAGGAGCTTCCATTGTATAAGTTGAGATAGTGTGAGTATCTGTATGTGAGTATATTCAGAATAAATTTAAAGTATATCCAAAGTTGAGGGTGACTAGGTGGTGCCATAGTGCATAGAGTGTCAGGGCTTGAGTTAATTATATTCCTCTTCCTGAGTTCAAATCTGGCCTCGGACGCTTACTAGCTGTGTGACTGTGTGACTGTGAGGCTAGCTGAGCAAATCTCTTAACCCTGTTTAACTCCATTTTCTCATCTGTAAAATGAGCTGGAGAAGGAAATGGCAAACCACTTCAATATCTTTGCCAAGAAAATCTCAAATGGGGTCACGAAGAGTCAGACACCACTGAACAGGAACAGCAACATTATTGAAAGCTGTTAGTAAGGGAGGGTATTAACAGCTGGGGAATCAGGAGAGGCTTGATGTAAACCGTATTCTTGGGCTCCATTGATATTGCTTGGTATTATTTGTCTCTTCCTATCAAACGGCTACCTATCGTACCTCTGATACATATTAGCTTGATGATCCTGAGCAGGTAAATTAATTTCTCTGAGCCTTAGTTCCCTTGTATGCACAATAGGGATAATAAGTGTAATGTCTCCTTTCCAAGAATACTGTTAAGCTCAGACATGCAAAGTACCTTTCCAATTAGAAAAGCAGCTAGGTGACACAGTGGACGGGGCTCTTGAACTGGAGGCAGGAAAACCAGAGTCCAAATCCAGCTTCAGACACTTACTGTGTGACCCTGAGGAAGTCATTTAACTACTCGGCTTCAGTTTCCTTTTCTGTAGAAATGGAGGTCATTATAGCTTTCACCTCACAGGGTTATTGTGACGACCAAATGAAAAAGTATTTGTAAAGTTCTTGGCAAACCATAACGTGCTATTTCAATATGAGCTATTATCATTATAGCATTCAATCAAAAGACCTTAGACATTATTATTATTGGCTATTATTGGTGTTGTATTATCCAAGTTCCCACTCTAGTGGTTCCTTCTCTATGAAGCCTTTCCCCATCCGAGGGTAAATCACATCATTTGTACTTTTATTTCGAATTTGCCACATACATACTTTGCATTTCCCTTAGGTACCATACATGTGCATCATGTACACTGTATATACTAGGCACTTAATTTTTTTTTATCAGAAGAGAAAAGAGAAGAAAAGGGAAAGAAGGAGAAAATTAAGGCAAAAGGGACTTATGGAATGCCTACTCATTCTTTGCTTGGTTTAAAGTCCCCCAAACGTTAACTATCTGATCTTGGAAGAATCATTTATCTCCTTGATGAGTCTTAAGACTTGGATTTTAGTCTTAGATTAGCTATTATTTAGCTTGGTAGCCTTGAATAAACCCCCTTTCCTCCTTGGGACTCCTTTTCCTCATCTGTAATTTGAAGGGGTTGTACTAGAATACCTGGAAGTCTATGATCCTGTGACCATGGGCAAATCTCTGCTTCTCTTGGCCTCAGTTTTCTCATCTGTAATAGGAGGGAGTTGAGCCAGGTGACCTGGGAGGTCTTTCCACCTTCTATAATGCTTTGATCCCAAAAGCTCCTGTAGCTGAGATCATGGACCTTATATTGGTGATACCTTTTCTCTCCTATTTTTAATTCATATTTACACCCCTTTGTGTACCTGATATTCTAGTCAGTCGATGATATGTTCCCTGAACCTGACATTCTGTCTCCTTCCTGCCTCTTCCTATACATCCACATGCCTGCGATGGCCTCTCCTTCTCAGCTCTAAGAACGGACCTCTCTGTATTTCTTTGGATTCCTCCGTTTGTCATTTCCTAAGGTTTAAGGGTATCCCATTATATTCATGTACCACAATCCAAAACTCGTTTTAGAGATGAGCTAATATAGGCAAAGCCAAGTGTAGTGACCTGATACAAGGTAAAAAGAAGACTAGAATCTGTGTCTCCTGGTCCATCTCTCATTACCCTTTCCAATATCCTGGAGCATTTTCCCTTAGAGTAGAAGCAAATAAGAATGCAGAAAAGACCTTAGTGAAATGGAGTTTACACGATGAAAGATTTGAGTCTAAAAGGAACCCCAGAAGCCAGTCAACTGCCTCATTTTATAGATAAGGAAAATGAGATCCAGGGAGGTAAGGTAACCTGGGTAATAAGTAGCAGAGCCAAAATTTGGACTGAGGTCCCTTGATTACAAATCCCAAAAGCTTCTCCCAGTCCATTTCCTACACATAGAGAGCTGCATGCCCTACCAGCCCGCCTCCTCCAGAACTTCCCTCACTTATCCCCTGAGTTCATCATCACTAACTATGGGTCTCTTTAAAGGTTTCCTAACTGTATGGCCCATGGGGTATCCAACTCCCAAGCCCCCAACTTTAGTTTCTTCACCTTAAAATGGGGTTGATCATACATACAGCACTTTTCTGACCAGGGTAGGGCAAGGAATAGAAGAGAGAATATACAAAGTGCTGACTCTGTCTGTATCTTCATATACATATATATATATATATATATACATATATATGTATGTGTGTATGTATCTATATGTATATATATGTATGTATGTATATTATATATATGCATATAATAATTATAGAACTGAACTGACTTTTAGAATATCATGTATGCATGTATACTTTTAGTATATCATGCGTGTATATCATGTATGTATATATACATGTACCTATGTGTCTATATATATATGTGTGTGTGTATATGTGTGTATTGTATGCAAATAGATGAGAGAGAGGAAAGAGGAAAGAGAGGAAGGAAGGAAGGAAAGGAAGAAAGGAAGAAAGAAAGAAAGAAAGAAAGAAAGAAAGAAAGAAAGAAAGAAAGAAAGAAAGAAAGAAAGAAAGAAAGAAAGAAAGAAAGAAAGAAAGAGAAAGAAAGAGAGAGAAAGAAAGAGAGAGAAAGAAAGAAAGAAAAAGAGAGAAAGAAAGAAGAGAGAAAGAAAGAAAGAAAGAAAGAAAGAAAGAAAGAAAGAAAGAAAGAAAGAAAGAGAAAAAGAAAGAAAGATGAGAAGCACTATGGCATAGTATGTAGAGAGTTGACCTTTAAGGCAAAAAGTCCTGGGTTCAAGTTCTACCCCTGATGCAGTCTGGCTTTGTGATCCTGGACAAGTCATTTAACATTTTAGCATTTTAGCATACCAGGAAACTACCTAGGACCAATAAGTTGCAGAAAAGGTGACCCCCTAAATTGGCAGAGGGAATTTTTTAAAATGGCAGCTCTCTATGCTGTTGATAGTATGGATCTAATTTCTTTCTTCCTACTTTTTTTCTTTCTTTTTTCCTTCTTTTCTCTTCCTTCCTTTATTTCTATATCTCTACACATACATATATGTACACACATACATATATTCATAAAATGCATACACATGTATCAAATATTATTATGAACATAGTCACCAAGCACTTATAATTCCTACTATGTGCCCTGCATGCACAAATGTGAGCTAATGTAACAATGATCATTCCTTCCTCCTCCTATATATTGTCTTTTATGCATTTAAGAATTTTTTTCTGAGAGTATGTCTATTGGCTTCCCTAAGCTGACAAAGGAGTCCAGGATCCTTGGAATAAGGTTAAGAACCCCTAGGTTAGGATAATGACATGGTTTAATTAATAAGCATTTGATGATTAATAAATCTTTGATGTTTAAATAGGAAAATGAACAGTAACTAAGAAGAACAGAAGGGAAGGGAAGGTGAAAAGGAAAAAACATTTCAATAGCACCTACTATGCGCTAGTCACAGTGTTAAGTGCTTTTACAAACAATCTCCTGTGGTCCTCATGATGACATTGCAAGGTAGGTCCTTTCGTTATCCCTACTTTACAACTGAGGCAGCTAAGGCAGCCGTTGAATGACTTGCTGAGGGTCACACAGCTAGTAAATATCTAAGGGATGGATTTGAACTCGGGTCCTCCTGATTCCAGGCTTCTGTTCCACTGACTACCTCATAAGGCATATAAGAAGAAAATAGATTCGGAGTTGGGAGAGGCTGTAGAGGTCACTGAGTTCATTTTACAGATAAGGAAACTGAGGCTCGTGGCAAGAAATGACGTTGCCTTAAGCCTCAGAGGCAATAAGCGACAGAGCTGGAATTCGGACCCAGGTCTTCTATCCTTCAGACATTGCCGTCTTGTAGAGGCAATACACAGGGATTGGTAGTAGTGTATCAAATCCCCCCTCTCTGTGTCCTCTGACAAGGCATCTCCCCGGAACATCGTCCTTTTGAGAGGAGTTATGCAACATTCTGCATATCCCCAAAAGGTCCAGGGCCCTTTCCCAGAATTGAGGCATGCACGAGGGCAGCATTTCCCTGTAGTCACATCCACTTGGAGCTTTGTAGGTGGCTGAAATCACAGCGTATAAATCATTGCGGGTAGAGAAGAAGCAGCTCTGAAAACATTGGCTCTCTCCTCACCAATATGGTTTGGAGATGAAGAATGAATTTTAGATATCTTAAAATTGTCCCAGCATTATTTGCCTGCCTTAGAAACACATTGATTGATGTTATCTCTTGCTCTCTGGTAGGTGGCTGAGATTTGTCACACTTAGCAAGGTCATTTGGTTTTTTACAGCCTTGAGTCTGTTTGTAGAGAAACAAGAGAAGAACTTTGTTTTGTGAAGTCAATATATTCCCCTGGAGTTTTAGCCCAGGTTCTAGGAAGTTGAAGGGTTTATTTTTAGACACGTGCATCTGTCCGGAGGGTTTATGACAGTGTGTACTGATGGAATCTGAGATGCTCTGTGTTAGTCTCATTGCCTGTTCTTTCCATGAAATGGAAGATGAAAATGTTTGTGAAGTGTTCTGGGAGGTTACAGGTCACACTGAAAAGCATCTCTGCAGCTCTTCTAAGCTTTAAAAGGAAAATGAGGGAAATTGTGGTTTTTCAGTTAGCTAATATTGATTGGACATTTGCTATGTATGTAGCATTCCAATGAGTGCTGTGAAAGATACAGGGATTAGTAAGGTAACAGAGTCTGCCATTCCAAAGCTTGCAAGCTTCTAAATGGTATTTTTATCATCCCTTATGGTTTAAAAGTGCTTTATATGAATGGTCTCATCCGATCATGGATGGATGGAGTTAAGTAACAAAATCAACTGTAAAATAATAGAAACAATGTGATAGTTTATTTCAAAATAATTGGTTTCATTTATAATCATATGTATAATATACATTATTTTAAATTATTATATATTATTTAAAATATTATTCTGAGGAGTCCAGAGAATTCACCATACATTCATTGCCAAAGGGATCTGTGATCTAAAAAGGTAAAGAATCCCTAATTTATGTGAATCCTTTCCTAATCTCACTTAGTTGTGACTAGGCTTATTTCCAAGCCATCTTTTACAATATTTAACTGCCATGAATTTATTTGCATTTATGCTCTATTTATACTGTATAGACACACACAGACCCCCACACACACACTCATACACATGTATGTGTATGCAAGTGCATGCGTGTGTATAAATATTATATATATATATATATATATAGTTGATTAGCCATTTTAGTCATGTACAACTCTTCATGACCACATTTAGATGGGGAGACATTCTTTGCAAAAATACTGGAATTGTTTGCCACTCCCTGCAGACAAGTAACTGAAGTACACAGGGTTAAGGGACTTTCCCAGGGTCACACAGCTACTAAATGTCTGAGGTCAGATTTGAACTTATGAAAATAATGTGCCTCCTTGTTTCCAAATCAAGTGTTCAAGTCGCTGTGCCACCTAACAAATAGATAAATAGATGGATGGATGGAGGGACCAGCACGTATATCCATCTATATGTTTATGTATATAATTTACTTTATAAATTCATATATGTAATTTATTTAATGTAAACTCATTGAAGGTTGTATCATTCTTTTATTTGCTTCCCTAGCACCTGGCACGGTGTTGGGCATACAGTAGGTACTTAGTAAATTATTAATTGATCAACTCTAGATCAAGGATCTAGCATAAATCTGTAAGTATATACCTGGAAAAATAGAAACTGAAAACTTGGGGCTTTAATCCTCTTAATTTTCTGCAGGCAAGACATATTAAGACTAAAGCTATCATGGAGAACTGTGTGCTTGTGAATGTCAAGGGACTTCTCAGCATTCTGAAATCAAAGCTCAGTAGAAAGAATATATTTGAAGCATTTAATATGAACACATTATCCTTCTTAATGTACTCATTTCAAACTCTAAAATGGACCATAATGGATCTGGAAAGCATCCTACTGATTTAGGGGCCGTCATAGAAAAATCACCACTGCCTCCAAAAAGTAGGGAGAGGATGGTTAGCAGCTCTTAGAACACATAATAAAGGGGTTAAAACCTTAGAGAAATGCTGTTTGAAAAAACAGGTAGTTCACGGAGCAATAATAAAAATGGGCTTATCAAATGTAACTGAAGGAATCAGTGGAGTGACCCCACTTAAGTTACTTAAGTTAACTTAAGTCACTTAAGCTTTCTAACGCTGTTTCCCCCATCTCTAAAATGAGAAGGTTGGACTTGGCAGACTATAAGTTCCCGTCCAGTTCTAAGCATCTATGTTGTAATGATGGTGATTCAGGACATGGTCATTGCCATTAGAAATTAGAAAGGTTATCACTAAGGTTCCTAAGTGTGTTGTCCATTACAAATTATTCCAGGGAATGGTAGAAACTCTGTAATATAACCCTGAAATTCGTGCAAGTTTAATAGCTCTCAAGACACAGGCTGGTGGCTGGGGCTTTACATTGGAAGTTTACTAGGTTTCATAAACTAACAGATGAGAAATCCCCAAGCTACAAATACAGACCTTGAAATGGATCTGATAGCCTAATAGATTAATGGTACTGGAACTAGATAGTTATCAGAAGATAAAATTGTTATTCATAATTATCTACAAATAACATTGATCCATAAAAAAATTTGAAATAATGTTTCAATAGATATTGCCATATTCAGTACTCACAGACACAAAGCAACATGAATCAAAAAGCATTCAAAATATAGAGACCTATCAAAGGATATCAGATTCTGATGAAATCCAGCTATATGCTGTCCCCATCATCCTCTCTGCTATGGTCAACTACCAAAGGTGTACACCATTGTGTTGGAGAAAATCTAGCACATAGGTTCTTTTATTGACTTTTATTTTTTATTTTTTTGTTTAATTCTTTTATTAACTTCTCCGAAGGAGAAGCCTGTGATCCATTTTCAAATCAGTTGCATTTTTTTTGTTCTCTGATTTTGTTTATGGTGAAATGTGCCAAAGTAAATGTGGTTCAGTTATTTCAGTTATGTATCCTCTCATTGGTCCTTGGACAAATACCTCATCTTCAGAATGACAAAAGTTAAGAGTTTGGAGAAAGTCTGAAAATTTTCAGGCTTAGGACCCTCTGATCCTTTTTTATGATTTTGTCGTTATCATGTTGGAGGTAAAAAAGAACTGCATAGGACTGAGGGCCATTTTACATTGTTGTTTGAGTCACTATTGCCAAATTTTTATCCCCCACAGGCCAATGTGCCAGTGATGAGTTCTTCTACTCTTTGATAGGCTAAGATTTGGAGAACAGGCATCGTGTGTTGGCAGGGATTGTCCTTGAAGCATGTCCAGCTCCACAGAACCTATCAGAGCATAGCTTCTGACCTAGCTTCTGAAAACTCATCCACAATGAGGCAGTGAGCTGAACTTGCAAATGTGTACATCAACATCTTTTTCACAGAACAAAGACCTAGAGATGTTCTCTCAAGGACTCAATCTCTTCTACAAAGCACTTCATCCTCTACCTTTATACTTTCATACTCGGTGACACAATTGCAAAGGCATACATAGGGGAGAGTGGCACAACATATGTTGGAAAGTGTGTTTTATCATCATGCTAAGTGGCACAGTGGATAGAGTCCCAGATCAGCAGTCAGGAAGGCTCAAGTTCAAATCCAGCCCCAGTTATGTATTAGTTGTGTGACCCTGGACAAGTTACTTAACCCTATTTGCCTCAGTTTCCTTATCTGTAAAATGAGCTGGAGAAGGAAATGGCAAACCACTCCAGTATTTTTACATGAGGTTACGAAAAGTTGGACATAACTGAAATGACTGAACAACATGTCTCATTAACAAAGGAAAGAATTTACTGAGGACCCACATACAGGTTGCTGCACTGTTTTCTTCAAGACAAGTCTGACAGAGATAAATAGGATAAGTACCAAACCATTTTGAAATGAAATGAAATTGACTGTTTAACATGTATAAAATAACATGATACTAATGTAGGCTTTATTTCCACATGAGCTTTCTGTGTGTAATCAGAACCTATAAGAACCTATAAGGGATCAAAATCAACTCCAAATTAAATGAATAAAAGTGATAAGATATTTTTAAATCACTACCTAAATCTTTCCTCTTTAAACAAATTATTGACTGTACATAATGGAAATGGATAAAAGTCAAGATGTCAAATCTTCTCATCCCCTTTTCTTTTTCAAATTTTATATTTATTATGAATTTAGATACTAAAAATAACATTTCATGTATACAAGAAAACAAATTAGGATTCCATATGAAAATATAAAGATCCATTTCATACTATTTGCTTTTATTTATATGTATATGTATATCTATGTGTATAATAAATTCTATACATTATTTCATTTTACATATATATATACTACTTTCAAAATCGATCTGCTTCCTTCTGAATTTCCTTTTTTTCTCTTCTGTGCATTTTATTTTTTAATTTAAAGTTAATATTTTATATTTCACTAGCTCTATGTAAAAACAATTTTTAACATTTGGGTTTTTTTTAAGTTTGAGTTCTAGATTCTTTCTCTCCAGCCCTTTCCTCCACCTGCCCCCCCCAATGAAAAGGCAAACAATTTGATATAGGTTATTTCTGTGCATTCTGAAAAGTGTTACAGTTGCTTTCATTTTTGCTGCATCCCTACTGCTAACCTCTCCCCTTGCCCCAATTAACTGGAAGAAAGGGGGAAAAAAATGTTGTGCACACTGTATGTTTGTGTGAATTGTCCATGTAGGTTATGTATGTCTACTTAAACTAGTTACACTTGTAATAAACTTAGTCAACTAATATATATATATAGTTGTGCATGTACATATATATAGTACATATCCAAAAAAAAAGGTATGTCTCTACAACTTGTGCCTGAAAATAGACATGAAAAATATAGGGACCAAGAGAGTCCTGAAGCTACTTCTGTCACTGAGTGCTTGATCTCCTTGCCAAAGGGGAAGATGTGACATTCAAAGGTTACACTAAATTGGAGAAATTTATTTGGACAACATTGCACGCAAGGATACGCAAGATTGTGAGCAGCAGCATCTCATGAAGTAAAGAAAAAACAATGGAGGGGGAAATGATTCTTTAGTAAACATGGCATGGACTCATCTGGGCTAAAACAATGAAACTGGAAGGTTGGACAATGAATAGATATGACTTGGGTCATATTGTTCAATCTTTCTAACATTATGTATTTCCATCACCAAAGACAGAAGAGCCACACATCTGGATTCTAACATTTCATAAATAAATATGTATACGAGGAAGTGAGAACAGCTGTCATACATGAGAAAGTGAAAATTGCCCTTAAAAAGATAATGTTAGGAAGAATGACTATAAGTTGATAGATGCTACAGTGGATAGAATACAAGGCATAGATCAGGAAGCCCTGAGTTTAAATCCAGCCTCAAATGTATAATAGCTATGTGGTCCTGGGTAAATCTCTTAATTTCTCTGTCTTGCTTTCTTTATCTGTGAAATAAGAGACTTGTACTTGTTTACCTCTAAGCTCTCCTCTACTTCTAAATATATGATTCTTTTACTAGATCATATCAAATATATGCAGAAGAAATCCATATTAGAGGTGGTAAAATTTTAAAGTCATTCAGGGTCTGATTTTCAAATTATCTCATACATAAGAAGAAGCCAAAATAATAGCCAAGATTATGGATTATACTATTATAAAAGAATAGTGACTGAAAAAAATAGCAATTACCCACTTCGGTGACTACTTTACCATTCATATGAAATGTTTAGTAGAAAGGTCTATGCAGGCAGTTTTGATGGAAATATGAGAAATATTGCTTCATAAAGACATTTGAAGTTGATGTTCTGCAGCCCATCATTTCTTTATAATCTCATAATTTAGCAGAATGTATAAGGAATAAGAATGGCTATTGTTTTCCAATTCCCAAACAGATAA
Source organism: Bettongia penicillata ogilbyi (assembly GCA_023548195.1). Taxonomy (NCBI): domain Eukaryota; kingdom Metazoa; phylum Chordata; class Mammalia; order Diprotodontia; family Potoroidae; genus Bettongia; species Bettongia penicillata. The sequence goes on from JAJHZJ010000595.1 coordinate 8,428,190, forward strand.
AAATGACTCTAATCTACAGTATAACCCATCTCCAACAAGGTGTGTCTGCTGTTAAGGTGTTGTGAGATTCCTAGTTAGAGACAGCTACAGAAATGATTCTTTTCTAAGATCCTCTTGTTGGGTAGATTGCCAATATGGAGGTTTTTCGAAAGGGTATAGACAAGAAGTGGATGGGATAAGTAGGCATGAGTAACTGTGATCTCCATGGGTGAAGTCATGGATCCATCCATGGAAAATCTTTTTTCTTGTCTTTGTTGAGTCTTTGCATGAGGAGTGACACCTTCAATAACAATGACTGTTATCCATATGAACAAAATTTAGTGTTCAGTTGACTTATAGTAGAGCAGCTAAGTGGTTCACTATATAGAATACTAGACTCAGAGATGGGAAAGCATAAACTCAAATCCTGTCTCAGACACTTCTACAGCTATGCAACCCTAGACAAATCACTTAACCACTGTCTGCCTCAGTTTCCCCATCTAGAAAACAGGGATAATAATCACACCTACCCACCACCCCAGTTGTTATGAGAATCAAATGGGATTAAAATTCATAAAACATTTGGCAAAGTGCTATGTAAATGCTATCTCTCATTATTATTGCGTATCTAGACTGATCCTAACTGATGCTTAATATAGTACCTTAAAATGGTGCAAAGTATTTTCTCTCCATCATTTGAGTCTCCTTTTGAGCAATCCTGTGAAGTAGTCTTCACAAGTATCATTATTCCCAATTGGCAGATGAGAAAACTAAGGTTAGAAGAAATGATATGGCTTCGTCATTATCACATAGCGTCACTTACAGGATTTGAACTAAAGATTTGACAATGCCAACTTCAATACTCTAACCTTGTGTGATGCTGCCTCTTGCCAGCTAGATCTCACCTGCATGCTTTATGGTATTGGAAGAGGTTCAAGTTTAGAGTGCAGAGAGGCTTAAAGAAAGACTGGCTTGTCTGGAATGTTCCAAGGCTCCAGCCTTTAGGAAACAGACTCTAATTTACGGAGTCTTCCTAGAAGTAAATGTTCTCCTTCAGAATCTATCTCAAACCCCAAAGTGAAAGGTTGAAAAGGAATGTTTCTGCATGTTCTTTCTAATTTTCAAACAGCTTTCCTATATATGTATGTATGTATGTATAGATAGATACAGATATAGATAGATAGATAGATACAGATATATAGACAGATAGATATATTTTATGCCCATAGCCTGCAGAACAATTCATTAGGTGATAAATTCTCTTAGTTCAGTCTGACCCAGTTCAAACACCATATATTGAGCACCCACTACATGACAGGCATTGCAAGATATTCTTTGGGTGCAAAGACTAAAATAACAAGACGTTTTCTGCCCTAAAGGAGCTTCTACTTGGTGAGGAAATAACATCTATAAAAATAAGTAAACATACAATTGGTAGAAAGCAAATACAAAGTCATTTCTTTGACCATGGGATAAAGGAAGTAAAGTTTCCAGTCTCTTATACTCAGAATATTCCATGCTTCTGGGACAGACCAAGATACCTGTTGGCCATGGGTTCTAATTCTGACTCATTCTCCAACTTCATCACAAAAATATAATGACACTTTCTTGGCTAAAAAATTTCTTGCAGAAAGTGAGATTTGAGCTGAATCTTAAAAGAAGTCAGGGAAACCAGGAGGCAGAGAGAGTGACCATTTCAGAGATGGGAGACAAGCAGGGGAAAGGTATGGAGTGGGAGAGACAGAGTGTCATGTGTGAAGGAAAGCAAGAATGCCAGTGTTTCCAGATCATAGAGTACATGAGAGGAAAGGGTAAGAACACTGGAAAGGTGGGAAGGGGCCAGGTTATGAAGGGCTTGAAGCCAGTCAGAGGATTTTATATTTGCTCCGAGAGGCAATAGGGAACCACTGTAGTTTATTGAGTAGAAGGAGGGGAAGAATATGGTCAGATTTCCACTTTTGGAAAATCTCTTCTACAGCTGTTTAGAGGATGGATTGGAGAGGGGAGTTATTTGAGCCAAGAATACCAACCAAATTCCATTGCCATAGCCCAGGTGTGACATGATGAGAAATTTTGTGATGGTAGAAACAAGAAGATAAAACAAATTAGATATTTGAAGTGAGTGGGTAGGAGAGAAGATGACATTTGCAGCCACAAGCTGGGTAACTGGGAGGATGATAGTGCCCTTGGTAATGGAGAAGTTCAACAGATGCAAATATTGGGAGTGGAAGAAAAATTAGTTCTCTTTTGTTCTGGACACTTTGGGTTTGAAATGTCTATAAGATCCCCAGTTCTAATTATCTAAAAGGCAATTGGTGAGGTAGCTAGGTGGCATAGTGGATAGTTCATTGGCTTTAAAGTCAGAAAGGAATGAGGTGAAATCCTGCCTCATATGCTTACTAGCTGTTAGACCCTGAATAAGTCACTTTGTCTCAGAATTCTCATCTGTAAAATGAGCTGGAGAAGGAAATGGCAAAGTACTCCAGTACCTCTGTTAAGAAAATGTTGTATAGGATCACAAAGAGTCAGATATGACTGAAAAATGACTAAGCAATGACAAAGAGTCAGAGTCCCTTCTAATAAGGCCAGCACCTTTTATGGGCTAGAAGAGTTCCCTGGGAAAGGGCCCAATCTGTTGGCCCTGGTATTGTAGGGATCAGAGTCCATTGTATGGGAAGAAAGCTTTTTCGGAATAGCAGCAGCTACTCTAGTGAACTTCCAAGGGTCCTTGGCTTTGGCTTGAATCTTACCCAAATGTTCACACCTTGGTCTTGTAACCTCTAATCTTTCCATTGTGCTCCAAATGCCTTGCCCACTTTTGAGAGTATGCATAAGCCTGCTTGCCTGATCCTATGTACAGGTCAACCTTCTTGACTGAGTTCTCTGTATCACAATTTTTGACTTACTCTTGACCTGTCCTCTCTGTTTTGCTAGCTGGGGCTCTGGCTTTTACCATCTAGTTGGAAACGTTCAAGAGGACCTATTCATCAAGAATAATAAACCTTTGAAACATTATGAAATAGATACTTACAATGAGTGTGTTGCTGCCATATTAGTCATAATAGGATGCCAAGAAATAATTGGAAACTACTTTGTCATTTCCATTTGGAAACATAGAAATATATTGCCTGGTAATACCACTCCACTTCAGAATTTCTAAAAGTTAACCACTTAACCAGATGATCTAAATTGATATTCAGCCAGCAAAATGCATTTGTCAACTTGTGAGCAGTGGCAAGGATAAGCCTTAGGTTATGTATTTATGACTTTAAGGGAAAAGGTTTGTTATAAATATTGCATCTGATTTCACATTTCGCTTGTGAACTCAAACAGTATCCATTACATCATGGTGCCATCATTGAATTGGTTGAGTTAAATCGAGAGGCCAGAACTTTACAACTTTACATAATACCATCTTGTCTTCGATAAAAAACACTTTAACACTGACCAGTGCCTTCATAAATAGTGTCCCATTTAGCTCCTCTTTCAAAGGACACTTTCCCAGAATGCATCTGAACGGAGTCAACAGGGTCCTATTTCTCAAAATTAATGTCCTGAGCTAGTCTTTTCTTTGTCTGTACTTATTCTGGCAACCCCTGAATATTACAAACCAGAAAAATGGACCATAATACTTGGTATATGAAGGAATATTCAGGAAAAGTATAGAAATTTTTGGAAAGGAAAGGAAGGAAAAACATGGATTTTAACTTGCCTAAAGACACACTGATGATGTTTAGACCAGCTTCCCCTTATAGTTACTACAAGATGTACAATCAGAGACTTGTTGACCAACTTGTCTGGGATGTGGTAGAAAGGATTTACCCGTTAGATTGAAGGTTGGATTTGAATGACTTCTTTTTATAACAAAATCTTTTTTTATTTTTATATCACCTTAATTTTCTAATATATACGTATATAATATATATATTATATTACATATAATCCTCTGACTGGCTTCAAAGTGTTAAACACGCTTTCCTGTCATTTCTATTACAGAACAGAAGTGTATATTCTCAAAAGTTAGAATAACCTCACCTTACCTCCAATGTCATCTTTTCTTTAATTCATGACTTCATTTAAGTGGGACCATCACCTGATTGCAGATGTACTAGGCAGGAAAAGAGAGAAGTAGGGAAAGGATTGCAGATACTTACATAAACAATTTCCAGAATTCACAGAGATGTTGGTTCAAATCCCATCTCTGGCACTTATAACCTTCTGACTTGGGCCAGTCATCATAGTCCTCTAGGCTTACTTTCTCTGTAAAATGAAAGGCTTGGACTATAATAGGAAGTCTATGAGGTCTCTTCCTATGAGCCTATGAAGTACCAAAACTGCCACTTTATCTTGACTGGCATAGAAACCAAAGACATTGGCTTCATTCAACCTATGGAAACAATCTGATGGTTGAATTGTGGAACAGAAAATGGCAAGTCAGCTGCTTTGGGCTCTAATGCTCTCCATGATAATGAGAATTAAAATAGCTTGCATTCTTCTGTGACATTACAATTTAAAAAGCACTTTCTTTATAGGACTCATGTGAGGCAGGTAATGCCAATGTAATTGTTCCCATTCTACCGATAAGGAAATTGACCCTCCGCATGTTATTATGGAAGGAGCACTAGTTACAAAATAGGAGAACTTGGGTTCAGATTTAACTTCTGCCACCTTTGTGACTTTCGACAAGTCCCTTAGCAAAGACAGAAAAGAAGGTGAATTGAGAAATGCACAGAGGAAAACACAACAGAAGTTGGAAATTAACAAACAGGGTAATTTGTTTAAATTTAATATGTGCTTCTGTGTCTATGCATGTATGTATGTATTAGGAGTTTGGAGTTTCATATATAATCTTTTTGTGTTCATTTTTATATACTGAAATTTTTGTTTATAGATGATTGCTAATTTCATCACAAAAAAAGAAAAATTAACTTAAAACATACCAGTTGCCTAGACTTTATGAATCTCATTTTCTTTAACTATAAAATGTGGAAGTTGAACCAAAAAGACTCCCATGATCCAGCTCCACTGCAAATTTAAGATTCTGTGTCTTCTAAATCCTATTATCTGGGTGCATTTTGTTTAGTCGTTTTTCAGTCATGCCCAACTCTTCATGACCCCATCTGGGGTATCACTGGCAAAAAACCAGAGTGGTCTGCCATTTCTTTCTCCAGTTTATTTTACAGATGAGGACACTGAGGCAAACAGGGTGAAGTAACTTGCCCAGGGTGACACAACTAATAAGTATCCGAAGCTGGATTTGAACTTAGAAAGATGAGCTTTCCTGATTCCAAGCCTGGTACTTTATTCATTGTGCCACCTAGCTACCCATCTGTACATATAGTGAGGTGATAATTCTTCATATTGAGTATGTAACTAATTCTAGAGGAGGCACTCCATGCTTAGTATATCGTGTGCCTTTTTATAGTTATTGATTATGTAGGAATTAACATAGTTTGAGGGGGTAGAGTGGGATGCTCAGAGAATCAGCCAGAGTAGACCTGAAAAAGTTTCTGCATAAATTTCTTAGTCAAATCTAACACAGTGACATCAGACATCATGAAATGCCATCTCTAAAGGAAAGACCACATTTTTCCTGTTCACTGATGAGCTTGTCATATGGGACACTCTGAAATCTAGCTAACGTCAAGATAGATTGCATGTGACCTTCCCCTAAATTTCTTGAGCCTGTCACTGTCATAGAGAGAGATTAATTAGATTATTCTGACAAGAGTTCTTCCTTTACCATGACATGCCTGTTATCCTCAAGGTGTTTGAAAAGAGACTGTGTATGAAAATTTTTCATGGTTACAAGAAGCCAAAAGTTTACAAAGAGCTAGAGTCAACAGGATCATCCTTTGCCCCTTTTTAAGACTAAGGTCTCCCACTGCACCCAAGGCCATCTCTAGTCATCTTGATTTATATCATGCCGCTGGACCCAGATGGTTGTGAAGGAGAAAGTGAGGCTGGTGACTTTGCACAGCCCTCCATCACTTATGTTCAATTCACTTGCAAATCATGGCATCATCTTCCTGATGCCCTGGCCTTCTTTGAAAACAAAGGACAAACAACAACATATTTAGACAATATATTGCTTTCATTTGCAATATCCACGCATTTCCCAATTCAAGACCCAATTTCAAAGATAGAGAACTGATCATTCTTTCAGTAGAGAGGTGGTACACTGTCAGTATAAAATATTCTATACACAGAAGCAGACATGACATTGCCTTTGCTTAACATTTTTTTCTTTGTGATGAAGGAATAACTATTTTGGGAGGGAATGATATATCTAGAAATGACTGATATACAAAGCAAAACATCAATAAAAATTTTCAAGGGAAAATAATAAAATAAGATAGGTTGTAAATATTGGTTTTTTTTAAAGAAAGACAGTGCAATGCTAATTAATTCTTTATGTTTCTTTGAGTCATCAGAAAAGAATACTCATGTTTCTCATATATTGAAACCATTTCCCTGACTCCTCTCCATCCTTACCTCCAACTTGTATTCTCTTGTTTAGATTTCTGCTCACCCTATTGGCATGTTACCATCTCTTTTCATAGGTGAAGATTCTTTTAACATGGAAATTTTAAAACATCTCTGCATTTTCACTATCATATATTACCTCCTCCTCACTTAATGGGCTACAGGAGTTCAATCTGAAAGAAGCTTTAGAAAGAAGCAACCAGGTGTGTTAGTGGATTAAATGGTAGATCCCAGGTCAGGAAAACCTGAAGTTCAAATCCATTTTTTTACTAGCTGGATGAACTTGAGCAAGTTACTTAGCCTCTCTGTGCCTCAGTTTCCTTATCTGTAAAATGGAGGTAATAATAGCACCTATCTCCCAGGATGGTTTTGAGGATAAATAAAATATGTATAAAGTATTTTATAATCCTTAAAATACTGTATAAATGCTAATTATTACTGTTTTTTTATTAATCGGTCTCAATTTACAGTTTAGGAAACTGTTATCTGGGTACATTATGTTTAGTTATTTTTCAGTCATATCCAATTCTTCATGATCCCATCTGGGGTATTCTTGGCAAAGATAATGGAGTGATTTGCTATTTCTTCTCCAGTTCATTTTACAGATGAGGAAAATGAGGCAAACAGGGTGAAGTGAGTTGCCCAGGGTCACACAGCTATTAAATATCTGAGGCCAGATTTGAACTTTGAAAGGTGAAAGGACTTTTCCAAGGACACATAAGTATAAGCAGCCAAGCTGAGATTTGAACCCACCTTCTTTGACTCCAGATTTAATGTTCTTTTCATTGCAAATGCTCCTTATTCTTTCTCTTGTTCCTGAAATAGTCGGAGACTATATTTTTTGGCCTCCTTCCTTTCATGTTTCTTATAACTTGCATATCATTTCCTGCTTTAACTCTTCTGACCTCACTCCTCCAAGGCTTTGCTATTTCTCTATGATCTTCCTTGGTAATCTGCCCTACATTCCATTTTCTGAGGTATTTCCATTTGTGCTCCAGATCCTTCTGAAGTCCTTTCTCTCACAAGTCACTTTCATAGTCATTGCCAAAATTCATTTTTTTTTCCACGTAGCAAGTAGAACAGATTGAGTCGTTGCTGAATTTAGCATGAATTTTACCAGGCCCAGTCAAATGCAGTACCATTGGCCAAGGCAGAAACTGATCATGACCATATATGTTAAGAGATGTCCATGTTGACATTGAGAAAGACTTTGAAATAGTGGAGAAAACATTGTCCTTGGAAGCAATTGGCCTATTTTTCAGGGCTAATATCACAGCTATTCAGGGGTAGCTTGGGCTATGCTGGAGACACTAGTGAGTGGGAAATACTGAGGTATCAATATGTATGCCAGAGTCATTCATCCATAAACATGCCTGGATGCTCAAAGAGGAGTAAAAGCAGAAATTACCCTTATTCACTGTTAGAAATGTTGCTTTGAAAGGAATTTGGGGCCTAATTCAACCACACTTCCCAGGAGGCCATCCTTGGGATTCAGAGTATTTTGTTAAATATCTTGTGGTGAACCAGAGATATCAGAGGAAGTCTACCAAGCATACTTCTTTTATCAGTATTTTTACTAATTTTTATGACATCTTCTTTTCTGAATATATCCCTCCCTGTCACCTACCCAGAAAGATATCCCTTGTAAGATTTTTTGAAAAGAAAAATAAAGTTCAGTAAAATCAATCAACCCATGCAGAGATAGGTTAAAAAACACCTTAGAGGTCATATAGTCCATTTTGCTGATATTACCAATTAGGAAATTAAGGCACATATAAGTGACGTTCAATACCATGCAGATAGTAAATGAAAAAGTCACAGTTGGAACCCAGGCTCTCTGACTTCAAACCACATGCTTTCTCCACCATACATTGCTGTTGGAGAATCATTTAGTTGTCTCACTCTTTGTGACCCCATGGACCATATAGTTTCTTAGCAAAGATACTGGAGTAGTTTGCCATTTCCTTCTCCAGGGGATTAGGTCAAACAGGGCTTAAATGACTTGTCCAGGGTCACACAGCTAGTAAGTGTCTGATTCTGGATTTGAACTCAGGTCTTCCTGACTCTAGGACAGTGCTCTATCCACTGAGCCATCCAGCTTCCCCCACTGTACTAAACACCCTTGCGTCAACCACATTTAACATTCTTCACCTTATTCTACCCTCACCCCCATTCCTTCTCTGCAAAACAAAGGAGAAAAAGATTCATTTTCTCAGCTCTTCTCTAGGACAAAAATGTTTATTTTAATTACATTCAGCATAACTTTTTTGAAAACTTTTCTTCCCTTATAATTTTAATCAGGATTTTATTTTTAATTTCCATTTTCATGGCAATTAGGTGGTGCAATATAGAACTCTAAACTTGAAGTCAGGAAAACCTAAGATGAAATCCTACCACAGCTATTCATTAGCTTGTAATCCTAGGCAACATCCTTTACTTCTGTCTGCCTAAGCTTCTTCAGCTGTCGAATGGAGATAATAACACCATCTATCTCCTGGGACTGGTTTGAGGAATAAATGAGATAATATTTATAAAGTGCTTAGTACAATGCCAAGCACATAGTGGGTACTTACAAAATTTAGTTACTGGCTAGATTCTTTTCCTAGCTCTACTTACTACATTCTACATCAATTCATCGAAGTCCTTCAATTCTCTAAATTTGTCTTATTCATTGTTTTCTGTAGTATAATAATACCTCATTTTAATTACACAACCACAATGTGTTTAATCATTTCTCAATTGCTGACCAGTAACTTTGTTTCTAATTCTTCATTACCCCTTTTTAGAAGAGTTCCAAATTATCTTCTAAAATGGTAGGAGCAATTCATAGCTCTTATAGTAGTGGAGCTTGTCTTTCCACACCTCTTTAGACATTAATGCTACTGAAGAATCTTCTGAGGTAGTCAGATTTTTTCTAATTCATACTGTATAATTTCATTGGGCTAGAAACAATTATCATGTTTTATGTAACCATAACTTCAAAAAGTGCGACTCTGAATGCATGTGAAAACTGCAATAAATTTATTATTCACACTACTCGGCACCTCACTGTATGCTTAGTGGTTCATGGTATAAGATGTTGGTCAAAATTTAATTCTCTCATTTTCTCCAAAGTTCTTGTCACATAAAGGAGTTTGCCAAATAATTTATTTTTTTAGGTTTGTCAGTGTGTTCCTTATTCTTCACTAATTTCAGTTTTTTATATTTAAATGTTTCCCATGGTTTTTTTCTCTAACTTTTGTACTTTATAATTGTTATCAAATAATTTTGATTATTATTACCTATAATTTGAAATCTGGAAGCATTATTCCCCATTCATTCCTATTACATTATTTCTACTGAGATTTGAGACCTTTTATTCCTTCGGTTGGGTTTTGTTTTTATTATGTCTATCTCTACAAAGTAACCCCTCAATAGTTTGATTGGCATGACATTGAATCTGTAGTTTAAAAAGTATCTTAATTTTTATTGATCAGTTCAGATCACCTACAAGCAATGAATGTTCTGCCATTTTAAAACTCATTTTTTCTTTCTTTAAATAATGTCGGATTATATTTATATGAATTTTGAGTGTCCTTTATTACAATGACTCCTAGAAACTTTATGCATTTTATAGGTTGAGTGGGGTTTACCTCTCTAGTATTTCCTCCTAGAATTTTCTATTACTATATAGAAATGTTGGTAATTTTTCTGGATTTATTTTGTATTCTTTTACTTTACTAAAGCTATCAGATGGTTCAGTTCCTTTGCTAATTCTCTGGGGTTTTCTAAGTAAACTGGCAGATAGTAGTAATATTGTCTCCTCTCCCAATGTTTATGCCGTTAATTTCTTTCTCTTGTCTCATTGTTATCATATACATTTTAATAAGCTATAAAGACCTCTGAGTCAGTTTCATGATTAAAAATTGGATCTGATATAGAAAAAAAAGCTTCCCTTCTTATGTTTTCATTGAGAATATCATTAATGGATATCTAGGGACCACAGAATGAATTGAACTAGGAGAACCTCTCCCAAAAGGAAGTTCTTTGTTCACTTCATCAACTATATTATTTGAGTTGTGGAAGTAGAAATAACAAGATTTGGCAACTGATTGTATACGTGGAATAAATGAGAGTAGGAGTCAAGAAAGATACTGGGGTGGTAACAAGGATGAGCTTTGGTGATGATGATGATGAGAAGAAGTTTGGAGGAGGAGTGGATATGAATGAATAAATGCTAATGAGGCAGAAAAAAGAAAAGGGGACTCAGCACATATCATAGAATATATCAATGTATATATTATGATTAGGATAGTATAAATAGAAGCTACAGGAACCAGACTGACTTGGTGCAGACGTGGAGAAGACATAAATGTGATCTGAATATAGATTAAGTCTGAGAGATGGCAATGAGTCTGGCATAACTATATTACACAGTGCTTTGACATTGATAGCACTATTGCCTTTGTGATAAAGATGAAGAAGTAAGTGACTTGGTAAAGAGATAAGTGCAATTCTCAACACTCATGTTTTTAATTTTACCTATCTACTGCACTGGGAAGACAAACAGATTAGATAGGGAATATTTACAGACTGAACCTTTCTTGTTTTCATCTTATTATTCCTTTTTAATTTAATTCTTTCTGCTTTAAGCTAAATTGTAATTTCATCTGCTATAGCATAAAAATTTATTGTCTGATTATATTTATATGAATTTTGAGTGTCCTTTATTACAATGACTCCTAGAAACTTTATTCATTTTTAGGTTAAGTGGGGTTTACCTCTCAAATCTAGAATTTGAATAAATATTGACCTAAATAATACTCTATCTGGAAAGTAGCAAAGAGTTCCAAAGTTGTGTGGGGGTCTAAGGAAACATGTGTTATACATATTTAGAAATATTTTTTAAAATACTTTATAAAGGGGGGGCGGAGCCAAGATGGCAGAGTAGAAAGATGCACGTTTACGAGCTCCGAACCCACAACCCACAGAATTGAGGTAAAAAGAGATCCCCATAAATTCTGAATCACTGCAGGGGGTACATAAACATAGGGGAAGAGATTTCCATTCCAGTGAGCCCTGGAGAGCCGTCCACAGAGTCCGTCATGCTCCGGAAAGCGGACCCCACCCCCAGCGCTGCCCTGGCCGCGGTCCCAGAGAAGCTGATCCGAGCAGGCTTCAGGGACGGAAGCTCCGGCAGCCGGGAAAGTCCCTCCGCCCACAGAAGCTACAGGTCAGTGAGAGAGAAGGCTGGGCTGGATGAGAGGGGGAGCAGAGTGTCTCCGTGACTCGGGCCCCCTCGGGAGGAAGTGGCAGCAGCAGAGAGAGGGGCAGGAAGCGGTGGAGGCAGCGGCGGCAGCCCAGACTCCCCCAGCAGCAGGCAGGATCTTCATTACTGAAAGTCTCTGCATAAACAACCTGAGGGAGCTGAGCCTGGGAGACTGGCCCTGCCCCACTCCGCTCTATTACTGAAGGCCTCTGCATAAAGCCCCTGAGGGAACTGAGCCTGGGAGGCGGGCCCCCCCCCCCACACCCCCACCCACTCCATTCCTGAAGGTCTCTGCATAAAGCCCCTGAGGGAGCTGAGCCTGGGAGGCGGCCCTGCCCCCACCCCAGCACCTGAACTAAAGCTTGCTGCGGAAAGCCCATTTGAACCTCAGACCCCAAGCACTGGCTGGGCGGATCTAGGCGGGGGTGGACAGGAATCTCAGAAGTCAAGTAGCTGGCTGGGAAAATGCCTAGAAAAGGGAAGAAAAATAAGACTATAGAGAGTTTTTTCGAACAGATGCAAATGATCCCGACTTCCGGATCTGACAAGGAAATATTCTTGCCATCAGGGAAAGACATGGAGGGTGGGGCCACAGTACCCCAGACGTCCCAGGGGGATGTCGGATGGGCTTAGGCCTTGGAGGAACTCAAAAAGGATTTTGAAAAGCAAGTTAAACAGGTGGAGGAAAAACTGGGAAGAGAAATGAGAGAGATGCAAGAAAAGTATGAAAAACGGGTCAATACCTTGCTAAAGGAGAACCAAAAAAAAGCTAAAGAAAATAACATCTTGAAAAATAGGCTCACTCAATTGGCAAAAGAGGTTCAAAAAGCCAATGAGGAGAAGAATGCTTTCAAAAGTAGAATTAGCCAAATGGAAAAAGAGGTTCAAAAGCTCACTGAAGATAATAGTTCTCTCAAAATTAGAATGGAACAGATGGAGTCTAATGACTTTACGAGAAACCAAGAAATCACCAAATAAAACCAAAAGAATGAAAAAATGGAAGAGAATGTGAAATATCTCATGGGAAAAACAACTGACCTGGAAAATAGATCCAGGAGAGACAATTTAAAAATTATGGGACTACCTGAAAGTCATGATCAAAAAAAGAGCCTAGACATCATCTTTCATGAAATTATCAAGGAAAACTACCCTGACATTCTAGAACCAGAGGGCAAAATAAGTATTGAAAGAATCCATCGATCATCACCTGAAAGAGATCCAAAAAGAGAAACTCCTAGGAACATTGTGGCCAAATTCCAGAACTCCCAGCTCAAGGAGAAAATCTTGCAAGCAGCTAGAAAGAAACAATTCCAGTACTGTGGAAATACAATCAGGATAACTCAAGATCTAGCAGCTTCTACATTAAGGGATCGAAGGGCCTGGAATAGGATATTCCAGAAGTCAAAGGAACTAGGACTCAAACCAAGAATCACCTACCCAGCTAAACTTCGTATAATACTTCAGGGGAAAATATGGTCTTTCAATGAAACAGAGGACTTTCAAGCATTCTTGATGAAAAGACCAGAGCTGAAAAGAAAATTTGACTTTCAAACACAGGAAGGAGAAGAAGCATGAAGGAGTAAACAGCAAAGAGAAGTCTTAAGGGACTTACCAGATGTGAACTGCTTACATTCCCACATGGAAAGACAATATTTGTAACTCTTAAAACTTTTCAGTATCTGGGTAGTTGGTGGGATCACACACACACGTACACACATGCATGTGCACACACATACACACATGCACACACATACAGAGACAGAGAGCACAGATTGAATTGAATAGGATGGGACCATATCTTAAAAGAAATTAAGGTAAATGCTGAGAGAGAAATGTAGTGGGAGGAAAGAGGGTGAAATGGAATGGGATAATTATATGTCATTTAAGAGGCAAGTAGGAGACTTTTTAGTGGAGGGAAAAAGAGGAGAGCTGAGAAAAAAAAACCAAGAAGTTTACCCTCATCACATTTGACTAAAGGAAGGAATAAAATGCACACTCATTTTGGTATGAAAACCTATCTTACAGTATAGGAAAGTGGGGGAGAAGGAGATAAGCAAGGGGGGGGGATGATGGAAGGGAGGGCAAAGGGCAAAGGGTGGAGGGAGCAATTTGAAGGCAACACTTGGGGAGGGACAGGATCAAAAGACAGAAGAGAAACAATGAGGGGCAGGATAGGATGGAGGGTAATTCAGTTAGTCTTACACAACACGACTATCAGGGAAGTCATTTGCAAAACTACACAGATATGGCCTATATTGAATTGCCTGCCTTCCCAATGGGAATGGGTGGGGAGGTGGGGATGGGGAGAATTTGGAACTAAAAGTTTTAGGAACAACTGTTTAGTTTTGTGTTGCTACTAGAAAAGAAGACATACAGTTAATGAGGAATAGAAAGTCATCTGGCCCTACAGGAGAAAAGAGAAGATGGAGACAAGAGAAGGGAGGGATGACAGAAGAGAGGGCAGATTGGAGATAGGGAAAATTAGATTGCTTGGGGTATTGGGGTGGGGGAGGGGATAAAAGGGGGAAAAATTTGGAACCCAAAATTTTGTGAAAATGAATGTAAAAAGTTAAATAAATAAATAAATAAATAAATTAGAAAAAAAATACTTTATAAAGATGGGAAGGCAAAACTTTTAGTACTTGATGATTTCTTATAAGTCACCTTTACCTTCTCTCAGTGATCATAAACTTTTCCATTCTTTTTTTAAATCTTTCCATCTTTAAGTTATCTTGAAAATTGATACCTGAGAAATGTTAAAATTCTGTTCCCTCCAGAGCAGATTTGTTATGTCAAGTTCAGCTACAAATTCCATTGTTATCTTTCAAGTGTCACTGTCACACAGTTCACATGAGGTAGAGTAAAAATGCTGGGAGTTCAGTGGTATTCTGGTAAACATTTAACAACTGGCTTTCTGGAGGGAAAAGAAATTTGTGCATGCCAGACACACTGCTAAGTTTAATCTGTGTTAACATTTTCTCCATCACTTTCTTAAGTCCAGACAGGCAACAAAATCAAGCCAAGATTTGTAGCATTTTCTTATTTGTGAAGTTAAAATTGTTACTTTGAATATTTAAAAATCAGCTCTTGTAAGTCAGTTCGAACTAGCTCCAGAACACCAGTTGTATTTGGGGAGAACGCATAGGGGAGCAGGTTCCACTATCATTACCAATGAAAATAGAGCAGTATTACAAGATCAGAAGATATGGTCACTTTCGTGTGTTTTTCTTGTACTTTTTTCCAGTTTTTTCTACAAATATTCTCTATATGACCTAGTTAACTATCATGCCAAGATCTCTATAGCTTTATTTATGTCTTCAATTCTTTCTTTGTTGTTTTAGGAGATACTATTGTTTCTAATATTCCTTTGCTTTCACCTGGAATACATTGCAAATGAAAATGTTTTCTAAATCTGTAATGTCCTTGGTCACCTCTAAATATCCCTCCATATTGTATAGTGGTTGTATATGGGTTGAGATCATGTTGAGGCTTTTTCTATAGGAGCTGCTACAACTGAGATATGAGCCAAGGACAAGTTCAATTTAACCTACATTTATTCAGCATCACCTATGTGAAGAGAACCATGTGTAATTTAATTACTACACACTCATAAGGTATCTACAATGCCCTAAACACTTGGGATATGAAGAAAAAGCCACTTAGCATTGAGAAAGATACTACATTTTGACAACATTGTTCTCTACCTACCTTTAGATGAAGTCTTGATCCCTATCCACATGGAGCTTATAGTCTACTAGAGGATTATGATACCAATACAGGTAACTTATGTATAAGAATATAGTATTGCATGATGTTTGCATAGGAGAAGAGAAAATTATGTGTTAGAGGGAAACATGACATTATGGCTATCTTTGTGTCTAAAGAGATGGGTAGGTGGTTCTACGGATAAAAAGTACTAGACCTGGAGTGAGAAAGACATGTTTAAATATACCCTCTGATACTTACTACCAGGGAGGAGTGATATTTAACCTCAATCTGCCTCAGTTTCCTCAACTGTAAAATGGTGATAATAACATGTACTTTGCAAGCTTGTCAATGAGGATCAAATGAGATATTTTTTGTAAAGCATCTGACACACAGTAGGCACTAATACATGCTTGCTTCCCTTGGAATATGAGTCAAACTTATCCTCCTTGGTCCTTTAGGGTAGAATTAGAAGCAGTGGATGGAATTTGTAGAGAGGCATGTAAGAAATAACTTCCTAACAATTGGAATTGCCTTGGGAGGTAGAGAGTTTCTCCCTGACATCCCCTCCACAAACTGAGGTCTTCAGCTGGAGACTAGATGATCACTTCTAAGTTGTAAAGAAGATTCCCATTCAGGCACAAAATGAACGAGATGACCTCTGAGGTACATTCTCCAACTCTCATCTTTAATGATACTGCTCAAACAGGGATTTATCCAATTAGAACAGTAAACTCATTGTAGGAAGCTTTCATATCATTCTTTGTTTTTGTGTTTACATATAGTAGGTACTTAAAATTTTTTTGGTTGATTTGATAGCACTTTTACTTGGGGTAAACCTCTCTTTAAAATCAAGGCAGAATAAGAGTCTATTTCTCTCTTTTGTCCAGTTTTTTTTAGCTCGCCACTTTTTTAAGCAGGTCAGGTTAGATCTTTTATCACAGAATACACTTTCTTCTTATCTTTACCCTTTCTTCTATTTTTATATTTTATTCTTTGCTCTAACCAGATGCTCATCTGACTACATTCGGGAAGCCAATTGTGAAATACACTTATAGCTAATAATAATAACTCATTTACGTAGCACTCTAAAATTTACAGAAGTAATTCCATCACAACCCTATGAACTACACATGAGAACTTACTGTCCTTTTACATATGAGGAATAGAAATAGAAATGAGATTTAGAAATTTTAAGTGATTTGCCAGAAGTCACACAGTAAATATGAGAGTTCAAACTGGCTTCTGATTACCTGGCTGTTTCCACAGTATCTATCTACAGCCAGGTCTTTCTTGTTTGTTGAGCTATGGTCAGTTGCATTTTTTTCATAGTCATACTCTTCAGATGATGTTAAACCATGGAAAACAAACAGAATCCATAAAATTAAAGTTATAGGGTAGCCAAAAAACACCTGATGCATGTCTGGTGGCCATGAGTTTTTGTCATTGTTATTAAGTCATTTCATGACCCCATTTGAGGTTTTCTTGGCAAAGATACTGGAGTGTTTTGCCATTTCCTTCTCCAGCTCCTTTTACATATGAGAAAACTGAGGCAAACAGGGTTAAGTGACTTGCCCAGAGTAGCATAGCTAGTAAATGTCTGAGGCTGCATTGGAACTCAAGAAGGTGAATCTTCCTGATTCCAAGCCAAGTGCTCTATTTACTGTACCACCTAGCATGAATAGGCTTCAGCAAATTACCAGTCAAAAATTCCAAGGGAAAAGGAGCATAAAATGTGTAATGAGGAAGATATAGGACAAGAAAAGGAGATGCTTCAGCTGTCCAGATAATCAACAAGCATTTCTTAAGCACTTAGTATATGTCATCCACCATGCTAGGCACTAGAGATCCTAGTCAAGTCAGCAAGCATTTGGAAAATGCCTACATATTGTGCTGCATTATGGCAAAGAGAGACAAAAACAAAGTCCTTGTCCTCAAGGAATTCCGACTTTACTGGGGGCAACAATATCCCCCAAAAAATCCAGGTATGCAGGGCATTGGAAAGTATTTCAAAGGGCAGGGAAAAGGAAAGGATCATTGATGAATAGCCTGCCCATGCCAATGGTATCCTCTCATCCAGAGATCAAGAGAAAGGTCCCCAGCACATTGAATGGATCTTCTGCAAAGAATATGGACAAAAGGCTCACAGAGTAAGAAAGTGTAGAAAGGATCACAACCTGCCCTTTTAGAAGGACTACTCACCTTGAGGAGTCAGAAGCCGATCAAAGCAAGGCATCTTTCATTTAGTTCTTTCCATTCCTTTCCTTGCAGAACCAGTTCATCATGGATGGGACCAAAGCATCTGAATATTCAAAGCCTTTAGCCTCTTGTGCCCAAAGCATATTTCCTTGTGTTTTCAACTGTGTTACCCTTGACCCCCATGTTCTGTCATTTTGCAAAGAAATTAAGTCTTATCTGCTTGAGGGAGTTTTCGCAGTCTACCCCTCCACTCCTTCTGGTCCACTTGCATATTGAGGTCATGGAGTATCAAGATACATATCAATTTGATTTGAAAGATCTGATGAAAGTCTTTTTAGAATTCCTCTACTTTGTACTCAGTGGGAAGCAGCAAGGCTTAGTGGAAAGAGAACTGGCCTCAAAGCGAGAGATACCAGTATTAAATTCCTGTCTCTAACACATACTGGTTGTGTGACCCTGAGCTAGTTACTTAATTTCCCAGCATTCTAGACAGATCTTTAAGAGTACAAGTGGAAAAAATACCATAAATGGAAGATTTATCAACCTGAATTGATGGAGGGAGTTTTCTCCCTTGAGATTTCCCTATCACAGGAATAATCTCTCTCCTATCACTCTCTGCAGTGAATCTTCATGCATAATCCACACTTCTCCTTATGGAGTTCTGTTTGCCTATTCTTGCTTTGAGTTTTGAAAAGCAAGATGTCCAAATGTCCCAGAAAATAACATTTTCTGCTTCCTTTGAACACATGATGATACCAATTCTGCCAACTCCTTTATCCCCCTCTACGGAGAACTTTGGAGCTCTGCTCTTTTGTTATTTGTTCTTTATTCTGAAAGAGGACCGTGACATCAGGGAAGTAATGAGGCCATGACATGCAAGTGAATTGGACTGAAGTAAGCAGTAACTTCTCTTCGTTTCTTCTCCTTCCATTTATGGTGGATGTATTGACCTGAAGATAGATCATTTCCTCTATCGGGGGGTTTTTAACCTAGGGACCATGAACTCATTTTTTGAAAAACATTTTGATAACTATTTCAATATAATTAATCTCCTTTGTAATCCTGTGGATTTTATGCATTTAAAAAACTATCCTGAGGAGTTCATCAGTTTCATCAGACCACCGGGGTGGGGAGCATTCCATGACACACCAAAAGGTTAAGAACCCCAGCCCTAAGCAGTGTGGGACTTGTTACTCAATGGACAACTTTTGCACAATTAAGAGGATACCAAAAGTTAAATGAATGGGTTTAAAGATAATAAGAACTATAGGATTCTTCAGACACTGTCTCTTTCCCATTGTTCCATCATAGTCGTCACTAAGAGAAGTACGTGGAACTGAAGACCACTTTGGTTTCCTTCATATGTCACTAAACAAACACTAAACGTGTATTAAGCACCTACTATGTGCCAAACATTCTGTTAAGTACTAAGAAAATTCTGGCCAGCCACTAAAAATGATACTCTCTGTGCTTCAGCTGACTGGTCATTGGATTGGAGACACATAGTCCTGTCACAGTCTATAATGTGGCCCTTTCTTGCCTAATTATATTTACATAGCACTTTGATTTCATATGTGTAGCCTTCAAGAATCCAGAAATTTCTCCATGTCAGGACAAGGTAGAAGAATTAAAGAATCAGAATACTTCTGTTGCCCATATTACAGAGCTCAAATGATATTGTTATTTCACTGCTTTCAAGGTGAAAGGGACCTTAGAGACCCTTATTTTACAGATAAAAAAATCTGAGGCCCAGCATGATGAAGTAATTTCCCAACATCACCCAATTACTAAGTGCCAGAGCTAGGAACTGAACTCAGGTCTCCCATATTCTTTCCACTCTACCACACTCAGAACAAGTAGTCAAAGTTGCTTTGTGAACTGTAAAATGCTATGCAGATGTATGCCATAAGTTATTATACAGTAAGTTAGAGAAGTTAATTGTGTTGTTTTGGTTCTTGTAACTGCCCAAAT
The DNA here is from genome assembly GCA_023548195.1 of Bettongia penicillata ogilbyi. NCBI lineage: Eukaryota > Metazoa > Chordata > Mammalia > Diprotodontia > Potoroidae > Bettongia > Bettongia penicillata. The sequence goes on from JAJHZJ010000595.1 coordinate 8,447,778, forward strand.
GATATATTTAGAAGGAACATGCAATTAATGGAACTAGGAAAAATATTAAATCTTGGCAAGAAAAAGCCTCCAAGTCTGTCTAATATGTATAACTTAGGCAACTGGGAATTCAGTAATATATAATAAAGATATTTAAGCAAAATACGCCCATTAAAAGCATTCATGGAACATAACATGACAAAATTAAAATCTGTCAGGTCTATTTTTTGACAGAGCACCATTGTTCTCTTAGAATCAAGCATCCCTTTAGGTTTTCTCCTAAAGTTTTGCCCAAGTATTTTTAAAGCTTCCTTTAATAACTGGATAACCTGGATACCAGGTTTTAATCAAAGAGGGAATGTTTCTTCACATTAGGAAACTTCAAAGAAGCTTCATGAGAAAAAAAAATGGTTTTCTCTTTTAACTAAAGACATGCCGTAGCCCATTTTACTATTTATAGTGTTTATTCCTTTAATTTAATTTTTTTTAAAAAAAATTCTACTGTAAGCTTGTTTTTTAGCTGATAGGGGATACAAAGAATAATTTAATCCTTGTCCTCAAGGAGTTTACAATATAGTAGGGGAAATTGAACCGATATACAGATAAAAGCCATTTATGATCAATTAGCAAGTATTTATTAAGTGCCTACTATGTGCCAGATACTCTGCTAGGCATTAGAGAAAGACAGAAGGGAACTAGTCCCAGTCCTCATGTAGCTTACATTCTTGATATGAATAATTAAGAAATTAAGTATTTAGTAAGTCCCTACTATGTCCCAGGCACTGTGCTAAGAGCTTTACAAATATTGTTTTATTTGACCCACACAGCAGCCCTGGGAGATAAGTTCTATTGCCCCTGTTTTACAGGTTTAGAAACTGAGACAGACTTTTCCAGGGTTGTACAGTCAGCAAGTATCTAAGTCCAAAGATGAACTCACCTTCCTGCCTCTCAGCCCAGAGCTCTATTACAGCATTTACTTTCCTTTTAGTGCCATAATAGTGGTACTAATTAGGTGAGATGAAGTCAGAAGTAGGAGTGGTAGAATGGAAAGGGCATTGAATTTGGAGGGGACCTGGGTTCTGCTCTACTTGTTCCTTATGCCTTGTGTGACTTTGGGCAAAGTATCCCTCTTTCACCCTTTACACTGCTTTAAAAATAATCTTAAGACACGGGTATGACTCCGGTACGCCACTTCTATGAAGCTTTCTCCCAGTTGCTTAAGGAGTAAAAGGCACATTTGTTTTCTTGGATCCAGCCTATGTTTCTATATTGATTTCCACCCTTCTCCCTCAAACTCTTCCTGTTCAAGCAAAAATGGACTCCTGGTTGCTCTAAATTCATCATCAGCTCTTCAGTCTTTCATGCAATCCATCTTTCACAACTGGAACTCACTCTCTCCATATCTCTGCTTAATTGATTACTTCTCTTCCTCCAGGAGTCAGTTCAAGTGCCATCTTTCCCACTGAGTCATCCCTAAACCCCTAGCCAAAAGGGATCGCTCACTCGTAAGACCGTCCTAAAAGGTGCTGTCTTGGGAAGTGAGTTTGACGGTTCTGCTCTAGCTAACTCGCTTAGCCTGTGAGCTGTACTGAGAGTGGGAGCTTATTTTCCTGAAAGGTTCCTGTACCAATGAATTCCCAAGGCTTGTCCTCATCAACATGTCTTCTCCCTCTGTTCTTATTAGATTGTCATCATAAAGAAAGGTAGCACGTTCCTCTGTACATCTCCCTTAGTAGAGCGGCTGGGCCATAGTATGCACTGAATACTTTTGGACTTAAATGAATTGAACAGGCGGGGAGTAAAGGGAAGGGCATTCTAGAAAGGCAATAGCATGAACACAATCACACAGGTAGGAAGGCAGGGATAGGAGGGAAGAGGGGAATATCTGAAGAATGCAATTTGGCTAGAGCCCTGATCAGAGGAGATTAAGACTGAAGCCTGGGACATCATTATGGGGAAATATCAAATAAAAGCTGTTCAGAATGTTGTACACCAATTCTGTATGTCATTTTGTCTTTCAAGTTAAGGGCATAGTATGGGGGAAGGGGAAATGATTCAGGCACAGAGCAACAGAGGAATGATGAGATAAAAATTTTCATAATAGCCACAGTAATCTATAGCCAGAGTATTCAAACAGATGTAATTTTATATTATACACAGATGGTTTATGTCACACTTTAGTAGGAGTAAAATACATCTAAATACATTTTCTAATTATTTAAAATGTGATGTTATGGCACGCTCCTTTCTATCGTGCCTTGTGAGGTGGTTAATCTTTTGTTATGGGAAATGAGCCCACTGATGTTTGTAAATTACTTATGGAAGGAATGATAAGGTACCCAATTCAGATTTTTCAGGAGAAGATACAAAACTTTAACAATGTAACTGTATGGCAATGTATTTAGGCTTTTTTTCAAGATAGTATAAATATGGTCATCAAAATAAATTAGTAATAATTAGGTTAATGGACTGCCAGCATATATAAAAGCTTAGAGAGAAAAACAGAGGCCTCCCTTTATTAATTTATCCTTGCCTCTTCTGAAAGATGAATGTCAAAACCATCTCTAGGCTTTCAGCAGTAATACACTTGCAAAAGTCAACTGTTGATTTTCCGATTCCCTGAGCACTGCCACCAAGATCAACCACTATTAATATCTTTCATTTATATAACATCCTCCAGCTCCCCAAGGATGACAAGCCATTTTTACAAATTTAACAAAACTGGTAGAGTGGCTGTCCAGCGGGATTCATTTATCACTCTTGAAAGGCATGTATCTTTGGGTTAAAATGCCTGGTCCGTGATATTTAATTTGTGTGAGTTACATGGTACACTGGAATCTCTTCCAGAGCTTATACTTGAACTTTGTTTATCCTGTATATGTAAGAAGTCACCACTGTATCATCAGGATCTCTTGTGAAAAATTAAAATCATTAGTCTAATTTTGTCTTGAGTGCAGTGATGGGAAAAGGAGGCTGGGATATGTAGCTTTCATTTGTCATTTTCCCATTCCTACCTCGTGTTAAGCTCAGGGGCTCCTATCCCTGTAGTAGCCACATCTATGACATATGCTACCCAAATCTCTAAAACTTTTCATCAATCTACGGGCATTTAGTAAGCACCAACCAAGTACAAAGACAATAATGAAACAATTCCTGCCCTCAAGAAGCTTACATTATATCTGGAAGAAAAATATCCTCCAGAAATGACTCTGTACAGAATACATGCAAAATAAATGGAAGCTGAGTAGTAGTCGGTATAAGCAATTGGAGAGATCAGGAAAGGTTTCATGTAGGAGTCTTGAGGAGACTAGTAATTCTAAGAGGTGGATATTGGGAGAGGAAAGCAATCCAGCCATGCTAGATGGATAATGTAAGGGTCAAAAAGTGCGAGATGAAATGGTGTGACTTAGGAACAGCAAGTTTGGCTGCACTCTACAGTGAGCAAAGGGGAGCAAGAAAGAATGAGACTGCCATATAAGTAGTGTAGGACCCAGTTGTAAAGGGTTTCAAGTACCAAACAGAAGACTTTATTTTGGATCCCAAAGATTATAAGGACCTGCTGGAGTTTATTGACAATTCATTTCAATTTGTTAAACATTTATTAAGTGCCTACTGTGTGCCAGGCACTCTGTTAAGTGCCAGGGATACAAATAAGAAAAAGAAAGACAGTCTCTACCCTCAAGGAGCTTAGAATATAATATATGCTGGAAAGGAGGTGATGTACCTGAGGCATCATGTTCCTAGGGGTTCAGTCTAAGCAGAGCTTCATATGGAAAGTGGAGAGTTTGCTGGAGAGTCTAAATCCAGGTCTCTGTAAAGGAAAACTTTGGGAGGAATTGAATGGTTCACCCTCTTGTGACTTAATCAGAGGGGCAAGAATTGATCAGAAAGGCAATAGGGTGTCCCTGAAATTAATTGATGAATATGGTGACATGGTTAGATTGATCCTTACAGAATATCACTTGGATAGCTATGTGAAGAAAAATTAGACTGACCTGAAGCAAGAAAATCAAGTGAGTCTGGAAAGATACTTTGGGGCCAAGTTGCGAGAGACTCAGTACTGCCTCTTCCCTTGAGTTAGTCCAAGGTTGGGGAACCTGTGGCCTCGAGGCCACATGTGATCCTCTAGGTCCTCAAGTGTAGCCCTTTGACTGAAACCAACTTCACAGAACAAATCCTCTTAATAAAAGAATTTGTTCTATAAAACTTGGACTCATTCAAGAGTCAGTACTTGAGGACCTAGAAGGATACATGTGGCCTGGAGGCCACAGGTTGCCCACCCCGATTAGGCATTTTCTCTCTGGGCCCATTTTACATGCTACAATTTACCCATATCAATCTCTTTATAAAATTTCTAAAACTCCGTTGTCATCAACCAAAGTTCTCTGTAACAGATATTAATAATAGGTAACATATAATACTATATGTGTGTATAAAATACTGCATATATATATATATATATATATATATATATATATATATATATGCAGACACAAATGAAAATTACTCTGATTGAGAATGAAATTAAGGAAGGGTTTCGGGGGGTAGGGTTAGATTTCAAGGGGCCCATGAACTTGGATGTGCAAAAACCAACATCTTTAGTTCAATAGAATCAGTTCACTTTGTAATGTGTATGCAGCATTTAAGTTTTGTACACATTTTAGGTCTATTATCTTGATTGGTTACCCTGTGGGTTAAGTGCTATCTTTATCTCTATTTTACCGATAAAGAAACTGAGACAATCAGGATAATACACTCACCCAAAATCATACAGATACTAAGTATTTGACACAGAATTCAAACTCAGATCTTCCTAATTCTGAGTTCAGTGCCCTATGTACTCTGCTGCCTAGTGAATCCCAGAAAAATAACCTTTTCCTTTCCTTCATGGACAGTGCATTACAGCATCTCATTTCAAATGAACAAATGTTTACCTGAAAATAAACATTTCTCCCATGAAGCCTACTCCAACCCTACTTTCTTCTTTTACATGGGAAATTAAAGCTGAAAAGAAAGTACTTTTATTCTTTAACCTAGTCTTTAAAAAAAAATCTTTTTCCCTGTGAGGCCTTGAAAGGCACTGCATTTGGAACCCCATCCAAGTGAAAGTTGAAATCTTCCAAAACAGTAAACCCCTGAAACGAACACACAAAGACCCAGCTCAGTTGGGAGGCAGTAGTTTCTGGGGAAGTCGATATACATGAATAGGAGGCTGCAGGGGAGGGCAGAGAGAACCCATTAATGATTGAGTCCCTGACTGGCTTTGGAAGACTGAGGCTGTACTTCTCCTAGTCCAAAATTAGGCTCCTCCTGGACCTCAGACATCAAATCTAATTTTGTAATATTCAGGGCAATGCCAAGTCCAGCACTGAGTGCTCCACCCTTTTTGACTGCTCCAAGATATCATGACTAGACACAGGGCTGCTGTCCATCAGTGCTGCTGCCAGCCTTCCCATCATTCCTCATCCCATGCTCTTCTCAACCATATATTTCTATACATGTTCCTTTTGGTCTTTCCATGCCTTTGGGAGTAGCAGAGAGCCACTAGAATTGCCTCTCTATTCTCTCTCATTTTTGCTATATGCCCAGTCTTCTCCTCTTCTTATGGTTGAATATAAATATCTTTCATTCCATCACACACACACACACACACACACACACACACACACACACAGCATTGTTACTGTAATTGTCCCACATCACATTATCAGACATACATCTTCACAGGGTTGAATGAATATTTGACAATATGTTCAGAGGAAAGGTAGCTAGGACCCAGAGTCTAAAATTTTAGAAGAGAAGCCATCTGTTGTGGGCCAGAATACAGGAGATATGTGTTAGACTCTCTCTCTCTCTCTCTCTCTCTCTCTCTCTCTCTCTCTCTCTCTCTCTCTCTCTCTCTCTCTCTCCCTCTCTCTCTCTCCCTCTCTCTCTCTCCCTCTCTCTCTCTCTCTCTCTCTCTCTCTCTCTCTCCCTCTCTCTCTCCCTCTCTCTCTCTCCCCTCTCCTCCTCTCTCTCTCTCCCTCTCTCTCTCTGTCTCTCTCTCTCTCTCTCCCTCCCTCCCTCCCCCCCCCCCTTCCCTCCTCTCCTCTCCTCTCCCCCTCCCCCCTCCTCTCCTCTCCCCCCTCCCCCCCCTCCTCTCCTCTTCCCCTCCCTCCCCTCCTCTCCTCTTCCCCTCCCTCCCCTCCTCTCCTCTCCCCCTCTCTCTCCCCCCTCCTCTCCTCTTCCCCTCCCTCCCCTACACCACCTAGGACTCTTGCAGGCAGAGTTGCGGTGGTGCACATTGGAGTCGGTTAAGCTGACTTTTGCCTCCAGCCGGGTAGTTTGATGCAGAACCCAGTCATTCAGGCAGCTGATCAGTAAATATCTATTAAATACCTACTGTGCGCCAGAACCTGTACCAAAGGTCAGGCTTTTTGTGCAAGAAAAAGCATAAAAGTAGGTTTTTGTTTTGGAATTTTGGCCAGAAGTTCTTGAGACTCCAGAGAGTTCTTTGCTGACTGCTTGTAACCTCCTCTCCAGCAGTTTGGCTGTGAGGGGGATGGGGGGCTGTATTTCTTTTTATCTTTCTGAACTGCTTTTTATCCACCTTGAGAATGATTTCTACTTGAGGGTATCTGAAAATGATTATAAAAGACTATTTGAGCCCTCAGGGTCTGAGTGAACCATTGCACCAGGTGAAGCGTAATGGCCCCAGACAATGATCCAATCCAGTTAAAGTTTATTTAGTGCCAGCTCTAAGCCAAGCTGTAGTGAATCCAAAGATAGGTAGTCCCTGCCCTCCAGAAGTGTACTATCTGATGGATGGAGACAACATGCAAAAGCAGGCAGGAAGGGTGAGGAGACTGCAGGGCTTATCTTGTTCCATGGGGGAGATGCGAAGTGAGGCGAAAGGTCTGATTTCTGCCCTCTACAAAGGAAGGCATTGGGAGGAGTGTGATACTCCACCCTCCAGCCTCCAATCATGGGACAGAGGAGGCTGAGGGCCTTGATGGTCATCAAGGCTTGAGTTAGCATTATGGTGATGAGCTTCAGCTGGGAGGGATGACATGGTGGAGATGTAAAGTGAGGCAGAAGGTCCGATTTCTGCCCTCTACAAAGGAAGGCATTGGGAGGAGTGTGATACTCTACCCTCCAGCCTCCAATCATGAGACAGAGGAGGCTGAGGGCCTTGATGGTCATCAAGGCTTGAGTTAGCATTACGGTGATGAGCTTCAGCTGGGAGGGATGACATGGTGGAGATGGAACCAGGCCGAGCAACAGACGAAGAGCAGGGACCCCAAAGGGACAAAATTGCTGTGATACAAATGGTAATTATTCAGACGAGAAGGAAATTAAGGGAGTGTTTAGGTGCCCAGGGGAAGATGTCAAGAGGGGCATGAACTCAGATAAGGAAAAATCAACAGTGTCTGCCCTCAGGGAAATTGTGTTCTAATGTAGGCATTAGAGTGTACATAAATGGGTACTACCAAGGTACTGATAGAGTAAATGAAAGGTAACTTTGGATGGGATGTGGCGCTAACAACTAGGGCTGGTATAATTTCTAATATGCATTCACAGACATATACAGAAATGAGATAGATAGATAAGTAGATACATATATACATAGATAGGCAATTCCTACAAAAATATGTATTGTTGTTCAGTTATTTCAATCATGACACAATCATGACAATCTTTGTGATCCCATTGGGGGTTTTCTTGGCAAAGATACTGGAGTGGTTTGCCATTTCCTTCTCCGGCTCATTTTACAGATTGAGGAAACTGAGGTAAATGAAGTTAAGTGACTTACCTAGGGTCACATAGCTAGTAAGTGTCTGAGACTGGATTTGAACTATGAAGTGAGGCTATATTTTAATTCAAGTCCTTCTGATACCTGGTGCTCTATCCAGTACGTCACCTAGCTGCATATATACAAGTACACACACATATGTATTATCTATATATCCATACATGTATACATACATGTGTCTGTGTGTAATATATGTGTATTTTATATCTACACATATACATATATACATATGTGTGTATGTGCATGCACACACACACACACACACCAACCCAGCTCTGCTAAAAGAAAGTATATATAGTAAAGATAACAGAAAAGGTCTTTTGAGTTGAATTCAAGATAACAGTCTCCCTGTTCCTTGAACAGTAGGTACAGTACCACATCCTCAGCCTACTGTCTAAAGTATCCCGCCCCCTAGACACACATACACACACACACACACACACACACACGAACTCCCATCTGCTATTGCGGTCTCATTTCATATTCATCTTCTTCTCCCACCCTCAGTCCCAGATAAAATATTCTGTCTTCTAGGTAAGTCTCGAACTCATCCTCCCATCTCCTGTCTCCATACAGGTGGATGGTCACACAGAATGGCCGCTGGTCATCTGTAGGATGTGCTCCACCTTCACCCCTTAGGATTTCTGCTTCCTTCCAGCTCCCTCCTTAAGAGAAGACAGGAACCTTCTCTATAGCCCCTGGTCTTGGCAGTTAAAGGACTTACCACACAACATCTGGGTGTCAGAGACAATACCCAAAACCAAGTCTTTGTAGTTTCAAGGCTGTCTCTCTAGCTACTCTGCCATATTTCTTTTCCATGGATCTTATGCATACCTTTGTGGAACATGTTGTCTCCCCCATTAAAATGGAAGCCTACTGAATAGAATGACTTTTTTCCTTTTGTCTTTGCATCCTGGCATGGTACTTGATTGATAAAGTAAATGACTCCACATTGCTCTTGCTGTGTTGGATGACTTGATATAGTAACAGATCATAGAGGAATTCTCATGAGAGTTTTGGGGGAGTCAGGAATGAATAAGAGAACAGGTGTATCTTGCATCACACCATCAGCCATGTTATGGTGAGAATGTATGGAGGAAGTGCAATGTAGAAACCCCTGGAGGCCTTGAAGAGAGGAAGGAAGAAAATATGAATCTATCTAAGCAGTACTTATAAATATAATTTCTTTGAAACTCACAACAAATCTGAGAAATAGGTGTTAATATTATACCCATTTTACATTTGGGGAAACTAAGGCAAACAGAAGTTAAGTAACTTACCCAGGATGACACTGTTTGTGATTGTCAGAGGCTGGGTATGATTTCAGGCTCAGCTCTCTATCCACTGCACCACCTAGTTATAAATGTTAGTGTTTGTTATTTAGTCGTTTCAGTCGTGTCCAGCTCTTCACGACATCTTTTGGGGGTTTTCTTGGCAGAGATAGTGAAATGGTTTACCATTTCCTTCTCCAGCTCATTTTACAGATGAGGAAACTGAGGCAAACAGTGTTAAATGACTTACCTGGAGTCACACAGCAAGTAAGTGTCTGAAGCTGGATTTGAACTCCAGTCTTTCTAACTGTAGGTCCAGCACTCCATCCATTGCACCATCTTGCTGCCCATAATTGCCTATACAGGGACCGGTTGCAATGTTGATCCTGTCTCTTCCTAGGTCTCTCCCTCTTATCCCACCCTTGCTATAAGGAAGAGTGTTCATGCTATTCCTTGGACCTGGAGTCACAGATCTCATGGCTCCGGGGTCCAAACATGGCATTTATCAAAATTATAAAGTGAAGTAATGATGAATCTTAAGTTCTCTCCTTCCTAGAGCTGCCTGCCTGAATTACATCATCTGGGCTCATTTCCTATTTCTTGCCTCTAGCACAGGCTGCCTGGCTGTGGGCAACCAACATGCCCTTTTAGAGACCACAATTCAAATCAGAAGAGAAGAAACACAAACCTATGATTTCAAGACCTGGAGCCCACCAATCCCAAAGGAGTCTATGGATAAATTCCCAGGGGTTCCTGAACTTGCATTGGGAAAAATGTATCTTTATTTTCCTTCATCTTTAACTGAAATCAAGCATTTCTTTCAGTTATAAATATAGGCAACAAAATATGATTCTGAGAAGGGGGTCCATGGGCTTCCCCAGACTGCCGAGGGAACCAATGACACACAAATTAGCAAATGCTCCTTATATAGAGCACAAGTCCAACTCTGGTTCTATTTTAGTCACCTAAAATATAATGTTCAATTCTTTTTTCTGCCTTACTTGAATATTAGCTTTTATCTTTATTGAGCTGCAGCATAGACCAGCAGAGACATTGCACAAGGACTTGCTTGGCCCATTTTCTGCCCCCGGCTCAGTCACTAACCTTAGCTCTTGAAAACATGGTCAAACTGTGATTTTTGTCTATTCCCTTTCTTGCAACAACAGTGATAATAATAACTAATATTTCTGTAGCATTGGAAGGTTTGCAAAGCACTTAACATATTCTCATTTGTTCTGCACAACAACCCTGTGAAGTAGGTGCAATTATGAACCTCATTTTACAGATCAGGAACCTGAGGCAGACAAAGGTTCAGTGACTGGCCCAGGATCATACAGTTAGTGCGGATTCAAATTTCTTGAGTAAGTGCAATATTCTGTCCTTTACTTGGAATACCTGTCTCTCCTCCCCTCAACCTTCTCAGCTTATGTAATCCTTGTCCACATTTTCCCATGAATCCTTCCTAAATGAGCCCTTACGTGCCCTAGAAATCTTCCTCTTGCTCAGTTAACTTGGCATAGCAGACAAAGGACTAAATTTAGGATCAAGAAGATGAAAGTTCAAATGAAGTGTGAGACACTTACTGGTTGAGCGACCCTAGGTGAGTCATTTTCAGTCTCTCAATCTTAGTATCCTTATCTATAAAAAAGGCACAATAATATCACCTGGCCAGACTGTTGCTGTCGGATCTGACTCTCCATGACCTTGTTTGGGGTTAGCAAAGATATTAGAGTGGTTTGCCATTTTCTTCTCCAGATCATTTTACAGATGAGGAAACTGAGGCAAACAGGGTTAAGTGGCATGCCTAGGATCACATAGCTGGTGTCTGAGGCCAAATATGAACTCATGTTTTCATGACTTCAGGCCTGACATTCTATCTACTGTGCCACTTGGTTTCCCCAATTATGAGGATGAAATGAGAGAATTCCTGTAAAGTCCTTTGCAAACCTAAAAACATTATACTACTCCTGTCTCAGGGGTTGTGAGTCTTTCCATTTGCTGTCTCATTTTCACCATATTATTACTCCCACCTCCTCTCATCACATGTGCCCTCATTGATTCCTTTTACACGACTTCTTGAAGACTAGATACAGTTAGGAACATGCTGCAGCTATCTTATGTCTGTCCCATGTCTTTTATCTGCCCTGTGGCTCATGTCTCATGTCCACTCTGTCTCATGTCTCATATCTATCCCACATCTCATGTCTCATGTCTACCCCATGTCTCATGTTTCCTACCTGCCCCATGTCACATGTCTGCCCCAGGTCTTGTGTCTTGTATTTTGTGTCTGCCCTGTGTCTTCCTCTGCCTCCTTGGGCTCATTTTCACCCTTCCAAGATTATGATGTTCAATGATTCATAGTCTTAAACATCCCAGGGAGAATGCTGGCATTCAAAAGTGAGGTTTTCATGAAAATAGAAATCTGTCCTCCTCCAAATGGCTTTGTATTTATTTATTTTTGTATATATCTTTTGTGAGAAGGAGTGTGGTATGGTGGATAAAGATCTAGTCTTCGAACCATTAAGATCTAGGTTCAAATCTTACTTCTTATATTTCTTGATTCAATGACCCTGGGTAAATCTCTTAACTACTCAGTGCTTTAGGACTGTCAAAGCCAAGGATTTTTTGCCTCTCCTGTGTCAAGGTCCTTTGATAGACTGTTAAACCTATAAAACCTGTTATACTCTCTCAGAATAATATTTCTAAATGTATAAATGGGAATCAAAGAAAACTAATAATGTTCAAATACAGTGACCAAAATATTCCAAAAACAAATTCACAGACTCCTGCTTTGACTGTAAATTGCAAAGTGCCAACTTTCATTGGTAGGAGTTCCCTCACCTAGAAATTGCCTATGCCCATTAAATCATAGGTCCAATCCTCCTATCTATATCTTGTATATACACCCTAGCATCTTACATGGTGCCCTGCCGCAATAATTGTTTAATAAATGCTTACTGATTCATTGATTGATATGGGGGATCATTGAAAGTTCTGTGCCATTTTCCTAATGTCACTCAAAGCAACATCCTCCTCTTGTGTCCTTTAGCCTCTAAACCATTGTAATTCCTGCCCTAGATATATTTTAATATTCCAATGGATATAATATTTCATCAACCCAGGTGTTCCCTCCAGGGATACAAGCCTCAATGTATCAAAGCCTGCCTACCCTGGATAATTCTTGTCCGTATCTGCTCATATATAAGAAGACCCATCAAATATGCTAAGGACTGGAAAATTCTCAGCATTATATGGAAACCAGGAGAAATACAAGTATTTTATTTTGTTGAGTCAAATGATAGATATAAAAAAGAAAGAAAGGAGAGAGGGGAGGGAGGAAAGAAGGAAGGAAGGAAGGAAGGAAGGAAGGAAGGAAGGAAGGAAGGAAGGAAGGAAGGAAGGAAGGAAGGAAGGAAGGAAGGAAGGAAGGGAGGGAGGGAGGGAGGGAGGGAGGGAGGGAGGGATATGTTGGATTTCCCATAGGATAATTACATAAGGCTCCAGCTTCTTAAGGTCTACACTCCTAATACTATAAAACTATAGCTCCCAAGTCCTCACCAGTACATTTACCTTTAATAGTCTGCCAGAGGACACAATTAACTCAAAACAAAGGCATGTGTTGACATGACTTTGTAAGAATAGTATCTAGAAAACATTCCTTACATCACATAAATCTGGGCTGCACTCTCTCACACATACAGCCAGTGTCAATGGGAAGATTGGGCAGATAGAGTAAGGAAGGACAGACAGAGAATACGTGTGGCCACACAAGGGGTATGTAGGGCATATCCCTCTACAAAGGCTTCCTCTTACTTCTCCCTACTGGGACACAGCCCTCCCTTGCAACAGTCAGTTGAAAGTTATGTCATCACTTCCCTGATGTCATGGTCCTCCTCGAAAATGAAGGACATACACAACAACACAAGCCTGCTGGGAGTGGTGACTCCTTCTGTGTGAGAACCCCTGCTATATCAGGACTGGTGAGAGGAAGGAAGACGGACTGACAGATATCCCCTCTCCTCCCAGGAGGAGAGGAAATCTTTCCTCTCTCAAGGAAACTGGGTTCTTACCTCCATAGTAGCCTCTCTTCTCAACTGTCAGAGCTAACGTTGCTCAGAAGTGTCTCCAACCTTGTCTAGCTCCTGCTAGAGAATGTGTCATGACCCACAGGGACATGGCTTATCTTTCAACAAGTCATGGGCTAGTTCCCCTATATTTTCAGCAAGTTCACTTGAAGAGCTTCTTCACTGCTCCTGAAGGAGTCACAAAGTGTAAACACTTATTTATACTTCATTTAAACCAACACCTCGTTGTCTGTGATCTCACATTCTACTATTTCATCAAGTGGGTTTAGGGGAAAATGAACTACTGTACCCTGATTAATCCTTTTCACAATAAATAGACAGACAAATAGATATGAGTATATTTATGTGTGTATTTGTGTGTGTATGTATTCTTCTTTCTATATCTGAAAGATAAATAAACACACATAGATAAACATTTAAGTGCCTTCTGTTTGTCCAGTCCTGTGCTAAGTGCTGGATCTTGATTAACTAAACATGCTGCCTACTGATATAAGTGTCAAGGGTCAGCAAAATCATAGTTTTCTGGCCTCTCTTACTCTAGGTCTTTGTATGTTGAAAGCTTTTTATTCCATGCATTTAGATGACTCTTGAATATTCAGCATGGTAACATTTTTTTAAGTTCTCAATTTTTTTTTTAATGGGTTGATGTTGTATAGGGATGATGGTGATCTTAGAAAAGATCATCTAATCCACCCCTGCCCGTGTTTTACATACAGAAATTGAAGCCCATAAAAATTAGGCAACTTGCCTGAAGTCATATATTTAGTATTAGAGACAGGATTTGAACCCAGGTCTTCCATATTAACTTTCTGTATACTGCATCACAATCAGGTATACTTACTGAACTCTCAAGGTATTTTGAGATTTGTATATGTGGTAACTTGTCATCTGTTAGTTACTTGTGGTAGTAATGCACAATTTCTCTAGTATGTGGAGCATTCTGAGTTGAAATCAGTACCAGTGGGTATTCCTTATGTGACATTTGATGAGTCACATCATTTCCAATGGCCTCAGTTTCCTCATCTGTAAAATGAGGGGGATGGGTTAGATGGCCTATCAAGTCCTGTCTGCTTCTCTGCTCTGTAATCCTGTAATCTCCCAAGTCTGAGATGTGAACCCAGTTCTTGATTGCAAACTGAGTGTTCTGTTCATTGAACTACATCATTACTCAGTATACATTGCTTAATTTACAGGGAATGGTTTCAAGTTAATTATTTCTGACCTCAGGGAAGCAGAATATGAACAGAAACTTGTGCAACCATTTTAGGAAGCATGTGTTCCAAATAAAATAAAGGAACAATAGCTCAGATGCATTTGTAGACAGTATACCCAGCATCCCCCTGAGGCTGGAGGATAGCCCTTTGTTCCCTAAGGTACAATATGTTGTTAGAAATGTGGCTGAGGCAGTGAATGACTCCTAAAATTATCTCATTTGAGTGATAAGCGGATGTTTTTATCGTTTGCCTAGTAAACAAATTATAACCCATACATTCTGTGAGTCAGTCTCTTTGGATGGAGAACAGAGAGGCAGTCATATAGCAGATGGCCAGCTGAGGAGAGATAGATCCCAAAACAAGAGAAGTTGTAGGCTAAAATGGCATTGCATACCAATGAGGGCATTGGAAATTCACTAAAATGGAACCCAGAGAAGGGAGTTGACAATACAAATACGTGGATGTAAGCTCTCAGGCTGGGGAGGATAAAGAAATGGGCAGGGGGGAGGAGAATTTCAAACATCAACACAACCTCGGTAGGAATTGAGCAGATTTTGCTTGAGATCCAATGGAACGTTAAAGATGTTATTTTGACTTTCAGCAGCCAACAAACCCCACCTTCTACAGGAAGTCTTTCCTAATCCTCTTCTATTCTAATGACTTCCCTCAGTTAATTATCTCCACTTTCTTTGTAAATTTGTGCATGGTTATTTGCATATTGTCTTCCTCATTTTTAGACAGTGAATCCCTTGAGGACAACGACTACCTTTTGCCATTCTTTGCCATAGCTTAGCACAGTACCTGACATATACTAGGTACTTCACAAATGTTTATTGACTGACTTTAGACTGTTTCATGAATGCAATAGCAACAGTACAGAAATAACATCAAAATATTTTTTTTTTCAAAAGAAACTCTTAAATGAAGTTTTTAAACACAGGCTCTCGAATTCAAAAAAGTGTTGTTATGGATTCCTCCAATGAAAGCACTCATAATTGAATAATAATAATAGCTCTCCTTTCCAAAGCTCTTCAAGTTTGGGAAAGTTCCCAAAATCCATTTTCTCATTTGATCTTCCTGGCAGTACTGTTGTGTGCTGGAAGGTTAGAAACCTGAGAGTCAGTGAAGCCGAGTAACTTGACCAGAGTCCCGATGGATTAATCAGTAAGCAAACATATGTTGAGCATTAACAATGTGCCAGGTACTGTGTGAAGCTCTGGGGATACAAAGAAAATCAAATTGGAAACAGATAAACAAAAGTCCTTCCCCCAGGAACCTACATTCCAACAGGAAAATATGGGCATAAACAGGTTTATACAAGCTACTTTGAGATTATATGGTAATACAAGGGATATGTCTGTGTGTGTTGTCCATGTAGATTACAAGTGTCAATTTCTGCTCTTATCCATGTCATACAACCAGGTACCTTTGTGTGTTATCACTCCCATTATAGTCCAAGTTACCTGAAAATAGGGAACGTTTTGCTTTGTATTTGTATTCTTTGCACTTAACAAGTATTTGGTGCATAGCTAGCACTAAAAATGTTCTGTCTCTGTCTGTCTATCATCTCACTATCAATCACTTATCACCCATTTAATTATCTATTATCTATCACCTCTTTATCTTTCTATTTACCTATCAAATGTGTATAATCTATCACCTATATCTATTAATCATCTATTATCTATCCTCTATCTATATTTGTCAGTTGTCTTCTATCAATTATCTATCATTTATCTATTATCTATCTATATGCCTTTCAAATATTATGATCTTTCTATTTATCCATCAACTATCTAGCTATCATCTATATCTATCATCCATCTGTCTGTCATCTATCTATTATCCATTTATCTTTCGATCTATCACAATAACCCAAATAAGAAGTGATGAGGACCTAAACAAAGGTGGTGACTGTGTGAAAAGAAAGGAGGTAGATTCCAAAGATGATAAGGAGACAAAGCCAACAACATAGAAAACTGGGTATATGGAGTGACTTGTAGTAGTATCCTGGAGCTACTTTAAGCAGACTTTTAAGGACCAGTGGTTTAATTTTAAATGTGAGGATTAAGAAAAAATTTGCAAACACTGCTGATCATGGCTTGAATGATTGTTTGGTCGATTGTTCAGCCTTAGGAATGTCATCAAGAAAATGTTAATAATGTGGTTTAAACTGAAAGGTGTGTCCTGGTACGTTTGATGGGGGGTAGTTAGGCATTCACCACTAAGGGTGAATGAAGTTAGAAGTTAAGGTTAGCACTGAGGTGGTGAACCAGAATAATTAGAAAGATAGTGATAGAAAAGAGAACTGAGTTTGTCGAAAAGATATCATAATGAGATCTGTAACATAACATGTAACACAGCATGTCTATGTCTGCTCAGTTTGTGAGATTTGCTCTGTCCCAACCCCCTTAAAAATAAAATAGAAGGTAGTGTTGGACTCCTACTCACTCAACAGGGATCTGGATGCCATGCTCTGAGGAATTTCTAACATAGTCAATGAAGAATCCAGGGAACAGGAATAAAGTATATCAGGGTGGGATTTGGGAAGGGAATTTGCCCAGTGGCATCTATGCAGATGCAGTTGAAGCTCTCTCAGTCAGGATATAAGGATCTTATGTGTCCTTCCCTGAAACAGAAGTAGACAGACAAGGAAGGTTGGGAGCTGGCACAGTGGTGGGCGGGAGGAGAGTTGGGAACTGTTGGCTGAAAGGTTGAAGACAGTGCCCACAGTTATTGGAGGGAAGGTAGAATTTTCCCCTACCTTCGCATCCTCCAGTGGACTGATTCCATAACCTTTGGGGTCATTTTATAGGCCTCCAGTATTTTAAACACCCCCCATCCAAATTACTGATGCAAGTCCCCAGGGGATAATTGGAAATATGATCCTTTTTTTTAAAACCTTTGCTTCTAATCTCTCTCATGATCCCCTAAAACTCAGCCACGGAGAGAGTTTCAGTGGGCATCCCTTCCAGTACTTTGCTAAACAATTCCTTCATTAACATCCTTCCCAAGAGAGGATCCAGTGTCTGCCTGAAGGCTCCCAGAGCAGAGGAAACCCACTCCCTTCCCTAGCAGCTTATTCCACATTCAGATATCTCTCATCATTAAGAATTTCCCTTTACTCCAAGCTTAAATCGGTTACTCTGCAGCTTTAGCCCCTCAGTCCAGATTCTGTCCTTTGGCATCAAGCAAAATACATCTAACCCTTCTTCCGTATGGCAGTCTTTCACATACTTGGAGCCAGCATAATGCATTTCTGAAATTGCCTAATTATGCATTTACATGATGGAATGAAGTTCATGTACTATACCAACACCAATTCTAGAAGATTTTTTTATCCCAATTTTACTGGCATTTTAAATCAACAATGCTATTTAAAGAAAAATAAAGGAAAAAACTACATTTGTTTGTGAGGCAGCAACAGTAGCTGACGCTTCTAAAATGACTAAAAGTTTGCAAAGCGCTTTAAATACATTGTCTCATTTGTTTCTCAGAACGAACTGGTGAAGTTGTTACTCTGGTTCTTGCAGATGGAAAGCTGAAAGGGATTTTAACATCATCTCATACAAATTCCCATTTTACAGATTAGAACTCTGAGGATCAAAGAAATTCAGTGGTTCTCCCTGTTGTCAAACAGCAGAGTTCAAACCCCACATCTCTAACTTTAAACTCAGTATTTTTTCTGCTATTAATATTGTCTCTTCTTTACCCTCTTGATTTTTCCCTTGGTGCATAAATGAGCCAATTTTTGGAGTGGTTACGGATATTAGCCATAATATCAGTCAGACAAGCCTTTATTTAGTGCTTACCAGACAACTAAATAGCACAGTGGATAGATCAGTAAGCCTAGAGTCAAGAAGACTTGTGTTCAAATTTGGCCACAGACACTTCTTAGCTGTGTGACTCTGGGCAAGTCACTTAACCCTGTTTGTCTCAGTTTCCTCCTCTGTCTATCAAACGAGCTGGAGAAGAAAATGGCAAAACTGTCCAGTATTTCTGCCAAGAAAATCTCAAATTGGGTCAAAAAGAGTCAGAACCCACTGAAACAACAGAACAACAATGTCCTAGGAGCTGGGCTGAGTACTACATATAGGAAGACAAGAACAGAGCTTCCCTTTAAGAAGAATGCCTTCAAAAGAGAAGAAATGTACCTCAACAGATTCATAGAAAATACATATGAAATACATGAATGATCTACATGAAGGGAGAGTCCTAGCAGCTGTATGTCTAGGAAAGGTCTCTTGCTGAAGGTTGCATTTAAGGTGACTCTTGAAGAAAACTAGGAATTATAAGTGGCAGAAGGGAAGGAAAGTCTGTAATTTTCCATCAACTCAGTGTCATCTGAAAATAGCATCTGGAGGACTTTACCGCTGATAGCAAGAGTTCTTAATCCCTCAGTCTGTGAACTTTTTAGAAAATGTTTTGATGACTACACTTTATCACAATTGCTTTACATCATAATTGTATAACATTTTTATGTGCTCAGAAATATTATTCCAAGAAGGGATCTCTAGACTTTGCCAGACTACAAAAGGATCCATGACATGAGCTAGGTTAAAACCTCCAGTTAAAACCCCAAGGACCCCTTCCTTGATTTGCATTTTGTACTGAATATCCTTTATAAAAATGACAAATACCCTTGTCAAACATATATTTCCCTACTTATACCTTATTTAACATTATTAACTATTAGTCCCATTTTACAGATGAAACTGAGGCTCAGAGGAATTAAGTGATGTCCTTGTCATTTTGTTATTAAGTTGTTCTCAGTTGTGTCCGACTCTCCTTGATCCCATCTTGGATTTTCTTGGCAACGACAGTAGAATTGTTTGCCATTTCCTTCTCCAGCTCGTTTTAAAAATGAGGAAACTGAAGCAAACAGGGTTATGTGACTTGCCCAGGGTCACACAGTAAGTGTCTGAGGTCAGATTTGAACTTACAACTTCCTGATTCTAAGACTACTGCTCTATCCACCTAGCTGCTCTGAAAGGCATTTGCCCTAAAATGAGTCTTCCTGACTTCAGGCTTGGCATTCTGTCCTCTACACCAGTTACCACCTTTCTCATCATTAGCCAATAAATGTGAAGACTGGGATTCCAGTTTTGGTCTTTCAGACCCAGTGTCCAGAATTCTTACCATTATGCCATGATGATGCCTCTTACAAACTCTGTAAATGCTGGGCTTCCATCCGAAGTACTCTGCCCACCGGATATGTATCTTGCTATGCTATAGAAAGAAGCCCTTTGCTTTCTCTGGAGAGGCAACACAGGCCAATCTAACATAACTTTTCAGGATTTTTACAGGGATTGTATAGGTGCGATGATTTTGAAGAGCAGTAAGGTTTGTCTCTTGGGCTTGAGTTTCTTGCAAACACAGAATATTAAATTTTAACAAGATCACAAAAAAATCTCTGCATCACAAATTTTGTTTCCTGGGCTCATAAGACTCCAGGAGAATAATGGTAATTGCTAGTCTATATATAAATTCTAATCCAGAATGCATTCTTATGGGTCCAACCATGATAGAATATTGGATGTAGAGACCACA
Organism: Bettongia penicillata ogilbyi; assembly: GCA_023548195.1. Lineage (NCBI taxonomy): Eukaryota > Metazoa > Chordata > Mammalia > Diprotodontia > Potoroidae > Bettongia > Bettongia penicillata. Next base: position 8,467,669 of record JAJHZJ010000595.1, read on the forward strand.
GAATCCAACCCTCTCGTTTTTCAAATGAAGAAACTGAGGCAAAAAGGTTCAATGATGTGTGCAGGGTCACACAACTAGGAAATGTCTAGAATATGAACCCAGGTCTTTCTAATGTCAAGTCTATTGCTGTATCCACTATACCACCCCGCCTCTGGACTAGACTTCAATTTCTGAGCTTTGTCAAAATCTTTCAGTCTAGCTCATGAGCTTCTGGACAGTGGTTAGCAAGCAATTGTGTCTTAAATGGGAAGTGATATAAATGTTGATATTCACTTTCCTATAGAATCAACGGTTCTTGTATCATAGTTATCTGGGCACATTGGGTAGGTTATTAACATAGTGAAACCAGAGAACATTCCAAGTGGTTCCCTAGCACCCAATGAACATTAAAAAACCTAGAAGTATTCAATATATTGTGTGACTTTGGAGGCTATTTGAAGGAACAAGGACCAGAATTACACAGGATAATGAGGCATGGATTGGTTGCAATCCATGCCAGTGAAGGCAACATAGACCATTGGGAGATACATGCAATTTTAATCTTAAAAAATCGAAGATTCTTGAGGACAGGAATCATGCCATATCCATCTTTTTAAAATTGCCCCTTAATTCTTTTCACATGGTAGATACTCAATAAGTATATATTGAAAAATCCCCGTAATGATTGCTTTATAACAATTAGTAAGCTGGGTTTTAGGATGGGGAAAAAGTTTAGGGGGGGTAGAACTGGAATTTAAACCCTCTATTTCTCCCCCCACCACCTTTGCTTGAAAAATTGCTCTTTCAAATACCTGTTTCTGTTGTAAAGGCTGGTTGCTCTATGGTAGGGAGGATGATGAAGGATTAATCAGAGGAATCTTCAACAATGAGGGCAGCTAGATTGTGCAATGGATAGAATGCCAGGTCTGGAATCAGGAAGGTCTGAGTTCAAATCTAGCCTCAGACACTCACCAGCTCTGTGACCCTGGACAAGTCACTTCACCCTGTTTGCCTCAGGTTTCTCATCTGTCAAATAACCTGGAGAAGGAAATGGCAAACCACTCCACTATCTTTGCCAAGAATACCACAAATCAGGTTAGGAAAAGTCGGACACAACTCACCACAACTACAGCTCTTTCTTCCTATATTGCCTTGATTTCTAATAGAATAAATATTCCAAAGCTAGGCTATGACACAAACAAGAACTGAGACAGCTAGATGGTATAGTGGATAGAGCACTGGACCTACAGACAAATAGGAGTTCAAATTCAGCCTCAGACCCTTAGTAGCTATGTGACCCTTGGCAAATTACTTTACTGCTGCCTACCTCAGTTTCCTGAGCTGTAAAATGAAATACTAATAGCACCTAAGTATTAGGGCTGTTGGGATGATCAGATGAGATTATATTTGTAAAATACTTCCCACAATGTCTGGCACATAGTAAATACTTAATATATACCTGTTTCCTTCCTTCCTCCCCTTTTGGATAGGAGGCAGCACATTATAGGGGGTAAAGAGCTAACCTTGGACCCATGAAGATGGAGTTCAAGTGCTGACAATTCTGTGTGGCACATATTATTTCTGTAGCCTGGGCAAGTCCTTTAACCTCTCGATGTGCTGGGCATCTCTGCAAGACTCTAAGGCATTGGTAGAGCACTTAGCACAATGCCTGGCACCTAGTAGAATACTTAATAAATGTTTATTGATTGTTCTATATACTAATAAATTCATAAGTCTAGCCTCCACCCCTAACCCTATTGTTCTAACACATGTAGTACCATAATCTCTAAAAGGATGCATATTGAGGAATATGTGATTTGTAACATATTATCAATCATGACTTGTATATAAGAAGAGAAAATCCTACCTTGGACGCTTTCCACCTGTATAACCTTTCACTCTTCTCCCAGCCTCCCTGGGCATCATTCTCCTCCTTCATAAAAAGCCAAGGGGCTCAGACTACATGACCTCCAGTTAACCTTCTAGCACCAGATATATAAAAATGAAGAAAAAATTAGGGGATGTAGAATCGAAAAAGGGCATGAACTGACTCACAGTTGAGAACCAGTGAAAATAGAGAAAACTGAGAATTTTGTTGATATTCATAAAATGCATCATGGACTCTTATGGCTGTCTGGTAAGTCTACGGACCTCTTCTCAGAATCTTGTTTTTAAAGGTATAAAATAAAATACATAGAATTAAAAAGGAAACTATATTGAAGGATGTTTATGTGTGTACGCATTAATATATACTTCATATATAATATAATCTATCCACATACAAGATATATTTTAAATTAATTGAAAAATCTCAAGCTAAGAAGTTTTGACCTAAAGGAAGACTGTCATTGTGTAGGTTTCATGGCCTCTCTTATGGATAGACATGATCAAGAATTGCATAGAATGAAATGTGAATTATAGTTTACACTATTGTAAGGTATGCAGGTAGGTGGCATAGTGGATAGTAATTGTCTTGGAGTCAGGAACTCCTCAGTTCAAATCCCATCTTGGATTGTTATTATTTCTGTGACCCTGGGAAAGACATCATCCTTTTCTCAGCTTCAGTTTCCTCATTTATGAAATGGGATAATAATAACACCTACCTCAAAGTGTCATTGTGAAGACCAAATGAGCTCTGCAAACTTTAATGTAGTGTTATATGAATGCTAGCTATCATTATTCTTATTATCATTAATCATTACTCATTTTTAATATGAGATGCTGAATCCATTGACATCTGAAAGGCCATCATATTGTTAGAAGTTTTCAGAAAGGCAAAGGAAGATTGGGTTTTAGCTGAAAGATTCCTTTCACTCCCTTGATTTTCCCCCACACAGGTACCTGCAGCCTTTATATATTACCCTGCTGTCTACCCAGACTTTAGCATTTCAAGCTTGAATTTCATTTCCTATTTTATGCTCTATGAGGCTTGTGATTTTGTTTTATACCACAGCTCAAGCTAAACTGAATTGGAATGGCTTTTTCCCAAGAATTTAGGCACAGACATTTTAGCTCAGCTGTATGAGGTCCCTGCCAGCAAGCTCGCTCTCCCAAAGCTCTGCATCTCCTGGAATTGCTCTCTTGTCTCTTTCCCTGTTTCTGAACCTTCCACTGCAATTCCCAAGTCACATTTGCTTTGTGACCCTTTGAAACTGTTAACCCTTTTTGGAAAAAGGAATGCTGCCCTCCATTCTAGCTCACAGCCAATATTCCTTGTGAATTTTTTTTCTGTTCATTAGGAAAACAATACATGGAGGATGCAGCTGAACAGAAAGGATTCTGGGTTGGAAGATTAGACTGCCATTTATTCATTCAAATTAATGAATGAAGCATTTATTAAGTCCTTACTATGTACAAAGCACTGTGCTAAGCATTGGGGATACACACAGAAAGGGAAGACATTCTCTCTAGGAGCTCTCCTCATAGTGGAGAACTGATAGACATCCGTATATCCGAATATGTTTTCGATCTGCTTTCTATAAATGAATCTCTTTGTCCACATTCCCTCTCCAGCAGCCCTCCCTATGTAACTATAAGCCATTTTTAAGTTAAGGACTGCTTTTGAATTGTCTCTGCATCTCCCTGCTCTTCTGCCTTCCCCCCTTCTTCAACACAGTAGGTACTTAACAGACACTTACTAGATATTTCAGTTGTGTTCATTCTTTCAGACTTTATTTGGGGTTTTCTTGGCAAAGGTACTAGAGTGGTTTGCTATTTCCTTGTCCAGCTCACTTTACAGAAGAGGAAACTGAGGCAAACAAGGTTAAGTGTCTTTCCCAGGATCCCACAGCTAGTAAGTGTCTGAGGCCGAATTTGAACTCAGGAAGATGAGTCTTCCTGACTTCAGGCCTGGCACTCTATCCACTGCAGCACCACCTATCTGCCCACTTACTGGATATGATTAGTCTATTTGGACTCTTCTTTTAGATTTATTACAGAGGAATCAAGATTTTCAATAGAGTAACTACTTTCTACTTACCCAAATCTAAGAGACTAAGACCCTTAGATCTCGAAGAAGATACTCCTGCATTGGAGAAGGGAGTTTCCTCATTCAGAATGTAACTAGACTATACATATACATATATGTGTGTGTATCCCTATATTATATATGTATATATATAATATATATGTGTGTGTGTATATATATATAGGTCACTATGCTATATATACATGTCACTCATATAGTGCAATTGTATATAGGTCACTATTATATATAAGTGGAATTGAAGGTTCATTAGTTATTCCCATCCCTGGTTAAATTTATACTTTTCCCCTTAAATTCAGGGGACAAGATATACCCCATTATTTTCTTTTACTATTTTACAAATGCCCCCTTTTTTCCTATTTTATTTTAATGGAAGGGGAACACACCAGTGACTTCTTTGGAGAAAGGAACTCCTAGTGAGGAAATTCCCTCCACCAAAATAGATTGGTTACTGTTCTATTAGTTACTCCCAGTCATTAAAAATTGTTTGGGACACTGAGAAATTAAATTATTTGCCTAAGATCACATATCCAATATGTCTCAGGGAAAAGGTTTGAAATAAAGTCTTCTGGCCGCCAGCTCTGTGCCCACACTGTTCGACTTCCTCTCATATCCAACTTTTATAGAGAAGTAAAGTGTGGTTCACAGAGCATAAATGACTCAGCCAAGGTCACACAGTCAGTATGGATCAAATGGAACTTGAGCCCAGATCATCTGGACTTCAAAGTCAACTCTTTCCATTTAACTCACTTCCTCTCAATGACCCATCATTATTGCTGGGGAGGACAGCAAATTAATGTCTATATAGTGAAATACCATCACCAACTAAAAAGTATACCATAGTCATTTATGCTCTGCAAATCCCTCTGAGTCAGAGTGCTGGAGTTAAGGTAAAACTTGTGTTAAAATCTCACCATGTCCCCTGGGTATAACCTCATTCAAACCAGTGGAGTAAAAATATATTCCTGGGATTTGTCTACCCATTCCCCCAGTTCATAATGATTCTCCCTTCTACTTCCCTTTACTTCATATTTAGAAGCCAAAAAGATAGTGGAGGTATGTGTGTTCATCCTTCAATCCCGAAGACCATGCCATCAGAGAAGTAATGACATGACTTGCACTTGACTTTGTTTTGAGTGAGGGAGGGCTGTGCAGGTCACCAGCCTCACTTTTTCTCCAGAGCCATCTGAATCCAGTGACTAGATATTCCTCAGGATAACTGGAGATGACCCAGGATGAGGCAATTGGGGTTAAGTGACTTACCCAAGGTCACACAGCTAGTAAGTGACTGACTCCTGTACTAGTGTTCTATCCACTGCACCACCTAACTGCCCCTTCACAGGGAGGTAGGAACAAAGGCAAAGAGTCAGAATAATCCCAACAAGGAGACCAGCTTGTTGGTGCCAAGGACTCTTGCTTACAGGAAGGAGGAATTCTGCTAGATGCTTATGACTACATCAAAATATCTGAGGGGTTGACAATGTGCATGTTTAGAAGGGTCAATATGCTATCACTGCCAGGACGGGCAAGGTTAGATGCTATGTGCAACCTTAATGGCAGAGAACATTGTTCTGGCTGAATAGATGGGTGGATAAATGGATGAATGGATGGATGAATGGGAAGAAAGGCATTTGTTGAATGCCTTGTCTGTGCCAGGCACTATTATAGGGATACAAATACAACAGTAACACAGTCTCTACGCCAGAAGAATTTACCTTCTGATAGGAAGAGACTGTATTTGTAGAGAAATGGTGACCAGAGCGGGATTGACAAGAATGATGAGTAGAGTCACAGGGCAATTATTTGTTACATCCTTTTCAGAAGCAATAGCAATATTGATTAGATTATTGTTAAAGAGGTGTTGGGGGAGAAGGGGAATTTAGGGGAGTTATCAAATGCCTGGGTAACCTTCATGAACTGACATGTTAAAGGATGGATAAGAGTAAGTTAGAAGTTAGTGGAGTTTGAGATTACTCACCCATGAAGACAACACAGCCAAAGGACAGCGATAGAGAGTGAAAAGATTAATTTTCTGTGGAATGGGGCAGGGGGCGGAATAGAATGGTTTCTGGAAGTTTGGAAAGAAAGGGGACTGTTACAAGTAGGGTGAAGGCTAGAAAACAATCATAAAGGAAAATAAATGGAAAAAGAAAACCCATTTTAAGACTTGAAGACTTTCATTCATTGTATTTGTTCCTAACAATAACCCCATGAAATAAGTGCTGTTAAATCCATGTCACAGATGAGCAAGACAGAGGTGAAGAGACTTGCCCAGGGGGATAGAACTAGTAAATATCTGAGGTGGGCATTGAACTCAGGTCATTCTGATACAATTCCCAATGTTCTATCCACTATACTATCTAGCTGCTTCAATAATATCTATGTCTCATTGTACCTTCATAACAACACTGTAAAATTTGCTGTGTCCAACTCTTCATGACCCCATTTGGGGTTTTCTTGGAAAAGATACTAGAGTGGTTTTTGCCATTTCCGTCTCCAGTTCATTTTACAGATGAGGAAACTGAGGCAAACAGGGTGAAGTGATTCACCCAGGATCACATAGTAAGTATTTAAGACCAAGTTGAACATAGGAAGATGAGTCTTCCTGACTCCAGGTCTAGTGTTCTTTCCACTGTGCCACCCAATTGCCTGTAGGCACTACAGATATCCCCATTATATGGATGAAAAAATTGAGACTCAGAGATGTCAAGTAATTTGCCAAGATTACCCAATAAATTAGTGTTGGTGCCTTGGTATTCCAACCCCAACTAGAACTTTTCTGGCTCTGAGATAATATCTTCTTTCTTTGTCCATGGCCAAAACCTGAGGTTCATGCTGCAGTTCCCTTCCTAGTTGACCGTGGGACTTTGGTCAGCCTCACTGAGTCTTGTTTTACCTTCTGTAAAAATTAGGGTCAAAATATTTGCATTACCCAGGGATGCAATGAGATTATGGAACCAAAATGACTTTAAATCCTTAACTTGCTATGTTGATGTCAGTTGTTGTCATGTGAACATTCTCAGGGGCACATCATGCTTATATTTTGTACACAGTACTCAACATACTTCGAATATTTACTTTCTCTGTTTTTAACGTCTGTGCCCTTCTTTCTAGCCAAGGTTCCATATTAAAGGGACTGCTCAGATTTTGTAGACTCTGGCCCAGAGATAGCCCTCAAACCTTAGTTCACTCAAAATGTCTCTATTCTCTACTTAGTAAATCCGACTTCTCCTCGCCAAACTCCCTGGGGTCCTCTCTGCCGTAGCAGATAGCAATTCTGAATGTTAATCCCAGTTAAGGCAATCGTGAATTCAGCTCCTATGTCACTTCAACTCGCTAATCCCAAGTGTCTGCTAAACCCAGACTTTTCACTGGATCTTTCTTGGGTCACAAGTTGAATTACTGTAAATGGAAGATAAATAATTCATCAGGTTTAATTTCTTCTGGTTTCACCTGCTGTCTCTTAGATATAACCAGAGTCTTTCAAATAAACTATTATAAAGTGCCTACTGTGTGGTGAATAGGATTGCAAGGGGCTTCCAAAGTTGCCTAATACAAGGATTCTTCATTTTTTTATGTGCTGGACCCCATTAGCCGTCTGGTAAAGGCTATGAGCTCCTTATTAGGATAGTGTTTTTGAAATGCATAAAATAAAATATAAGGAATAACAAAGGAAATCAATTATATTGAAATCTTTTTCTCTCTTCTCCCTTCCCTTCCTTTCCCTTCCTTTTCTTTCCATTCCCTTCCTCTCTCTCCCAGTTTTTCAAAAGCAAAAAAAAAACAAAGGCCACAGACTAGAACTCTTGCTCTAAACCAGCTTTTATCTTACTGAGAGAATGCCCTCTCTGACATTCCTAAAAATGACTTTTAGACTCAGTTTCCCCACTGACACCTGGCAGACTTTAAGCCTGACTGAATGCAAGTGAACAATCTAATCCTGCCTGGAACTGACATGAAGTTGGGGAGATATTGTTTCCCTGCAATGTCCCTACTCTTGGTGGCAATTTTCTATAGTCAAAAGATTTGTAAGCTTACTATCAGATCTATTCAATTATAAATTATTGATAGGGAAACATCCAAGGTTGTCTAAAATTAAGCTATTAGGCATAGGACTTTAGACTGACAACAGTAAGTTAGGGTCCTTTAATTCTTAGTAAAGAGACAATTAGGTCAAGAGCTTGTGAAGTAAGCAACATAAATATTATTTTTCTCAGTTGGTTAATGATAAAAAAAAAATTCTTTTGCGGTCCATATTGTAAATGCTTTAAAAAGAAGTATCACCTGACCAAAAGTTGGAATTGTTTTATCTGTTATAAACTATGTTAAAAATGAAAAATAAATGTTTTTTTAAATGACTGTTAGTATCCACTGGAATACTGTTGACCAGGACCAGATTCTGACCTTATCATCCCCTGAAATTGCTCTCTCCAAAGTTACCAATGATCTCTTATTTGCCCCATCCATGTCTTTTCTCAGTCCTCATTCTCCTTGACCTCTCTGTAGACACTATAAAGCACTCTTCTTTCTATGAAACTTTCTTTTCTTTAGGTTTTAGGGGAAACTCTCTCTCCTGGTTTTCCTCCTACCTTTTTGATAATTCCTTCTCTGTCTCCTTTGCTGGATCCTCACACAGATCGCAACTTCCACCATAGGTGTCCCAGAGGATTTTCTATCTTTGGGCCTCTTTCCTCTATATTGCTTCACTTGGTGATCTCATCAGCTTGGATTTAATTGGATCATCATGAATTTAATTACACTCTCTGTTCTGATGACCCTCAGATCTACCAGTTCTGCCCCAGTCTCTCTGCCAACCTCCAGTTGCACATCTCTAACTGCCTTTCATGCATCTCAGACTCCATATGGAAATTTGCTCTTGTGTGTACTGAATATTGAAGGAAATGGATGAGTCTAAGAGATAGAAATGAGGAGGGGTTTCATTCCATGTATCGGGGTACTCAGAACATGGCTCATTACTCTCCCCCAAAGTCCTCCCCACTTTGTCCCCCTTCCCTCCACTTTCTCTATTACTACAGAAGATAACACCGTCCTCCTAGTCCAGGGGTGGGGCACATGTGGCCTCAAGGCCATATGTGACCATCTAGGTCCTCAAGTGCATTCCTTTGACTGAATTCAAACTTCATAGAACAAATCTCCTTAATAGAAAGATTTGTCCTATGAAACTTGTCCTCAATCAAAAGGCTGCACTCAAGGACCTAGAAGGCCACATGTGGCCTTCTACAGGGGCCACCCCTGTAGACTAGCCCCTCAGTCTCACAACCTAGGTTTACTCTTCATTATCTCTCACCACCACCAGCCCCATTTCCAATCTGTCACCAAGGTCTCCCAATTTCACCTTCACAGCATCTCTCCAATATGCCCCTTCTCTCCTCTGACAGGGTCAATACTCTGGTGCAGGCTTCCACCACCTCACACCTGGATTATTGCAATAACCTAATGATGGGTCTGCCTACCTCTGTTCTCTCCCACTTCATTCCATTCTCCAGCCACCAACCTGATTTTCCTAAGCACCCCTTACTCAATAAACTCAACTGTTTCCCTATCACCTCCAGGATTAAATACAAAATGCTCTGTTTGGCAGTAAGCCTCTCTTAACATGACCCCTCTCCAGTCTTCTCAGACCTTATTCCCTAGTAGTTACTGTTAAATTCACTGACATTGCCCTCCCAGCTGTCCCGAGAACCGATCACCCCTCTGTCAGCTCTCAGCTTTCTCTCTGGATGCCTGGAATACACTCCCTCCTCCACTCTGACTCGACCTCCCCAGCTTCCTTTAAACTCCAGCTAAAATCCTATCTGTTACAAGAAGCCTTTCCTAACCTTTCTGAATTCTAGTGCCTTGCTCTTTTAATTATTTCTTATTTAATCTGTATAGAATTTGTATATATTTGTTTGCACATTGTTTCCCACATTAGATTATAAACTTCTTGAGGACAGGGACTGCCTTTTATTTCTTTTTGTATCTCCAGAGCTTTAGCACAGTACCTAGCATGCAGTAGGACCTTCATAAATATGGATGGATTAGTTGGTAGGAGTGCCTGATCCTGACATCGCAGCTTTGTAGTTTGAAGGGACCTTAGAGGTCATCTAGTCCAAATGCATTATTTTTAGATGAGAAACCTAAGGAATCTCACAGAGGTTAAGCCTCCTGCCTAGGGTCACAGAGCTGGTAGTATCTGAAGAGCTCCTTTCAAAGACAGCCAAATCTGCTTTTTAACAGCTGGAATTGTTAGAAAGTTTTGCCTTGTGTTACTGAGCTGAAAACAGCCTCTGGGCAGCTTCTACCTTTGAGTCTGAGTTCTCCCCTCTAGGGCCAAACAAAACCGAATCTAATCTATCTTCCTTTCCAATCCCTCTGACAACCAACCCTTCATATATTTGTAATGCCCACCCCATGCCCACTCTTCTTTTCTTTTGTGTATGTATCCCCAGTTTCTTCAGCAAATCCTATCATGGTTGGCAATTCCCTTGCCTGGTTGCTGTCTCCTGGACATATTCACATGCATCAGCCTTTCCACACCGTCAATCAACCAAGCCAGAGAATTTATTAAGTACCTACTATGTGTTAGGCACTATGCTAGGTATGTATAATGCAAAAACAAAAGGTGAAAAAGTCCCTGCCTTCATTGAGCAGAATACAGTGCATCTCCTTTTATGGGAGTTAGAGAATGAATGTTTGTAGAATGAGTACAAAATAGAGGTCATATGGAATGAGATCAAGAAAGGCCTCATGGGGAAATTTGCTCTTGTGTGTACAGAATATTGAAAGACACTAGTGGTTCTAAGAGATGGAGATGAGGAGGAATTTCATTTCATGCATGGGGGGACATGACCTTTCATAGGTATGGCCACAGGAGAGGGACTGTTACTTATGAAAATGGGGCAATGAAAATTGAACAGTGGAGACTAGAGTAAGGTGGGATGATCACCAATCTCATTCTGTATGCCATACTTATGGAGCAGCTTAGTGTCATGCAGAGATAGTGGATCTCAGAGCCAGGAAGACCTGGGCTCATCTCTGGCACATGCTGCTGACCTCAGGCAAGTCACTTAACCTCTTAGGAACCCCAGGCAGATCTCTGAGACCATCATCTGCAGAACAGCTGCTGATTTTTATTGGCAGAATTTCCTCACCTGAGTTCCTTATAAGACTATCATTTCAGTAACATCAGAGTAAAAAATCATCTTAAAAAAATCACTAGGTTTTCTGTAGTTAAAGAATTCAACACAAGAAGATGAGAAAAGCAAAATTTCATTTAAGGTAACAAAATGCATTAACTCTCCAGGAACTAACATACCAAGGTGCACAGGATAGGATTTAACAGCTAACATTTGTATAGTACTTAAAGGCTTGCAAAGTGCTCTGCATGTGTTAATTCATTGAATTCTCATAATAACCCAGGAATTTAAGTGCTATTGTTATCCCCATTTTACAGATGAAAGAATGGAGCCATAGCACTGTGAGGTGGAGTGTTTAATGGATCAGTAGGAGGGAAAATTGCCTTTAGGAAGACCCATACCTTTCCTCAAGTTTTATTTAATATTATTATCAATAACTTGATTGACGATCAATGTCCAAAAAGACAGGAGAGAAAGCTAATGGATGCCTCAGTGAAAGAATCAGAATTCATTTGAATTAAAGTCAGCAAACATTTCTTAAACACCTACTATGGGCTGGATATTATACTAGCCACTGACAGTGACCACAGTGACCATCAGGGAGGTGACCCTTCTACCATCACAAAACAGGAAATACATAGATAACTGCAACCAACATATACAGCGGTTTCTCTTTGCATTTACCTATATGATACATAAAGACTTAAATAACATGATTAACACTCTCTTCGCCCTAAAATTACTCTGCATTTCATGTTATTAAGTATTATTTCTATATATATTATATATAGAAGACATATATTATCTTTGAGGCTAAAAGTTGTAGAAAAGGTACAGACCCACTTGGATAGAGGGGATTTGTCTACCTGGGAGCACTTTGTGTCTATGAAATCATAGCTCCAGTCCCTATATGATAATATATAGTGTTATATATTATTTAATATATAACATGTGTTACATATTGAATACATAATAAATGCATGTAAAACAAACAATGTAGGGTATATCACATGTAACATGTCATATGTAATATATTCCCTATGTGATAATATATTATATATTACTTAACATATAAATAGTATTTAATATATTTATGCAATGTAACATAATCAATGTAATATGTTATTACATAAGCAATATTAAAACTATATTTTAATTAACATAGAATGTAACAATTATAATATATACATGCATAATATATTACATATATGTATCAAAAGTATAGAGAGTAATTCTAGTAGGGGAATATTAATAACTATGGGGAATCAGGAAAAGGCCTTTGCACGAGCAGCCACTTGGACTGGTTCTTAAGGGGATTTTGTAATCGTCAAGGAGCCTGTGAGAAGGGAGAACATTTTGGGCATGGGGGAGAGTCTGTTTAAAAAAGTGGAAAGATAAGATATGTGACATTTTATATGGTAGCTATAAGTAGATCACTTTGACCAAACTATAGAATGAATGAAGGGGAAAAATAATTTGAAAGCAGTCTGGAAAGATAAGCTAGAGTTCAGTTGTAAAGGTCTCTAAATGTCAAATGGAGGAATTTACATTTAATCTTACTGGAAATGGGGAGTCACGGTAGCTTCTTGAGCTAGGTGAGTGACCCAAGTAACTGTTTACATTAGGACTATCAGTTTGGCAGCTGGGTAGGGTGGATGCATTATAAAGGGCAGAGAATGAAAGCAAGGGGGAGTAGCTGGGTGTCTTTTGCAAGATTATTATCAAAGACTTGGATAAAGGCTAACCTGGCATGCATGAGCAGATTTGTAGATGGCACCAATCTGGAATGAAAGCTGATGCAGTGATTGGATGATGGAATTAGGATCCAAACAGGATCTCACCCGAAAATCTTGTCATAGGAATTGCAAAGCTTGTACGGTTTATTTAACTGAGATGTGGATTGGGCTAAATTACCCTATCTGCTTCCTTTCACCCTCCCTCCCTCCCTCCTTCCCTCTCTCTCTCTCTCTCTCTCTCTCTCTCTCTCTCTCTCTCTCTCTCTCTCTCTCTTTGTCTCTCTCTGTCTCTCTGTCTCTCTCTGTCTCTCTGTCTCTCTCTGTCTCTCTCTCTCTCTCTCTCTCTCTCTCTGTCTCTCTCTCTCTCTCTCTCTCTCTCCTCTCTGTCTCGTCCTCTCTCTCTCTCTCTCTCTCTCCTCTCTCTCCTCCTCCCTCTCTCTCTCTCTCTCTCTCTCTCTCTCTCTCTCTCTCTCTGTCTCTCTCATCAATTGGGGTTAAGTGTCTTACCCAGGGTTACACAGCTACTACCATGTCTCAGGACACATTTGAATTCAGGTCCTCCAGACTCCAGGGCGCCACCTAGCTGCCCCTATCTGCTTACTTTCGACTCTACATCTATAACCAATCAGTCACCTCTCTGGGGATACAGAGAAAGGCAAAAACCAAACAAACAAACACCGAACAAAACCCAAGGAGCTCACATTCTATTGGGAAAGACAACACTCAAATAACTATGTGCTTTGATATATATACAGTGAAAATCGAAGTACATCTACGTATGATCTAGTGACTTCGGTACTTCTTTCCAACTCTGGAAATTCTGTGATTATCTTACATTTGAATTTCTCCCAAATGCTTTACCAATATTACCTTACATGTAACTCTGTCACATTTTATTATTTATGAATACTCCAATAGATGCCCACATGCCTATTTTTTACAATAGCTATGCTCTGCAATCCAATGACATTAACTTCTTTGCTGTTCTTTGCACATGATACTTCCAACTTTGGCATTTTCTTTGGGTCGCTACTATGCCCTGAGCTCTCTCCCTCCTTAGTAGCTTCCATGGATCCTTTCATATCTCAATAAAATCCTTCCTTATGCAAGTAACCTTCCCAGTTCTCCTTAATCTTAATGCCTCCTCTCTGAGATTATCTCCAATTTATCCTGTCTCTATCTGATTTGTACATAGGTGTTGGCATGTTGTTCCCTCCCTTATTTGACTGTAAGCACCTTAAGGGAAGAGACTGTGGTTTTGCTTTTTACTGAGTCCCTAGAACTTAGCATAGTGCTTGGCACACACTATTAACAAATGTTTATTGACTGACTTGACTTTCCCATCAAAGATATCATTTAATCTTCCATATATCTTGTAAAGTAGGCAAGGCAAGCATTATAGACCTAGCATATGATAGGATATGATCTGGAGGGAAGTCATTTGTTGGACTGAAAATGATTGAGTAACACCCAAGAGTGATGATCACTGTCAATCTAGAGAGAGGCTTCTAATAAAGGCTTCTGTCCTTGGTCCTTTTCTGTTCAATATTTTAATCAACAACTCAAATGAAGATATAGATGGCATGCTTCTCAGATTTGCAGATGGCATAGCACTCTTAGCAGAATCAAGATCCAAAAAGAAATCGATAGGCTGGGCCAACAAGCCAACTCCAATAAGATGAAATTTAATAGCAGTGAAGGTGAAGTCCTACAACTGAGATGCTAAATAAAAGTGAGCCGTAAAAGTACTAGATGGGGAAGGTTTCACTGAAGAGGAATTTTTATTTTAAAAAACCTCTGAGTTTTGGTGAACTGCCAAATCATCTGGAGACAGTAGTGTGACATGGTAGCCAAAAATGCTAACTCAGTCCTAGGATGCATTAACGTAAGTTTAGTGTCCTTAAGGAAAAAAATAATGGGATTCCATTACACCTTGACTTGCCAGGCTACATTTGAAATACTGTATTCAATTATGAGTACCATGTTTTGGAAAGGATATTGATCAATTGAAATTTGTCTAGAAGAGGGAAACCAGACTGGTGGGGCAGGGGAGAAACAAGATTTGAAGTTATAGCATATGAGAGTTAGTTGAAAGACTCCTGGACAGGACAATATTGACAACAATAACAATGATATAGTTCATATTTATATAATACATTAAGGTTTACCAAGCTTTCCTCAAAATAGTCCTGCATAGTGGGCAGCTAGGAGGTGCAATGAACAGAGTATCAGGTCTGGAGTGGGAAACATTCATCTCTCTCCAAGTTCAAATCCAGCCTCAGATACTTACTAGCTGTGTAACTCTGGACTGATCACTTGATCCTGTTTGACTTAGTTTCCTCATCTATAAAACTAGCTGGAGAGGAAATGGTTAATTGCTCCAGTATCTCTGCAAAGAAAACACCAACTGGGGTCACAGAGAGTTGGAAATAACTGACACACAGCTTGACAACAACAAAAGATGGCATAATAGATAGAATGCTTTCTGGACTTGGTGCCAAGAAGGCAGATTCAAATTCAATTTCTGATATATACTGGTTAAGTGAACCTGAGAAATTCCCTGAGACTCTCCACTCCTTGTTTTTATTATCTGTAATACCTGAGCAACTAAGTCTTAAGGTAGTTATGAGAGTGTTATGTACTGGATGGAGAGCAAGCCCCCAAGTCAGAAAACCTTGAACTTAGGGCATGTCCTTTATCCTCTCAGTGCCACTAAGGAAATCACTTCAAGGTTCTAAGTTACTGAGCAGCTGGCTGCTCACATTGGTAAAGGGGCTTCTCTACACTACTGAAATCGCAGATGTAAGCAAATTTTTTAAAAAAACCAACAATTCACAGGGCTGTTGAAAGGTCTAAATGAGATAATACATGTCAAGCATTGTATAAAATGTCTGTTCTTATAGTTATCCCATTTTATTGATGAGGAAAACTTCAGCCCTCTGGATTAAGCAACTAGCAAGTATCTGTGATGGAATTTGAACCCAAGTCTCTTTGTTCAGTGGGTAGCATGCGAATCTATTATACCACAGAGTAGGGAGGGATAGGTTGGAGAAAGGTAAAAGGTAAGTGCCTTCACAAAGGATTGTAATGAGAAAGTAGGTTTAAATATTCTAATCCCCTAGAGGTGAGGACTTGGGCCAATGGATATAAATTATAGGGAGAGAGCTTTTGACTAAATATGGGGTATCCCAAAAGTCTTATTGAACTTTTAAGCTATTAAAACATAAATGAAAATCTTTTTCAACAAAGGAGAACTCTAAAGAGTGAATTTCCTCTTATAGCATGTTTCTGAAGTCATACTGCCTTAAGACTCTGGGGACATGCTAAATATAAAGAACTTCCCTAATATTTAGAGCAGGAGTAGGGAACCTGTGACCTCCAGAACACCTCGCTGCACTTGAGGACCTAGAGGGTCACAGATGGTCTCAAGCCTCTAAGTACTCCCCATTTAGGACTTCCCATCATCAAAATAGAATACCTTGCAAAGCAATTGCTTTCCTACTTTTGGGGGGCAGCCTGTGGCTTCCCAAGATTTGTTCCATAATTCCCTTTTAGGTATAACCACTCTGTTCTTCATTAGATATTCACATCTATAATTTTTTAATTATTTGGGAGCTGAGATTTCTTTTTTTATTCCTAGGATCCTTAGGGCTAGACCTAGAAAGGGGCTCCAGATAGCTAATCTAAGCTCTTTCCTATAACTGATGAACATGAAGACCAGAGAAGGCAGTGACTTCTCTAAGGTTACACAGCTCCCAAGTTGCAGATCCAGGATGCAAATACAAATCCTCTGAGTTTCCAAATCCAGCAGGGTGCCCCATAACCAGTCTACCTCTTTCCAGTAGAAAAAAAAAATCCCCCCTTTACAGTCAGTTGCAATAGTAACACCCCACTTCCCCCAATCAACAGACTGAGTTAAAAACATCCAAAGGAAGTCTTTATGTGTCATAATATCTTATGGGCTTGAAAATTTGTAGCTGAGAAATAAATTGTCTTGACTTAACGGTCGCTTGTAAGTTTTTATGCCTTGAAGAATTTTAAGGAGGGGGTGCAAAAAAAACCCCACAAAATCCAACAATCTCCCCTCTTCATTTTGAACCAGCATCGTTAAAGAAAATGAATAATCATGGGCCAAAAGGTGTCAAACAGAATTTCAAATCAAAAACAGTTTTCTGTGTTGCATTTTCAAAAAAATAAAGGAGCAGCGTAGTGAACTCTGCTATAGGCTCCAGTTAATGCTTTACATCCCCTCGTGCCTTTTGAGAGATCAACACACACACACACACACACACACACACACACACACACACACACACACACACGCACGCCCCAAAATGCATAACCTCCGGACGAAGATTCGATTGCGATCGAAGCACCGGGTCCGCTTGTGATTCTAGCTATTTTCTGCATTTGTTTTGACTGCTCCCATCATTCAAGATTGACGCTTGGATGGGTGTGTAGGAGGCGGCAGCAGCAGGAGCGGGGCTTACAGCTTGCACATACACACACACACACACACACACACACACACACACACACACACACACAAAATCTGCCTTATCTGATGGCTATTATTGAAAATGGGAGGTGTAGCCTGGGCTGGGTAATGAAGGGGAGCGGAGCGAGGGGGGCGCCAGGAGCATGGATCTGAATACCAATGAGTGTAGGAGTATTGGATGAGGAAGAAGTCTTGCCTGCTCGCGCTGCCAGAGCTCACTGTGGAGTATTCCAAGCATCGCTGAGAACCAGAGAGCAGCCAGCCGGCGCTGACGGCTTGACATGCTGGCTTCTTCTGGGATCTGGGGGGCCCCAGTGTGACATCCACAGTCCCTAGTCCGTTGCTAATATGTGAGAAATGTGGAGCTAGGAGCCTTCCTCTTTCTCACTAACCTTCCCTGGCAAAAAAAAAAAAAAAAAAGCAACAACTATGTTTTCCTTTTGACTTTTTTTTCTCGTGAGAAAAAGCCCAACGTTTATCTGTCAAGCTGGCGGGCTCCTATGACAGCAACTTTCCTCACAACATGATGTGGCAATGCCACCTCTCAGCCCAGGACTACCGCTATTACCCCGTGGATGGCTACTCCCTGCTTAAACGCTTCCCTCTCCACCCTCTTGCAGGACCCCGATGCCCGGTCC
Organism: Bettongia penicillata ogilbyi; assembly: GCA_023548195.1. Classification (NCBI taxonomy): domain Eukaryota; kingdom Metazoa; phylum Chordata; class Mammalia; order Diprotodontia; family Potoroidae; genus Bettongia; species Bettongia penicillata. The sequence continues at coordinate 8,485,644 of JAJHZJ010000595.1, forward strand.
AAACGGTGGGACAATGGCTGGAGAACATTGGGCTACCTCAGTACGAGAACCACTTGATGGCCAACGGATTCGACAATGTGCAGTTTATGGTAAGGAGCTCCGGGTCTGGGTTCATGTGGCTGCTTTTGTCTGTCTGGGCTTTCTCTGTTTGGCTGCCGTCAGTGAGAGGGGGTCTGAGCTCAGCCCAAAAGGATCAGTCTCTGGCTCTTTATGGGGCTGAAACAAGAAACAGATACTGCTTAGGATGAACTTATTGTTTGCAACTGAATGCTTACTGGAAATCAGGATATAAACAGCCATAAGGTGTGTGTATCCACCTATCCACCCATGTGCTCTTGGGGACCGATCTCGCCACAGCGATATTTTCAAGAGATGGAGGAAGGTTCACATGGACATTTCTCCCCTTGTTTGACGGCCACTTTTAGAAAGTAATCCTTTCCGAGCATCCGTAGTGGAACAATACCCCTTCTTTCAGGAAGGTCTAGTCTCAGTCAATGGCATGAAATAGTGTTTCATGTAAGCATGAGCATTTCAGTGTGGCGTGGGTCAGGTATGCAAGGTAACTATTCAGTCCCGACTCCAAACGACAGGCACCCTCTTTCAGTACCTGCTCCTGCTGCTCGAAAGACTCAATTATGGAGAGAATTCACTTGAACTGGGTAGTATATAGGGATGTATTCCTTTAAGAAATAGATGCTTTCCTAGTTTGGACTAGTTAATATCTGGAGAATGGGGTTCTTCTCCTTGCTTACGTCCTCGATCCCCTTTAGCTGTCCAGAAAAGTCTGTGTGCCCCTTCTTAGCATGATAAAGAAAATGCTAAATTTCTAGAAGTTAGTGAAGAAGAAAGATGTCTTGTTTTGTTTTCTTTTCCCATCCAAGTTCATAGACCTCTAGAAATCTAACCACGGACCCCTTGGGAGTCCATGAATCCCAGGTTAAGAATTCTTGTTCTAGAAGGAGGGACTGATAGTCTCTTCAGCAGCCTGAGTGCCTAAGAGCACCAGTGACTTCCACAGTCACTGAGGTACTGAGTATACCGAAGTATACCAAAGCCCCACTATGAGGAATATAGGTTAGGAGCGGGACTGGACAGCCATGTGGGCTGCTCACCCAGCCCCCATTCATTTCCTTACCTCCTCCAGTGCTGATGAGTTTTGCTTGGGCTAAGAGCCTTTGCCCCACTTGTAAAGCGAGGTCAGAGCCCTCGCTAACTTTCCTTGTATTTAAGGTCTTTCCATACACAGTCAGGGCTCTAAATTTATTGCTATGTCTGTGTTATTGTCAGGAGGCACACACACAGCCCTTGGGATTAATAACATTCTAAGAACTATAATCCCAGATACTGTTTCTAAGTAAAACGTTAGACAGGCCTGACACCTGCAGTTTCTTTCAATCAAAACTGCAAATGGAAAAAAGAGGGAAATACCTGACATCTGGCAAGTTTTCTTTTATATGTGTGTGTACACATATATGATCTTTTTTTCTCCATGCTTAATGCTGACTTGGATAGAAATTTTAGTTATTCAGTTGATTAAATGTCCACCTATTTTTTAAGACATGTTTTGTCCAGAAATGTCTGCCAGGAACAGCACTGTACAAATGTAGTTTGATATGTGGGCTGAAAAACTTGCATGTGATGGTATTTGCCGAGTCCTTTCTGGGCTTGGAATCTTTGCAGTCCTAGCTGCCATGGCTTTTCTCTTTGCTCATATTCTTCCAGTCCTAGAACTTTGAAAATGAAAAAAAATATCGAAGGGTCTTAGACATCTCTGTGGCAAGGGATGGGGTGGGGGGGAAGGGCAAACATTTTTCCCATGTGTTTGTCAAGCAGGGCACTCTTAATGGCCAGCAACAAGAATTACAGGAATTAGCAAATCAGCTGGATAGATAGATTCTCAAATATTTATAGTAACTATGGCTAGACTGCTTTTCTCTCCCTCTCTGCTCTGTCTCTATTTCCACTTCCCTCTCCCTTCTTTTCATTACTTCTCTTTTCCCTTCCTTCTCTTCTTTTCTTCTTCTCTTCCTCTCTACCTGTTTCCCTCTCTTTCTCCCTCCACTATCTCTTTATCTGTCTCTCATACTCTCTCTCCCTGTCTCTATTTCTCCATCTCTTTCTATTTCTTTCCTGTTTTCCCTCTCTCTGTGTGTTCTTCTGCCTCTCTCTTCCTTTATCTGTTTCTTCCTTTCTCATGCTACATTTCTTCATATATCTCCCTTTCTACATCTCTCTCCTTCTATATTTCTATATCTCAGTCCCTGTCCTTGTATCTGTCACTCTTCCTCTGTATCTCTATGTGTTTGTTTCTGTCTCTCTGCCTCTCTATCTCCATTTTTCTCTCCATCTCCCTCCATCTCTCCTTCCCTTCCTCTGATGCTTCCCATATCTCTTCTCTCTATGTCAATGGAAAGATAGCTTAAAAAAAACTCTCCCACCTTGCCCTGGTCTAGAACCAAATGTTTGCGTGGTACCCAGGTTCCATTTCTTAATACCTCACATACTTTGATGGGCAAGAAGGTCCTAACCCCTATGATGTAATTCAGCATTCTTTACCACTGAACTTTAGGTATATATAGTAAAGATGAGATCCCCTTTAAAGACTTTAAAGCTGAAAGGTTACTCAAACAGGTTTTAAAATAAGTATTGGCAGCAACACGCGGGAAGATACTGTGAATGAAATATGTGAAAGCTGTACAGCATGTGGCTTAAAGTGGTAATGTGTTTGGAGTTTAAGGATCTGCCATGTATATGTACATTTGTGGTATAATGAAGGTTGCAGATTTTCTCCACATTTTTACCCTTCCCAGTGGCATGGTGGCTACAAGGACTGGACTCCAAATCGTGAAGACTTAGATGTAAAAGCCATGTCTGATTCTTCCTAGCTCTTTGACCCTGGATAAGTCCCTTAACCTCTTGAAAAACTCAGTTTCTTCATCTGCCAAAGGAGGACAATAATAATTGCCTTGCCTTCCCCACAGGGTTGTTGTGAAGCTCAGATGAGATTATGTGTTAAAGTACTTGACAGGCTCTTCAGTGCCTTGATTTCCCACATAGAAGATATTCCTACCATGATTCATGAAATTACATGATCAAAGGCTACCTATATCAACAACATCATATTACACAAATGGAAACTGAGGAGAGGGAATGGAAGTGAATTATGATCATAGATCTAGAGGTGGAAAAAGCCTTGGAGGTCATCTACAGACCCCTATAAAATAAGGGTCCAACCCCTTTATTTTACAGTTAAAGAAAATGATGCTTACAGAGATTAAATGGTTTGTCCAAGGTCATACAGATAATACATAGCAAGAGTGGAATTTGAACCCAGGTCCTCTGATATAACGTTCATTTCTCTTTCCACTATATCATGCAATTGAATTAGTAAATCAATTAGAATTTATAAAGGGTCCTTTATGCCTGAGTTACATCAGGTATCTGCAATATATTTTCTTGATTAATAAGACATAAATAGTTTGAATTCTTGGTATTTTATATGAGTTAACCAATGATGTGAAGCACATAAGAAAATGGTGTTTCCATGCAGGACTGAAGTACTGGTATGTGCCATTTAAATACTACTAGTAGCATTAGAAAACCATTCCATCATTTTATACACACATGCACACATACACACACACACATGCATATATATATACATGCATATCCAGATATACATATATACAGACAGACAGACCCACATATATATGCATACATACATAGACGTATATATCTATCTATCCATCCCCTGGAACCTAATGTGTTTCATTATCATCAGTTTACATGGACTGATCTCATTGTTCTTTGTACTGAAGCATTTTATTAACGTAGAAGAAAATCTGTTTGATCTGCTTCACTTCCATCTCATATGATAGATAGTCTAGCTTTTGTGGTTTGTTTCTTAAAGCACATTTTGACCCGCATCTCTTCATCCTGTTGCCTAAGCAACAATCACCCTGCTCCTATTAACTGTGATATAGCCTAGGTCCTCTTAGCTGCTTAGAGAATATGGGGGACCACAAGAGGGTCTAATTAATACTTATAGAAACATCATATCCTATCAGTACATGGATATATTCGATTTGAGAACATTTTCACTGCTTAAAAGTACCAGTGAAATTGGCATGTGGTTAGATATTGGGGACTTAAGAGTCTCTATCAATGGTCTTCAGGGTAAACCATTCGTCAAGAGCCTTGAGATTGCCTCACTGAGCCTGCTCTTTGAAAAAATAAAATAAAAAATCCAAGTGATATATCCACACAGCTACCATTCACCCCAGGAAAGATGAGTTATGCCAAGTCCTGTGCAGGGATAGAAAAAGGACTCCCTTTTATCTTTAAATTGCTATGAATTATTGAGTTCTCCTTCAGGCTCTTGATTGTGCTTGATTTTACAGATGTGTAGATTCTTCTCCCTCTCTCCAAAATGTCTTTAGAATGAATCTTAAAACAGTTTCCATTGCTTGTCTTTCCAAACCATGTTCCTGTTTACAGAAGGATTGTGCACACAGCTTACTCGGTTTCAAACACACACATACACACAAGTGTACATGTACATTATCATTGATGTGGCTTCAGTTCAAGAGCTGCTGAAGGGGTTTTGCTTAAATCAAACATCAAGAGAGCCACATCTCTGTTCGTCTCCGCAAAACCTGCTTCAAGATATCATGGGAGGATCTGATGAAGGAGCAGGGGAAGTTTACTCTGGCAAAGAGAAGGCTAAGAAAGGATTAGGATAGCTGTCTTCAGGAATCTGAAGGGTTATCACACGAAAGATTGTTTAGACTCAAGATATTCAAGGACTGTTTAGGCTCCAAATCATGAAAACTTCCTAACGATTAAAGGTATCGGGAAGTAGTATGAACTGTCTTGAGACATCACATGTTTCTTCCCATATGGGTCCTCAAACCAAGGCTAGCAACCACTTATTTACTATGTTATAATGAAGTTTCCTTTTATAAAGTCTTTGATTTAGATGACTGTCCATCGACCCCATCCAGGTCTCAAATTCTGTGACATGTTTATCCTGTGGCTATGCCATTTGGCCCCAGAGGAGAGGACTGGAGCGATGTGTGATAGATGTAGAAAGGTGAAGTTAGGGCAGATATCAGGAAAAACTTTCTCAGATTCGGAAGCTCCCTTGGGAAGCAGTAGGTCCCCAGTGGTTTCAGGTGCTCAAGCAGAGGTTAGATGATGATGTGTTGGGTATATTATAGTAGGGATTCTGTTTGAGTATGAGTTGGTCTAAATAACCATCACATTCTCTTGCAGTTCTGAAATTCAGTGATTCTAGTATATAAAAACCTTCTATGCATCTACCTGCCTTTCCTCTTTTACCTCCCACTATCTTTTTCATTGTTCTTTCTCTCCAAGCAAATTAGTTTACTGGCTCCTTCCCCATTGCTACTACAACATGCTAATATCTGTGTCCATTCTCGCCTCTGTGTTTTCACTCATACCATTTACGCACCTATCCTACCCCAGAATGTCCATTCATTCTCACCTATAGCTTAGGCTATACTCCTCTTCCAGCACCTACTCATTCCTGTCTTCCACCCCTCGGTAAGCCAGCCCTCCTTTGAAGTCTTGTAGCCCTTATTCTCTTAGATCATTTACTTGACACATCATATAGGACTATTTATTTCCTCAGTGACCTTGGGCAAGTCACTTTCTGTGACTCTGGGCCTCAGGTTCCTCATCTGTCAAATGTAGAAGTTAGTCTTTACTGGTCTCTAAGATACTTCCTAACACTGAATTTGGAGACAGGAGGCATTGGTTTGAATCTTGATTATGATGAACCCCAGAGCCATAAAATTAGGATAAATTGGCATTATATTTGTTGAAAGGAAAGCACTTTCCAGACTTTTCTATAAAAATGAATTTTCAGAATCATTTAAAATACAACAGAATAGAGGTTCAAGTGCAAAAATTCCAAGGCAAGGAGTCCTACATTCAAGTCTAACCTCTGACATTCAGTAACTGTGTGACCCGGGTTAGGTTGCCTAACCTATCTTTGCCTCAGACAGTTTATGAGATAATACATCCAGGACTGGAAGGGATGTCAGAGATCATCTAGCCTACACTCCTTCTCATTTTTCACGTAAGGAAACCAAAACCTAGATAAGACAGGTAATGTGCCCAAAGTCACATAGCTAGTATACTTCAGTCAGGATTTCTTGGACTTATATGCCAAGTAGAACTAGAAGGGACTTCAGAAATCATCCAGTCTAACCCTCTCATTTTACATATAAGGTAACGGAGGCCCAAGGAAGTTAAATGACTTGCCTAAGGCCATTTAATCACTAAACATCCAAAGTGGGATCCTTAGCATTTATATAGTATGTAGGATGCAATCTCCATTGGTGGAGGGAGCTAACTCATATGAATGAAGGCATCCAAGTATAAATTAGTCACTTCTTCTAATGCACACATTTTTTCACCAACCCCAATCCCCAGCCTCAAGTAAACTATAAGCTCTTAAGACCAGGACTTCATTGTCTCCTTTTTTTCCCTTGATATTTGGTCCCCTGAGTAGTGACTCAGGTGAAGAGACACTCAGTGTTGATTGATACACATAGATGTGGCTCATAGATCTAATCTCATGTGGGTGTGTGTCCTGCTTTGTCAGCTATTGCAAAGAAGTACTTTCACCTAATCATTCATTCCATCTCCCACCCCCAGATATACACACACCTCTTCCTCACTCTGGGGTCTGGGATCTGACTTTTTCCCCCAAAACCCATAAGGGAGACATGCCATTTGTTAGTGCTAGTCTTTAGCCAGCCCTGGGAAACAATTCTCCAAACCATCAAAACTCTCTGTTGCCCTAGAAAGTGTGATAAAGATACTGATGGTTCCAGAACTATAGCAAAATCAAGATTCAGGAATGATTTATGGTCCAGGTGATGTGGTCAAAAACCTGCTTCAGATATAGAAAGATTTCTGCCTCCCTCATAATAACCAATTGCCAGTTCTACATGTTAGCTGTAGAAAAGGGAAAACTCCGCATTGAAGTTAAACAGTGACTAGCATCAATATAGTTATTCATTAGCCTGGATTAGAATTTTTTGGCAAAGCACCAGAGTTTTATTCTGGGTTATCTACCTTTTCCCTAGGAGACTTGGTGGTGCAATGGATAGAGTACCAGGTTTGGAGCCAGAAAGACTTATCTCCCTAAATTCAAATCTGGCCTCAAACACTTACTAATGGGTGACCCTGGACAAGTTACTTACTCCTTTTGCCTCAGTTTCCTCATCTGTAAAAAAGAGCTGGAGAAGAAAATGGCAAATTACTCCAGGATCTTTGCCAAAAAATAAACTCCAAATGGGGTCAGGAAGAGTCAGACATGACTGGAACAACAGATAATATCTCATTCTATTTTCTATTTCATAAAACCACATAATCAGAAATTTAAAGTTGGTAAGTTTCCTCAAGGCTATCTAGTCTAAATTCCTCTTTTTACGAATGTGGAAACTGAAGACTAGGGAGATGAAGTGACTTCCCTATAGTCACACAGGTAGTAAGTGACAAAGATAGAATTAGAACCACAGGACCATTGATTGAGAGTTGGTACAATTCTCTTCACATATTGGACATTTTACAGTACTTTTTGAAGTGAAAAACCCAATTCAGGTTAATTTCTGTGAGAAGTAAGGTAAAAGAAATTGCATATGGCATCTTTATGCTCACATTGGTTAGAATTTTAAAGGATTCTAAAAGTTATGTAAGTGAGTACAGGTAGGCAGAGGAAATGATAAGCAGACAGTGCTGGATTTGGAGTTGAAAAAGCATCATTTCAAGTGCTGTCTTAACCATGGCATCTGGGACAAGTCACTCTCGTTCTATGAACCTCAGAACCTTATATGGAACAGTTGGATTCTGTTTTTAAGGTCTCTTAAAGTTCCAATTCTTTGACCACATGTATGATCCTTTAATTAGGATGCAGTTACAGTTTTATCTTTACAACAATCCTGTAGGGTTGGTGTTATTATCATCACCACTTTCCAGATGAGGAAACTTACTTGGAAAGAATTCAAATGCTTTTGAACTCAGGTTTCTCTGACTCCATTCTGACAATATCCAATGAACCACCTATCTGCTACATGCAATAGCATATTAACAATGTTAACTGCATGCAAAGAGAATATAATAGTGTAGAGCTGCATAACCAGACAAGGGGGAAGGCTGACTGGCAACAAGTGAAGGATGATGATTCATAGATATGATTTCTAGGGGGTATGCTGGTAACCAAATAATGTTAGGAGACCTAGACAATGGCCTTTGTTGGATTGGCCCCTATGAAAAGTATTTTGGGGGACAGAGATGAGATGCAGTGGGATGATAAAAGGTAGACAGGTTGCAAACTGCCCCAGTGGAGCCACTGTTCATGTCAGTGAGATTCCAAACTATGGAAGCATCTAAAAGCCAAAGAAGAGGGAAACAATAGACTCCTTAATTAAGCCACAGTGCTCTTTGCAAAGCATCAGTTTATACAACGTCATCATCATCATCATCATTATTTATACAGTGACCCAAAAACCTTAGTTTAGTTTTAGCCAGATTTTTAAGTTATCCCATTTGATCTTCACAAAACTACCATCTGAGGTAGATAATAGATAGTGTAGTAGTTAGAGCACTGGAGTCAGGAAGACCTGAGTTCAAATTTATTTTAGGTACTTATTTCCTCTGTGACCCTAGGTAAGTTATTTAACCTCTGTCTCCCTTAGTTCCCTCATTTGTAAAATAGGTATCACAGTAGTACCTACCTCCCAGAATTGTTGTGATGGTCAAATAAAATAATATTTGTAAAGTGCTTTGCAAATGTCAAAGTGCTATGTAAATGTTATCTGTTGTGAATGTTATGCACTATGATGACCCCATTTTACAAATGAGGCAATTGAGGCTGAAAGCTGTGGTATCTTTCCCTCAGTTACTTTACCAGTCTTCCTGACTCCAAACACCATATTCTATCTATTCTATCTGGGTAAGAATTGAAATGATGAGGCGTTTCGTTGAAACTCTTTCCTTCTCCAATCTTTCATATGCATTTTACACATTAATAGAGCTTATTCTCCTTACTTTTATGCCATAAATTTTCTGCACTGAGAGTATCCACAGAGGTTGATATAGCGATTGGTTCTGTTAAATGTCCTGATAAAACATCAGTATTCAAATCCTAAATTAAACATAAGAAGAAAAGAGATTCCTCCACACATATCCATTCCTGGAAGGAAAGGCTGGGCAAGCTATACTAAATGCCAAAGAATCAAGATTCTATATCACTGAAAGGGCAGTTTGGGTGTTATAACTCCCAGTTTGAATCTCCAGATCCCTACTCTCGCCCTACCTCTGAAAAAGAAAAAAACGCATAACCAAAAAATGTTTTTTAAAGATGAATCAGACATGTATCAGGTAAAAGATACTCAGAATCTTCCATTAGTATCAGAGAATGTCAAGAGAATCCAAGGCATTCAGTATATGTTGGATACTTTCTTGTTGTAAATGTATGGAAGGACATGGAAGAGATTGAGGAAGGGCAGATTTTGTTGGATTGGCCCTTGGCATACATGGAAGCAGTTTCAGCATTGATGAGATCCTACATCCATTAGATTTGAATATATCTGAATATACTGAGTCCAGTGAGGTGGACTATGGAGACTTGGAGTCAGGAGGACCTGAGTTTGAATCTTGCCTCAGATACTTACTAGCTATGTGACTTTGGACAAATTATTTCACCTCTGTCAGCCTCAGTTTTTTCATCTGTAAAATGGGATTATATTAGTACCTTCCTCCCAAGGGTTGTTCTAAAGATCAAATGAGATAGCATATATAAAGGATTTTGCAGTCCTGAAATCCTAAATAATGATAGCTAACTTTTATAAAGTGTCTACTATGTGCCAGGCAATATCTAAGTTCATTACAATTATTATATCATTTGATCCTTATAGCCCTGGGAGGTGGATGATATTATTATTCCCACTTTTACAGATGTGGAAACTGAGATAAGCAAGTTAAATTACTTAACTAGATCACACCACAAGTAAGTATTCGACAGATTTGAACTCAGATCTTCCTGACTCAAGGTCCAATACTTACTCTCTATCTGAATTGTTATCATCATTAGATTAGCCTTTTCAAGCTTTTCTCTGCCTGTGAACCAGACTGGACTCTGAGTTGAGAACATAGCTGCTTGTTGAAAGCATGCATCTAAAGAAATCCGAGTTATCAGTAACTATATTTTTAAAAGATGTAAAAATCACTAACAATTAGAGAAATACAAATTAAATAATTCTGATTAGGTTTCACATAATACGTACCAATCTGACAATACTGATAAAAAAAAAAAAGGGAAAAGGCAAATAAATGCCAGAGTTGGAGCTGTGGGAAAACAGGACCATTGATGCGTTGATGGTGGAGTTGAAAACTGATCTAGTCATTCTGGAAATTAATTTGGAATTATAGTCAAAAAAACTGTTAAAAGGGACATAAAATCTGACCATGCGCTCACCACTACTAGGTGTATAACCCCAAAGAGATGAAATAAAGAAGAAGGTAACCTTTATGTGCAAAGAATTTTACAGTAGCTCTTTTCATGGTGATAAAGAATTGGAAACTGAAGGGATACCCATCAAATGGGGAATGACTGAACAAGTCTATGAAGGTGATGAAAATACTATTGTGCTGGAAGGAATGTTGAAAATGTAGGTTCCAGAAAAACATGGGAAGACTTGTATGAACTGATGCAAAATGAAGTGAGGAGAATGTCATACAGTAATAGCAATATTGTCAAGATAAACAACTCTGGTCAACACAACGACCAACTGTACTTCCAAATACTCACATTGAAACATGCTACTCATGTAGCATGAGAGGTGATAGACTCAATTTGCAGGTTAAACTATGTATGTATGCACATTTATATTACCTATTATATATATATATATGCATGTATGTGTATATATGTCTATATACCAATATATGTGTGCATACACACACACAGCCAATACAAGAATTTACTTTGCTTGAATATGCATATTTGTAACAGAGCTTTGTTATTGCTTCCTCAGATGGAAGGCAGAGGAGATAGGAGGGAAAAGAAAATGTGAATCTGAAAATAAAATTTAATTTAGAAAAGAAAGAAAGCCCACCTCTGGGTTCCCACTTGTAGTTGTAGAAATTCACTCGCAGTTATTGGCATTTGAGATCTGTTGCTATATCAGTTCAGCTCAGGAGGGAGTCAGTAGCTTAATGACAGCAGGGAAAAGGAGTAGTCTAGCCATGATGTGTATGCATTAAAGGCTGCTTTGCTGCATATGACTCTCAACCTTCTTGATGCTTTGGCTTACTCATCTGTAAAATCGGTCTAATAATATGACCAGCAGAAACATTCTTATGATTCATTAATTAATATTTTAGGGACTTCCAAAGCGAGAAGTACAATATTAAAGTTAGATCCTAGTATTAATTATCCTCTTGTGCTCAGCTAGCTATAGTAGGACATGGGTTTGTGACATGGTGGGGATGACTATTATTGTCTGTCCTTTATTCTGGAGGAGAACCATGACATCAGGAAAGTGATGCCGTGATATACAAATGAATTGAATTTAAGTGATGGAGGCTGTGCAAAGTCACCAGTCTCACTTTCTCCTCTGGAGCCATTTGGGTCCAGTGGCCAGATATAGATCAAGATTACTGAGTTGATTTTATGAAATAAGGGAATGTAAGAGGCCGATCCATTTAGAGCAGAGATGTTCAGAAAATCATTCATTTAACCACACTTATAGTACTGTGATAGCGGTATGAGGGCTGAAGAAGTCAGTTCACTATCTCAACATGTGTTTATTATACACCATCAGTGTATCAGGAACTGTGCTAGATGCTGTGGACATGAAGGTAAAAGGGAAATTGTACTTGCTTCCAAAGAGTTTATGTTCTGCTGTAGAGGCAGTATGTACAGAGAAGAGAAAATATAAAAAAATACATATCCCAAATACAAAGCCATATCAGGGAGAGGAGAGCACTAAAAACTGGAGACTTGGGGAAAGATTTGTTGTAGAAGGCCCTTAAGTTGAGTCTTTGAAGGAGTTGTGACTTTCTAGAGGCAGAGGAGAGAAGGGAGGACATTCCGGTTTGGAGGGGGTGAACAGCTTGTCCATCAGCACACAGGTGGAATGTGGGGTTCATAACCCCTCATCCCTCATACCTGGAAGGGACTTCAATTCAGTACTGAAGCATTAAACTAAATCCTGGCTTGTTTTCCATTAAAATGAAGTCAATGTTCTGAGAAGTGGCATGATGTCTTCAGTACACTTCTAGAGTGGAAGTGACCTACCCAAGGTCATCCACCCAGTCTTGCCAGAGGTACAATTTTGAACCCAGGTCCCCCTGACTGTAAAGTCAGTTCTGTATTCACACACACCATTGCCTCTTATATGCCTTATCACCAAGCATTTAATTGATTTTAAATCCATCGCATAGCCTGTCCTAATTCTGAGTCTCTGCTTGTAAGACGGAAAAAGGAATTTCTCTTCTGCATTAGAAGCTTGTCCAAATCCTTTTTCTGGTTGCAACCTGATATGACTTGTTCCTTCTCTCCTTTGTCATCAGAACCTTTTGTTATTCAGTCATTTTTTCAGTGTGTCTGACTCTTTGTGACCGCATTTGCAGTTTTCTTGGCAAAGATACTGGAGTGGTTTGCCATTTCCTTCCCCTGCTCATTTTACATGTGAGGAATTGAGGCAAACAAGGTTAAGTGACCTGCCCAGGGTCACACAACTAGGAAGTGTCTGAGAACAGTTTGAATTGAGGAAGATGAGTCTTCCTGACTCCTGGTCTGGCACACCACTTCACCACTTAGCTTCCTCTTAGCACCAAGTTCAGCAAGCATTTATTAAGTGCCTACTGTGTGTCAAGCAGCAGGAACACAAAGAAAATTTTGAAAACCAACCTCTTTCCTCAAGAAACTTACACATTTGGGGAGAAGGGATTGTAGGATCAGAGAAAGAGATCTTAGAGGATTGCCAGAGACTGTTTAGTCCAACTCTCAAATTTTACATACAATGTATTTGAAACCCAGGAAGCTGAAATGACTCAACCAAGGTCACACAGGTAGTAAGTCATAGAAGTAAGCTTCATCTCCAAGTCAGAGCCTTTTCTGGTGTACAGACCTGTAAATGCTAAGCAGATATACAAAGACTCTGAAAGCAAAGTCAAAAGGGAGAAAGTTCTAGCTAATGGGAGGATCAGATTAGAAACCACTAGATTATAGGCATCTTGAGGATTAAACCATACTGTTAAAAAAAAAAGTCTTTGAATCATCAGTATCAAGCAATGCCTAATAATTGTGTTGAATTAAATCAAAAGGTTTCCCAGTTGCAGCAGGTTTTCCCTCTACCAGTTCACCCCCTAATAATTCTTATAATCTGAATTCCATCTCTCCTTAGGAAAACCACTATTAAATGTCAATGATGACCTGCTTCTTGTCACATCCTTTTACTTTGACTCCCTCCTTCTTCTCTCTGACCTTTCTTGATATTCCTTGTTCATTTGGATTCTGCATCTTCCAGCCTCACTTTTCCCCCAGCTCCTCATCCTCTTTTTTTCTACATTTAACAAATATGAGGTCCCTGCTTTGAAGACACAGAGACAAAACCCAAAGCAATCCCTGCTTTCAAGAAGCTTACGTTGCTTTCCTGTTCTATTCCTTTCCCTGACTTTTCTGCCTTTCTTCTTTCCCAGAGGTTTTGTTTTCTTGCTGGAGGGAGAGGAGGAGAGTGGATCTGAAAATAAATTGTGAAAATTATGTAAGTTCCACAGGATTCTGTCCTCAGCATTGTATTCTTCTGTGAAATATGAGATGAAGCATTCATCTCAGCTAGTAGCTTTTGTTGTCGATTCAGATTGTTTTTGTTTGGTTGTTTGGGCTACAATAGACTCTTTGTGACCCGATTTGGAGATTTCTTGGCAGAAATACTTGACTGGTTCTCCATTTCCTTCTCCAGTTTACAGATGAGGAAACTGAGGCAGGAAGCAGTGAAGTGACTTTCCTGGAGTCACACAGCAATGAATGTCTGAGGCTAAATTTGAACTCAGGTCTTCTTGATTCCAGGTTCAGCACTCTATTCATTGTGCCACCTACCTTCCCTCAATCCAAATTATCAACCCCCAACTCTGTATACCTGATACCCAAAAGAGAGAGTGGAGGATAGTAGGTCACAGAAAAGGAAATTGAAGCAGAGAGAATTATTGTAAGTGACTTGTTCAGAATCATATCTGAGGTCCCTTCAATAACTCTAGTTCTCTGAACCTGTGAGCCAGGAAGAAATGAGCTCCAAATTTGCCTCAAACATGTCTAGCTATATGACCCTGAGCAAGTCACTTAAAATAATTCTCTGCCTCAATTTCCTCTTCTGTAAAATAAGATTGATAATAGCAACAACTCCATGGAGTTATGCTGAAGCCCAAGTGTGGAACATTCAAAGAGTTTTGCAAACATCAAAATTTAATATAAATGTTGTCATTATTAAGAGAGAACAGCTTATCTGAACTTTGCATCTCCCCCAGAGCCCAGCTCGAGTTCTTCCCACTTCATAAATGTCTGTTGAATGAATAAAAGTATGCTCTCACAAATAGCCTCCTTGCCCTGTGGAACATGTTGGTTTGGAGCCAGCATTTTTACACACACACACACGCATGCACGCATGTACACACGCATGCATGCTGGCAGTAGCGTGTATGTCAGTACAATTCTGGTGGATGGTATGAAGATGGTAGTCACATTGTGTCCTTCCTGTATGTCAGAAAGAGAAGTCACTCTCGCCCTCTGTGGCAAGCCTGAGTTAACCTATAGTCTAATCATATCTGCCGTAAAGTGAAAATTTCTTACTAAGCTTTCCAGATGTTTTTTATTCCTTTTTGTCCACAAGATATTGAGGCTTAGGATTTACCACCATGCTCATGGAGCCTTGAAAGGTTATCTAGGCCCATTGTCCTGCCTGTAGACAGGATTACCCCCTAAGCTACCCCCCGCAATGCTTGGGTTGTGTGTTGCAATGGTGCAGCATAGGTTCTCTTACTCTTTAGGAATTGATACTTGAAAATAAAATTGGGGGGAAAAACTAATGGAACTAAAGAATGTGCTTTCCTTAGTCATAAAAGAGAGTTATAAAAAGAGGAATATAAAGGAAAACTTGACCAATTTAGGAAGTCTGCATATCGGGCCAAGCCCTTTGCTGAAAGTGGGATCTCCATTCTCATGCTTTCTAAAGCACTCTCTCAAGTCAAGGTAAGTGGCTGTTGTTCGGTCATTTCAGCCATGCCCAACTCTTTGTGACCCCTTTTGGGGTTTTCTTGGCAAAGAAGCTGGGGTGGTTTGGTATTTCCTTTTCCAGCTCACATTACAGATGAGGGAACTGAAGCACACAGGGTTAAGTGCCCAGGGTAAACCAGTTAGCAAGAGTCTGAGGTTAGATTTGAACTCATGAAGATGAGTCTTCCTGACTCCAGACCCAACACTCTATCCACTATAGTGCCTAGCTGCTCCAAGTGTATACTGTGTGTCAGGTATTAAAAAATATAGACTCCATAGCCACTTAATAAGCATTTATTAAATATTATAATATTATTATTAATTAGTATATTATCAGCAATTTTGATTAATTCCTATTATTGTCATTATTATGTGCCAGGCACTGTGCTAAGTTCTGAGGATAAAAAGAAATGTAAAAGCACTATCCTTCCTCATTGAGCTTACATTCTAATAGGAGAAACCACCAGTGCCCAGCATGGTGCTATGCACTTTTTCTGTTCTGTATTTTGAATATATGGGTATCCAGGTGGTGCCGTAGTACACAAAGCACCAGGAATACTCATCTTCCTGAATTCAAATCTGGTCTCAGACATTTAGTAGATGTGTGATTCTGGGCAAGTCACTTAATCTTATCTACCTCCATTTTTTCATCTCTAAAAATGAGCTGGAGAAGGAAATGGCAACTGGCAAACTGCTCCAGTATTTCTTCCAAGAAAACCTCAAATGTAGTCACAAAGAGGTGGACACGATTTCAACAATCCAACCATATTGGAACAATATAGAAGTTCCAGTGAGGAATCTCCTTCTTCTAGCACAGGACTTGCTTCTCTGCAACTCCTAGTTGATATGAGATACTTAATGTCAAGGGACTTATCCTAGATCACAAACAACCAATGTATTTCAGAGATAGGACTTGAATCCAGGGCTTCCTGGGTTCTGAGGCAATCCTTTCTATTATGGAGCTACCTAAACATTCTATTTTCTTTGGAGTCTAGTGCATTACTATGCCCTGGACACTTCATGAATGTTTGTAGAATTGAAAATTATTCCTGATGAATTTCAAAAAAGGGTTGCACCTTTGGCATCTTTGTCCAAATGTTTAGGAGATATTTTAAAAGGAGCTTGATGTGAAAGACAACGGGCTGTAGCATATTAAGCTACCATCTTACCGTCTGTCAGTCAATCAACAAGCTTTACTCTGCACTTATCATGTTCCAGGCACCAACCCCTACCTTCAAGGAACTTGTATTCCAATAAATTCCATTTATTAAGTGGCTAGTATGTGTCAGGCATTTTATTAGCCACTGGGGAGACAAAGACAAAATTGAAACAGTCATACATATCAGAATATCAAAATATACCAAAATTGAAACAAAACAGACATGGGGTCATTTGAGACAAAGGAATTAATATCTGGGGAAAATCAGAAAAGGTTTCTTAAGCTGAGCCCTTAAAGGAAGGAACCAAGGATCCCAAGAGTCACAGATGAGGAGATAGTATATTCTAGGAATGGGGAGAGCCACATAAAAGATATGTTTGTTGAGCTGAGCTGAATTAAACCAACATATATCTCCTTTGCTTCCATTGCACTCTTCCTGGTACTAGAGGGATTTCCTCCCAGTTGAGGGCAGATACTGGGTTATTTTCCATGCTGAAGACTGTATACCTTGCACTTAGTAGGTATTCAATCAATGTGTTATTAAATTGGATATATTTCATTTAAACTGAATCAAATCAGCATCCCTGGGGTTTGCAGATGAAAATGCCAGACAGCACAACTCCTACGCTCTCAAGGACTGGGCAAGGGTGAGCAGGAATCATGGCCAAAGCATTTGCCAGACTTCTCTGGCATCTAATCCTAAAATTCCTTAGTCTTTGGAGGTGTCTGGCAAGCTTTGTTGCATCATTCCTTCCAGAGACTGAAGGGGATTGTGGAATGAGAGGCAAATTCTGCCTGCCCAAGCTACTCTGTTAGCTAGCCCTGAGCAGGAATTCTAACAGAGGCAGTACGGTGCAGGGAAAGGTTGTTGGATTAAAAGTAAGGCACTCTGGATTTCAGTTCCAGGTTGGAAACTATAGCTGTGTGACTCTGGACTAGTCATTTGCCTTATTTGTGAAATTGCTGGTCCCCCTTCTAACTCTGCAATCAAGGCAAGCCACTTAGCTACTATGAGAACAAGTTTACCTGTCTGCTAAATGGGCAAAATAATGCCTGTGGTACTGACATCAAGAGGTTGTTATAAGGATCAAAAGAGGTGATTTATATAAAGGTCTTTGCAAATGTTAAAATGATCTAGTAATGTGAGCTCTCAACTAAGCTCCTTGAGAGCAGGATCTACTTTATTTTTATCTCTGTCTACCTAGTACTTTTCAGCAGGCACTTAAATGCTCACTGATCAATGGATTGATTAATATTGCATGTGCAACACACACACATCACACACACACACACACACACACACACACTGCCTATCTCACAAGGTTGCAGGACGGATCATGGAGCAGGGGAGAAGGCATGCTGGATTAGGATTCAAAGAATTCAATGGAACTGTCCTGGCTTTGAGCAGGGGGACAGAAAAAACAATAAGTCTACCCAGTGAAAAGAATACCATGTAGAGGCACAGTCCCTGGGTTCAAATCCTGCCTCCGACACCTTGGGCCAGTCACTTCAGTCCTCTGGGTCTCTAGTTTCCCACCTTTAATATGGAAGAGATTGGATTAGATGACCTCAGAGATCCCCTTGAACTCTAAAACTGTGCTTCTGTGCTGTAGGGAATTCACTTTGTAAACCTAAAACTTTTGGGATTTCTAGGGGGTACCAATGTACAGAGTACCATGATGGGAGTCAGAAACACTCATCTTCCTGGATTCAAATTCCCCCTCAGACATTTACTGGCTGTGTGACCCTGGGCAAGTCATTTAATCTTGTTTGCCTAAGTTTCCTCATCTGTAAAATAAGCTGGAGAAGGAAATGGCGAAACCACTCTGGCATCTTTACCAAGAAAACCCCAAAAGGTTTGGGGAAGAGTCCGACGTAACTGAACAACAAGAAATCCTAAAACTTTACAGAAATGTATATTATTGCTACAAGCTGAGAAGGCAGGTGTTGTCCTAATTTTCCCCCAAAGAGAGATGTAGTAAGATAGGAAGACCTCAAGAAGAACCTCGAAAATGATTAGGGTCAATCAACAAGGACACTGCACTAGCTCCAGGAATGCAAAGGCAAAAATAAAAATAATCCCTCCCCTCAAGGAGTGTACATTTTAATAGGGAATGTGTGTGTGTGTGTGTGTGTGTGTGTGTGAACTATGCATACAAAGTAGAGGCATGGTAATCATGGCAGTTGGGGGGTAGGAGGAGGCATTAGCTCTGAAGAGTCTCAGAAAACACCCCCAGAAGAAGCTGGAATTCTAGCAATGTGAGGCAATAGCTGTTTTGTTTGTTGTTATCATAACTGAAACTATAACTGACTTCCTTCCAGTGGGTTTCATGGAAAATGGACAAAGGTTGTACTTTCATTGAGGATTAGTTTAAATGTATTTGGCAACAGTGAGTACATGAGGCTGGAGATTCAGAGAGTCTGTATTTGAAGGTCTAGTCCAGAGGTGGACATCTTTTTCCCAGTGCCATGCCTGGTTGCCAACCTTTGCTCTTCTGGCATGCGAAGACATGGCAGCGTGGTGATGGCCTACAGATTGACTATTTCATGGTAGCAGTGAGGAGTGATATTTCCAGGCTTTCACAAGTAGAATGAAGGGGTATATATGAGCACATGAGGTAAGCATGATGTAGATGACAAGAGAGGGTCTAAGTCATTTATATCTATAGATTACATTGGAATTTTTGATACAGTGATGAGACCTGGGAACTGCCATGGAGCTATGTGCCTCCTACTTTTGTTGCATGCTAGCTATCGATAACAGATATGCAGCTTATGAAAAGCCCTCTGAGACCTAGGGCCATTTTTTTCCTACACTCTCCAAATTATCTCAAAGAATTAGACATGATAGGTAAATTTAGAGGATGTTATCCCTTTTGATCTCATTTATCTGTTACATTCTATGGATTCTATGCCATATTCAATGAATTCTCATGAGTCAGGCATATTGTCTTTTGGGTCTTAAAAGGTGTCCGAAGACAAGAGTATTTTGAACCAATGACTTGTTTCTGAAGCATTCTGCTTTCTTAAAGAGAAGTACTTAACTTCACTTATGAAGAAAAATATCCAATCTTTGAAAAAGTCCACTTACCTTATAATAGTAATAGATAACATTTATGCAGTGTCTTCTTTCTGATTGTCAGAATACTTCATTTCCATTTTCCCATTTAAGCCTTATCATAAAATGGAGAGTTAGTTATGCCCAGTGTTATCTCTGTTTACTGATATGAATGAACGAAAAAGTGTTTATCGAGTACTTTCTAGGTATCTAACACTGTGTTAAATCTTAAATACAGATACAAAGACAAGAGCAAAGACAAAACTGAACCTAAAAAGTCTATGTTGTAAGAGTATGAGACGGTGGTGCCAGGAAGGGCTATTTTGTTTGGAAATAGACTGTCAGCGAGTAGAGCTACAGGAGTAGCAGTATTGATTTGATTGAGGCTCCAGAACTAGAAGGTGGTTGAGGAGGTTGAAAGAAAAGCAGCAGAGGGTTTAAATACAGTAGCAATGCATCTGGCAAGAAGATGGCCAAGGAACAGAGTTTAAGTCTAAATATAGTAGATCCCATGAGG
Organism: Bettongia penicillata ogilbyi; assembly: GCA_023548195.1. Taxonomy (NCBI): domain Eukaryota; kingdom Metazoa; phylum Chordata; class Mammalia; order Diprotodontia; family Potoroidae; genus Bettongia; species Bettongia penicillata. The sequence continues at coordinate 8,505,688 of JAJHZJ010000595.1, forward strand.
CCCTCAGGACAGCAAGGGATCTCAGAGTTCTAGAGCTGAAAGAGTTAAACTTTGTCTGAGTCAAGGCACTAGGCACCAAGAGAGAGGATGATGATGGAGACTAGTGGAAACGAGGCTAAGAGATGAAGCTAGGATGTACCCAAGGCAGGATTTAGCTCTTGGCTCCAAATCCAGCAATCTATTCACTACATCACAGTGCCTCTCCATAAATAGTAAAATTATGACCACTTTTATGAGAATTTATACATGCCTCAGGGTGTGGTTGCTTTGACTTCAATAGCAATTAACTTAGAATTGCATCCAGAATATCAAATAATACTCTAAGACATGCTTAGTATTGGGGTTTCTCACCCTTAATCATTTTTAAAAGGAAAGTTATATATTACATATGCTGTAAATATCTTAACATTATTCTTTAAGTAAAAATGCCTGAAATTAGGAAAAATCTTTTAGCAATAAACTTTAGTATAGATTTTTCAAATAGATTTCTAGGAGACAGACCCATTCAATCACAAAAATTTTAGGACTGAGAGCAACCTGGAAATCATCATTTTATACATGAGGCAACTGATTCCTCATAGGGTGAAGAGACTCACGCAAGGGTTCAACCTAGAAGTCATCTTCAGTTCTGCACTCTTTTTCATTCCCCACTTGAGGTAGGTAGGTGCCGAGTCTTTTGTCTGCAGTACTCACTATCTCTTGTAGCCATCCCCTGTTTTCCACTGATCCCACTATTAGAACCATACCACACCAAACTACTGCAAAAACCTCTTGATTAATGTCTCGGCTTTCAGCCTTTCTACTCCATACTCCACTTAGCTGCCAGACTGGTATTGCCATGTCACATCACCATGCAAAAACCTTTAAGCTCATTATTGACAGTAGGATAAAATAGAAATTCCTCAACTCTGTTTCTGAAACCTTCTACAACCTGGCTCCCTCCCTGGTTATTTCATAGAACTCCCTTATTATATTATATATGTGTATATTATATATGTATATTATATATATTATATATATATATTAGTTCAAAGAACTCCTCTTTTCTAATCAAACTGATCTTCTAGTTAGTTATTTCTTCTATAAAATAGAGCTTTCTATCTTCCACCTCTGCTGCTTTGCATAGGTGGTATGGATTTATCTCTTCCTCACCTCCCCCTGTTACAATCCATGATTGTCCTCCAAAACAGAGCTCGGGCGCCGCTACATATGTGTGCGTTCATCCTTTGTTGCCGAAGAAGACCCTGCCATCAGAGAAATGATGACATGACTTGCACTTGACTTTGTTTTGTTTTTGAGTGAGGGAGGGAGGGCTGTGCAGGTCACCAGCCTCACTTCCCCTCCAGAGCCATCTGAATCCAGTGACCAGATGTTCATCAGGATGACTGGAGATGACCCAGGATGAGGCAGTTGGGGTTAAGTGACTTGCTCAAGGTGACACAGCTAGTGAGTGTCAAGTGTCTGAGCTGAGATTTGAACTCAGGTCCTCCTGACTCCTGCACTGGTGCTCTATCCACTGCATCACCTAGCTGCCCCTAGCTCCTACATGAATCCTTTCCTGATACCCCTGGCTGTTCAATCTCTCACTTTCTTGATGTTACTTTGTATTTCTTTGTAGATACTTTGTCTTTACTCATTACTGTAGATGATGAATTCCTCAAGTAGGAGGTAAACTTCTTGAGGGGAGGGATTTTTTGCTTGGTTGGTTGGTTCTGTGTTCCCACTGCCTGGCACAGTACATGCTAGCATTTAAAAACATTTAATGAACTGAATTGTGTGGATGACTCTCTGTAGCCTTCTGCAGTATATACTAAAAGGAGGAAAGAGGATGGTGGCAAATAAGTATTGTAGAAAGATCATGGTTAATATAATTAATATCTGCAAGGCTGGCACATAGAGAAGACATAGGAAGTCTGATTAGCATTTTCCAATTGTGTTTATCTTCTTTATTGTTCCTTTTCATCCTCCTTCCCCAGGCCATCTAAGGATCTTGGTTGGATTAGAGTTTGATGAACCCTTTAGATCAAAGCCTCCACATTTTCTTCAGTTCAATAGGCGACATGCTATAATGTTTCTTGAAGTCTGATTTTCATCTCTACAGGGTCACTCAGAATCATAGTATAACTTTAGGATTCTGCAGGCTTCATGGAAATGCTTATTACTGAATCCCTTCACTTCAGATTCTCTGTTTCTTTTGATATCAGCCCCATTGCCCAAGTCACCGTGACTCAAACCCTTAGTACTGTGTTTGACTCTCTTCCCTTCCCCTCACCTCCCACATCCAATCAGCCACCAAACCTGCAAATCTTTCCTCCGAGATTGTGACTGCATTTACCCCCTTTTTTCTTTTCTCCTGGACTCTGCTATCTTAGGCCCTAATTACCCATTCACATGGATTATTGAAAGAGCCACCGAATTGGTAATTCAGCCTCTATTTATCTCCCCTACTCCAGTATATCCCTCAAAGCACTTTCAGAGTGGATGCTAGATTTGGTCTTGGGCCCAACCATGTGGACAACATAGCACATGGATGTCACATCTGAGATTAGGTCTTCCTCTCTCATTCCCTTTCTCTCTTCTCTTGTCCTCCAACCTATCCGCAAATCAACAGGTTGTTTTTTTCTGATTTATTTGCTTATTTTTCCCAAGACAGGACCAGCCACTGTGGCTACAATTCAAACTGTTTTTCTCAGGATCATAAGGGTAACCTTGACTAGGGGGAAGGTAAAATAGACTCCCACCATGAATCCCAGCCAGCTATTAGTAGGTGTCCCATTTATACAAAATCAGAGATAATGATACCATTAACCCTTTAAAAAAAATAAATTGTATTGCAGAGTTTTGTTTTTATATCACCAAAATTTTTTAGCATCTCTGTCCCCTTCTGAGAAAGCCATCCCATATGACAAATAGTATTTCAAAGAAAATACAAGGAAAAGGAAGAAGAGGGAAAAAATCAGTAGAATCTGTCAATACATCATGAAAGTCTAAAAATGTGTGCAGTGTTCCATATCCCTGGGTCTCCCACCTCTGTAAACGAGTGGGTGGAGGTATCTTCTCTCATCCCTTTTTAGGTACTTGCTTGTTTGTAATTTTGTAGCATTCACTTTTGATTGTTTTGTGGTTATAGATGGACACAAATGAATGGAAATAAGAAAGATCAGTGAGTCAGTCAATAAGCATTTATTACATGCCTACTGTGTTTCAGGCACGGTGCTAAATTCTGGAGATATAAAAAAGGTCAAAAGACAGTCTTTGCCCTCAAGGAACTTACAACCTAATGGATAAGATAAGAAGTTAACAAATATATTAAAAGCAAGCTATATATTAGATAATATAATAAATATTATATATAAATATATAATAAAATAAATTGTCAAAAGAGGAAAACACTAAAATTAAGGGGAATTCAGAAGGGCTACCTGTAGGTGAAATTGTGTGTGATCCTCTATGCATGGATGGAATGACATAACTTCCTACTGGAATTCTTTTTTGAACAGTCACAGGCTAAGTGCTGCCATCACTGGGAAGCTCTCTTTGATCTCATAGGACCATAGGACCCACGGACCTCTCAGACAATAGCTAGTTCACTGATCTTACTTTACAGATGAAGAAACTGAGGACAAGGAGGTCAATATAAATGATTTCTCCCTTTTACATTCACCTATATCCCTTTTCTGGGATCTCAACTATGTATTTATCATACTAAATTATTTCATTTTTATCTGTGTATATAACTTATCCCACTAGCTATCTCCCTCCCTCCTTCTCTTCCTCAATCGATATGTAGAGATATGTCCTCTCTCCACATATATGTGTGTGTATACATATATGTGTATATATGTGTTTATGTATATGTACATACACATATATACACATAAACATATACACATACATATATATAAGCACTTGCATGTGCATATAAATATATATATGTGTATGTGTGTATATATATATTATATGTAGATAGATAGTGTGTGTGTATGTGTGTGTCTGTGCCTTGGAATAGAATGTCTTCCTTTTGAAATTCTTCTTTATTTAACAGTCAAAGCATAAATGCTACAACCATTATGAAGATATATATATGTATATACACATGTATGTAAATGTATGTATATAGTGTTTAAAATATTTAGTATAACATAAAGAGATCCATTTATCGTGAGAGAAGTGGCTGTTAAAGCTACCTACATATTTAAGCTATTAAAACTTAAAACTGGACTAAGACTTTTGGGATGGACTGTATATAAAAGGCAATGACTATGTCTTATTCCTTTTCTTTATTGCCGGTGCCTGGCGCTGTGAATTGTACAGAGTAGGCACTTAATTTTTTACAAATGGAATTGAAATGTTCTCCTAGGTTAACTTGTTCCAGAGAGTGACTTTAATGATAAGAAAGAACTGAGTACTTTCATACTGAATTCTGCATGGAAATAAAGAGAAAGTTTGACCTAGGAGGTCAACATGCCCTTTGGAAAGCTAATGAAATGTGGCAGCAATATGGCATTAAGATTTAAGCTAACAAATCTACAGAATTTTAGTAGTGACCAGCCATCAAAAATATTTCACAGTGGAATGTTGGGTGGAGTGTAAGACACGGTGAAGGTCTCTTCTGGTTCTCCAATTCACAAAGTAGCACAAAATACATTCTCAGGTCGCCTGGAAGGTGGTGGTAGTAGACACCTGAGGACACTATGAGGTTGCTACTGGGGGAGTTTGGCACGTCTGGCATAGAGGATTTAATGGCACTAAGCTTCCATAGGGGCAGTCAGGAGTAATGGGTGACCTATTAGATTTAGAATGGGACAGAGCTAAATTCAGATCTCATCCATTTTAGCTGTGGGATCCTAAGCAGATTACAAAGCCTCTAAATACCATAGGCTCTTCTCTTGGATGCATATACTAAGTGGAAGGAAATGTGTTGCAGAACGAAGAAACAGGATCTGAATTCAAATGATGGGTCTTGTGTTTCATCAGTTTCCTCTTCTGTAAAATCAGTAGATTGAACTTGATGACCTCTGAGATTTAAATCTCTGATCCTGAATACCCCACTGTCCTCCAAAGAAGCTCACAAAGTCTCTTTTTCAGCAGAAGTATCCTTCAAGTTAGGACTGAAAGAAAAAGAGACGCAGCTCTGCCTAGCAAGGTTGTAGCTAGGAGCTAAAGCTCAAGGGCAGCTGAATCACACGCATCTAAGAACAGGTATGGTCACATCCATGTGGACACTAAAACAGAGTGATGACTATACAATTATGAATATAGAAGCATGTGTCTTATTAGTCCTAGGGGATTAGTTTCAAGGTGGTCTCTTGTTTTCATGCTATATTGAAAAGCATGGGATAGTAGATTTAGATTGTAGATAATAACTAAAAAGGGACAGCTAGGCAATATGGTGGATAGAATGAAGGGCCAGAAGTCAGAAAAACTTTTCTTCATGAGTTCAAATATGACCTCAGACTTTTTACTAGCAATGTGACCCTGGGCAAGTCATTTAACCCTGTTTGCCACAATTTCCTTGTCTGTAAAGTGAGCTGGAGAAAGACATGGCAAACCACTCCAGTATCTTTATAAAACTAAACAAAAAAACAAAAACAAATGGGGCCATGGAGAGTCAAACACAACTGAACAACAAAAACAGTTAAAAGAAATCCTCAGGTACCTGAATTCAAGTCCATCTTTTTACAGGTAAGGAAATTGAGGCATAGAGAGTTTAGGTAACTTGCTCCAAATCGCACAGCTGGATTTGAATTTTAGTCTTCTTGAAGACACCTAACTGAATCTAAAGTGAGAGAACCTGAGTTAAATATAAACTTCACCACTTTATTAGTACCTAGGTGACCTTGCAATAGTCAATTTCCTCTATTTCACTCTCTTTATCTAGAAATAGGCTATCAGGGGTGGGGTGCCTGCTGCCTCAAGTCTACATGTGCCCCCTTAGGTCCTCAAGTGCAGCTGTTTGACTTGAATCCAAACTTCACAGAACAAATCGCCTTAATAAAAGGATTTGTTCTGTAAAACTTGGACTCAGTCAAAAGGCTACATTCAAGGACTCAGAAAGCCATATGTGGCCTTGCATGGCCATAGGTTCCCCACCCATGATAGATGATATATAAGGTTATTTCTCATTCAAAATCCACTAAATTCCTCTGCTTATTGGATTTACTTGGGATTCATAGGGCTCTTCTAAACAAGACAGCAACAACACAACAAGACAGTGTTGTGTAATGAAATGAGTGCTGGATTCAGAGCTGCAGGTCTTAAGTTCAAATACCATTTCTATCACTTACTACCTATGTTACGTTGGGCAAGATCATCTGGACCTGAATTTCATCATATATAAAATGATGAGTTGAACTAAATAACTTCTTAGGTTTCGTACAACTCTAAATCAGTGATCCCACGATCCTTATCTGAAAGTCAATCACAAATTATATTGTTTTTAGAAACCATAGGTATAAGCAATATCAGTATTAAATGCATATGCTCCAAATGTCTTAAGATCTGAATTCACAAAGAACTATTCACTGAACTGCAAGATATATGGAAAGAGACAGAAAGAAAGAAAGAGAGAAAGAAAGAGAGAGAGAGAGAAAGAAAGAAAGAAAGAAAGAAAGAAAGAAAGAAAGAAAGAAAGAAAGAAAGAAAGAAAGAAAGAAAGAAAGAAAGAAAGAAAGAGAGAAAGAGAGAGAAAGAAAGAAAGAAAGAAAGAAAGAAAGAAAGAAAGAAAGAAAGAGAGAAAGAAAGAAAGAAAGAAAAATGAAAGAAAGAATGAAGAATGAAAGAAAGAAAGAAATGAGGAAGGGAGAGAGAGAGAGAGAGAGAGAGAGAGAGAGGAGAGAGGAAGAGAAAGAGCAAGAGCCCTGGTAAGAGGCTTTGATGTTCCTCTCTCAGAGTTGGACAAAAGTAACAGAAAGGTAAACAAAATGTAAAATTATAGAGTTGGACAAATTGTTGGAGAAGTTAAAACTAAATGGTGCTTTTTGAAAGAAGCCACTAAATAATGAACATTTTGTTCAGCACATGACACTTTTGCAAAAAATTAACAATGACTGGGTGCAAGAAAATGCAAATTAAAGTCACAACAGTTTTTGTTTTAAAAAGGATCATGGAATTTTAGAGTTGAAGATGACTTCATTTAGTCCAACTAAGATGAATAACATCTGTAACATTTTGGAGCAGTTCAAACTGTTAGTTCTGGTTGTTAATCAAAAATGAACATTTCTCTGACTCCTCCACTTCTAACATCTAGGGCCTATTCTATTCCTTCTGTAGTAACAATCTTTCAAATATTTGAGTATTCCAATTATAATCCCACTAAGTCTTTTTCTTTCTAGGTTAAATATCCCTAAATTCTTCAGTAATCTTTTGACATGGCCTTAAGGACTCTCACTACCCTGATCATATTCCTGTGAACATTCTCCAACTTGTCAGCGCCTACCCCAGACTACGGTATGCAGAACTTAGCACACTATTCCAGATGTGGTCTGATCACGGCACAGTACAAAGGAACTATCAACCATGTCATTCTGGACTCTCTATATATTTCACTATAACCTAAGAGTTTTTTACAATTCAAATTTTTTTTTCAGTTCCAAGTTCTCTCCTTTCCTTCTCCCCACCGCCCACCCATTGAGAAAGCAAAATTAAAAACATTATAGTATGTGTAGACATACAAAACAAATTTCTATAATAGCAAATTCTAAGAAGAATAAATAGAAAATATGCTTCAGTCTGCATTCTGAGTTCATCAGTTCTCTCTCTGGACCTGGACAGCATGTTTCATCATAAGTCCATTGAAATTATGATTGATCATTGTATTGTTCAGGGAAACAACCTAAGGTTTTAATGATTTGTTTTAAAAGTCTGAAATATTAACTGATAAAGTTTGATACAAGAAAATATTCCATCAAAGATTCCCATGGCACTTGGTTATGAGAGGCAAAAAGATTAGTTCTCACTTACCTTTCTGAGCCAGGTAATCAACTGACATGTTCAAAAAGTTATTGTAAGAGATTGAAGAAGAGGAAGAAATTGGAGAAATGGTAGAGGCAATGAGTGTCAGTGACTCTTTCTAAAAGTTTAGAAACTAAAGGAGGACACATAAGAATTGCTTATTTGTTTGTTTTTAGGATTGGGAAGGTGAAATCTGAACTTTCCTGTAGACAGTAAAGAAAGTAGCAGAATGCCGGGGAGGGGAATGAGGTTAAGTAAGTGGCATGGTTCTGTAAGAATACAGGAGAAAATGAGATCTAGGACACAAGCAGAAGAGTGAATTTTGAAAAGGAAGTGGGTTGCTTCATCCCCTATGCCTGGAGCAAAGGAGAAAAGAATAGATTAAAAATATTAGGAGGGTTTGAAGTGTAGAACTGAAGACATGAGAAAGTTCATTACAAAAAGGTAAAAGAGAAAAGAAAACTGACCAAGTCTATTAACAACCCTGGCTACCTTTAAAGTCATAAAACATGAAGGTGAATGATAGTAGAGACATCCAGTAATTCAGGAGATGAAATCCAATAAAGGAGCCATAAACAAAATTCATGGCTTCAGATTTCTATACCCAAATCCAAAAAAAGAGTTGGTAGCAAGTAAAATGAACTTGAAATCATTTTGATAGATGATCATCAAGGAAGAAAATTTGATTTTAATTGGTCCCTAATGTTTGTTGGGATTGGATTCATGATTAAAATATAACTATGGAATGCTGTTCCTAATTGAAAATAGAACAGATGAAGGAAAGTGGGTTTATCAGCACTGTATAATATATATACATATAACACATATACATATATATGTATGTATATGTACACACACATGTACATTCATGCGAGGATGCTGAGGGGGAAACAGCATGGAGAACATTTGAGTAAATATCACTAGAGGGAGAAATGGAAGTCATATTTTTGTGGAAGTATAATTCACTTCACCTGAACAGAAGAAAATAGATTGAGTTCTAAAAAAAATGTCACAAATCTAGCTTTGGGAATGATAGAATAGTAATGCAAGACTCCAATTTTCTGGTTATCTATTGGACATCTAGATAGATGGGTAGATATAAAGATAGCTGGAAACAGATAAAATAGAACTGAAGTTAGAGTTAGGGTTAGACATCGATACAAGTAGATATTCATGTGTATTACATATGTAAATATCTAGAGTAACATATTTGTATATGAATTTATATGTGTAATAAATATATGTATGATTAAATTATAATAGGTTCTTTGCTTGCTAAATCATTTTTAAGTGGAATCACTAACCCCAAAAGATAGTAGGTATCAAAGATTTGAGAAGCACTGTGGCACAGTGGAGAGAACAACGGCTATAGAATCAGAAGACCTAGGTAGAAATTCCATCTTAGCTAATTAGACTGTAACTATGGGTTAGTCACAATCTCCCTGAGTCTCAGTTTCTTTTTGTTTGTTTTCTCAATTAACAAAATTTTATTCCCACCCCCAAAAGCCCCCACTATAAAAGAAAAAGAAAACATTTCTAATAAATATACACAATCAATTAAAACAAATTTCCCCATTGGTCATATCCAGAAATATATGTCTTATTCTCCAACTTAACTCTGTTACCTCTCTCTTAGTAGATGGGTAGAATGCCTCATCATCAAGCCTCTGGAATCATGGTTGGTCATCTAATTGATCAAAGTTCTTAAGTCTTTAAAAATTTCTGGTTCTTTTGTATAAATCATTCTCCTGGTTCTGTTCATGTCACTGCATCAGTTCATACAAGTTTTCTCTGAAAATACTCCTTTCGTAAGTTTCTTGTGCTACATTCATATACCATGGTTTGTTCAGTCATTTACTAATGAAAGGGCATACCCTTAGTTTTTTTTTTCTTTTTTTTGTCCTTACATAAATAAAAGAACTGTTTTAAATATTTTCATACCTATGGGTCATTTTTTTCTGTCTTTGTTCTCTTTGGGGAATAGATCTAGTGGTGGTATAAGATGATCAAAGAGTATGTAGTTCAGTGAATTTTTGTGTTTAGTTCCAGAATAATTTCCAAAATGACTTCAAAGTTTTAGCAATGAATCAATATGCCTTTTTTTTCCTACCGCCCTTCTAACATTTGTCATTTTTCCTTTTTTGTCATCTTTGCCAATATGGTAGGTGTAAAGTAGAACTTCAGAGTTGCCTTAATTTGCACTTCTCTAGAATATTAGCAATTTGGAACATTTTTTTACTATAGCCATTGGTAGCTTGGTTTTTCTTACTTTGAGAAAATGAAGAAGTGCCTGTTCATATACTTTGATCATTTGTGAACTGGTGAAGACCTCGATTTCTTCATCTCTAAAATGAAAGGATTGGACTAAACAGCCCTAAGGTCCTTTTCACATCTGGATTTATGATCCTGAAATGGCTAGATCACAAGTTTTTTAAGGTATAATAAAGGCAACTTCTGTGGAAATAGGCATTAAAATAAATGGATTTTGAGATTTTTTCCAAACATGAGATTCCGTAACAGAGGATCTCAGTCTCAATAAAGCAGTAAGCAGTTATTGGCTTAGGAATAGGAGGCTTATGGAGAAAGGAGAAGGTTTGAAATGGTCCCTGTGATAGAGTATGTGATACAGTAAAACAGAGATAAATCAAAGGAAAACTTTACAGCAGTGAGAGCCCAAGAGGAAGTTAAATCGCCCTTGTAATTGACACATTTCTTGGGATTTTACAACTTCCTGTTCAGCATCTCACAAGTCATGTAAGAGAAGAAGGGTGATAGGACTGACCTATTTTTTATTATTATCAGGGCATGAAAAGTAGGACATAGAGGTGAGGGATCCAAGAGTAGAGGACAGTATCATATTAAAGGAAGGAAAGTAAAATTAAGGCAGGATCTAAAGCTGAAAGAGGCAATCTTGTCTCACCCCCTCATTTTACACATGAGGAAACTGAGGGTTAGAAAGGTTATATGACTTGACCAAAATCACAGAGCTAGGATTCAAACCCAAGGGTGTAGATAGATTGGAGGAGGGGCTAGAGTTGTGGGACTTTCCCCTTGCATAAGTAAAAATAATTCATTTTTATTCATCTCTAACTGAAATAAAATATTTCCTTCTTTTGTGAATGGAAGTGATACACATTATTCTGAGAAGGGGTCCATAGGCTTCACCAGACTTCCAAAGGATCCAGTGACCCAAAGGAGATTAATTACCCCCTTATTTAAGGATATTTAGGCAATAGTGAGACTAAAAGGTCTAGAGATTGTGATCAAAGAGGATAATTTCTGAGTTTCGGATTTTGGAAATTGAAATTTTGGTTTGATGATGAAGTGTTAGGTAGAACCAGCTCTCTGAATGGCAGAAAGAGAGTACAGAATGAGTCATTGGTTTTGAGGAGCATGAGAAACTGGAAGAGAGAGATAAGGATGTTCAGAGGGTTATCAAAATAAATAATGGGGTCATCAAGAATTGGGGTGTAAAGGAAGATTGAGTCTCATTCTGAACTCCTTGAGAAAGAAGATATAGCCTTGAGGGTAGGCAAAGTCACAAAGTTCTGAGCAGACATAGGGATTCTGACAAATGGAGTAAATTTCAAAGGACAGGAGTGGATAGTTTGGTCATTTAATACATAGAAGGCTATTCTCGCTTCCTCCACTGCTATTTGGCATGTTTATTTCCTAGAGCCTAAATTATTACTATGAGAGAGAGAGAGAGAGAGAGAGAGAGAGAGAGAGAGAGAGAGAGAATGGAATTAAAGTTCATCTCTCTAGGTGTCAGTTAGTAGAGCCCTGTGGTTGGAAAGTCAACATCAGTGCTGTGTCCAGAACACTGAGAGCACCATTAGACATCCCGGTTTCTGAGGTGGTGTCATGACTGCTGTTTGAGGTGACTTGTAGTGTCAGGGATTCTCTTAGCACCGTTGTATCGATTCTGGTTCGTAAGACACCGATGCTTTTATATGGCCCAGGGAAACAGCACATGCCAAATAGCTGTAATCAGACTTTGAGAACCCAAAAGTTGTGTGTCAGCTAATCACTGGTTGGTGGGAATTGACACTGTTCCATAAACCTTGGGTTTGATTTGTGGCTTTTTTGGTCCAGATCTATGATTTCATTAGTGCAGAAAATTGTCATGACCAATGCAGATAATCAACCATTCAACAGCTTAGAGTGGGAGAGAGTAAGAGGAAGCACTGAGTAGATTCTGGGTGTCAAACTTAAATAGAAAAGGGAACCACCAAACTATAAGGATCCCTGAGGGCCAGCAGCATGGGGACTGAGAAAACCACATATTAACATTATCCATATTTCATTGTATTTTCTTTTTATTTTGTTAGATATTTGCTGCTTATATTTTAATCTGGTTCCAGAGGCACTTTGGTGTTTGACACTTCTGCTGAAGTACATGGAATGACAAATCTGAATTCAAATCCTAACTATGACACTAGCAACTGATCAAACAGCCCCACCTTGCTGACCTCAGTTTTCTCATCTCCAAAATGAGGGTGTGGGATTCAGTGGGCTCTAACATCCCTTCCAGGGCTCATCATAAGATCTTACATGTGTTGAAATTTCTAAGGCCATAAGAATTTAAGTGGCTTGTATCCATGAGTCCTATGTACCAGACTGGGTGTCTATCTAGGATCTCATGGTGTATGGCCAAAATAATAGCCTTTGAAGTTATTTTATGTCCATTTTGTATGAGATCCAGGATCATATGGAGGAAAGAGGGCTAGTTGTGGGGTTAGGAAGACCTGGGTTCCAATCTTGACTTATATACCAATGATTTGACCTTGGTGAAATCCCTTAATTCCTCAATTTTAGACCAGTGGTTCTTCTTAAAATGTCACCAAGGGATCCCTGATGTTCTCTTTTACCTTTTGGGGATCCATGAGATCAGAACTATTTTCATACTTATGAATTCTTTGTCTATTAAAATTATCCTCCCTTTTCCAACCACATATCTGTGTGAAGCCAGATTTTCTTCATATGTTTCAAACAAAATAATATATCAGAACAGACTGGATACAGAAGCAGCTATGTGGATGCAGCTGTCTCTAATGTCTAAGCCAGACATTAAAGAGATTTGCAAAAATATATGCAATGGTGTATTCTTATTAATATTTTTTGTTTTGGGAAATATAGTTTTTCATGAAAATATGATAATATATATTTACTATTTCAAATGAACTTTTTTATGTTTAATGTTTTAATTTCTTATATGGGAAACATTGATAGATATAACCCTTATAAAAATATCTTGGGAGGGAAGGAATATCATCAATAATTTTAAGAGCGTAAAGGAGTCCTGAGACCAAAAAGCTTGAGAGCCCCTGTGTAGGCTCACTATGAGTATTACAGAGCAAGTTGTAACCTGCATAGAGAGAAAGAATCACCTTCAGGAGCTTCTTGTATCCATAAAATGAAAGGTCTGACTGGGCAGGTGATATGTGTGTGTGTGTGTGTGTGTGTGTGTGTGTGTATATATATATATATGTGTGTGTGTGTGTGTGTGTGTATATATATATATATATATATATGTGTGTGTGTGTGTGTGTGTATATATATGTGTGTGTGTGTGTGTATATATATGTGTGTGTGTGTGTGTGTGTGTATATATATATGTGTGTGTGTATATATATATATGTGTGTGTGTGTGTGTGTGTGTATATATATGTGTGTGTGTATTTATGTGTATATATCTGTACACATATATATTTGCTCACACATGTATATATTTGTACATGTGGGTATAATTAAAACTGATAAAATTTTATATATGTACTGATTCATTTAAAATAATATATGCATATATTAACATATATGCATACATTTGTGTATGTATTCATAAATTACTTTAATAAAGAAATACACATTTATAAATTTTGTTTTAATATTAATATTTAATATTATTTTAATATTCAATTATTTATTATATTGAGGTGCACTGCACATGTACATACGTATATTCACATATACACATATGCATATATGTATACATTGCTCATCCATGTATGTATGCATGCACATATATATATGTTATCTGCATGCCTATTTTTTTCTGCTCTGTTCACCCCACTCTTCCCTCCTTCTGGAATGTAAGTCAAAGTCTTTTTTTCTTTCCTATTAATAATTTTAAAATATTTTTCCAATTATGAAACATTTATTTTCTGTCCCTCCCACCTTCCCTCCCCCACTGAGCAGGAAAGAAAAGAAAAGAAACCTTTATAATAAATAGGCATAGTTTGTCTTTGTACCCCGGAACCTAGCATGCCACCTTGGCACATAGCAGAGACATAAATAACACTTGCTCAATTGAATCACTTACGTTTCTGTCTTTTCTATGAGTCAAATTGCTTTCCTCCCAACAGCCCTGTGAGATTGGATGAAATGACCCCTGGGGGCCCTTCTATTTCCAAATTTCAGTTTTAGCTTCTGCGAGGTTTTCCCAGTCCTCATTAATGTTAGTGCCTTGGCCCTGGGAAAACCCCCAATTTCTCCTATAATATATCTTATTTATACATAGTTGTCTTCCTGTCTTCCCTGTCTACCCTTCACTCCTTTAGACTGGAAGCTCTTTGAGAGCAGGTAGTTGCTTTCTTTGTGCCTCTAGCATTTAGCACCATGCCTGACCCTTAGGGTAGCCACCTTTAATGCTTATTAACTTGTCTTCCAAATCTGTGATCCAACACAATCATTTAGATATGACTTACTGTCCCCATTGTAGACATGAGGATAGTTGAGGTGCTGCAAAGTAAAGAGAATTGCCCACCGTTGCACTTACGTATCATGGAAGCCTTTGCTTAAATCTAGGTCATGTGTGATTCTGAATATGGTCACCATTCCACCATCCCATGCAGTAACAAGCAAATATTTTTATGAGATCCTTGTTGCTCTTGTCACCGTGGTGGGAAGAGGCAGGAGGAGGGCCAGCAGAGGATTTTAAAAATAAATTTTAAGGCCATAAAAATGGTAACAAGAGTCCTACTCCAGTCTTGGTCCAGACTTAAACAGAACTTCCTTCAAACCCCAGGGAAGAAAGCACAGACAAGTGACTTATCTACCACAGACAGCAACAGCTGCTGCAGCCAAGCCAAGTGGATTCTTCTCTCCACCCCCAGCTCTGATGCTTTTAAACACACAGCATGAAAATTAGCAGACACCGCTTTTGGTTGCTGTGGTCTAGGGACATGCTGTTTTGCCAGAACACTTTTTATGTACCATTAGTGATTATAAAGAAGGAGACAGGTGGCTCCGACTTAGTCAAGGTAGGTTCAGGTTTCTCCTCTGCTACCATCCCTGGGCCTTGGATTATTCATCCATATAATGAGGGAGTCAGACTAAATGGCCTTTGAGGACCCTTCTGGCCACATCTGAAAAATGTGAATGCTGATTTCTGTTTTCTAGAGAAGATTTCTCAATCTTTAATCCCATGTAGGCTCTGAGACTTGCTTCCAAATCTGGGACCAAACACTGGGAAGCATGGGAACTTATTGGATGTTTTAAGACCAAGATCATTTTCCACCAAGTCTTCTTCCTCCAGACTAATCACTCTCAGATGCTCCAAATGATCCTTGCATAGTATGATCCCAAGTCCCCTGAATGGGTCTCTAGACCCCCTCCTCATTTTACAGATGAAAAATGTGAGAGTCAGAAAGGCTAAATGATATGCCCAGACCTGTGAGGACTGATGGGGAGGTAACTGGAGGCACAGTTTATCAGTAGGATGGTGGAACGGTAGCCCATAGGATTCAATAAGAATCGAATGAGACGCTAAACATAAAGAATATAAAACATAAATGTGAATTATCAACACTATTATCTATCATTTTTATTTTAGTTATTATTAGCATGGCTGCTTTGAAGAGGAGGCTGGATGAATGAATAAAGTATTTATTAAGCACTTACAGTTTAAAGAGCACTGTGCTCAGCATTGAGGATACAAATAAAAAAGGAAAGAGCCTCTACTCTCAAAGAGTTTTACAATGGGGAGCCAACACATGGCAGTTTTCAACTGTAAATCAGACAGAAACATCCTACGGTCCTTAGGGTATAGCAATAAGTTCCATGTTGACATATCTTCAGGGATGAACCTGTAACATGACTTTGTTTTTCTTAGAAATGCCATGTACAAAGAACTGGAAACAAAGTGGGTGCTCAATGACTAGAGAAATTATAGTTTAGGACTGCACTGTGATATTGTTGTACTTAAAGAAGTGGCAAATATGAAGAATCCAGAAGCACCTGGAAAGACTTTTATGAACTGATACAGAATGAAGTAAGCAGGACAAGGAAGGCAATTTACAAAGGGTTGTTACTGTTGATCCTTCATTCTCTAAGAGAACCGTATCATCAAGAAGGGGATGCAATGACTTACAAGTGAATTGGATTTAAGTGAGGCAGGGCTATGCAGAGTCACCAGCTTCACTTTCACCTCTGGAGTCATTGGGTCCAGTGACAAGAAATAGATCAGGATGACTGGAGATGGCCCCATATGCAGGGGGAGACTTTGGTCTTTTAAAGCTAAGGTCTTTCCAAGTTCTCATTTAGACTGAGACAATACCCATTCATTGATTAAGGCTAGGTAAGAAATGAACCAAGGAATGGTCCCTTTTACCTACCTAATTCAAAAAAATCTGTCTTGGAGGGGAAGACCCTCAGGATTTCTAGCTAAAACAGAAGCAATTACTATTTACATTTACTCTGACCCATCCAGACCCAAACAACAAAATGAGTACAGTAATTGAAAGAAAAATAGCACTGACAAACCATGGGGAGCAGCTAAGTGGTGCAGTGGACAGAGCATTGTCCCTGGAGGCAGGAGGACCTGAGTTCAAACGTGGCCTCAGACATTTATTAGATATGGGACCCTGGGTAAGTCACTTAATCCCCAGTGCAGAGAGAGAGAGACAGAGACAGAGACAGAGAGAGACAGAGAGAGACAGAGACAGAGACAGAGACAGAGACAGAGAGAGAGAGGAGAGAAGGATTCTCTGATCAATGCAGTGACCAATGGTGGCTTCAGCGAACTATTAGTGAGACACATCTTCTGTCTCTCAGATTGATTTGGTTTTTGTTATAGTTAAGGTTCTTTTAGGGGCAAGGGGAATCACTGAAGAGCAACCAAGATGGGAAAAAGAACATTAAAAATATTTCTTTATATGTTAAATCAAGAAAGAAACACCTTGAACCAAGAGGAAAGAATGGTGATAGGGAGATCAATGGTTAGAGTAGTTATGATACTTAAGAGACAGCATCGGCACATCATAGAAGAAACCTTAGAAGTCATGGTAAGAAATGAGCATTAGGACTTTGAAAAGGCTTGAAAGAAAAGTGAAAGGAATTTGGCCATATTCGGGGGAAGGGGTGACAGATGAAACCTAAGAACCAAAAATTTTAATAGGCTGTGATATTTGAGAGAGATTGGAGAATTGAAATAAATATTAGAAGAAAACAATGCATAAAGCAGTAGAGAACTTTAGCTGGAGGTTGGGAAGAATGTTTGCTCATGGCCCAAGTGCTGTTCACGTCTCTCTAATACTATCCCCTAGACTCAGTCCCATCTACCTTCAGAATGGATCACAGAATCTGGAGGCAGCATGAGATGATGGTTAGAGCACTCACTCAGATTTGGGAAGACTCAGTTTCAAATTCTGCCACAAGCACTTATTAGCTGTGTGATGCTCCGGGCCTCAGTTTTCTCATCTGTAAAATGGGGGTAATAATATCGCCTATCTGATAAAGTTGTTTCAAGGATCAAATGAGGTAGTGCATGTAAAGTGCTTTATAACTCTTAAAGAACACTATAAATGCTAAGGGGGGAGGGGGACTGGTTAGACTCAAGTATGGTCCAGCTCAGAGAACACTCACTGACTTTGAGTCAAAGGCTCTGGGTTTATGTACTCACTGACTTTGATCAGTGACCTTGGTCAGTTCACTCCTTCAGTCTCATTATCCTCATCTAGACAATGAGAGGGCTTGATCTAAGAACCTATAAAGTCCCCGTCAACTCTAAATTTGTAATGGGGAGAGAGGTTGGGTCCTTCATTCTTAAAGAGGACCACAACATTGACTCAGAGCCAGAAGGGTCCTCCAAAGTCTTTGTCTCCAATTCCTCGTTTAAGAGATGATAAAACTGACTCAGAGAGGTTATGTTAGTTAGAATGGTAGCATCACAGATTCAGAGCTTGGGGATCCTCTCTTAGAGACATGGAATCCAACTCCTTTATTTTACAAATGAGGAAACTGAGGCAGAGAGTGGTTACATGATTTACCTCTTGTCACACAGGAAATGTCTGAGGCAGAATTTGAATTTAGGTCTTACTGAGTCTCACTCCAATGCTCTGTCCATTGTACCACCCCAGTTCCCTCCTACAGTGGAATCATAGTTCCATGAACTCAACATTCCTTTGAAAGATCCATCAAAATGATCATCATTTCCTTCATATCCTTTCTTCCACAGCTTTACTGTGGCTTCCTTTCTTAAGTTACTTTCTTCTAACCATATTTTTCCTTCCTGAAAGTTCATCTCCACCTACAAATCCATCTTTCTTTCTCTTTCTACCTTGCTTTCTTTCTTCCAAAGTCTCCTTCCCACTCCTGAGCTCTCTCTCCCCCACTTTTCACCTGGGACTCAAAATTACCCCCATTCCAAAACCTTCCAAGAGGCCCACATGTCACCTCCTCCTCCCAGCCCCAACACCGGTGGCTGTTCAGTGAGGTGGCTCCCACCACCATCCTCTGTTTCCATGGAAACCCACAGGCACTGCTGGAAAGAGAGGCAGCCAGAGAGTTCAGTCATTCGCTGGCCAGAATGTAGGAGGGAGAATGGAAGCAGCTGGGGTGAGGAAGGGGGAGGCAGAAAGGAGGAGAGACTTTCTGCAAAGCCCAGGAGCAGGGGCTGAGTAGACCCAAAGCGAGATAGATTCCTTCTCCCCAAGGTGGAGGGAGGAAAGAAGAGAGGGAGAAAGAGAGGGGAAATGGAGAGAGAGAGAAAGAGAGAGAGGGAGGGAGAGAGAGAGAGAGAGAGAGAGAGAGAGAGAGGGAGAGAGAGAGACAGAGAGGGAGAGAGAGAGAGACAGAGAGAGAGAGAGAAAGAGAGAGAGAGACAGAGAGAGAGACAGAGAGGGAGAGAGAGAGAGGGAGAGAGAGAGGGAGAGAGAGAGAGAAAGGGAGAGAGAGAGACAGAGAGAGAGAGGGAGAGAGAAAGAGAGAGAGAGAGAGGGAGAGAGAGAGAGAGAGAGAGAGAGAGAGAGAGAGAGAGAGAGAGAAAGCTGGGCTAGAATAGCAGCTGTGTCCCTCTACTGGGAAACAGCAAGAGGCTGAGTGGGAGGTCTCCTGTGGTGATGGGACCTGGTTCCCAGTCTCCTTGTATTCTGTCCTTAATTTGCCACTGAGGAAGTTAACTTTAGGCAGCTGAGAAAAGAAGGAAAGAGAAGGTAGGGGGAGGGGCAGGGAGGGAGATCATCATAGAAAGTAAATATCTTCCCATCTAAATGAAGTAATGGGATAATTCAGAGTCTCAGAAGATGGTACAGCAGGGAGAAATGAACTATGTCTAATGAAAACTTCCAGCTAAATATTAAGGAGAGTGTTTTACAATAATGGAAGACTTGACTATCTCTCTTCTCAGGAGAGCCAAGTCAGCCCTTGCTCATTCAATAAACATTTATTAAGTGCTCACTATGTGCTAAGCACTATACGAAGTTTTCAAGATGCAAACACAAAAAGACAGTCCTGCCCTCAAGGAGCTCTAAATCTAAGAGGGAAAGCTAATACTCCAAAGGAAAAGATGGCGGGAAGAGAGAATGTACAGGTGCAAGCATGTTCATGATTCATTCCAGTCTAAAAGAAGGTGGCCAAAAGGGAAATAAAGAGACAGTTGACCTGGAAGCCCTCTTCATATGGAAGCTTTGCAGGAGTTCTTTGCTCCTTCTTCTAATCAGAGGTACAGAGGGTACTGATGAGCGTGTGTATCAGGACTGATGAAATCTCAAAGGATGATGACTTTCCTTATGATGAAGTTAAGTGGGGGAAGGATGGAGGGAGCTGATCATTATAGTGTCCATTCCAAAGGAGTATATAGTCTAGTGGAGTAGTTTGTCATCTTAAATGCAGAATGAGGTTTATGGACTCCAAGGCATTCAGGTCTACACTGGGGTTCATAAGAATTCAAAGTTTGGAAAGGACCCAAGTAGCTAAGAGTCCAATTCATTCCCAGGAAAAGAATCCACATTGTAACGCACCCCACAAATGATCATCCACATCCCTAGGCAGCCCCTTCCACTTCTGGGGAGATGTAATTATTAGAATATTACTGTTGTTTTCTAAACTCAAATCCAAATTGACCTCCTTGAACTCTGCTCTTGCCCTATGAAGGCAAATAGAACCAGTCTAAAGCTTAGCCATTCAAATGCCTGAAGGCAGCTCTCAAAACTCAACTGAGTTTTCCTTTCTCCAGGCTAAACATCCCTGGCTCCTTCAACCAGTCTGCATATTACATGTACTCAAGGTCCATCATCATTCTGGATACCCTTCTCTTGACTTGTTTCAATTTATCAATAGCCTTCTTAAACTGGAGTGCCCAGAATGGATCTGACAGAGACAGAGTACAGTCAAAATATCACCTCCCAGCTCCTGGAAGCTCTGCTCCTCCTAACATAGCCCAGATTTGTGTTAACTGTTTCGGCTGCCACCTCAGCCTCCTAAAACATATTGAACTTTCAGCCACAAAGACCCCCAGATGCTTTTAGAAAAACTGATGTCTGTTGGCACCTTTTATATTTGTAAAGTTATTTCTGGAGCAGATAAATTGTGTAAGATGGGAGAAGCAATTGCCTAAGCAATATATCATGGGGAAAAGATCAGAATGGAGGGTATAAGTGAGCCAGCAGCTCAACCAACCAATAATCCACATTCTTTTAAGGACTCAAGAGTAAGGATTGACTAAATACTTACTTTGTGTCCAGAGTTTCAGTGGATAGAGTGCTGGTTCTGGAATCAGGAAGACCCGAGTTCAAAGTGGCCTCAGACATTTACTAGCTCTGTGACCCTGGGCAAGTCACTTAACACTGTTTGCCTTAATCCACTGAAGAAGGAAATGGCAAACCACTCTGATGTCTTTACCAAGAAAATTCTGTGGCTAGTATGGTCCACAGGATCATGAAGAGTTGGACGTAATTGAACAGCTACAATGAGCAAGGCATTCTAATTGGTATTGGGGATACAAAGACACAAAGCCCCTGCCTTCCAGAATCTTGCAAGGAAGGAATAAGTACAATGTACTACATTAAATGCATATTCAATATGAGTCAACAGCCTGACATACCAAGGCCAAATGCTCATTTAACTCAGGTTACATAAAGAAAGATTAGTGTCTAGATTCTAGAATGAAAAAGATGGTAAGAGATGGTCACATCCTATTGGAGTATCATTTTGAGCTCTGAATATTTCATCTTAGGAGGTCTCTAGGAGGGAGGAGGGACTATAAACCATGCCATATGAATCTGCAAAATGTAAATGTTAATAAGTAGTTAACTAATTATTGACATTTCGCTAAAGCTTTAAGATTGTCAAAGCACAAAAATGATCTCTTTTGTTCCCCATAACAATTCTGTAAGGTGTGTACTACAGGTATTGTCATTATCCCCATTTTATAGGCAAGAAAATTAAGGTTTGGAGAAGGTTTACTTCACTCACCCAATTTTGCACAACTAGTTACTATTAAAGGCAAGATTTAAACTTGACCTTAGTGGACTTCAAGTCAAATGCTGGTCCCAGGTCACCAGACTGTCTTTCATTGAATAAGCTGGAAGCACCATAGTATTTTGTTGTAGCCTGTGAGCAAGGTATACTGAGGCAAAGTATACTGAATATACCCAGTTCAATGGTTGTAGGATTGCCTTAAAGGTCATTCCTCCCAACAATGCTAGCCTTAACCTATTCACCTCCTCCCATCTCATATAATTCTTATCCATATTCTCCTGTGAAACTTCTATGTCCTATGTGTACTAGGGGTTTTCATTTACTTTTTTAAACTTTTTTAGTCAGTTTTGGTTAATGACTTGCCCAGGTCACACGGCTAATAAGTCTCTGAAGCTGGATTTGAACTCAGCTCCTCCTGACTCCCGGGCCAGTGCTCTATCCCCTGCACCAGCTAACTGCTCCTCTTTGAAACATTTTTTTGGTAACAATGAAGCACTCAGACTTCCCAAGTATTCTCCCTTATTCCAAATACGTTGGCCAACTTACCTCCTCTCAGAGTCTACCGTTTCTCAAATGATGTCTTTTTTGGATCATATTACCCATAATTTTCATTCATGATAATATGGGCAAATTAGAAAATGAATGGACCCAATTTAACATAGGATTATAAATTTATCAATTAACCAATGAATAAGAGCATACTATGTGCCAGACTCCATGGGCACCGGGGTCTAAATTTTAACATGAGATTATAGCTCTACCAGTCAGTCAATTGGTAAGCATATGTAAAGTGCAATCTGCTAAGATACAAAATAGGGATTTGTTCTTGTTTAGTTATTTCAGTTGTGTCCAATTCTTCATGACCTCATCTAGGGTTTTCTTGGCAGAGATACAGGAGAGGTTTGCCATTTCCTTCTCCAGGTCATTTCATAGATAAGGAAACGGAGGCAAACAAGATTAAGTGACTTGTTCAGGATCACACAACTAGTATCTGAGGCCAGATTTGAACCCAGGAAAATGAGTTTTCCTGATTTCAGGTTTGACCCTCTATTTATAATGCTTGACCTCAAGGAGCTTATGGATTATCAATTTGGAAGATTAAAAGAAGTGGGCCTGGAAGTGCCTGAGTCTTTATAGGATCATAAGAGCACAGATTTAGAGATGGTCATCTAGTACAGCCCTGCTGTGGGACAAATGAGGATACTAAGGCCCCAAAAGTCGGGTGATTCATCCAATGCTACACAGGAAATACTGAGCAGGGGTGAGATCTGAACCCAGCTCCACTGAATCCAAAACCAGTATTCTTTTCAGAGTCCCATGTTCCTTCCATCAGTATGTGACCAGGGAATGGTCCTTGTACAGATGTCCCCAGAGTGCTAGTTATATTTTAAGTTTTAATAGCTGTCAACAGCTTAAGATTTCTCAAAGACTTTTGGAACATCCTATGTAGAGCTGGTTTAGCTTCAAGCTAGCATCACCTTGAAGCATAAAACTCACCCACAGACTGAAAAATGTAAATAATGCAGGGATGTAAGGCCCAGACCAGCTGAATGGGTGTTTATGGATTTTAACATTCTCAATCAGGAAAGCAGGAAGACCAGCTATGGTTAGGAGCATGATAATTTTATTTCTCAGGAAACTCAGCTGCTCACTCAGCTTTGGTCAGAGGCCAGGTTTCCCATAGTGTCTTCCCTCTGACCTCTTGCCCACAAGGGTGGACTGGACTCTGATAGCCCCTTAAAAGGTGACTGTACTACCAGACTGCATACAGGGTTATCACCAGTTTTCTTGACTCACGTCTTTGTCACTGGACTCTGATGACTCTGGAGGAGAGAGCGAGACTGAGACTCTGCCCGGCCCTGCCTCAGTTCAGTCCACTTACAAGTCAAGACATCACCTTCCTGGTGTCATTGGCCCTCTTTGAGAATGAAAGAGAAAAGCAACATAATGAATACCACGGAAAGGTTGCCACTGTCTCACTGTGAGTGAGCCACCCTTCACTGAGTGAATGGACTTGGGCAAATGGAAAAGTCCCAGAGAGTTGCTATGTGCCAAGAGTCCTGGATCTGCCATTCCCTGGGGGAAAATAAGGGGAACATCAAGTAGAAAAAATTCAAGGATAAAGATAAGGAGAAATCATGGAACTAATTAAGTGAAAAAATCAGGACACTTCCCTTGTAAAAAAGGACCCTGACTCTGTGTCGAGCTCAGAATCTTAGTTCTTCTATTAATTCCCTGTATGATTGCGGACCAGTCTGTTACATCTTTGGCCTTCAGTTTCCCCCTCTACATAAAAATTGAAGGAAGGGAACTAGATAACTGACCTCTGAGGTCTCTTCAAGCTCCAGGTCTATGATTCTCTGAGTCTGAGGAAGTGGAGCCTACCTGGGAAAAGAAACTTCAAGTGGTTCAGGTGACAAAGTGGTGCCTGCTGGCAGAACAAGTTCCTTCCTTATCCCCATTCTTGACACAGTCTACCCCCGTCCCCACCAGAGTAAAAGAATTATGAGCTTTGGGCTTTGTAATTCATAAGATCGTCATATCCCCAGGGCTCAGCACGGTGCCTAGCACAGAGTAAACACTTAATATATGTTCATTGATTCATCAATTGATTCCTCTGTAGCTGGAAGGGACCTTGGCAGTCATCTAATCCATCACCGTTATTTTACTAGTGAGGAAACTGAGACCCGGGGGAGTGACAGGAACAGAGATTTAGAATGGGAAGAGATCTCCGAAATCATCTAGTCTAGGAGTTCTTAAACTAGGGTCCTTGAAATTTTTCAGAAATATATTTTGACAACCCTATTTCAATAAAATCAGTTTTCTATGTAATCTTGTATATATATCTTATTTATTTTAAAACATTATTCCAAGAAAGGGATCCATACACTTCACCAGAATGAGAAAAAGCTCTCTCCCTCTCTCCCTCTCTCTCCCTCTCTTCTCTCTCTCTCTCTCTCTCTTCCTCTCTCTCTCTCTCTGTCTCTCCCTCTCCCTCTCTCTCTCTGTATCTCTCTCTCTCTCTCTCTCTCTCTCTCTCTCTCTCTCTCTCTCTCTCTCTCTCTCTCTCTCTCTCTCTCTCTCTCTCACACACACACACACACAGGTTCAGTCTAGATCTAGTCCAATAATATCATTTTACAGATAAGGAAAGGGAAGAGGTTAAGTGATTTGCCCAAGTCCACACAAATGATCATCTTGGTAAGAAGGGTTACATGCTGCCCTCTGTCCTCTCTCTGCTTTATCTCAAATAGACTCAGTTCAAATTCTACCTTATGCAGAGGCCTTTCCTAGCACCCTCCTTCAGTGCTAATACCTTGCCTCTGAAATTTCCTCCAATTTACCATATACATTTATATACTTACATGTATATGTATACACACACATCTTATACATGATTCATAACCAGTTGCTTACATGTTATTCTATTAGATTATAAGGTCCTTGAGGACAGAGACTGGCTTTTCTTTGTATCTCCAGTACTTAGTATGCTGGCTGCAACATAGTTGGGATGTGATAAATGCTTATGGACTTTATTAGATTTATCCTAACAGTCCATAGGCCGCCGGAAACTTCTTGTGGTTGGCAGCAAAATCCAGCTGAACATTCTGTCTCAAGTGGAAATAATGGGGACAATAAAGAAGCTTGGGCTACCTTGGGCGGGTCACTTACCCTGCTTCAATTTCTTCCTCTGTAAAATGAGAGGGTTGGTCTAGAAGGCTTCTGGGGTCCATTCTAGGTCTAGACCCAGATCTCCTGACCTTGATCCATCTAGCTGGCCAGGGAACATCCTCTTATGCCAGGTTGCTGGTTGATGTCAGCTGGAGTGGGAAAGAATCAGGTAAGCAAATTAAGTGACAAGGATTCATTGGAACCCATTAGAGAGGAACAGAAATGGCCTGGATTTCACCCAACTCCTTCAAGCACTTCATCATGATTTTACTCTAATTCTAGGCTTGAACAGAAACATTCCAGTCAAAAAGAAGGAAGTAATGATTCAAGGCTCCCTTCCCTCTGGCAACTTGTGCATGATGCCCTTATGGTCACCAAGTGCTATTAATGATGCTTCCTTTCATGTGGTAGGATGGCAAGCCTATTTATGGAGTGTTTCCAGAGATTATTCCAATCTTCAGCCAATAAATAGACTTTAAATAATTAATCCTAGAAAGCAAGAAAGTATTAGTTACCTTCTACAGATGAGGGGACAAACAGGGAGAGATTAAGTGATTTGGCCCAAGGGCCATCCAACCAAGTGGAGACAGAAGTTAAAGAATTTTCCACCTTCTCTTGGCCCAATCCAGTTTCTTCTACAGTGTTAGTTTTCAGATACTTAAAAGTAGTTTGGGAAGGCAAAACTCCAAGGAACAACTTCAAGAGAATTGGGCAGAAAGAAGTGTGATAGAATGGAAAGAAGAGTAGGTTTGAAGCCAGACCACCTGGGTTCAGATCTTACCTCTGCCACTCACTACCTGTTATATCTTGGGCAAATCACTTAATCTCCTCATGTTTCAGTTGCCTTGTGTGGAAAATGAGGGGGTTGGACCAGACCTCTGATGTCATATCTGATACTATCCAGAGCATCCCAAAAGTTTTAGTTCAGACTTAAGCCTGAACAATAAGTGAAGACTTGTAGACAGGAAGACTTGAGTTTAAAACCTGCTTCAAATACTTAGCTATGTGACCATGAGCAATCCACTTAAATTCTCTCAGCCTGCTTCTTCAACTATGAAATGAGGAATATCATTTGACTTCTTTCCCAGGGTTGTTGGGAGGACCAGAATAACACATGTGAAGCACTTTACCAACCTTGAAGTTCTCAATAAATGCCATCTATCCCTCTATTATTAGTCTATGATCATATGAAGAAGCAACTCCATCCAATAAAATAACTAGCTATTAGATTGTGAGGTCAGGGCAGAGGTTGTCTTCTGCCTCTTTTTTTGTTATCTCTAGTACTTGGGACAGTGCCTGGTGCAAGTAGGTATTTAAAAAATGATTTTTGATTGATTGATCACTGCTGTTCAGTCATTTTTCAGTCATAGCTGATTCTTTGTAATCCCATTTTGGATTTTCTTGGCAAAGATACTGGAGTGGTTTGCCGTTTCCTTCTCCAGCTCATTTATAGATGAGGAGACTGAGACAAGCAGAGTGATGTGCCCAAGGTGAGTTAGCAAATAAGTGTCCAAGACCAGATTTAAGCTCAGGAAGATGTCTTCCTGACTCCAGGCCTGGCACTCTATATACCACAATATCTAGCTGCCCAGTTGATTGATTAAACAATTCTCTGTGCAAGGACCTGGGAATGCAAAGACAAAGCACAGCATAGACCCTACCTTCAAGGAGTTTATGGTCTACTGTGATAAGACAACCCACAAACAGATACATACATACTCAATAATTTGACAATGGAGAGAGGACCAAGACTTAGGTAAAATGTAGAGCATGACATTGAACTATGTGGGGGAGCTTCTACAGGTCTGTTTTTCTACTCCACCATCTTGTCTCTGCCCCACCCCCCCAGAGCATAACATTGAGAAGAAGAAAACTTAGATTGATGTTTGGGCTCTGTAATGTACTGGGGTAACTTTAGCAAGTCATTGAAATTCTCTGGGCCTCAGTTTCCTCATCTGTAAAATAACTCGGCCTTTGAAGAGCCTTCCAACTGTAAGTCTATGATCCTCTGAAGCAGTGAAGACTTGGTTTTATAAAATGTCATTTTAAAGAAGGAAACAACCTCTGTGGTTAGAGGAGAAAGTCTACTTTGATATCCATTGCCACAAATGGGACATGAAGTAATCTCTGGAAACAGTCATAGAAAGTACTTCCAATACTGGTGAATAGGTCTTCAAGATTTCCAGTGCCCAAGTGCTCCAGCCCAAACTGTGGCAGCCACCAAGTTAGAAACTATTCTTACAAGGCATGTACGGTTTAGTGAAAAAAGCTGTGAATTTAGAATTAGACCTGATTGAAAATTCTACCTTTGTCTAAGTTTCCTAAGGGGCTGCTACGTGGGACCTGGATTAGCTTTCTTCTGCTTGATCTCAAAGATAATAACCTAGAACCTTGGGCAGAAGTTGCTTTTAAAAAGTCTAATTTAGGCTTGGGCCAGTGAGGTGGTACTGCAGTGGATAGAGCACTGGTCTTGGAATCAGGAAGACTCATCTTCTTAAGTTCCAATCTGACCTAAGATAATTACTAACTGTGTGAACCTGGGCAAGTCACTTAACTCTGTTCTTTTCAGTTTCCTCATCTGTCCAATGAGTTGCAGAAGGAAATGGCAAACCACTCTACCATCTTTGTCAAGAAAACCCAAGATGGCGTCATGAAGAGTCAGGCACTACTGAACAACATATTTAGGATTGATGCTATGAAAAACTCCTTACCAATTAGAGCTTTCCCAAAGTAGAATGTGTTGTCTCTGGAGATAATGGGCTTCTGCCTCACAGAAGTTTTTTAAGCAAAGAGTGGATGATTGCTTGTAATTGTTGTGGAGGGAGTCTTAGCTGGCTCATAGCTTCATTAGGTGAACATTCAAGTTTCTTCCAACTCTGAAAAAAAATCTATCACGTGCAATCTTGGGCAAGCCACTCTCTTTATTTCTCTGATTCTCAGGTTCCTGGTGTGTATGCTGGGAGGACTAATGCTTCCACAATCTAACTCAAAGAGTAAGAAAAGTGCTTTGCAAGCCCTTAATGTACTTTGTAAATAACAATTATCATTGTCTGATTGGTCCTTTCTAGGCATCGAACTCCAAAGAGGAAAACATTTATATTTCTGAGATAGGTCTATTATCTCCAGTGCTTTCATGGGTGAACTTTTTATAAGCCCTCTTATTCACTGATTTCCCTGCAACCATCTGCAATATTTTTTCTTTTCTTAGTACTTTTAAAACTTCGCTGTATGGGTAGATATCAAAGTACCTGGGGTAGTGAGGTGTCAGTAAGATCTGAGTTCAGATCCATCCTCAGACACTTATCTGTGTGACCTTGGGCAAGTCACTTAACCTTATTTGCCTCAGTTTCCTCATTTGTAAAATAGGGGATAAGCAAATGGCGAAACACTCCAGTCTCTTTGCCAAGAAAACCCAAAAAGGTCATGAAGAGTTAGATACAACTGAAATGACTGAACAGCATACAATCAAAATTCCCAGAGTGTCAGAGTTGAAAGAGACTTCAGAAGTAGCCTCCAACTTCAAATTAAAGGATTCTTAATATTTGTTGTGTCAATGCTATGAACTCCTTTGCAGGAAAATGCTTTTAAATGTATAAAATAAAATACTTAGGATTGCAAAGGAAACCAATTGTATTGAAATACCATCTTCAAA
The DNA here is from genome assembly GCA_023548195.1 of Bettongia penicillata ogilbyi. Taxonomy (NCBI): domain Eukaryota; kingdom Metazoa; phylum Chordata; class Mammalia; order Diprotodontia; family Potoroidae; genus Bettongia; species Bettongia penicillata. Next base: position 8,534,663 of record JAJHZJ010000595.1, read on the forward strand.
AATATTTTTTAAAAATTAGATTCACTGCCCCTAGGTTGAGAACACCTGTTCACTATAGATCCTCTTCCCAGGTCATCTTCCACAAATGATGACATGACTTCTTGAATAGCTCTAGTGACAAGCAGTTTACCCACGGCCGACACATTCAGTTCAGCTTTTCAAGTTGTTAAGTAGTCTTCTTTATGCCTCCATTCAACTTCCATCTCCTGACCTTATTTCTGCTGTCTGATCAAACAGATTTTCTTCTAATTGACAGACCTTCAGGGAGCTGAATATATGCTTTACTTTCCTCCATGTTAGGAACTAAGTTCACATGACATGATTTGGAGAAACGACTCCTTGGCTCTGTTTCCTCAACTGTAAAATGGGGATAAAAATAGTACCTGCCTCACAGGGTTATTTTAAGAATCATAAGAGATAAGAAATACTAATAACGTTGTTACTACTACTATTACCACCACCACCACTTCTACTACTGCTACACTACAATTACTACTATACTACTACTAGTAATACTATAATACTACTACCACTACCAATGCTACTACCACAACTCCTATTACTACTACTACTACCACCCCTACCACTAGTACTATGACTACTACCACTGCTGCTTCTGATGCTAACTGCTACTACTACTACTACTGTGCCGGGCACTGTACTAGGTACTGGAGACGTAATAATAGGAAAGGAACAGTCCTTGTCTATGGACAAATGTATACATAGAGGTTGATCCAAAATAGATACAAGGCAATTTTGAGGAAGGCAATAAGAGCATCTACCTAGAGGGATTCAGAAAGGCATCCTGCAGAAAGTAATACCTAAACTGAGTTTTGAAAGAAGAGGAATTTTAATAGGTAGATATCAGGAAGGTGTACATTTCTGGAATGGGTGACAACCACTACAAAGGTAGGGAGGTAGGAGAAGTATCCAGTATGAGGAATAGTAGAAAGGTCAGCTTAGAATGGTGGTCTGTAAAGTGGGTTTCCCTCTTACCTAAAACTTATTGCCCTGAATATATGCTCTACTCCAGGTGAGCTCTGACAAGGGGAGAGGATGCTGAAAGTGCCATCTCTCCTCTACTGGTCACTATGTGGCTTATCAATGTTTGGGGTTTGGGGAGGTTGCTGATTCTGGTTCCAAACTTTTAAAAAAACTGAAAGTATCACAACTGCTGGTGGCAGATTGAAAAAAAAAGAATCAAGAGTAAGAAGGGAAAGTATCTGTGTATTAAGTAAAGTTGAAAGAAGCTCAGAAAGAAATTGGATTGTTTTTCCATCTCTCCTAGTGCTTCCAGTGTGGGCTGGCTCCCACATGAAGCTTTCCCCCTCACATTCAGCATCTCAATCTCAACATGGTATTTTACAGACCAATTATTCTGTGTACTGAGGTGGGAGTTTGCCTGTAGGCTTGCTCAGGGTGCCTCAGAGGATGGATGTCGCTCAAAGAAAGTTGCTGTTTCCAGGCTCAAGAAATCACAGATCTTTATAGCAAGTATTGACAGTATGGATTGTAGGTTGTAATCATTTTCTGAGTCTGTTCATTTGTTGTTTTTATGATTGGAAGTTTCCATCACGACTTATGCTTCATTTAAATGCTCCTTCTTTTCTCATAGAAGAGTAAGACAGTGCTGGGCCCACGGAAATGTTTCTTGGGTCTCCATCTATGGTGCTTTCCCTTTTAGACAAGAAGACAAAAGATTCACCATAGCTTAGAGCTATAAGAGATTTAGAGGCCATTGCATGACAAGACTTAGGGACTCTCATATCCAACTCCCCTCATTTTGCAGATGAGAATACTTAGACCAGAAAGTAACTTCCCCAAGGGCACATGAGTAGCCAGTGGTAGAGATGGCATTTGAACCCATATCCTTTGACTCCCATACTGCCTCAACCATCTGTTGCTCTACCATCTTTATTTTAGAGATGAAGAAGAAAAGGTCCAAGAGGGAGGGGTTGCAGAATCACAGAATTTCGAGCTGGAAAGGGAACTAAGATATTATCTAGTTCAACTCTCTAATTTTACAGAGGAAGAATCTGAGACCCAGAGAGATTGAGACGTCAGGATCAAGAAAAAAATTGACACCAAAGGAGCCCATACCATAGGAGCCCTGGGATAGCATATTTAGCATAGAAAAGTAGTTTATGGGAGTAGGGGGAATGAAATGCTGTCTTCAGCTATCCCAAATATCATCTCCCCAAGTTCAAGTCTGGCCTCAGACACTTAGTATCTGTGTGAACCTGGGCAAGTCATTTAATCCATTTGCCTCAGTTTCCTCATCTGTCAAATGAGCTGGAGGAGGAAATGTCAGACTACTCTAGTATCTTTGCCAAGAAAACTCAAAATATGATCACGAAGAGTTGAATGTGACTGCAAAATTGCTGAACAACAACCAAAACCTCTCTATCAGTTAGCTGAAGCCTATAGATTCCTTTTCAGAATGTTGTTTTTTTTTTTATTTGTAAGATCATATATATAGTTACAAAGAAAACCAAATATACTAAAATACACTTATGAAAATATTTAAAAACAAATCCATGGACCCCAGATCAGAAACCACTGTGGTAGAACAATTCCATCTTAGACCAGAGACTGTATTCGCATTTCATTTTATGCCCAGCTTTTAGCATAGCTCCTGGCAAATTATAAGCACTTAATAAATGCTTACTGACTAAGTAAGCATGCTCTTATGATTTCCATATCACCAGAGGACCTCTAAACCTTCTAGAGATGTAGTAGAATTTGATCTAGGGCATATATGGAGTGAATTAGATGAAATCTGGAAACTCTTTAACTCTGGGATTAATTTTTTTTAATTCATTGCCACATTGACAAAACCAAATATACCAGTTAGGTCTTTTGCTTGCCCATGATCAGTCACTCAGTCTGTGGTCTTCTTAGTACCCCATGCTACCAACTGCTGAAAGTGTTTTTATGCAGAAGTGAATGTCTCTAGCAGGGATCTATATATTCACCTGAGTTACATCAAAATGTACATTATCTGAATGGAGTCCCCCAAAGCCCAGAAGCCCAGAACGTAGAAGATGTGCCCCTGGCAAACTTGACAATGAATTTCTCAAGCTACTCCATGAAGAAATAAATAGATAACTATTAAGGGAAGCTTCCTGGTGTTTTTTCATCCCTTCTGCATTGTCATGAGTGATTCAAGAAAGTTATCATTATTTCCTGTCTTCTATTTTGCCTTTATAGTAGTGACACCGTGTACAAAGATCAGTCCAATTTTATCTCTTTGTGCATGTAGGAAACTGTCTGGGCTGCCTTTTTAGCTTATTGTAAAGTACCATTTACTGACAAGACTTTTAATAGTGTGTTCTCTCTCACTTTCTCTTTCCCTCCACCCTCTCCTTCTCTCTCCCACTCCTTTCCTTTCTCTCACTTTCTCTCTCCTTCCATCTCTTTCCTGCTTCTCTCTTTTTTCTCTTTTCTCTCCTTCTCCTCTCTCTCTACCTCCCTGTCTCTCACTGTCTGTATCTCAAAAATGTCTTCATTCTTTCCACACACTAACACCCATCATTCTAGTTTCTCACTTAGATCGTCCTTCCTACTGCCCAACCAAAGACACTGCATAGGAGATTTATGAGATTTTTATCCTATTTAATCAGTGCCCTAGACACTAGTAAATACTATCTCACAGGATCACAGATCTAGAATGGAAAGGGACTTCAAACACTATATAGTGTCATCCCCTCATTTTACAAATTAAGAAACAGAGAACCATAGAGATTAACTGATTTGCACAAGAATACCTAAGTGGGAAGTAGAAGAATCAGATTTTGAACCCAGGAACTCTGAGTCCAAAGCCAATTTTTTTTCTACTGCCCTATGCTACCTCTAACCATGTATCACTAATTTGACCATCTGTGATCTGTAATTATACCAAATTTCTGTGTATATATGTATGTGTACACACGTGTCAATACATATGTATACACACACAGAGAGGTGGCTGTTGTTTGTCCTCCATTCTTGAAGAGAACCACATCAGGATGGTGATGCCATGACTTACAAGTGAATTGGGTTGAAGTGAGGGAAAGCCATGCGAAGTTACCAGTCTCACTCTCTCCTCTAGAGCCATCTGGGTCCAATGACAAGACACAGATCAGTATTATTGGAGATAGCCCCAGATGCAGTGGAGGACTTTGGCCTTGGCCCAGGTCTCAATTTGTCTGAGGCAATACGCATTCAGTGATTAAGGCTAGGGAAGAAATGAGACAAAGAATGTCCTCTTTTACCTAGTAAAAAAAATGAAATAAAATCAGTCACGGTTTCTGGCCAAAACAGAAATAATTGCTATTGGTACTCATTCTAAGCCATCAGAATCTAAACAATGACCAAGTGAGTTTTGGGCTAGGACCTATTGCTGTCCAATCTGTGACAGCCAGAGTGATTTGGGTTTAAGACATGTCCATAAAAAAAGAAATCGAGCCTGTAAACCCCAAGATAGAATCGAGCTAGGTTTCAGCTATCAAAATGTATATTCCTTTGGGCACAGTATCCGTAGGTAAGGGTATGATTCACTATGTGGACAGAGGGAGAGGAAGGAAGGAAGGAAGGAAGGAAGGAAGGAAGGAAGGAAGGAAGGAAGGAAGGAAGGAAGGAAGGAAGGAAGGAAGGAAGGGAGGAAGGGAGGGAGGGAGGGAGGGGCAGGAGTGAGGTGAAGGAGAGAGGAAGGAGCTGCATTGCTCAACTGGACTGGCACTGGTCCCCAGTAGTGCAGCTCCTAGTACTCACATGTTGTTGTTTATTCTCAAAGAGGACCATGATATCAGAAAAGAGATATCATGACTTACAAGTGAATTGGATGTAAGTGAGGAAGGGCTGTGCAAAGTTACCAGGCTCATTCTCTCCTCCAGAGCCATCTGTGTCCAGTGACAAGATATCGATCAGTACGACTGGAGATGGCCTTGGATGCCCCTCACGTGCAAACACAATGACTTAAGTGTTGAATAATTTTGGGGACAATATAGTCACATGGAAAATTTAGAGGTAGGACTCAGTAGTAGAAGTAGGGCTTCTTTTTTAACCCTAGAATGATGCCTGGAAGCTTTGGACCTCATTTCTTCCTTCTTCTAACATTGGTATGATAATGCACTGTCCTTATATGAAACTGACCATCATTATTTTCAATTGTTTGTTGATGACAGCTTCCCTTGGACCATTTTCCCCCAGTCCCTTTTTTATACCTATAGAACTGATGTCTGTGACATAGCTAAACAGGAAAAGGATACAGTCTTCAGTTACGTGCCTTCCAAGAGGGAGGCAGTAAACAGAACCCTAGATGTTAAGTAGAAAAGATCTGGATTCAAATACTTCCTGAGATGTTTTGTGATCTCCTGTCAAGCTACTTAACCACTCCATATCTTTAAAATTGGTATAATAATAGCATGAGAGAATGTGTATGTACAAAGCATTTTAAAGCACAATAGAAATGTCAGATGGTATTATAATTATCAACTTACAGTGTTGAGCATGCTATCTTAGCTTTATTACCAGTGAGCTCTAGACTGAGATAAGTAACCTGGAAAAGATAACAATCTTTGTTGATTTAAGCATCTAAGAAAACATCATGCCACAAGTTCTGAGAAGAGTCTTAGTTGTTATAGCAGTTCTTGAGAATTCTGCTGAGCTGGCAATATGCATTTATGGGAACATGGTTCTAGAGCCTCTCAAATGTTTATTTTTTGCCTGAAATTGATCAACATGCATGTTGCTTGTTTCTCTACTTGCTTACTGTGTTTTTGCAGCAAGGTGGATTGGGAGGTGAGGAAGTGATATTTCCAAAGGAGCATGGAAAATGCTAATTACCCTTTTCTGTATAGCATCTAGTTGGAAGGTAAATACTCATATGAGAAGTCTATGGATGGAAAACTTTTAAAAATGTGATTGGAAGAGGGGCTCTTAACTTTTTTCTGTGTCCTGGATCTCTTTGGTAGCTGGGTGAAATTATCCCTTCTTAGAATTTCATTTTTAATGCACAAAAATAAAATAAGTAGGATTACAAAAGAAGCTCTTTATGTTATAATACAGTTATCAATTTCTTAAAGTTAATACCTCCCTAAACTCTGTCAGATTAAGAAGCTCTGTCCAGGAGTCAGATTGGATTGGGTTGGGTTGGGTTGGAGTTGACTAGTAGTACCTACTAGCTTTCTGATTTGAGGGAACTTACTTGGTTTAATTCTATTCATAGCAATGAATACATCTCCAATACCTGCAATGCTCAGATCACTAAAAAACATAGGGAGATAATAAGCTTTTATCAGACCATGCAAGGACCTTGCAATTTATTAATGGAATACAATACAGAAGTATAATAGAAATAACCATAATAGAAAATATATAATAAGAAAGTAATAGCTATAGTAGAAAAATGTAATAAGTGCATCAGAAGGGTACAGATTGCTTTATGAGGTGAAAGAGGGAAAGGTCACTATCATTTGGCAAGGGAAAGAAGGTTTTAGGAAGGCTTCCTGAAGGAGGGAGCATTTCACTTGGGCTTTAAGAAATGGTAGGAAATTCACCAGGTAAAGAGAAGAAGGAGGGCATTCCTGGGAGAGGGCCCCCACTTCAACACAATGAGAAAGTACAGAGCATGTTAGCAGGATGACAAGGATGACAGTAATAAAAGCCTACATTTACATAGAGCTGTAGGGTTTGCAAAGTGCTTTAAAAATATTCTCATTTACTTCTCACAACCCTGGGAGATAGGTACTACGATTATTCCCCTTTGACATAAGAAAACTGAAACTGGGAAACAGTAAGCAGAACTCAGTGTCAGGTCTTCCTGACTTCAATGGATCACTCTGTATAGTTTGACTAGATCACAAAGGGCAATGGAAAGAAATTTGGTTTGGAGGAAGGGGAAGAATCTGTGATTTAATTGTTAGAGGGAAATTGCTAGTATTGTAACTTAACACTTGCATGTCATCATTTCTCTGATGGCATGGTCTTCTTCTTCGACAACGGACAAACACGAATTTAACACTTTCTCTGCAATTTATAGTCAAAGAGATTTGCTTAGGGAAAATGAGAAGTTATGTTACTTACCAGCAGTCACACAGCTAGAAAATTTTAGAAACAGAACTTGAAACCAGGCGTTCCTAACTGAGGCTGGCTTTCTATATACTCAGCCATGCTACCTGTTCTACGAATTGTAGGGTACCTTGAATTCTAGGCAAAAAAAGTGGCTTGAACTATATTTCCATGAATTTCCCATTTACCTATCAGAACTAGAATGGGAATGGGGGCAGAGGGAGGTGGGAAGAGAATTATCTCATAAATGTACTTCACTTAGTTCAAGCCCCTATCCCAGAAAGAAACTGGGAAACTAAAGCCAAGCCCACCCTGCTTCCCGAAATTGCAGAAACAGCATAATGGAAATAGTAAAAGCATTTAATTAAAGCAAATGTTGAATTGTAAACAGGAAAAAGGTTCTCTGAAGCATTATTCGAATGAGTGCTTTCCCTCTTCTGTAGCATAGTATGGAAAGAAATGTTCCCCATCCAGATTCCTCCCTGCAAACTGGGATATGTATAGCAACATCTTTGATCCTATAGCATTTTCTACTCATCATTCTCAGTCATTATGTGCTACTGGTATATCCAGGTAGTGATACCTTATAAGCTTAAAAGGTACAAGTCTAAAGTTTGGAAACAAGTACAGGAATGGAGGTGCAGACTTTGGAATCATCTAAATGGAAATGATAGATGAAGGCATAGGAGTCAATGCAATTTACCAAAGGGGAGAGTATTAACGAAAAGAAGAAGGGAATATCTGTATCAAAAAGTTGGGAATAAGACCAGCAATTTGTATAAGTAAAAGAGAAACAAGTTCTTATGACAAAGAGAGTGTGATCTACCTAAATACTTGGGAAAAGACAGTATCAAGGAATTATAGATAACCAAAAATGTCAGATGTTTGAGAGTAATCAGGAAAAACAAAGAAAGATGAGGGGGCAAGAGATTTGGCATTGGTGACCTTTGAGAGATGAGTTTTCATTGAGTAGGAAGGGCAGAATCCTGATAGGTAGAGGTTAAGGAGAGAGTATATGGTGAAAAATTGAGGGACCAGGTATAAACAAATTTTTCAAGAAGGCTGGAAATGAATAAGGGAAGAGATCTGATGGTAGTTGGATGTGGTAGAAGGAACTATGGATTGCTATTTTAGGATTAAACAGATCTCAACACGTCTGTGGGAAGATGGGAAGGAGCCACGAGGACATGGAGATTTAAGTTGCATAAGACAGATGATTGCAGAAGCAAGGTCCTAGAATACTTGTGAGTGAGTGGGATCCATGGTAGAATTACAGGGATTAGCTGGAGCAGGTTGTAAGGATGCGACTTTCTGCTTAAAAGAAGAGAAAGATGAAACGAGTAATCCTATCAAGACATTTTTGAGCATTTAAAGAGGGAGAACTAAAGGATTCCCGCTGGATTGCCTCAGTCTTTTCAGTGAAGTAGAAGGCTAAATCACTTGCTATAAATACTTGGATTGGTTGGGGAGGTCAGGGACTTCAGAAAAAATGGCTCTTCAATAGAATGCGAGAAGCAAAAACCAGATAGCAAGGGATGAGAGTGGGTGGCTCAGAAATAGAAGTACATGATGTGGACTGTGGCCTCAGGGCCACATGTGGCCTTCTAGGTCCTCGGGTATGGCCTTTTGACTGAGTCCAAATTTTACAGAGCAAATCCTTTTATTAAGGGGACTTGTTCTGTGAAATTTGGACTCAGTCAAAGGGCAGCACTTGAGGACCTAGAAGGGCCACATGTGGCCTTGATGTCATAGGTTCCCCACCCCTGGTGTGGATCAATGATGTCAAACTCAAATAGAAATAAATGTCTATGGGCTGCATATTGAATGCAAGGTCAACTCTCTCTGGCCTTGAATATGTGTGTGTGTGTGTGTTCGTCCTTCGTTGCCAAAGAAGACCATGCCATCAGAGAAATGATGACATGACTTACACTTGACCTTATTTTTAGTGAGGGAGGGCTGTGCAGGTCACCAGCCTTACTTCTCCTCCAGAACCATCTGAATCTAGTGACCAGGTATTCATCCGGATGACTGGAGATGACCCATGATGAGGCAGTTGGGGTTAAGTGACTTGCCCAAGATCGCACAGCTAGTGAGTGTCAAGCGTCTGAGGTGAGATATGAACTCAGGTCCTCCTGACTCCTGCACTGGTGCTCTATCCACTGCACCACCTAACTGCCCCTGGCCCTGAATACAATGACTTAGAAAAGCACAAATTAGCATAATCTGTATTATATTGTGGGCAGGTAGTATGGTGTATAGAACAGTAGGCCTGGAATCAGGAAGACTCATCTTCCTGAGTTCAAATCCAGTTTCATACTGGACAAGTCATTTAATCTTATTTACCTCAGTTTTCTCATCTGTAAAATGACCTGGAGAAAGAAATGACAAACCACTTCATTACCTCTACCAAGAAAACCCCAAATGACATCATAAGAAGTCAGACACAACTGATACAACCGAATGACAACAACAAGATAGTATATTGTATTTTTACTTATTTTGTTAAACATTCCCCAATATATTTTAATCTCATTCAACCACACTCAAGTAGCTTGTAATTGTACGAGTTTGTGCCTCTGGTGTAGACAGGATTTACTTTTTAAAATTTATTGACATGTTTGATTTTTATATTTACTTTCATTTCCCAATATGTCTTCCTTCCCCATCAACAAAACTGAATTCCTTCCAATAAAGTAGGGGGAGAAAGAGGGGGAAAAATGTTTAGTAAAACTCACCAACAAAGCTATTAAGTCTGATAGTACAGCCTATGTTACAACTCCATAGTTCCTCACTTTAGAGCTCCAGTGTATTTTCAGATTATTTTCCAGAATGGTTGAACTAATTCACAGATCCACTAACAGCATGTCAGTATGCCTGGTAGACAACATTTTTAAAAGAGGTTGGCACTGAAGGAGATAGACTTGTGAACAGTCTTTGTGGAAAATATGACAGGGGAGTCCATAGAGTAATGCAGTATGCTAGTACACCAGTAGCAACCACTTCACTGAGATTATATATCATGAGTTAAGGAAGTCATCTGGATTTTATAACTTTCTTTAGAAATGATCAGCATCCTAGTAGCAAGAATGGAAAAGTCAGATAGTAAGAGTGATCCTGGGGCAGTTGGGTGACTCACTGCATAGAACACCAGACCTGGAATCAGGAAAACCTGAGTTCAAATCTAGCTTCAAACACTTCTTAGCTGTGTGATACTGTGCAAGTCACTTAACCCTATTAAGTGAAATGATCTGGATAAGGAAATGGCAAGCCACTCCAGAATCTTTGCCAAGAACTCCTGAAATGGGGAAACAGAGGTGGACATGACTAAAATGAATGAACAGCAGGAGTTATCCAGAGGTGAAGCTCTAAGTGAAGAGTGGCAAATTGACTTTGTAAGTAAAGGACTCAAGGGTAGATAATTAAATCACTAAAGTGGAAGACTGTGGAGCCAGCATTGGATTTGGAGGTAAGTAAAGTCAAGCAGGTTAGAGAAAGGGAAAGGGAATAATAATCCTTGTCATCCATAAACATGAACCATTTAGGGTTCATCAAAACCAAGAATAAACATCCCAAGGAGGGGAATAAACAGATGTTTGGACATATACAGCCTTCACCCTGCTACAAACAAGGAAGTGTGAAGGAGAGAGAAGTATGTCAATTGTCATCCAGTTTGAGTATGATACCATAGCAAGGAGTTGGGAAGGCAGTTCAAATCCTGTCTCTGGCACCTACTACCTATATGATCTTAGGTAAGTTTCATAATATCCTTGGGCCTCAGTTCCCTCATCCATGGACTCAGAGTTAGACTAGGTGGCCTTTAGTTTCCTCAGAACTCTTGATCTATAATCCTACGAAAGGTATGAGCCAAAGAGAAGTTGAATTAATCATATGGGTAGTGAATGATAAAGTTACTGGCATGCAAGTATTGGGTTTTGAAATTGAGCATCTTTGGACTTGAGAAGAAAAGATTCAAGGAAGGACATTGTGGTTTTCTTTAGATATTTGAATAGCTCTCAGATGGAAGAGGGATCAGATTCATTCTATTCGGCAAAAAGGCAACTTTAGGCTTCGTGTCAGGACACGCTTCTTAACAATGAGAACTCTACTACAGTAGAGTAGATGACCACTGGCAGGTGATGAGTTCCCCCTTCCTTTGAGGTTTTTATGAAAGCAGAATCTAGACAAACATTTGCTGGGTGTGCTAAAATGGAAATTCCTTTTGTGTTTGGATTTAGCTTGGATAGTCACCAAAGATGCTTTCAACTCTCAGGTTCTGTAATTTGTGATTCTGTTTCACAGGCTTCCTTTCAATATCAATAGAAATCAAGCAAAATCAACGGTATGTTCCATGGACCAACTATGATGATCCTGTGTGTCTGTAGGGCCTATTGGGGTCCCTTATCCTATGGTGAATTTATAGCAGCACATGGATAAGTCATACAGGTTAAATAGACAGTCAATAAGCATTGACTATGTGCCAGGCACTATGTTAAGCACTAGGATACAAAGAAAGGCAAAAGATAGCCCATGCTCTCAAGGAGCTCACTGTCTAATAAAGGAAACAATGTGCAAGCAACTATTTATAAATGAGCTATTTGCAGATTAAATTGGAAAGTATCAACAGAAGGAAAGCTCTAGAATTAAGGAGAAATGGGAAAGGTTTCTTATAGAAAGTTGAATTTTAACTAGTACTTGGAGGAAGCCAGGAAGCAGAGATGAGGAGGGAAAGCATTCTAGTTATGGGAGACAGCCAGTGAAAATATTCTGAGTCAGAAGATGGAGTGTGTTTTTTTCATGGCAGAGCAAGGAGGCCAATATTGCTGAATCACAGACTATATTGGGGGATGTAAGGCATAAGAAAGGTTGGGGGGATGGTCAAGTTATAAAGGGCTTTGAATGTAAAACTGCATTTAATGTTTGATCCTGGAGGTAATAGGGAATTTACTGAGTGGAAGAGGGATAGAGCAACATGGTCAGATCTTCACTTTAAGCAGATCTTTTTAATGTTTAAGAGGAGGATGGACTGGAGTGGGGAAATACTTGTGGCAGGCAGAACCAGAAGACTATTGTAGTAGTCAAGGCATGAGGTGATGAGGACCTGAATCCAGGGGTTATGGCAGCATCAGGAGAGAAAAGAGGGCATTTGTGAGAGATGTTACAAAGGTAAAATCTACAGGCCTTGGCAACAGATTGGATATGGGAGAGTGAGATAGTGAAGAGTCAAGAATGACACCTACACTGAGAGCCTGGGTGACTAGGATGATGGTAGTACCCTCAACAGAAATAGGGAATTTGGGTAAAGGGAGGATTTGAGGGGGAAATCATGATTTCACTTTTAGAAATATTAATATTCTATGAGACAGCCAGTTTGAGATTAGCAGTTAGAGATATGAGAGTGGAGGTCAGGATACATAGATTTAAGAATCATCAACATGGAGGGATAATTACTTCTATTGGAGCTGATAAGATGATCAAGTAAAGTATCATAGAGGGAGAAGAGGGTCCAGGACAGAGCCCTGTGCAGTACCTATGGTCAGAATGATCTGGATGACGATCTAGCAAAGGAGACTGAGAAGGAATGGTCAGACAGTAGGAAGTAAACCAGGAGAGAGTGACGTCTCAACAATGTAGAAAAAAGAGAATATCGAGGAGAAGACAGTGATTGATAGTGTCAGAGGTCACAGAGCATTCAAGGAGAATGAGGATGGATAAAAGTCATTGGATTTGTTGAGTAAAAGATGTTATTAACTTTAGTAAGAGTACTTTGGGTTGAATGATGAAGCTGGATGCTGAATTATTGAGAATTAAGAAAAGAGGAGGTGATATCACTGGAGGGAACCATCATATATGTGAGGCTCAAATTGTATATTCATATATAGAGAGGCATATATATACACACAAAATTATGAAAGTCTTTGTAAATTTGAAGAACTACATAAATATAAGCTGTTAAGTATTACAGTCCAGATAGATTTTCATTAAGTATTGTCTCTTTTCTCTGTAGAATGGCACTGTCAAAACATTTTGGAGATACCTTGTTTTTGAGATCCAAGTTCTGGCAAGAAGGCTATGCCCTGAGTTTGGCATAACAATAATGCATTAAGCCTTGGAATGATCTCACTCTCTGGCAAATTGTACTGCTTGGACCAGCACCAGGGTTTGCTAAGGAATTTAAGTCCTCTTATTTCCCAGGGTCATCTGTTGTATGTTCACAATCTTTGTTCCTTGTCACTGACAGGTACTGCACTTATTGCCATCACAGAACTCTGGTTCTATGCCCCCACAGAGTGGCCACAACCCCCAAGACTTAAGATCATGGCGCTCAAGAACACCTGTATTTTACCAAGAAATACTAACCATGAGAACTATCTCAGTATCTCAGAATGATTGTGTTGTGGGTCAACCCCTTTCATGTACTTAAGTGGCTCCAGCCTTAGAAGCCTAAACCCCTCCTTCTTAGGAGTAGGGCTTCTGCCTGAGGGCTTCATTTTCCTTGTTCTGAAATTAATTAAACTTCTGTTTGTGTCCTGACTCTTCTGTCTCTAACCTGCTCTGTGTTATTATCATCAGCCCCAGGTTAGAGGTTGATTCCAGTCCAGTTGACAGCCCCATTATTCCAAAGAGACTTTTACCTCCTTCTTCCCATCATGTAGCTCCTGGAGGTGGTTGTTTTAGTGGTAGACGAATTACCCTGGTTGCCCATGGGGCTAACTGTGCTTTCATAGGACTCAGCCAATATTTTGGCAGGCTTTCAAGAAAGGCTGAGCATGGTACCAAAAACTCCAAGGAAAAATCTATTGGGTATATTGGGGAAACACACACATACACATATACACATACATACACACAAATACACACCTGCATGCACACATATACACACATACACACACATACATAGACACATAAACACACATACACACACATACACACATACACACACACACCACTTGCTCTGGAGTAAGCAAACCTGGGTTCAGATCTCACCTCTGAGACTTACTGTTTCTGATCCTTTTACAAGTCATTTCCCCACTTCTTCAGTTTCTTCATCAGAAAAAAGCCCTTGAGGTCTGTTGTCACTCTATGTCTACAATCCTATAATCAGTTAAATCCAGGACTCATCTAACTCATGAGGGACAGTGTAGCATAGTGGACAAATTACTGAATGTAACAACAGGAATCACTGGGTTCCAATTTTACCTCTGATATTAATTAGCTATGGGATCACGGACAAGTCTGGGTTCACCTCTGTGAGCCTAAGTTTCCTCATCGATAAAATGTGAATCATAAAACCTGTGGTAGGCTCATCAAAGGCTTGTTGTGAGCCTCTCATGAGATAATGTTATAAAGCATTTCAAAATTTTGGAAAACTATATATGAGAGAAACAGCATTTATTAAGTGTTTACTGTGTGCAAATAACTATCATAAGTGGTAGGAATACAGATACAAAAAAAGGAACAGCACCTGCTGTGAAGTTTACATTCTAATGGAGGAGACAACTTCTATATAAGAGGTTATAGGTGGAAGTCAGATGGAAAGATCACAAGGACATTAAGACGTAGGGACAGAGTAAATGGCAATGCATCATTGATGTCATTTCCACTGATAAAACCATGTCCTTTTATGATAACTGAACCATTTAGCAAGGATTTTGGTGGCAAGAAATATTTTTTCTGCGTCTTTAGTAAGTAGGGCTGTGGCACTCACAGAAATAGTTCCCAGGTCGCACTCTCTTGGGGAAGAAAACAAGAAGAGGTGAATTGTTTGCCTGGATAATGGCTGCTTGAGTTAGAGTGAAAATAGGGCTGGTGGTCCCACTCCCACTTCTCTTGGACTTAATTTGCTGATTGGTAGCAGTCAACAGTTGGTATTGGTTGGGGCAGGGAAGGTGAGCCTCTACTATACAATGATTTCTTCCCTCAATAATGGTTGTGGGGCCTAGTCTAGAAAGAAGACTGATGATCTGAAGGTCATTGACATTCCCAAGGCTCTTGATTTTAGGGTCCTGAACTATCTATCTCCTTTAGTGTCTAAGGGGAGATGGTGGTGCTGAAGGTAGTAATGGTGGTTTGATCTACCTATGTCCTATCATTTCTGGATACCCTGCTGCTTTAGTTAGGCTGACTTTCTTGAACCATAAATAGAAGTTTGGAGTATAACTGTCCCCTACTCCACAGGAGTTGCTTCCCTAGGTAATGACTGTAGGGGATGGACTTGAGTCAGTACAGTGGTCTGAAGAGTCTTGATTTTTCCAAGACTATTGCATTCAGAGTCTTGGCTTGTCTCCTTTGGGGTCCAAAGGAAAGTAGTAGTGGAAATGATGGTAGTGGTTTGACCTACCTGCCATATGCCTCCTATCTCTCTCACACTGCTTTGCTACTGATATATAAAACTCCATGATGATGATGATGGTGGTAGTGGTGCTGGTAGAGTTGGTGGAGGAGGAGGTGGTGGTGATTATGGTGATGGTGATAGTAATAGTAGTGATGATGAAATACAAAGCTAAATGGAACTGTTTCATCTGTTAGACTTTCTTGCTCCTTGTCAACTCCTCTCAAAGGGAACAATTCATTTTCTTCCCTGTGGGATCATAGCAATCCTTTTGCTAGAACTAACACTCCTTAACTGGCACTCTGGCATCTCTAGGTGATAGTCATTATTAAATTTCCCATTCATTTTTATCTCAAGTACATGACAGCCACATCGCAGTTTCACAAAGCCCTTGCATAAAGAATGTGACCCATCCCATTCACTGGGATCTTTTTCCTGACTGGATCATGTTGTTATGCCCACTGAGCTATACTCCTCAATTAGCAATTGCATATACAATATGGCAGAATATGGGGACAGTTTTTCCAAGCACCTGCCTGTAAACTGAGGAAATGAATCTCCAAGTGTGGAGTTGCTTATGGTCATGTGAATAGAAAGTGTCTGAGGTAGGATTGAAAATCATATATTTCTGACTTCCGGCACTCTATGCAGTATACTATACTGCCTCTGATACAAAAATGGATGGACACCTAAATACTTCAAGAATCTTTGCAGAGGTTATAAACTCTCCATGATTTAGTAGAAAGTCTTTCAGAGCTGCTCAGGCTGACACATCCTATGCCATAGCACGTTTATTGATTTTGTTGTTGTGAAGTCATTTCAGTGGTGTCCAATTCCATGACCCCACTTGGTGTTTTCTTGGCAAAGATATTAGAGCTCTTTGCTATTTCCTTCTCCAGTTCATTTTACAGATGAAAAAACTGAGGCAAGCATGGTTAAGTGACTTACCTAAGGTCAAATAGTAAGTGTCAGAAACCAGATTTAGACTCTGGAAGATGGGTCTTCCTCAATCTAGGCCTGAGCTACCTAGCTGTCCCTTATTGATAAACTTAGCTAAAGTTAGCTAGAATATTGAACTGTAGACATTCATTCTGTCTCAGGGCCTATACACACAGCCATTCCTAGCATGAGCTCCTGGCTCCCCTCCCTGGTACAATTAACCCCTTTTCCTTTAGAGCTCTTCACTGGGGCAGAAGTGTCCTGATTGTTAAGTGAGTACCACCCCATCAACTCATCCACTAGAAAACTGAAGTCAGCCCAGCCATCTTCCCTGCCACCAAGCATTTCCCCCTCCTATTCCTACATCTTGATCTGGGATCAATAAACAAATCAGGTTACTTTCCACTCTTAAAAGGGCATGACAATCTACTGCCTTACAAGTCCATTCAAAATCCTTGGGACCATCTTGACCAAAGACTACCTTCCCTGGCATTACCCCATATCTATGTGTGTGTGTGCATGCATGCATGTATGCGCATGTAGGTCAGCTATACAGATTCTAGATAATGTGTGTGTGTGTGTGTGTGTGCGTGTAAAATCTCTTTTTATTAGCATATAAGCCCCTTAGGGATTTAGAGACTGTTTTTTACCTTTTTTTATATCTCCGTTGCTGAGCACAGTACTTGCCACAAAATAGGTTCTTAAATATTTTTCAGTCATTCATTCACTCATTCAACCATTTATTATATTGGGACACACCAAAGCCTGTGTTTATTGGCTTAAATTTTGAGACTCCAGATTTATTTCCAAGACAATAAACCAACCTACAGTCCAACTCTGAAACATGACTTTCATATGAGATTTTAAAATGTCATCATGTGCAATAAACATTCAAAAGAAAGGTGTTTTTAAATAGTACTTTTGGCATTCAATTGCAACTAGCACACATTCTATATAAAACTAATAAAATTTGATGTGAAAAAACTCGATCAAAAAAGCAATGATAGAGACATGCTATTTTTGATAGTAAAGGAAAACCACAAAAGAATGTAGAGAACAGATTAATTTTTCAGAATTCAAGTTACATGAGATTTGTTACATTTTTTTGCAAATTAACTTTATATATACATATACATACATACATATAGACGTACACATATAGGTATGTATGTATACACATATATGTATGTGTATGCATGTTCCAAAGATAGAAAAATTAATCAGAATCAAGAAAATGTAGAAATAAAAAATCTTGATCTTTAAAAGCAACCTACAATTAAGAAAATTACAGTGTAAACCAAAGCCCCTAGTCTTTGTACCTCCTCACAAATTCTCAATTACAAGTAGTGTTGAGAGTATAAAGTTTGTAGGACAATATGATTGGGAGATGTGTAATGTAAAGAAATCTGATGTAGACATCATAAGACTGGGTCTCACTTCTGACCTTGTCTTGAATGAACTTTGTGAAGTTGGACCAATTATGGCCTTAGGTTCTTAATCTGTAAAATAAGGGGATTCAACTAAATGGTCCCTAAGGGCCTTTCCAGCACTAAAATTTTATGCATGGAGTTCCCCATCACTGGAGGTTCTCCTAGAGAGGATAGACAACCCCTGGTACAGGATGTTATGGAAGAGATTCAAATTTCAGAAAGAGTTAAGTTATTGTTCATTCATTTCTGTCATGTCCAACTCTTCATGACCCCTTTTGTAGGTTTTTAGGCAAAGGTAATGAAGTCATCTATCATTGTTTTCTACAGCTCATTTTACAGATGAGGAAACTGAAACAAACAGGGTTAAGTGACTTGCCCAAGGTTAAATTAAGTAAGTGTCTGAGACCAGATTTGAATTCAGGAAGATGATGCTTCCTGACCCTAGGTCTGGTTCTCTATCCACCGCAGTAGAGAAGCACTGCAGTATAGTAAAAAGAGCACAAGACTTGGTCAGAAGACCTGGATTTGAGATCTGCCTCAGTTTCCTCATTTATAAAATGGGGATGATAATAGCATCTACTTCACAGTTGTTGTTAAGATAAAGTGAGATAATATTTATAAAGTGCATATAAATGTGAGCTATCATCTTCATCAGTTAATTAACTTGGGAAGTTCGTACCTGCCACTAGCCCTTCAAGTACATCAGATGGCAAGATTATGGGGGGATGACTCATGCTGTCATGATTCATCTACACTTTTGCATCTTGGTGTCTGTAAAAGTTACCTGTAATTGTTTTTGGTGAATTTGTCAGTTTTGCTCCCTACTTAGTCTCATGAATCTACTTTTACATATCGAACTGGGAAGATTCCCATTGTGCAATAGAGGCGTGCGACTTGCTCTTTGTTGGATGACTGGTGGGTAACTTTGAAAGGGGATTGCACAAAACATTGTTCTTCAATTTGGTGAATAACATATTAATTCCATCCCTGACATGGCTTAAGAAAGTGAAAATGGGGTTGGAGAGAACTGCCAAATACAGTTTGTGGTAATGAAGTGCTCTCTCCTTCCTAGGACAGAATGCACATTGGCTCCATATAGGATGCTATCCAAAAATAGAAGACTCTTGACTTCTCTTCATAATCCCTTGAACTGAACCTGAGTCAGAAGCTGATAGGGATTCAAGCAAAGGACAGATGCAAGTTTGTTGGAGGGACTTTGCCCTTGGGATTCCAGGGTAAATCTTAAAGATCAAATAATACAGAGCTTTACAGCTGACAGAAATTTTCCCATGGTTGTGTGCATTACTCCACCTCTTTCTAGAAGAGTAGAATCTTTGCATACACTCCCAGTGATACCACGTCATTTGCATTGTTGCTTCTTTTCTAAGCAAGGAAATACTTAATTTGCATAATCTAAACTTAATTTATTCCACATTGCATTCGTGTTTCAGGGTGCCATTTAAAAATGTTCCAGTTCTATATTATAGGAATTAAAAGAAAAATTAGAAGACCAAAACTTTTCTGGAGCTAACTCAATTTCATATGGGAGTCCAAATGCAAATGGATTTTAAATTGGGACTCTTCTCCATAGAGTTTTGAGAGGTTCATTTTGATTTAAATTATGTTTGCTTCTAAATATGAATCAAATATTATTCCAAGAACATTCCCTGCCCCCTCAAAAAAACCCCAACAAGGCTAAGGCATTGTTTGAAAGTCATATTTCTTGATGGTGACCTCAGTCATCTAATTCCTACCCAGTCCTCCCTTCACAGAGGAATTGAATTTAGATGTTTTATCATAGGTCAGTGGTAACTTGAAAAAGAATAAATTGAATTTAGGCCTGGGAGTAAGGATACTTGATTCCAAGTCTCATTACTGTCATTAACAGTTGAGTAAGTACCAGTAGAATATAAGCACCTTGAGGACAGAAACTATGTTTTGGGGTTTCATTTTATTGTTCTTTTGATTTTTGTATCCCCAGCATAAAATTGGTTTGTTTGATCCAGACTTGTGATTTCACTGGTATAGGAAATTTTGAGTAAGTAAATTCCCTGCATTGAGGCAGTTCAGTGCCTACCCTGACACTTACATGGCCACTCGGTGGCACCATATTGGATGGAGTATCAAGAAAACTCATCTTCCTGAGTTCAAATCTGATCTCAGACACTTGCAAGCTGTGTGACCCTAGGCATTTCACTTAACTCTGTTGGCTTCCATTTCTTCAAATGTAAAATAAGCTGGAGAAGGAAATGGCAAACCACTTCAGTATCTTTGCCAAGAAAATCTCAAATGGGCCATAAAGAGTCAGATGTGACTAAAACAAGTGAACACAGCCACTTACAGCCCTAAAGATATGCCTGAGGTGTTGAAACATTAAGTCACCTGCCGAGGGTCACACAGTTTATGTAAGTCAGAGGCCAGAATGGAATTGAGGTCTTCCTGACTGCGAGACAGGCTCTCTAACCCTTAAAACATTCTGGCTCCCTGCTTGATGTGTAGCAGGTGCTTAATTAATGTTTCCTAAATTTGATTGGAATCTAACCAACCTGTGCCTGCTTCCTCATCTCCAGAATCAGAATAATATTGCATATGCTGGCTCTCTTACAAGCTCAGGCATATCAAATACATTTCTGTTTGTGAAAGTCCCTTAAGAAGAAGTTGTTAAGGGGAAAGGGGCAGTAGCATCTGGACTTGCGATTTTAACAGCATGAGGAGCTCCTCCCTAAGACCGCTAAAGGTGATCCACAACTCATCTGGACTTTTGTAACCAATGAGAGCTGCCTATCTAGAGTAAGTAAGTCTAGGGTAACTTAGCTCTTTTAGGCCAGAGGGAGGATGTGAACTCAGGGCTTCTCAACCCCCAAACCAGCCCTTTGTCCATTATCCCGTGCTATTCCTCATAATATGGGGCAGAATACATCTATAATAATACTTTAGAATTACATAACATTTTATAGATTGTAAAGTTCTATATAAATATAAATGTATAAATAAGGTTCTGATAAGTTGTGTGTATGTGTATGTGTAAATGTATGCAGGTATGCGGGGCAAGTATATGGCACAGCAGATAGAGCACTGAGCCCCTGGAGTCAGGAGGACTCAAGTTCAAATCCAGCCTCAGACACTTACTAGCATGTGACCCTAGGCAAGGTACTTAATCCTGGCCTCAATTTCCTGCACCACCTAGCTTCAAACAAAACAAGTGTCTTGATCACATCACAGCCACACATCAGGATAAAGTTGTATTTAACTGATGTGGAGTCCAAAATTGTCCACTGTATAATAAAAGAAACTGAGGCAGAGTTCTGAGCCAACAGCACTTTATTAAAGGGTCCCTGGTCCCTTCTAATGAAGTAGACCTCACACCTTCCCCCTTTCTTTAAGACCTTAGTTTTATAGTGCTGGATACCCAGATGAAACAGAAGAGGCAAAGTAAAATATATACTCTCATTGGTTGATAGGCCCGTATCTTGACCTTCCAGGAGAATCTTCAGCTCATGTTTGCGATAGAGTTGCCAGTAGATGATATCCAACTATGAGCAGAGCTAATGGTCTTTCATTGGCCTCATGTTGGGCAGTAGATTGGGGAATAGATTCTCAGGCAGCTCCTGCAGATAGAGTTATTCATGGGTCAAGTACTCATAGGACCAACTGGCCAAGTGCCATGGAGCCATTTCCCTAGCAAAGGGATGACAGGGGTAGAGGTAAAAATCACAAACAGCTAGAGATCTTTTCATACCATTGAGTCACCTCTTTCACACTGAGCTTGGCCATTTATTCATCTGGCATTGGTTAAGCAAATGGACTCACCAGATTAACTTAAGTCAATCAGTGGACAGGTACAACAGTAATAACCACTGCCCTTATGGAATCAAACTCAACTGACTAACACTAATTGGAAATAAAGCAGGGGTCTAAATAAAATAGGAATCTAAATTAATGATTATGAATTATTAATTAATTATTCAGTAAGCATCCTTCCTTTGATCAAAAGTGAGATTACTCATCCAAGGACACACAGACTATGAGTGTCAAAGTCAAGAACTGAATCCAGGTCCTCCTGGCTTTGAGGCCACATCTCTTATTTACATTTAGTCAGTTAGTCAGCAAGTGTTTATTAATGTTTTAATATATGCCAGACAATGTGCTAAGTTTTGGCAATACAAAGAAAGGCAAAATCACTGTCTCTGTCCTCAAAGAGCTTATGGTTTAATGATGGAGACAGTAAATAATTTGTGCTTTCTCTCTCCTCTTCTCTTTTCTCCCTTCTGTCCTCTCTCTCCTCTCCTCTTCTCCTCCTTCTCTTTCTTCTTCTCCTTCTCCTCCTTCCTCTTCTCTCTCTCCATCTCTCTCCCTTCTCTTTTCTCTCTCCTCTCCTCTCTCCCTCTGTCTCCGTCTCTCCCTCTTCCCTCTCTCTCTCTATATATATACATATATATGTGTACACATATGTATTTATGAATATACATATTATGTGTGTGTCTATAAAAGCTTTGGAAGTCAAAAGTACTGTATCATAGTAACACTTTACTGAGAGGTGTTTCCTATAAATCAGTCCCATGCTAAAGAGCTATGAGTTGGTCCACTTCTCACCCCTCAAACCCTCTTTCATAACTGGAACTTTTTCCTCAAACTGTCACCAAGGGCGATACTGTGATGTTATTGACACACGGCACATGAGATCCTATTACAGTCACCATCTCTGGTTGCTATGGTGATGGGAGCAGGCTTGCAAGCAAGCTCTCTGACAGTTGAATTGGAAGGAACAAGACAAACTCAGCCCACTTCCTGCACTAAATGAATTACAAGGATGGGGAAAGAAAGAAAAGAAAAATTGCTAACCTTTAATCAATAGCTTTTCTGTGTGTTTGTGTGTGTGTGTGTGTGTGTCTATGTCAGAGGGAAGGAGCTAGCGGGGGCCCTTGCCTGGGGACCCGCTGGGACTTCAGCCCTCTCCTCAGCGTGGAAGGGGGCAGATGAGTACAAGCCCAGCTATTCTCAAAAGCACTTCGCTTTCTTTCATAATAGTCTCTCTCTGGCACATGGAATATTAGGCAACCACTGAGTCAAGTCTCTTGTATTTCTGCATTCAGTGAAAGCCAGAAAGATACTGTTAGCAGGAAGCCCTTCCAAGCCTGAGGAGTCTTAAATAATCTCTTAATAACCTAAGCCCATCACCAAAGACCTCACACCACTGGTGCCCTGCTATGGTGTAGGAAGCAGCTTTCCTCTTTGACTCCACCCCCTGCTACCCCCTTGGAGAGGTGGCATTTCTGATGGACTTCAAGGCTTCACAGCCATAGTGATATGGGGATGAAGGAGCCTAAGACAGCCATAGAGAGGGTCTTGATTCAAAACTCACTGCTGATGCTCTCTGGGACTCAGTTTCTTCATCTGCAAAATGAACAGGTTGGACTAAATGATCTCTGAGATCCCTTTCAGATCTAGGTGCTATGATATAAAACCAAAAGACATTCATTTAAAGCATGATTCTACCACTAACTACCTATATGACCTTCAATAGGTCATAAGCCTAACCTTTTTGGGCCTCGGTCTCCTCAAATGTAAAAATAAGGAGTTTGGATTCAGTGCCTGCTAAGGCCCCTTTTGGATCTCATACATGAGTAATTCTTTCACTGACACATATCCCACCACCTCTAGACTCTTCCAAGTGACTTTGGGCAGTCTTCCTGCTCATCTGATTTTCACATGGAAGCCTAGGAGACCATCACTGGACCCTCACTTGAAATCTCTCCACTGGGGCAGGAGGGATCAGAGCATGTTTTTCATGGCCTGGTCCCTGAGAACCTTCTGCCCCATCAAGATAAATCCAAACCAAGTAAAGATTTCACTATTTTTCACTGTCACAGTCTTAATAACATCTGTGTATCATTTTATAGTTTAGCATGCACTTTCATACAGATCAAAGAAGAGACTTCAGACTATTTTAATCTAAACCCATCATCTTACAGATGAGGAAACTGAGGCAGAGAATGATTAAGTAATTTGTCCAAGGTCATGCAAGCAAATCATAGTATTATAGATATAGAGCTAAAAGTGACCTTAAAAGTCTCTATGTGATAGAAAAGGAAACTGAAACCCATACAGATCAAATGGCTTGCCCAAGGTCATACAGGTCATCCCCCAGAGGTGAGATTCACTTACCTCACAGTGATGTGATGATGTAGTTATACTGAACATCATTATCCCCATTTTATAGATGAGGACACAAACATTTATAGAGGCCAAGTTACTTGGCTGAAGCTATATGGTGTCCAGTCATTGACAGAGAGCCAGGACTCCAGTTATTTTTATTCCAAGTTCAGGTTTCTTTCCTGTTTAAGTTTCTTTTTCAATTGACAAGCATTTGTTTTCTCTTTCTTCCACTGCCTCCCACTTTGTTAAAGGAACAATGGTGGGTTTAAGCCTGAAAGGGCTCGTTGAAGTCATTAGATTTTTGTTTAAACAGTGTAATTAATACACTGAACAGGTGGACATTTTGGATTGCAGCTCTCATTTTTTATTCTTTAAAAAATTAAATTGGCAGCTAAACTTTCAGATGGGGGATATGTGGAAACACACAAAAATAATTCATATAAATCGATCCATCAAACATTTCCTCATCATGTACTATGGGCAAGACACTATGCCAAATGCTGAATATAAAGGTGAAAATGGATAGACAGGTAGACACACAGACACACATAGACAGACAGACAGGCAGGCAGGCAGACAGACAGGCAGACAGATAGAGAGATAGAAAGATAGAGAGATATTTTAGATAGATGGTAAGTAGAAGCTGGATTTAAGAAGTTTGTGTTCTACATGGGGATACAATTCCTATAAAGACAATAGTGATTGCTTTCATTTATATACTTATATACTACTTTAGTTTATAGGTATCATATAGTGTTTTTACAGTGCTTTTAATTAAATAATCAAAGTGCCTTATGGATGACAGTTCATTTGAGACTCATAACAGCCCTGTAAGTTAGGTGCTACTATTATCCCCATTTTGTAGATAAGGATACTAAGACTGAGAAGGATCAAGTGACCTATCCTGGGTTCCATATCTAGTATGGATCTGAGTCTGGATTAGAATTCAGGCCAACAATTTATCCACTTGTCACCCAACTATCTTTTAGTTAAACGGTTGAATTAGTGAGTCCATGGACAAATAAGCAAATAAATTCAAAATGATATGGAGGGGGTAGAGAGTGCTAACAATGGAGGGCGGGGGAAAGACAAAGAAGACTTTGTAGAGGAGATGATGCTTGAGCTGGGTCTGAAGGAAGATCTAAAGGATTCTGAGGAAGGAGGGCACTCCAGTCATGGGGTATAGCTTGTGGAAATGCACAGAGAGAAAATAGGGAATGTACAATTTGCAGAAAAGCCATTCTGCTTTGACATATAAAGTGGATGAAGGCTTAAAAGATGGCAACAAGAGTAGGTCAGAGCCAGATTGCTGAAGGCCATAAATATCAAGCTGAGGAGTTTGTACTTATCCTACAGGCAATTTGTTGTCATTCCTCAGTCATTTCAGTCACATCCAATTCTTCATGATCCATTTGGGGTTTTCTTGGCAAAGATATTGGAAGTGGTTTGCCTTTTCCTTCTCCAGCTTCTTTTACAGAGGCAAGCAGGGTTAAGTGACTTGCCCAGGGTCACATAGCTAGTAAGTGCCTGAGGACCAATGTGAACTTGTAAAGATGAGTCTACCTGATTCTAAACCTGAGCCACTCCACCCAGGAGCAAAAGGGAGCCATTAAAAGTTTTGAGTTGGGATGAATGGGGCAGAGGAAGTGGTGATAAGGTCTTCTCAGCTGTGTAAAGAATGCATAAGGGAAGGGAGATCCTGGCAATCCAACCCACTAACTAATTACTTAGTTCATCAAGTCTAAATACAGGTCTCAGTTTTCTCAGAATTACTTTTGGCATGTTTAAAGGTGAGGCTACCACAGAGAGGCAAGTTTTCCATTTGTACAACACTTATTCCTTCCACCTTGTGACTTTCCTCATATATCTCAGTTTCCATATATCATGGGTGGGCATAAGAAATTAAGTGGCCATTGAGAGAGTTTTGCAGAAGCAACAGATGACATTCAAATGCCAGCAGAGAAAACAGAAAACATTTAGAAACTCAGAAATGCTGAAAATACATGTATAGTATTATGTAATATCAACCCAAATTTAACAAAAATGTATTATAAACACCCCATAAAAGGAAAAAGAACACACTCAGCCTTCTTCTCTGGTATGAAGGGAGGGCTAGAAAATTTTGCTTGATTTTACTAGATTGCAAGGTTTGTACCCCAAACCCCTGAGATGTGGAAGAGATAACTGTAGTTGCTGATAAATAAAATAAAGTTTGGGTATTCATTGTTAAGCCATTCCAAACAGAACAAGAAAGGGTAAATAATCAAATGACCTGAAATAATGGTAAATATTTTATAACTTTACATCATGTAATTCTCTAGTTGTTGTCTCCACTTCTGTCTCCATGCTAGAAAATGTCCTTTGCAATCCAACAATCCCTTGGCATGGTTTCTTGGCTTCCTTTGATATCAATCAGGATGCATTTCAATGAGATCATTGTTCCCCAGCTGCAGTAGACATATTTGAGTTGATAATGAATATCTTGCACTGGTGTTTTGGCCTAGACCAAGGGTGGGAAACCTGTGTCCTCAAGGCCCTCTAGGTCCTCAAGTGTGGCCCTTTGATTGAATTCAAACTTCACAGAACAAATCCCTTTAATAAAAGGATTTGTTCCATAAAGCTTAGACTCAGTTAAAAAGCCACACCCAGGGACCTAGAAGGCCATATGTGGCCTCATGGCAGCAGGTTCCCCACCCTAAGTTAGACTCTATTATCCTGGCAGGCAATATAGTTCTGTGGGCAAAGCACATGACCAGAAATTCTGAGCTCAATCATTCAAGTCCATTGTTACCATAATCAGTCAAAAAATACTTGGGAGTACTGATAAAATCTCTAAGTTTTGTAAAGCAGTTTTACCGTGGTATCTCTTTTAATCCTCAGATTAACCTTGTAAAAGGGGTGCTAATATTATCCCCATTTTACAGAAAAGGAAACTGAGACTGATACTTGCCCAGGGTCACACAGCAAGTAAATATCTGAGGGAAGATTTGAATTTAGTTCTTCTTACTCCTAATTCAGCTCTCCATTGTGTTTCCTAGTTCCCTAAGCACCTCTTAGGTGCCAGGTACTATTCTAGGTGTTGGGGAGATAAATATAAAATGAGACCCTCCCTGCCCACAGGGAGCTTATATTTTTGGGGGGAGGAAGGAAGATGAATACACATATATATAAATACAAATTATCTACAAAGTAAAAGCAAAATAATTTGGAGGAAGAAGTGTAAAAGTGGGGAAATCAGGAAACCATCTCTTCTAGGAGATAACAGAGCTTCCTTGAAAGAAGGAATCATTCCAAGAGGCAGAGGTAAAGCAGGAGACCATTCCAGGCAAGAGTTCAGAGGTGGGAAATGGAATCTTGTTTACCAGAAGAATGAGTGAACCAGTTCTGCCTGAGCTCAGAGCACATAAAAGGGATTGATTGTCTAATCTGCTGCTCAGTTTAATCTTCCCAACAATCCTATGATCTCAAGCTTATTAATGACCTCTTGAGTCTGATTTCCCCCTTCTTCTAAAGACAACGATATGTTAGAATTATAAGAGACTTTTGAGAGCACATAACCCAACTTCCAGAGCCTGCCATTTGGGAACTCAAGGCCAAGGAGATTAAGTGAATTGTCTAAAATCACCTACCTAATAAGAAGCTGAGCTGAGATTAAAATTTGGGTGAACCAACTCCTAATCTAGTGAGCTCTCTGTCATAAAACCCAGTTCTGATTAATATTCTAATAACATAAATGTTAATATTGGAACCAGGGCTCATCCTCTGTTAACTAAGAAAGGCATCTACATTTCCCAATCCCTCTTAATTCCAGTGCTTTTCCTTTTTTAGTTCTTTCCTTTTTATCCTGTATATATCTTACTTTGTGTATATCTGTCTGAATGTTATCTCCCCCATCAGACTGTAAGCTCCTTGAGGCCAGGGACTGTGTTTTTCCTCTTTTAATATCCCTAGTGTTTAGCACAGAGCCTGAAACACAGTAAGTGCTTAATAAATATTGATTGATTGATTGCATGGCTCTGAGGTCTTCCAGTTCTTAATCTGTGATCCTCTCTAGACCTCAGTTTCCTAATATGTAAAATGAAGGGTTTGGACATCTTGGCTTCTGAAATTCTATGTAGCTTAAAATTAATGATTTTTCACTGGTCATCCCATATGATGGGTACTTAAGCACAATGGCCCATGCCCAGCTCTTGCTGTTAGATTCCTTCCTTAAGACATCCAAAACGCTGAGTTAAATCATTATGTTCCACGGGACAGGCAATATATTGACTTGAAAGCCCTTTGACTGAAATTAGTTTAGTTAGCAACCTATTTCAGCCCTTATTACTTAGCTACGTTCACAGGGAGCCTCACCCTCTTGTTCCAATGAGCAGTTGAACTTCCAACAACATCTTTCGTATCTGTCCCTTTTCTCCACATGGGTTGCCTTTACCCTACTTCAGGCCCTCATATATTCCTCTTGAACTATTACAGTGACCACCTACTGGTTTCCCCTTGGGCTTTCCCTGTTTCCATTTTCTGCCTAATCTAACTCATCTTCTGATGAACTGAATGTTGAGCACAACAGCTGCCTCATTAATACTTCTAAAATACAAGTTTGACTATTTCCTCCACTGCTCTAAAACCATCAGTGAATCCCTCTTGACTCTTAAGTTCAGTTACAGATGGGTCCAGCTGACATTTTAATCCATCTACTACTGCCTTCCACTGAACTTTACATATCAATTTTGCATCAATCCCCTTCATAAACTCTTAAATTCCAACCACACTGGTCTCTTGGCATTTCCTCAACCTTATCACATCTCCTGCTTTTGTATAGGCTCTTTCCCATGCCCAGAACACATTCCCTCTCCTAATACTATGCCTCTTAGAAGGCTTCCTCCAAGGCTCAACTCGGGTGCCACAACCTAAACAAAGCCTTTCCTGAGATTCCTGTCAAACTGTCTTGTCTTTAGTATACGCATATATCTGCATATATGTCACATTGTCCCAGCAGAATATAAGCCCCTTGAAGGAAGAGACTTTTTAGAGTATTTTTCACTGTATCCATAGTCAATGGACGCAATGTCTGCCTCATAGTAAATATTTGATAATATGAATTAGGGTCATAGAGTTTGAGCATGAAAGAGCCTCAGAAGCCCTTTGACCTGAGGGTCTCTTGTTTTAGAGACAGCAGAATGAATTGCCAAGGTCAGTTAAATAGTATCTGTGATAGGATTTGAACCCAACTTTTGTGGTTCCATAGTCAGGGATCTTGGCATTGTACCATGCTAATTGCATTGAGTCAAGTCTCTAGAGAGTGGATAAAATTGGATTGATAACTTGTGCCAATAAAAAAGAAGTAATGGGAAGAGATCAAGAAAACAGGACATCCCTGGCCAACTGGGGAGTGGACTGAGGTCTCCGAACCTTGGCACATAGAAGCTTGCAGTGAGTAAACTCTTCCTACTTCCAGATTCTACCTAAGTCTTCCCTGGGGTAGGCTAGCCCAGGGGAATCTTCTTTATCTGTCCCCTTCCTAAAGAACAGTCGCTTCAGTTCTTTGCAGCATTTTTCTTCTTTTCCTCTTTCCCAGTACCCTAATCTATCCCCTTACTTTTTTTCTCAAATATGGTTCCCTAATTGTATATTTTTTCATACCGAGAAGGAGTCCACCTTGGTGGATAGGGCACTGGACTTGGAGTATTAAAGGCTGGGATTCAAATACCACCTCAAACACTACTTCGAGGAGCCTAACTACTCTCTTAATTTCCCAGAATCTCATTTTCTTCATTTGTAAAATGAGGGGATTGGATAAAATAAATCTGAGCCAAGAAAAATGCTGGCTCTAGAGTCAGAATGTCGGGGTTCAGGTCTAACCTCTGAGTAACTTTAGACAAATCACTTACATTCATCTAAAAAATAAAAAGCTTGGGCATAATGAAGGTGGTCCAGCGAACAGCATATTGGCTCCAGAATTAGAAGACCTGGTTTCATATCCCAGATTTGATACAACAACTGGCTTGACTTTGATCAAATCATTTGAACTCCCTAGACCTCAGTTTCTTCCGCTGTAAAATTAGAGGTTCAACTAGATGGGTCCAAGGACCTTTCCAACTTTAAATCTGTAATCCTGTGACCTTTCTTGCATGAGTTTCTAAAATGCTCTACAGAAAAGTGCTGTGGTGTTTTCAAAGATTTTTCCCAATACCACAAGCTTGTTCTTTTCTCTTTGCTGTGTTCTTTGCCAAACATCCTTACAGTTCCCCTACTGTGTTTCTAAGCCTTGTAACTTGTAACTGCTTCTGCAAACCATTTGCCTATCCACCTACTCTCCCTGTCTGTTCCTCTTTTGCTCGAATCCTGTTGATATGTTCACAAACAAAATTGACACTGTTTCAAAAGAACACACTTCCCTTTCCTATTCCTAGTTTGTATCTCCAAATCTATTTACTTCCTTCTGCTGCTAGTAACCCAACGCAATTAGTTTGACCCTTGAAGCAGATTTGATCTCTTCCTTTCATTTGATTCTCCCTGAACCTTCTGTTTCTCATTCTTTTTTTAGAAGCTTTCCCTCCTTCAATGGGAAAATCTGTTTTTTTCATCTCACCACCTCCATCACCTCGGTTTACCAGGTTCCTTGGGTCTTCCAAAGGTTTTCTAATCATTCCTACTGGACTTGGCACTTCATTCTTCAAGAATCTTCCTTCATTATCTACACACTCTCTGGTGTGGTCCTTCATTCTCAAAGAGGACCAAAATGGTATCACTATGTCAGGGTCAAGGTACAATGTGTCTGACTATGGCTGATCAGACCAGTAAAGGCTCAGAAGGCTCTACCATAGGTCAGACACAAACAGTCCACATGGGCATTTGAAATAGAGATTTAGAGTCTCTAAATCTATCTATGTACATCAATAATATAGATGTAACTATCTATAATATAGAAGAGAGAAGAGTAGATTTTGAGATGAAGGAAAACCGGGAAGGAGGACAAAGGAAGGAAGGAGAGAAGAGAAATATGAGGGAGGAAGGGAGGAAGGATGGAAGGAAGAAAAGAGGGAAGTAAGACAGGCAGTAGATAAGGTGCTGGGCAGCTTCAGGTACTTGTCTGTGTGACCTTGGGCAAGTCATATGACCTTTGCCTCATCTATAAAATGAGTTTCCTCATCTATAAAATACTAATGATAGTAATAACAGCACCTACTTCCCAAAGCTATCGTGAGGATTAAATGAGATATTGTTTGTAAAACACTGACATTCTATGTAAATGTCAGCAATTATTATTAAATGCTGGCTCTTATGATCCTACCTGTGTGATCTGAGGGAAATCACTTCATCTCTGTGGGCCTCAGCTGCTTTATCAGTAAATTGTAGAGAAGCTGCTGATCTGCTTTGCAGAGGGAGTTTCCTCCCCTGAAATGTCCCTATGACAATAAAATGACAGGTATTAAGAAAAACAAAATACACCAAAATATTTACAGTAGTATCTTTTCTGGTAGCAAAACACTTTAATAGCTCAGAAATCTGATCTAATGTGGCAAAAAACTTCTCTGTAAAAGAATCTCAGGGTCATGATCACTGAGTTAGATCTGGAAGGGACCTTAGAAGGTGTCTATTCCAACCTCCTCATTTTAGAGATGAGGAAACTGAGCCCCAGGGAAGGGACCAGTGACTTGCTGAGGTCACTTAGGTTGTAAGTTGCAGAAGCAAGATTTTGGACTTAAGTCCTCTGATTTCCAATGCGCTATTGTGCCCTGATGGCTCACCAAGGGAGATTATCCTTTGCCTTATCTACTCAAATAATTAGAGCAAGATGGTAGTTAATATTAGAGAACAGCATTTCTCTCCCCTAACTCCTTTCTTTTATACTGCAAGGCTTTGTGGTTTTTTTATGTGTGCTTTGTGAGGATTCCCTTCAGCAGTGCAGATCTTACCTCCATCCCAACTAGGTAGATATGAGCTAAATTTTCAATATACTATGGACCAATCTGATATCTCATATTTACTAGACTAGTTCTCAGTCTGTCGTCATATCATTTTAGCTAAGAGAGACCTCAGCTGCCATCTAATCCAAATCATACACAAAATAAATCTCCACTACAATCATACCTGATGATTACTCATCCAGGCTTAGCTTAAAGAACTCCAAAAGGGAGAAACCACTAGGTGTCAAGACATCCTGTTTCACTCTTTAACAGGTCTGATTGTTCACAAGATTTTCCTTGGGTAGCTAGGTGGTGCAGCAAGTAAAACAATAGACTTAGAACCAAAAAGACTCACTTCAGAAGTTCAAATCTGGCCTTAGACACTTACTATCTATGTGACCCTGAGTGAA
This sequence comes from Bettongia penicillata ogilbyi, assembly GCA_023548195.1. Classification (NCBI taxonomy): domain Eukaryota; kingdom Metazoa; phylum Chordata; class Mammalia; order Diprotodontia; family Potoroidae; genus Bettongia; species Bettongia penicillata. The sequence goes on from JAJHZJ010000595.1 coordinate 8,566,884, forward strand.
TCACTTACCCTGTTTACCTCTCAGTTCCTCATCTATAAAATAAGCTGGAGATGGAAACTGCAAACTACTCCAGTGTCTTTGCAAAGAAAACCCCAAACGGGGTCATGGAGAATCATACATGACTTAAAAATGTCTTAAAAACAATGAACAACAAGATTTTCTTTGGCCTCTGCAACTCCCACTCTTTGAAACTGGTTCCATCCTCTGGTACCACAAAGAACCCATCTACCCCCTTGTCCACATGACAGCCCTTTACATTCTTCCCATAGCTATCAAATCCCTTCCTCAGTTTTCTCTTCTCCATCCTTAACATTCCTTGTTGCTTCTAATGATCCTCAAATAACTGGTTCCCTACTTGAAAGTTTCTAAACTTGCTAGGACCTGACAGAGTCTGTACTCTATGGGCACATCTTGGGAGAACCCAGGGTCCCCTGTTGCTGAGCCATGGAATGAATCACTCATGAGAACAAAATGCTAGTGTTGTTTTACAGACTCTAGTGTCTTCTCCTCCATAATAGCAAATCTGCCTCAGCAGCATCAACCACAAATCCAATACAATTAAATACAGTATTTGTTAAGCTTTTACTATGTGCTAGACACAGGAGCTACAAAATCAAAAGTGAGATAGCCCCTGCTCTCAAGGAGCTTATGTTCTACCAGCGAGAGAAGGAGATGGGAACCATGTGTAGACAGAAAAGGAACTTAAAAGTGAGGGAAAAATTGCTATTTACACTCATTCTAAGTCATCAAAACCTAAACAGTGAACCATAGGGGCTTGGGCTGGGGGCTATTATTGGCATTCAAGGAAAGCCAGAATGATTTGGGTTTAAAGGTATAGTCATATGGTCCCATGTGAAACACAATGGAGTTTTTAAAGTCTTTTTTAGAGCTGTAGTTCAAGAAATCATAAATGAGAACTGTACAGGACAAAACATAAATTGTCTCACCTTTTGGGGGGGAAAGAAAATAATGGACATGGAGTCAAAAAAGACCTGAGTTCAGATTCCAAATATAAGCCATTGAGGGCAAGGACTATTTCCCTTTTATTTGTATCCTCAGTGCCTAGCACTATGCCCAGCACATGGTAGGCATTGCATTAATGTTCATTAACTGATGATTAAAACAAGTGCTTATTGAACACTATGTATGATGATGGTTTTGCTGCATTCATTGCACTGACTCTGATGAAGCAGGAAGTTTCCTGACATTGTGGTCCAAAAATCCAGTAACTCGGTTAGCACTGGACCAAGCGCAAATCCCCTGAAAGGCAGAAGCTGAATGAAAGATGTATTTATTGTTGCCAGTTCTTCTGTTTTGCCCCAAAGGCTTAAGTTGCTGGTTCTCTTTGACCTTGAATTCCCTTTGAATCAGAGCATCCCCTTCACTAAGCACCGTAAGGCTATCAGACATAGAATTCAGTGTTTTAATCTCTCTATATTTTCATGACCAATTGTCATCCTTGTTTTCTGTTTCTTAAAAGTTTTCTGTTTCTATTTCTTAAAGTCCCTGCCTTAAGGTAAATGTCCACATAAAGGAGATAGAGAGTTCATAGAGTTCTGGTTCCATGCCAGATAGAGACCTTGGACAGCTCCCTGCCCCTCTCCTGGCTTTGGTTTCCTTTTCTGCAAATTGTGGATAATCATACTTGCACAGGAATGTCGTGAAGATGGAATATCACCATTCTCTGTGGTAGCCAAGTTCTAGTTCTGATTCTGGTTGGATTAAAGGTTTAGCAGAAGGAAGAAATGGGAGGCTATTACCTTCCACTAAGCTGCTAACCAATTTACAGGCCATTAGAGAATCAAAGATTCAAATATGGAAAGAACTTTATAGTCCAAACCCCTCATTTTTTAATTAAGGAAGCTAAGTCCCAGAGAAGCTACATGTCTTATCAAGGGTCATATAGTTCCTAAATGGTTGAGGTAAGATTTGCACCCAGGTCTCCCTGACTTTCTGCCCTATCTTCTTAAGATAAATTGAAGATAAATTGGGATTTATATTCATGTCTACATAAAAAATCAATTATCAGGCCATTACCTTAATTCTCTAACACCCCTTGACTAGCCCTTCTGTATGATTTATTTGTTACTAATTGCCAGATACTGGCTCTTTCTCAGTAATATCAGTTGTTTATTTTTAATTGTCAAGTTAACAGTCATTAGCAAAGACATACATTTCATTATACAAAGAAAGAATTGTACAAGAACCTGGGAACTTCAATTAAATTAATTTGTGAAAGAAGTATATGTGTGTATGTGTGTGTGAGTATCCATGTATGTGTGTATAAAGTCCTTGAACCCTTAAGTACTGCATAAATTATTATTATTAAGGATTATCATCATCGTTATCATTAGACAATCATTGGCCATATCCCATTTCAGGACTGTGTAAAATTGGCACTATTACATGCTCTGCCAGCAACACACAAACACACATATACACATACTCACACACCACAAAAGAAGAGAATGAAGTTGAATAAATCTCTTCAAAATAGGGTTCAGAGAACCCTAGGATCATAAATCTAGGACTGAAAGGAACCGTAGAGATGCTCTCTTTATTTTACTGGTGGAGACCCTGCAAGCAGAGAGATTAAGAGATTTTCCAAGGTCATCCAGGTAGGATGAGAAGAAATAAGAAAGTTAAGAGTTAAGAAGGAAATAAGAGAGTTAAGATTTGAATTCATATCTTGGTCAATTTAAGTTCAGCACTCTTTGCACTGTACTACATGACTGACATGCCCAAAAGGGAAAGATTCTGTATGCTCTGAGACTTCAGATTTTCCTAAGAATCTCTGAATTCTCTCCAGCAAGTCCCTTAAGGCTCCTGGGTACATAATTCAGCATTTTACTGTCCCTTAATTTTCAGGCAAGGTTGTCATACTTGTTCTCTATTTTTAAGAAGTGTTTTTGTTTTTGCCTTAAAGAAACTTACAACCCAAAGGAGATAGTGTGTACATGTGGAGATACATGCCAACAATTTGGATGATTCCAAATATTTGGAGGGTAGAGGAATGGGGGAACGGATAGAAAGAGCAATGAGTTTGCCAGAGTTTGAATCCCAGAAAGGACTTCGGACTATTTTAGTCATCTCAGGTCTGCTCTCTTAAGAGAATAAGAAAAGATAAAGAGATGAAAAGAGCTCTTTTAGATGCTGTCTCCAACACCTTCCCATCTTTGCTAAAGCAATATCAGGATTCCTCCTGCCTCTTCTGACGATGCAATAATGGCCTATTTTAGAATTTCAGGTATTCAAATAAAACTACGCAAAGGGAATGGTGGAAGTATTTCCTTTCAGTTAATAGAATTTAGAGTGGGAAGGAAACCTAGAGATCATATCATCCAATCCCACAATTTGACAAATGAAGAAACAGTAGCCCAGAGAGGTAACTTGTGACTCATCCAAGGTCACACAGCTAGAAAGTTTTACATGCATAAGACACATAGAATTACAAGGAAAGTAGATTCCTTTGAATTTACTTCTCTTTTTGCTGGTATAATCAGGAGTTAGCACTATAGTTTTGCAAATTTCATGAATCTCAAGTTAGAAACTCCTGCATGATCTTTTCCCTCAAGGAGTTTATAGGTCATTTATTCATTCATATGACAGGCATTTCCTGAACACCTACTGAGTTCAAGTCCCTTTGCTAGAAGCTGTGGGAAATGTAAGGTTATGTAAGACTTCTGTCCTCAGGGAGAAGAAGGAAGGAAGGAAGGAAGGAAGGAAGGAAGGAAGGAAGGAAGGAAGGAAGGAAGGAAGGAAGGAAGGAAGGAAGGAAGGAAGGAAGGAAGGAAGGAAGGGGGAAGGAAGGAAGGAAGGAAAGGGGAAGGAAGGAAGGAAGGAAGGAAGGAAGGAAGGAAGGAAGGAAGGAAGGAAGGAAGGAAGGAAGGAAGGATGCCAGGAAGGAAGGATGCCAGGAAGGAAGGATGTCAGGAAGGGAGAAGGGAGGGAGGGAGGAAAAAGGAAGAAGTAGGAAAGGAAAAGGAAAGAGAGGAAAGGAAGGAGGAAAGGAGGATTTTTTCAGCACCTACTGTGTGCCAGGCTCTATGCTAAGTACTTTACAAATATTATTTCATTTGATCCTTACAACAACCCTAGAAGATATGTGCTTTATCTTCTTGATTTTACAGTTGAAGAAACTGAGGCAGACAGAGGTTTGTGAGACTTGCCCTGGGTCACACAGCTAGTAAGTATTTGAGGCAGAATTTCCTGACACCAGGCCCAGCCCTCTATTCACTTTGCTAACTAGCAGCAATAAAAGACAGTAGTAAGTATTTTTCAAGGCAGGATGTAATATATAGAATCTTGTATGAATATAAGAGATCATTGATTAAATATTTTAAGAAATATGCAAAGTGCTTAGAGGACAAGGAGCTCACTTTAGCCTTCATGCTTTAGGTCTTGCCTGGGAGGTTGGCTTTTCAAGATATGGAGAAGTTTGGAAGTGGAAAGGAGAGCAAAGTGTGATGACAAAGACCTTGCAAGGTGAAAGGGAGGGAAATTGAGGGAGCTCACCCCAGGTGGCTTCAATCTTCTTGTGAAAGTAGGAGGCCTTGTCACCTGCTTAGAATGACGGAGGTGGAGTGGTATTGAACACTTGGAGTGTCAAAAAGTTTCAGAAAGGTTGTTGTGGGTAAGAAAATAAGAAAGCAATTCGAGATGAATAAATGGATGGCCCAGCTAAACTCTAACTGCAGCATCCAGTCCTGATCCCGGAGTACTAAGATAAGACAAATTTCTCTCCTCTTAGTAGGGAGGTGGGGGACTATGGTTGAATAATGCTGTATACCTTGTGGTCAATTTTGATTGCCTATTTTTGTTAGTGAGTAGGGAGAGTTCAGTGGAAAGCAGGCTACTATGAGAAATATAGTAATATCATAATATTATAGATTTTTTTTTAGATTGATGTCTTCAGGCATCAAAATGATCCAGCCCCTCAGTTTACAAATGAAGAAACAGAACCAAAGAAATTGACTTCTCCAAGGTCACAGAGATCATAAATGGCAAAACTGGAATTTGGATCTAAGCCTAACTCCAGAGCTAACTTTCTTTTTACTACATACTGCTGTTATGTTTCATATATACATATGTATGTATACACATACATATGTATGTATACGTATGTTTGTATGTATGTGTATGTAATAACACATATAACTAACATATACTTAAAATACAAAGTAGTTTTGGGAAGGAGTACACTAGTCAGTGGAAGAATCAAAAATGGTTTGAGGTACACATTAAAAATAAAATGAGAGGATTGCTATGCACCAGGGAGTCCAATAGTGCTGAACCCCTTGAATCAAAGCTGAGGAGTTCAGACTTTGTCCTTTAGGCACTGGGGAATCATTGAAGGTTTTTGAGTTGGAGGGTGAAAGGATAAAAGTGCTAGAGTCAGGCCACACAGTCATGCTACTCATTATTCCTCATAATTGGGAGGTTTAATTTGACTTGAAAACCGTAGGGAGCAGGAATTTGCCTCTCATTTTTAGAAACATACCAGGCTATGCAGCAGGTTTTGCCTGGAAATCCTTGAGAGACAGGGAGAGTGGGGAGGAAGTGTGAATCTCTAGATAATAGGAATCACACTTTATTCTATTGAAGGAAGGAATGGAGAATCAGTCACCAAGAAGCATTAAATGCCTGCTCTGTACCAGGCACTTGTGCTCAGTGATGGCAATATGAATTCTTATAGCATATATTTATTAAACAGCTACTATGGGCTTGATATTAGAGATTCAAAGAGAAAAATAAAATTGTCACTGTCCTCAAGAAGGTTATATTCTTTTGAGGGAGACAACATACTTATATAAATATATGCTGAATATATAAAAAATAAATCCAGGGTAGTTTGGAAAGGGAGGGCACCAGCAGCTGGGGGAAAAGGCTTCATGTAGAAAGTGGCATTTAATGTGATTCTAAGAGGCAAAGGTGAGAAAGGAATGTTTTTGAGATGTGGGGGACAGCATGTGTCAGGAGCAATTATAAGGTCAGTTTGACTAGACTGGAGGAATGATATGTAATAAGGCCAAACTGTGAAGGTCCTTAGATGCCTAACGGTGGAGTACTATACAATTATATGCAAATACAAGTATTCAATTTACACACTCTACCTCAATACACATTAAACACACATACATATATGTATGTACTCACCTCAATGCAAATTGTATATAATGTACATATTATATGTAATGATATAGTAAATATGTTTAAATAAGTGTCATATAGAAATGGTAAATAAAAATTACATAGGCATATATGTGTGTAAAAGTGTAATAAAATACCACTTCAATAAGATTTTATGTATGTGTGTACATATGTGTGTATTTTTTTCAGTCAGGTCCAACTCTTCATGATCCCATTTGGGTTTTCCTGCCAAAGATATTGGAGTGGTTTGCTATTTCCTTCTGCTCATTTTGCAGATGAAAAAACTGAGATAGACAAGAGTTAAGTGACTTACCCAGGGTCACAAAGCTAATAAGTATCTAAGGCCAGATTTGAACTTAAGTTCCTGACTCCAGGCTCACCATCTCTTCTATCTATCTATCCTCACACATACATATACACACATACATATATACCTACATATATGTGTGTATGTGCATACCATGTATGTATATGTATATACATATATGTATATATACATATATTTGTGTGTATATATATGTGTGTATATATACCCATATGCTCACACATACGCACCTTGGACTCAGGCCTGACCCTGAGCACAAAGACAGCCACCTACATAGTTGATTTGAGGAATCCTTAAAAGGCAGCCTAATCAAAAATTCTATCTCCTTCCCTCCCTACCACCAGGCCAGTTGTAGTCCTGGGAACTACCATCATTATTTGAATTACTTATTCATACCTAGGGCATAAATTATAATACCTTGGGTCAGAGTGGATAGAGGGCACCTAGGTATCACTGTAAATAGAGTGCTGGACCTGGAGCCAGGAAAACCTAAGTGCAAATCCAACCTCAGACTCTTCTTAGCTGTATGACCCTGGGCTCATTACTTCTTGCCTTTGCTCCCTCCTCTGTAAAATGGGGATAATGATAATATCTACTTCCCAGGGTAGTAGTGAGAATCAAATGAGATAATGTAGGTAAAGGACTTTGCAAACCTTGACATATCAGTGTTAGCTATTCTTAAGATTACAGAGCTATAATCTTAGTGTTCAAAGTGCCTTAGTAGGGCATCCATTTCAACCCATATGTAAAATGCCCTAAAACAAGTAGTTAGCCAGCTTTTGCTTGAATACCTCCAGGGAAGGATATTCACTGCCTGCTAAAAGAGCCCTTTCCCTTTTTAGAGTTTTCCTGTTGACCAATCTGCCTGTTCAGTTTCCTTCCACAGTTCCTAGTTCTGTCCTCTGGGGCAAAGCAGAACTCTGACATTAAGGCCCTCCAGCACTTTCAGGCAGCTCTCATGTGCCTAAGACTTCTCCTCTCCAAGCTAGACCTCACTCATCAGTTCTTCCAATGGATCCTCTTTGGGCATGATCTCAAAGCTACTCACCTTCTTTTGGATGCTTTCAAATTCATCAGTGTCCTTCCTAAAATGAACTGCCTAGAAATGAATACAATGCTCTATCTGTGATCTGACCAGGATATAGTCCAGTAAGAATATCCCTCTCCCACAGTGGACCCAATCTGGGATCACATTAGCCTTTATGTCACACTGTTGATTCATATTAGACTTGCTATCCACTAATACTCTCCAGATCTTTTTCCAACAACCCACCCTCTAATCATACTTCTCCTATCGTTTAACTAAGAGGTTGATTTTTTTAAATCAAAATGTAAGATTTTCAGTCATCCTCATTACATTGTATCTTAGCTGATTCAGTCAAATCTTTTTGGATTTTTATTCCATTATCTGGCTCTGTTGTTTGTCATCTGCTCATTTGAAAACCTTTGCATCTTTGACCTTTTCCAAGAGGTTGAAAAAAATTTTAATTAAAACAGGGGCAAGCACAGTCCCCAGAAGGCACCCTACTAAAATCCTCCTTCCAAGTTAACATGCATTCATTGTTAATTATAAAAAGTTTATTTTTACTGGTTAAACAGAAGGATGGATGGACACAGTAGATGACTTGAGGTTGGAAACTCTGAATTGAACTAGGCCTGAAGTACATTGGGTATTCCCTTCAAGTGTGGTACCAATTTGGTAAGCCACAACCCATGCCCTCTCTGTGGGAGTGGTAAGGTATACAACAACCACGTTGTCTAAGGAGAGACAGACATGGGGGAAGAAAAAACCAAGCACAGTAAAATTCCCATGTCTATCACTACTGGAATCCAAAGTGAGTGCCTGTTATATTTCCAATATGAATGAGATAGGAAAACCCAGTCTTAAGTAAATGAGGAGTAAATGAATGGGGAGAGACAAAGAGAGAGAGACAGAGACAGATATAGACCAAGAGACAGAGAAATAATGATGATGGATGGATGGATAAAAACTAGAGAGCATAGAATATGGATTCCCAAGATTTACATTTGAATCTAGATTCTGCCATCTCCTATGTGACCTTGAGCAAGTCACTTCCATTTTCTCTGAAAAAAAATGTGGTTTGGACTAAATGATTTCTAAAGCTACCTCCTGCTCTAAATCCTATGATAGGTAATTGTGTTACTATAGATAACTCATATATTTAGTCAATTGGTTAGCTCTTTACCACATATCATAAAAGCTAAGAGTTGGAATGGACCATAAAGGTTTAAGTGACTTATTCAAGATGAAACAACCATCAATCAACGATTTTTATGCCCCACTACGTGCCAGGCTCTAGTAGGCACTTGGGATACAATTACAAAAATGACACCTTCTCTACCCTCAGGGAGTTTGTTTTTTCCTTAGTAGCTTGTGACAGAGCCCAGACTAGAACCCAGATCCCAGACTAGAACCCAGATCCCCTGGTTCCTAATCCCTGGTTCCGCTTTGGAGGATGGAACAAAGTAGGGTTACCAAACCAGTGGTTTTGGTCTTCATGGTCAAACCGGGGCAGGGGAACCTATGATGTCAAGGCCTCATGTATCCTTGTTCAAATGTAACCTCCTTTTAAGGGTCTCTACTTTGGCCTAAAGGGGCCAAGGTCTCCCAGTGCATCCTGGGTCATCTCCAGTCATCCTGATGAATATCTGGTCACTGGATTCAGATGGCTCTGGAGGAGAAGCGAGGTTGGTGACCTTGCACAGCCTGCCCTCACCTAAAATAAAGTCAAGTGCAAGTCATGTCAACATTTCTCTGATGGCATGGCCTTCTTGGGCAACAAAGGATGAACATAACAACAGCAGCTTCCTCCCCTAGACCTGTCAAAGGATGAAGCTTAATAATTTATATATGTTGCAAAATATCAACCCAAATTGGGCTATGTGTTCAGCATCATGTTCACACCCTATTTAGGGGGTGAAACATCTAATTCCCTTTATGGAGGAGAGGCTGCCCTCCTTCACCTTAATGAGGTTGAGGGGCTACTGCATCTAGAACCAGATGCCTTGGATTCACATCCTTCCTCTGTCTCTTCATGACTGTGTCACCTTAGACAAATTAGCTGTAGAAAGAACAGGTTGATTCAATGACTTCTACTTTCCATTCCAGTTTGAAATTTGTAAGCTCAGTGGGTAAGTAGTCTAAGAGCGGGGATGATTTGGGGCAAAAGGACATTTTCTTGTCCTTTAGAGGAAAAGTCCTTGAGTAACAGTTGAGAAGGAGACATCTAGGTGGCTCAGTGGATAGTAGAGCCAGGAAGACCTGAGGTCACATTCAGCCTCAGACAACTACTAGTGTGACCCTGGGCAAGTCATTTAACCTTTGTTTGCCTTACTCTAACAGACAAAGAAATGGCAAACCATTCCAGGATCCTTGCCAGGGAAATCCAATATATAGTATTGATGCAGTCCAGCTATGGACCATGGGGTCACAAAGAATCAAAGAGTCAGATGTGACTAACAACAAAAATAATCGTTGTTAAGTGGCAATGTCAAAGGTCGTCATCAAACTTATGGAGGCCAAGTGACAATTCCAAGTTCACACAAGTAGATCTTTCATTCACATTCCTTGGAGCAACAGTAACCCAAAGGTAACAGTGACAATCTGGGACTTCTCCAAGGAGGCACATTCCTTGAACTCAAGCTAACTTTTACCAATATCTGCTTTACTAGCCCCATATAGTCATCCAACCAAATCCCTTTGGCTGCAGAATAGTCCACAGATAAAAGCCCTGTCTTATTATCGTCTTTTCTTTATAGCATACATGTTGGATTTAAAGATGGTAGGGACCATGTAAGCCCAGCACTCTCATGTTACAGATGGGGAAACCAAGTGATAGAATGACAACTTATCAGATGCCATTGGATCATAGACTTATTCATCAAATCCTACTCCCTTATTTTATATAGGAGGAGACTGAGGCCCACAGAACCAACATGACTTTCCCAGGATCACACTGTTAGTAAGTGCCTAAAGCAGAATTCAAATCCAGGGCTTCCTGATACCATGTGTCACTGTTTATCCTCTGCACTGGGCTGCTTCTTTGCTATTTCAGAAAATAGCATGGAATACTGGAGCTCAGCATTTTATCTGGGTTCTCATCATCCATGTCACTGACCAACATAACCTGGAAAGATTATTTAAAAGCATTCATACTGCTGTATGTTTAAGTCATAAACTCTATGACTCTCACAATATGTTCTCTTTCTCCCCCTGGATAGAAAATATTTGCGGGCCATATGGGATCCGGACTCTCTAAATGCTTCTAGATTATCAGATGTCTCAACTGACATTCCTGGAGGAAAATCAAGTCATGAGAATTTATGAAAGTGGAAAATAAAATTAAGAACATTTTGGTGTTAGCTTGTACTGGCAATTCCTTCCTTGTTTTTCCATGATTTGAAATCAAAAGGTTTTTTTATGTTAATTTTTTAATTAACAAGTATTTATTTTCTCTCTCTACTTCCTCTACCCATTGGGGGAAAGAAAGAAAGAAAAGCAAAATCTTTGTGACTAAGCTAAAACTTTTTTGAAAAACTCCTTACCCCATAAAGGCTATGCTGAGCATGGTGTTTTTTCCCCATATTCCCATTTATTCTTAACTTGCCTGGGTTTCGGTTTTTCATTATATAAAATGAGTAAACGGTGTAGCATAGAGGATAATTGACCAACCTTGAAATCAAGAAGACTTAAGGTCGAATGCTGTCTCTGAGCCATATTCGATGTACAGGCAAGTTCCTTAATCTTTCAGTGTCTCTGGCAAAGCAAATCTTTTAAGACTAAAAGTTAAAGATGAGTCATCAATTTGCATCAGCCAAGGGCTTTTAGACACCAGGAATTCTCTTTTGTAGGCAGCATGGCAAAGTAAGTAGATCACCTTTGGAGTCAGAAAGACTAAAAGTTGCTCTTCCCTTGAATACACACTGGCCCCATGACCCTAAGAAAGTCACTCAACCTCACCTAATTTCAGAAAACTTTCTAGCAATATAAGAAATCACATATGAGAAATGTAATCTGAAATGCATGTAAAAATAAAATTTTTAGCTCAGTGGGTCACACAAGGGATAAACAAATGAATTAATGAATGATTGAGGAATTTGGATCAGAATGCCAAAACTCTCACATTCTTTGGATCTATGATACTGTCACCTTATCAGTCAGTAATTTATAATCTTGCCACTATCTACCTCAGTCTGAACCAGATGCATCCACTTGAAACAAATGCTCATTTTCATTTAAACAAAAATTAAAGGCTAGTACTGGTTTGGGTGCCTGGGAAATATTTTGGGAGTCTTCTGCCAAATTTTCCTGTGTCCTGAAGACACAGGAACCTGCTGAGGAGGAAGATATAAGCCAAGGGAAATTTAGCAGACATAGACACTGAAGGCATGATGGATGATGACCTTCCAGCCTTTTTAGTTTGGGCTTTTCACATTGAATAGGTTAACAAGCTTCATGTGTAGTGACTGATTTAATGACAGTGAGTCTCCAACCATGTATTAGGGGACAAGATGAAACTGGGTGATTTCATATCCTTGAACACCACAAATATGCAGTTACAGCTTTTACATAATGTGCTGAGCTAAAGGAGAAGTTAGAGTGGTGTCAAGACCTCAACCAGGAGTGGGGAACCTGTGGCCTTGAGGTCTCATGTGGTGCTCTAGATCCTCAAATATGACCCTTTGACTGAATACAAACTTCATAGATAGTGCTCGGTGAAGTTTGGACTCAGCCAAAGGGTCTCACTTGAGGATTTGTGAAGTTTGGACTCAGTCAAAGGGCTGTACTTGAAGACCTAGAGAGCTACTTGTAGCCTGGAGGCCACAGGTTTCCCACTCCTGCAAACAAATCTGAATTACTTTTCCATTAAATTCAGCAAACATTTATTAAACACTATAAGCAAGGCCCTGCAGTTTCTTGAAGGATCTGTAGCCTTTAGCTATGCCATAACTAAGGTGATACGGGCTTTGTCCCTGGGCGTGGGAATTTGAAGGGCATCAAAATTTAATACTTGCATTCCTTCATCAATTCTAAATAACTGAGCTTAGCACATATTTGGCAAGAGTCATTAATTAAAATTAAAAACCATGGCAACTACATTTCCCCTCCTGTTTAACTGAATTCATCTTAATTACTTCTTATATTGTTTTCATAAAAGGCATCATGGTGTCATGGATTGACAGCAGACCTTGATATCAGGAAACCTTGGGTTCAAGCCCTTTCTGACTAGTGTGACTCAGTATAAGCCACTTAACTAATCAGCATCCTCAGGGAACATTCTGAGAATATGAGCTCCTTACCTGCAACAGTTTTCTCATAAGTGGTTTTCTCATACCAATAAAATCATAAATATCATCTAAAATATTTACATATTTTCCTTTCACGTGTATAAAATTTGGTAGAAGGCTTATCTGGGGGCTTTGTGCCCCAACAGCCAGAATCGTTGCTTCATCTTTCAGTGTCGTAGGCAAAGCAAATCTCTAAGAGTAAAAGTTAAGGAAGAGTCACCAATCTGCCTCAGCAAAGGGAGTTTCCATACCAGAAGTCCTCCTTCATGAGCTGCTTCATGTCATAGTGAACAGATGCTTTTGACTCTGAAAGAGTTCTTTTCCCTCTAACAGGACCAATCAGAACTTTTCTCAGACTTCTTGTCTTATGTGACTCTGGGCTGCATCCCCAAATAAATCTTCCACAGGAAGTCCATGTGATACATTGGGCCATTCTATCAAACATTCAACTAGTATCTATTAAGTACTTACCATGTGCTAGGCAATCTGCAGATACAAAGGCAAAAATGAAACAATCCTTGTTTACATTCTATATGAAGGAGAAAACACCTTGTTGTTCAGTCACGTACTAAATAGTATATATAGGATACCTATAGAGTTGTTATTGAGCCATGACTCTTCTTGACCCCATTTGGGGTTTCCTTGGCAAAGATATTGGACTGGTTTGCCATTTCTTTCTCCAGATAAATTTACAAATGAGGAAACTGAGGCACACAGTGTTGAGTGACTTGCCCAGGATCACACAACTAGTAAATATCTGAAACCAGACTTAAATTCTATCCATTTATGCTCTACCCACTGCACCGCCTGGTTGTCCCATCTGCCTAAAGAGCACACAGAAGAAAATCAGAGGGAATAGCTTCTCTATTGAGTAGCTGGCGGGGGATGGGGGAAGAGGAGTCAGATCATCAAAGACCTCCCATAAGGGGGTCAATCATTCAATCAACAGCTATTTCCTAAGTGCTTACCATATGAAAATTTGAAGAAATTTGAAATTTACCATATGAAAATTCAAAGAAAGACAAAGGCTGGGTCTACCTTTAAGGAGTTTACATTCTAATGAGAGGAGCATGTAAACAACTAAGTACATTAGAGAGCTATGTCTAGTCAAGTCAGATATGGATGGAGGGTGATCTGAAAGGAGAAGGTATTAGCAATTGGGGAGACCTGGAAAGGATTCATGAAGAATCTTGCATTTGAGCTGAGTCTTGATGGAAGGCAGGGAAAGGAAGAAGCAGGCATGATGGTATTTATACAATGCTCTAAATTTCACAAAGTGCTTTACCAATATCACATTTGATCTTCATAACAGCCCTGAGAGACAAGTGCTAATGTTGGCCTCATTTTACAGATTAGGAAACAGAGGCACAGTTAGGTTAAATTATTTGCTCAGAGTCACACAGCTAGTAAATGTCTAAGACTGAATTTGATTTCCTTGTCAGTTTTCATGTCTAGTTGGTATTCTGAGAAGATGCAAAATGGAGTCTCCTCTTCAAGGAGTTGCAAGTAGGCTGATATAGATAGATTATAAAGTGCATGAAGGTGGGTAAGACGTAAGAATACTGGGAAGATAGGAAGGAGTTTTAATTACCAAACAGAGAAGTTTATATTTAATCATCTGGGTAATAGGGAGACACTGAAGTTTTTTCATTTTGGGGAGGGCAGTAACAGGGTCAGGTATGTGGTTTAGGTAAGTTACTTTAACAGCTCTGTGGAAGATGAGTTGGGTTGCTCTTTTGGAAGGATACCAACAGGGTAAGTACATGGTCCATCAAACTCCTATGCTCTTGCTATAGGAATGACTGGCCTCATTTTCTAGTCATGCATTTCATCTTTATCCTGATTCTTCTATGTGGTTCCTCATGACCATAAGCCACAGTGTACCTATAGCTGCCATGGACTTCTTCAGTGACCTTTGGAGACCTTAAAGTCTTCATTGACTGTAGTATTCCATGACCTAGATTAGAGTAACATGGAAGAATATTGTCCAGGGATGGATGACTTTGGGGTCACTGGAAGCTTAATAACTTTCCAAAGCTATGCAATCTGTCCTCTCTCTTTTTAATTCTCATCTGTCTTCATTATCCACGTATAGATTGTGACCAAGATGGAGATGTCGGTAGAATAGTTCTATGGGTCGTCCATTCAACAACATGTCATTGATTAGACAATAGGCATTCTTCATCCTCTTGGTTTTCCTATCAAGGGTCATTGGATCATACAAATAGATGTGGCAGGATTCTTGAAAGGCAATAAGCATTTACATAATACCTTCTATGTGTCACACACTGTGCCAAGTGCTTTTTATAAATATCTCATTTGAACCTCACAACAATCCTAGGAGGTAGATGCTGTTATTATACTCATTTTACAGTTGAAGAAACTGAGGCAGACAGAGATTAAGTGACTTGACAGGGTTACACAGCTGGCAATTGTCTGAGACTGGTTTTGAACTTAGGTGTTCCTGACTCCAGTCTCAGTGCTCTATCCACTGTGCCACCTAGCTGCTGATCTTAGAGGTCACTGAGTCCATTCCGCTCATTTAACAGAAGAGGAAAGCAAGATGGTACTTCTCATAATCTTCTCTCACCCTCCTCCACAAGATTTTGTCAGAATCAAAGACAAAAACAAAATAGTCCTTGTCCTTGAAAAGCTAATATGCTACAAAGGAATATGCTACAAATGCTATAAGTAATTATACTACAAAGTAATTTGATGTGGCAATAAGAGAAGCCTAACAAGTAGGGGAATAATGAAAGACCTTGAAAGAGGTTGTACAGGAATGGAACTGGGAAGGAAGATAGGGATTTTTGAATGATGGAGATGAGGATATTGTGCATTCTAGCCATAGAAGTATAGCCTGTGGGATAGGGTATATCAAATTCAGGGAAGCAAAGCTGTTGTAGTAGATTCAAGGTCTTTGAGAGTATGCTTCACTAACTCAAGCCTTTTTCTAAGAATCTTTGGACATGTGTTCATCTGCTTGCCTCTGACATATAAGTCATCCTGGTAGATTACTAACACCAATTCACATTTGTTTTCTACCTTCTACCATACGAAGGACAGCTAAGTGACACCATAGTGGATGGAGCATCAAGCCCAGGAAGACTCATATCCCTGAGTTCAAATCCAGCCAAATCACTTACTAGATGTGTAACTCTGCGCAAGCCACTTAACCTTATTGGCCTCAGTTATCTCATTTATAAAATAAGAGGAAGAAGGAAATGGCTAACCACTCCAGTATCTTTACCAAGAAAATCTCACTAGCGTCACAAAGACTCAAACATGAGTGAAAAATGACTGAATAAAGGGGCTTTCCTTATAACAGCACTGTGATTTGAGTAGTAATATCCGGTCATCCATATTTTAGAGAAGATGAGCAAAAAGCTCCAATGTCAAGTGACTTTCTAAAAGTCCCATTGCTAGTAAGCATGGAAGCAGAGGCTCTGGTTGAGGTCTTTTTCATCCTGATTCAGGCTTCATCACTTCACATTTGAACTATTGTAATAGCTACTGGGCAGGGGAGAAGGAGGTGTGCTTTCCTCAAGTTTCCCCTTATTCCAATCCATCCTCCACACAACTGTCAAAATGATTTTCGAAAAGTCAGCGTCTGACTATGTCACTCCTCTATTCAGCAAACTTCAGTGGCTCTCTGTTGTTTCTAGGATCAAATATAAAATACTCTCTTGACTTTGAAAACCCTTCATAACCTTGACACTTCTACCTTTCCAGTCTTCTTGTACATGACTGCCCTCCCCCTATTCTACAATCCAGTGACACTGGCCTCCCTCCTATTCCTCACTCAAAATACTCCATCTTACAACTCCATGAATTTCTCTTGTTGACATTCCTGGAACTCTTTTGCTCTTCTTCTCTGCCTATTCTCATTTCCTTTAAAACCCTGTTAAAACCCTACTTTCCCAATCCCCCTTAATGCTTTCCCTCAGAAATTACCTCCCATTAATTGACCTGTATATATCTTGCATGTACATAGCTGTTTGCTTGTTCTCTTTCCCACTAGAAAGTGAGCTCTTTAAGGACAAGTTCTTTTTCTTTTCTTTCTTTGGATCCTTAGCACTTAGCATAATGCCTGGAACATAGTAGGCACTTGTTGCTTGCTAATTTGTCTCAGAGAAGAGCTTCTCAGTGAGACCCTTCTTAGTATATTCCCTCTTCCCACAAAGTTCATCTGTGCCTCTGATCAGTCAAGATGTAAGAGTAGTCAGAATCCATGGGCAAAAATCTGTGCCCAGAACAGCTTTTCTGCAAAAAAAAAAAAAAATCACCTTCTCCTGGAGCCATGGCAACTTCAGGGGGGCTCTTGGCAGAGTCTGCTGCCTTCACTTAGTAACTCCAAGTTTCTCTCAGATTTTGAATCCTCCAGTGCCATGAAGCCTCTGGTTATTTTTCATCCTGTTTATCTAAACAGAAAAGGAAGCTGTAGGAAAGAAATTCCAGCATCTCTATACTGCCTTAGATGAAGTAAGAGTATTTGAGGTCCACTAAGGAAAGACAGACAGCATGGAAAATGCAGGGCATCCCAGAGCAATCCAAAGCTGTTCTCCTAGAATTGATAGAACCAAGTCAAGTCAACAAGCATTTCTTAAGTGCCTGCCATGTTCCAGACATCCTACATCTAGAGTTAAAAGGGGCCATCTTAACTGAACCCTTCTTATTTCAGATGAGGAAACAAAGGCTTAGGGAAATAAAAAAATGAGCCATGACTTATAGAATTAAATAGCATTGCAGATGAGATTTGAACCCAGGACTTCCTGCCTCCAGCTTTATATCCAGTGTTCCACAATGCTATTCTTAACGTCTAAATGTATGTGCTTAAGCAGGTCAGTGCTTAATAAATTAATAAATGCTTGTTCCCTTCCTTTCCTGCTCAAAGACCATCCCGAGTAACCCCCTTCATTTTACAGATTTACAAACTGAGACTCAAGAAAGAGAAATGGTCTTCCGGATATCGCTCAGGTGATAAGCATTGGAGAAGGGATTGGACAAAATTCTTTCTATATTTGGGATATGAAGTCTTTATCTGAGAATCTATCTGTAAAAGTTTTCCCCCAATTTTCTGCTTTCCTTCTGATCTTAGCAACATTTGTTTTATTTGTATAAAACCTTTTTAATTTAATATAATAGAAATTATCCATTTTGTACCTCGCACTGCTCTCTATCTCTTGCTTATTCATAAATTGTTCATCTAACTATAAGTGTGATAAGTGAGAAATGCTATGAGAATACCTCACTTTTCCATTATCACAGGGAATTACACTTCTCTGACTTCCGCTGGCTCCCTGTGACTGTCCCACAGAGTGATCCACCCTCTCCTAAGGAGTTCTTCCTTACCACTGGTTTGATCATTTATCCTTCTCTTACTAGAGATTGCTTTTGAAAGTGACATAGTCTTAGAATCTCCCATCTCCATGCTTTTGCACAAACTGTCGCCAACACCTAGGAAGCACCTTCTTCTTCCCTATGTCTCTTAGAATCTCTAGCCCCCTCTAGAACTCTACTCAAGCATCCCCTATTAGGCAAAATCTTCCTAATTGCCTCAACAACTAGTGTTCCCTTGAAATTACATTATATTTATTTTGCATATACTTATGTATGTACACAAAACCTCTTTTTAAAAAATAGAAGTTCCCTTAGAGCAAGGTCTATCTTGATTTATCTTTGTGTCTCCACACTTGACATAGTGTCTCAAACATTATGGGTGCATAATAAATGTTTGTCCATTAATTGACCAAGGATCAAAGCTGAAAAGAACCTGAAAAGTCATTAGGAACAACTACATTCTACAAACAAAAAAATTGTGGTGCAGAGAGGAAGCAAGTCACCCAAAGATAGCTTAACGAAAGGATTATGGGAGCTCTAATTAATTAGGGACCCAATGATCAAAGAACTGAGGAATAATTTTATCCCAGGTTATGTTTTTGATGACTGTTCATCACCCCAGAAAAAAAATACAGCAATACATCATGTATCTGTCTGAAATGAATCACCATTCCAATTTGTGACACCACCCAACATTTCAACATTATTTTAAAAATTAACACATGCTTATTAAATTCTCACTCTCACTGAGGTTTGAATGGCAGCTGTTTAGGAAGAAGAAGAAGTTTTGAAAATTAAAGAAGTGTAGGGAAAAAAATCAGAAGAAAAACAATTAACATAGATTAACCTTAATAGCTTAAGCATAATTTGAAAAGGGAGGGAGGGAAAAGGAAGAATATTAATCTCTGTTTTAAGTCACAGAAATGTGACTTTAATAATAATGCCTTTATTGATTGGTTCTCCACTCTGTTCATGCCTATTGAATCACTCAACATGCTTTTATTCAGCCCCTTGGTATCAAGTACCATGTCAGACACTAAGGATAAAAAAAGGAAAAAGGAAATATTTTATTGTTTTCAATAAACATATATTCATTTGGGAAGATAGCATCTACATAAACAAATTGATATAAGATATATACAAAATAAGCACATGAGAAATTCCCCAATGACAATGAGTTATCTAGCTGTAAAGTAAAAAAAAAAAAAAAAATTAAAGATTGACTCTTGTTTCAAAAAACCCAGATCGTCTTCCTCTGGAAGACTGGACAAATTACTCCAAACCTATTTCCCCAACTACAAAATAGGGACAGTAGTATACTTATTGCCAACCTCACATGGAGTTTTGTAAGGTTCAAATAATATGATAATTTTGAAAGTGCTTTAAGTATGCATTTCCACATTAGATGTAAGGAATTTTTATTTTATGTCCCAGTGATGGTACATCACAATTCAACACTTTTCCAATATTAGCTCATTTGATACTCTCCACAATCCTGAGGAGCTAAGCATTGTCATTCTTCCCATTTTTTTTCAAATGAGAAAAGTGAAGTTGATAGAAGTTAAGTGATTTGTCTACAGTCTAGAGAATCTGTCAGTTAGTGTAAACAGAAAGCAAAGTAGGATTTTGTGCTGCTCTGGTTTGAGTAATGTGATTAAAGAAGGTCTTCCCCACCCATTCATAGGCCTGGGAAGATGTGTAGGAAGGCCCATACCTTTTGTTAATGAGGCCCTGATTCTCAAGGGTTGTGATGCCCTCTGGTTCTAAAAAATGTATAAATACTCGGAGGTCAGATTTTACTTCTGGGCTTAGTTTGTGAAAGAATCTTTGTGTTTCAGATAAGACTCTGGGAAGTCACTAAACAGCACCCCAGCTTGGAAAACCAAGATGTTGGTGCTTCCCTTTCTGGTAACTATGTATATGTGTAATGGTCAGACAGTTGGATCTGTCTGTCGATCTTTGATTTCTCTGTATTGTCTCTGAAGTTCAAGGTGCTGACTTTTCCCCCTGAACTAAGGGAATGATACATGTGGTTGATTAAAGTGATTGTTGGCCCCTCAGAAGTTACCATTCCTTTTAGAAAAGCAGATTAAAAATCTGTACAGCAGGCCCTCCTGTGTATGTTGGGGTGCTTGCTTTTACAGGTAGTTACCTATTAAGCACCTTCTGTGTGTCAGATCCTGTGCCTAGCAGGAGGGATATAAAGAATGCAAAAAAAAAAACCAAAAAACCTGTCCCCATTCTCAAGGAGTTCAAAGTCTAATGAGAGAGACAACATGCAAAAACTTATGTACAAAAAAAGCAAGGTAAATTGAAGACAATCTCAGGGAGAAAACATTAAAATTTTACAAAAGATAAGACTTTTGCTAAGATTTTAAGGAAGTCAGGAATGCCAGGAGATAAAGACAAGGAGGGAAGAAAGGAAAGAAACAAGCTTTTATTAAGCACCTCCTATGTACCAAGTACTGTGCTAAGCACTTTACAAGTATTTCATTTGATTCAACAACCCTTAGAGGCAAATGTTATCATTATCCCCATTTTACAGTTGAGGAAACTGAGGCAGACAGAGATTGTGTTTGATCCAGAGTCATACAGTTGGTAAGGATCTGAGGTTATATTTGAACTCACATCTTCTATTTTAGAACATTATCTAAAACAAAATGTGAACCCAGATCTTTGCCAACTCTGAGTTGACTGTATTTCCATCTACCTCTCTATCAACCACCCATGTGGCATCACAGATTTAGAGTTAGCATTCACTTTAGAGGTGTACTTATGTGTATTATGCAAAGTAAGCCTTTGTAAATATTAAAAGAAATATACATGAGACTGAGTGGGAAGATTTCATTTAGCTCATTAGAGTACATTTTCTCAAAATCACTTTTAATTTAATTCTTGACCTGGAGTCAACACTAAATTTAAGGGCAAAACAAAAGAAAGGACGTCACACGACTCATGTTTAAATGAACAAGAAACAGGTTGTCTGAGGTTCTTTACAGGACCTGTGCCTTGTTACAGTTTAATGAGGCAGCCTGGGGAATACACACAGGTAAAGTTCCTCAAGCAGCAGACCAGCCCTCTTAAGTTTGAGTTCCAAGGGGGCTGAGAGTAATCAGCCTAGCTATTTTGAAAGAAAATTACTATTCTTAGTTGTTCAAAATCTAATAGAACATTAACTATAGAAGTCTGCCTTTTTCCAGTTGGTCATTTTATTCATTTCTAACCATTTCACAAAGAATACCACCTACCCAATGCTATAACCATAGCAACAGAAAGTTCCCCTTTCGCTCCTCAGTACATGATAGGTTATTATGTTATTTTTCTACATTTCCATGATTTAAAATAACAGTAATGACCCCTGAATCGGAAATTTCTGTTCTCTTCAAGAACAGCTGTTTCCAAGGACATTGCTTCAGGTCTTCCATGCATGGCAATGGGACTATTCACTAAATTACTCTCGATCCACAGAAACACCTTCTTTGAGGTTTCCTGCCACAAGTCTGGCAGGGTGCTAAGGAAATAATCAACTGTTTGTCAGTTGGGTCAATCAATTTCAGAGTGTAGATTTCCGACCTTGATAGAAAGAAGTAGCCACAGAGTGGAAGAATTCAAAACTGTCAAGTACACCATTGATTTCCTTTGATGACTATCATCATCAAGTAGTGAACACTCAATTTGCAATCTGATCACTCGATCTGGAACCCAACTCTGTTGCATACTACCTTTGTGACCTTAGGAAGTTAGCTCATCCTTCCAGGCTTCAGTCTCTTCATCTATAAAATGAGGATTATAGACTGGATGACCTCTGGGGCTCTCTCTAGTTCTGGAGCAAGGGTACTTCATCATTTTTGTGTCCCTTTGGCAGTCTAATTCTTTCCAGAAGAATGTTTTCATTGGGGAGGAGGTTATGAAGAAGGAGGGGCAGAAGGGAGGAAGAAAAAAATTGGAACTAAAAATTTTATAGAAGTGAAAGTTGAAAACTATCTTTGCATGTCATTTGGAAATGATAAAATACTATTAAATAGAAAAAATAAATAAAATAAAAAAATAAATTTTAAAAAGAAGGCTATTTTTAAATATATAAAATAAGATGTATAGGATTACAATGAAAACTATATGAAAATACAGTTATTAAAATATTTTGAAACACAAATTCACAGAATGTGAATTAAAGAATCCCTGCTTTCAAATCTTTAATATTTGGATATCAGGTTTTCTTTTTTAAACTAAAAAATAAGGAACTCAGAGCAAATAGTCATCTAAAATCCCTTTCAAATCCTGTGATTTTTCCATAGGTTGGAAAATAATTTACTAAAAGATAGTAAATTCTGAGAGACAATGTGAATAATAAAAGGAGCACTAGGCTAGCTCTGAACTAGAGAGGGAGGGAGAGGAAGAGAGAGAGGAGAGAGGAGGGAGAGAGGAGAGAGACAGAGAGAAAGAGAGAGGAGAGAGAATATTTATATTTATTTTTTATATTATTTATATTTATTAAAAGCTAACTTATTTTATATTTATATTTATTGAGTGTTAACTACATGTCAGACACTATGCTAAGCAATATGGCTATAATGGAAATATGAAGAGAAGGAAGACAGTCCATTCCCTCAAACAGTTTATAATCTAATGAGAGAGATTAGCCTATAGAGGAGAATGATGACTCCCACATTTATCTGGCTTGAAGCTAGACAGGAAGGTCAGATTCAGTACAAGTTACAATTATGATTGTTTCATATCATCCTCATCATTTTGTTTGATGGAGCTTAGATAGAAATGGTGCTGGCAGGAAGCACTACTCTATTAGTCTTGTATAATTGCCATTCAATAAATGATCGTGCAAGCAGTCGAAATGATTGACTTCCATAGTTGAACTGAAGACCTACCATCGAGGCTGAACTTCTGCAGAGGCTCCGAGGGTCCTCAGAACAATCCCAGTAGCAGTGGCACGATGGGCACCATAGGGGTCTCTTCCTGCTTTCACATGACTTTGATTTCTTCAGTAGCTCTCTTTATTTTTAGAGCTTTTCATTCCATAGCATGGGGAGGTTTTGAGTCTTCACTGTGGCTACATCTATTTAAAAGTGTTGTTCTCACATTTTTATGGGTCAGTGTTATGTCCTGGTGATTATGCATTAGAGTTTTATCTGTAAGAAGGCTCCAGTTCAAATTGTTTATTTGCTGAATTCTCAAGGAAATTGTGAAGTTAATATTTTATGGTACCTTGTCATCTATCTGTTTGTAATTCTGGTCACTTGATCATGGCTTTCTAGGTATACAGTAGTTGCTAAATAATAACAGAAATATTGTTGCTCCTGGTCTCTTTACTCATGTTACACTGGATGGAGTTTACACAGAAATGCTCCTGGGATAAGTTGTTACCTTATTCTCTTTCTTTTATATTCAGTGTTTTATAGACTATTATGGAGGACTGAAATGACTGCTATTTGGAATTGAATAAAGTACTAGATTCAGGCTCATCTTTCTAGGCTCACAAAAGAGAGCTCCATTAGGTGACAAAGTGTTAGGGAAGAGGAGAAGGAGGAGAACAGTTACTAGAGTTAGAAAACTTGGTCAAAGATGGAGGCTGGAATGCTGGAGCTAGGTGGCATAAAATGGCTGAGTTCAGTGCTGTCTGAACTATAGCTCCTAAATGGTTGGATTCTGAGATAGAAGGTTTTTAGACATCTGATCTAATCTGCTTTTTTGATAGGGAGATAAACTGAAACCCATACAGGGAGAACAACTCTCACAAGATCACCTAGAGTTTTTATAAGAGTACAGATTTGAACCAAGAATCTCTGAATAGTTTCACCTTCATCTGTCCAGTGTAGAACAACAAGGAAGTAGTCAAAAGACTGAGGCAGCAATGATTAACGGTGCGACAGTGCCCACAAACACCACACACAGAAGAAGCTTGAAGAGAAGCAAATATAACATAAATCAATTCAGTGCAATCCAGTAAGAATTTATTAAGCATATGCCATGTGCCAGGACTCATATGCACTGAGACAAAAAGCAAATAGAAATAGAATAATGAAATGGAAGGGAAATGATGTCCAAAGCCTTCATATCAAATGAGGATCTCCAAAGAAGGCCAGAATTGGCCACTGTAGGAGAGTATTTCTATCTCTGGGGAGGTCATGTCATCACCATGACAGAAATAGGTGGACCTTCTGTCTAAAAAAAAAAATGAGATCCAGGGGAACCAGGAGGGCTATTAGAAAAGAATGGAGATGTCTCATGTCACCCCCTGGATTTTGGTACTCATTGGATCCAAACTCACCTCATACCAAGATCTGGATATTGTAAAACGTAGGAGAAAATTGCCTCATTGAAATTCCTTCTTAATTTCTCCCCATTCCCCTCAGCATGAGACAGGTACTTTGGGCTCTGCATCCTCATTTACTACATCCATGGTAAGGATGGATAGAGAACTGATGACTTCGGAATCAGGAAGACCTGGATTCATATTCAGCCTCTGTGATCCTTGACTAGTGATTTAGCATCTCCCACTGCATCCTGGGCCGTCTCCAATCATCCTGATCGATATCTGGCCACTGGACCCAGATGTCTCTGGAGGAGAAAGTGAGGCTGGTGACTTTGCACAGCCCTCCCTCAGTCAAATCAAAGTCTAAGTCATGTCATCATCTCTCTGATGTCATGTTCCTCTTGGAGAATGAAGTATACACCACAATCTGTAAGCCCCTCCATGCTATAAGTTCCAGAGAAAGTGCTGACCTGCACTAGTAGAGTGGAGTTCCCTACACTTCCTACAAGTTCAGGAAAAAGACATAATCCTTAATACTGCTAGTAAAAATATTTACCAGTCTAAGCAAAAGAAAAACCAAGAATCATATGGGTGGAGAAGAGGAAGAACTTTAAATTAGAAATAAAGAATTAAAAAAATTTTTTTTGAAAAATGAGATTTATATGAGTTGAAAGACATGAGTACAACTTGAGGAGATGAATAGTGTGATAAACTTGATATGTGGTATCAAAACACCTGGGTTCAAATCTTGGGTCTTCTAGTTATCCTCATGACCATAGGTGAACATCAATCTCCCCTGTTTAAGACTCATTTTCCTCATCTGTAAAATAGGGTTAACAATATTTCCATGGCCTTCTTCACAGAATGCTGGGAGAAGCTCAATGTGTTAAATCTGAAAGTTCCCCATAGGTATGAGTTGTTATTGGTACAACTATCCAGTTCATTTTAAAGAGTGGTGAAGGACCCAATCAGAGTTGTGATCAGAGCTGACTCAGGCAGCTGAAGGAGGTCCATCACAGGCATCACAGTCCATCAGACAGAAGGAAGGGACTGCTGAGCACCCTCCTCATGGCTACATCTGTCATTCTTGAGGACCTGCTCCCCAGGAGGCTTCAAAGACTCTAAGTAATGAGGTTCTCCTGTCCTTCACACTTACCCATCTGTACATGTCCCTAATGTACATCTGTACATTAAAGCAAATACTGTTGCTTACCAGGCATCATGGGAGGGCTGTTCAAATAGTCAGGGAACATTACTTCCTAAACTTAAGGGCCATGATTTTCACAAATGGTCCCATGGGGGAGATCCGTATCTATTCAAAAACTGGCCAGTTGAAAATATGGTGGTTATGTAAGCCAGTGCAATTCAGCAAACTTGTGTTATGTGACAGTGTTGTCGCAGGCACCAGAGATGCAGAGACATCATAGATGAAACAATTCTCCCTTAAATAAATTTGCATCCTTTTGGATACAGTCCTGTCTTTTTAACAAATATTCCAGAATTGAGACACCCAGACAAGAGAAGTGCCTTCCTATGGAGTCATCTTGGGAGACTGAACATCCATTTCAGTGAGGTAGTCATTGCAGCCAACATTTATTCCCCCTTGGGAATTTCTTTCATAGTCCTCAAATTATTTGAGGTTTGTATTCAATGATCTATAGGTAGAAAGGACCTTAAATATCACTAGGCTAATTAGGTCCATGAACTTTTTTGCTGAATAGCAATTTCCATATACCTAATTTCCTTTTTAGTCCTATGCATTATTTTATATCTTAAAAACATGATTCTGAGAAGGGGAGCATAACATCAGACTTCCAAAAGAGTCCATGATACAAAAAAAGATTAAAATCTCTTAATTTCTAGTCCAATATCCTCTTCTATTTTATAAGTGAGAACACTCAGTTGCAAGGCAGAAAGAGTCAGAGTGAAGACTTGAACCCCGATCCTCTGACTCTTTTCCCTGCTGCCAAGGGCAGCCTTTTTCAAATTTCTCCGATGGCAACAAACTTTGAGTTTTTGAGAGTAGTTCTGGTGTTGGAAAACAGCCAATATATCTTGCAGCCAAATCTGGTGCCCTTGGCACGTGATAAAACTGGAGAATGCCATTTGGCATCAGATACCAGCTTTGAAGTTAGGAAAACAGTGTCCCCTCCTCTCTACCTGGAAAGCACAGGAACTGGCCTTGAAAGCAGTGCTACAAAAAAAAATATTAAGATTGTTTAGGTTAATACATAGAGTAGTGAATGGAGTGCTGAACTGGGAGGCAGAAAGGCTAGCATTGCTGATCCAGAGAGAGCTAGATGGTGTCAGGGTTTGCAGTCAG
Source organism: Bettongia penicillata ogilbyi (assembly GCA_023548195.1). Lineage (NCBI taxonomy): Eukaryota > Metazoa > Chordata > Mammalia > Diprotodontia > Potoroidae > Bettongia > Bettongia penicillata. The sequence continues at coordinate 8,593,599 of JAJHZJ010000595.1, forward strand.
GAAGACTTGAGTTCAATTTTGTCCCCAGACTCTCACTAGCTGGGTGACCCTTGGCAAGGGGTCTCTATCTGCCTGTTTCCCCAACTGTTTGTTATTGTTCAGTTTTTTCAGTCATATCTGACTCTTCATCATCCTGTTTGGAGTTTTACTGGCAAAGGTACTAGAGGGGTTTGCCATTTCTTTCTCCATGAGGAAACTGAGGCAAATAGAGTTAAGTGATTTGCCCAGGGTCACACACCTAGTAAGTGCCTGAGGCCAGATTTGAAATCAGGGAGAGGAGCATTCCTGACTCCATACCCAGCACTGTGCCACCTACTTGCTGCTTTCCCCAATTGAAAATGAGGCTTATAATAGTACTCACCTTCTAAGATTGTTGTGAGAATGAGATATTTGTAAAGTGCTTAGCACAGTGGCTGGCACATAGTAGGTGCTTAATAAGTGTTTATTTCCTTCCTTCCCTGGACAACTCACTTAAGCTTTCTGAGTCTCAGTTTCCTCAATTTGAAATACTTGTCATACCCACTTCTCAGAGTGTTAAAGTGATATGTGTGAAGGGCTTCGAAAACTGTATAATGTCATATTAATATCATTTATTACCACCATCATCATCACAGGCATCATCAATGTGATAGGTACAGAGACTCCCACAGCTAAAACAAATTGAAAGACAAACTGCATTTGGATATATAAACTGCGCTGTTTGTTGACTTTCCTTTCTAATCAGTTCAACAAACATTTAGAGTCCTTACCTTGAGAAAGGCAATAGGAAAATTTCCATTCATTTTTACTATACCTTATAATAATGAGAACTAGCGTTGACGTATCGCTTTAAGACTGACAAAGAAATCTACCTAAATTGTCAATCGTGACTCAAAACAGTTTTGTGGGATTGCATATTAAAGTTGTCATTCTCCCCTTTGCTGGGATGTGAAGACTGAGGCACAGAGTGGTTCCCGTAGCAGAATTGTCAGCCAACACTCTTTCCAGTGTGCCACATTAGCTCTCAGATAGATACGAGTGCATACAGATGAGGTTGTAGCTAGGGACATTTATATAGATGTAAATGTAAGGGAGGAAGGAGACAGGGAGAGAATGAGAGAAAGAAGGAAGGAGTTAGGGAAGGAGGGAGGAAGAGAAGGGGAGAGAGAGAGCGAGAGAGAGAGAGAGAGAGAGAGAGAGAGAGAGAGAGAGAGAGAGAGAGAGAGAGAGAAACATAAATAGGAATGATACAACTTGCAATAGAGACAGAGACAGAGAGACAGAAACAGAAGAAACTATATTGGTTCGAAAGCTCATGATATTTTCAACTGTAAGTATTTGTTGCTTCAAGTCACAGAATCAAGACACCATGTGACCATTTGCCCACTCCCCATAGGGAGGTGATAAATTGTTAGGGCAAGAGAAAACACATTGAGTTCAACATTTGTCTAAATTAAACATATATATTTGTGAAATTATAACAACCAAGCTTGACTCCCAAAAAAGAAAACTTCCTAGCAAAGGTAAGGGACTATAGATTTGGAATATTGAATACAATTTCAAACATTTTCAATGTTTTTGTTGAACAGTTTTCACTTTTTCTTATTTATTCTGTTATTAGAAATGGCCCTCTGAAAGAGAGATGGGATGTTTTATCATAGGGAAATATAAAATGTGATTCAAAAATCCATTAAAATTCAATGTAGTTATAAATGTAGGTATCAGCCTCCAGAACTTAAAAAGATATATGGCCCTTACAAAAAGCAAAAACATCTTACTGGATCAGAAAAGGCAGGTGGAAAAGAGAATCATATTTTCAGTCTGTTTAAGTTTAGTGTGAGTTGAAAAGTGGAGAAGGAAATGACAAACCACTCCAGATGTTTGCCAAGAAAATCCCAAATGAGTTCTCGAAGAGCAGGACGTGACTGAAGAACAACTGAGTTGAAACAAGACATGATTTAATACATCTCCTGGTTCTTTGTGTAGAGAAATCAAGTAATAACTCATTAGTAAGTTACAGGTGGATAGTTCTGAAAAACAGCTCCAAAGGATGGCTAAGAAGCCTAGCCACAGGAAGGAGAACATTAGAGAGAAGAATTCCCTCCAGATTATCCCTACAGAATTTGCTATTGCACAGAGGCAGTGTGGTGTAATGAGAAGAGTCCACAAACCTGGAGGGAGGAGCCCTGGTTCAAATCTTTCACTAGCACTTACTAGTTGGATGCGCCAGACCAGGGATGGGGAACCTGTGGCCTCGAGGCTTCACGTGTCCCTCTAGGTCCTCAAGTGCAGCCCTTTGACTGAATCCTAACTTTACAAAACACATCTGAAGCTGAGGCCACAGTTTCCCACCTCTGTGCCTGCCAGACCTGTAATTTAACCTCCCTGAGCCTTAACTGCCTCCTCTGAAAAGTGAGAATAAAAAATACCAACCTCACAAAATAGTGAGGAAATTATAAAACCTAAAAGGGCTATGTGATTATGTTATTATATACAAGCAAATATCAAATGCCTTAGCTTTGAAGTCTTTCCCTGTCCTCATTGACATTAACATGTTAATGTTTGCTCTGTGATTGTTTCCAATTTATCCTATATTTATCTTGTTTGTGTATAGTTATCTACATATTGCCTCTCCTCCCCCATTAGATTATGAGGATATAGAGGGCAGGGAGAATTTTTTGCTTTTCTTGGAATCTCTAACTAAGCACAATGCCTAGCACATAGTAGGTACTTAATAAATTATTTTCGATTTGATTTGTTTCATATAATTAAGGTCCCTGTTTGAGCCATAAATTATTTTGATATTGCTCTGATCTAAATTTGTGATTTCACTTATGTGAAACCAATATGGAAGTGTATAACCAGATGTGGAAACTCGCATCACTCATGCAAAACAGCATGTTATTTCACTATAGTATATTAAATGATAGCACTTCATTGTGGGTCCTATATCACAGAATTATGAAGCAAAATATTTGGAAGTGTGCTTGAGACTACTCATACGTACTCCAGAGAGTGGATTGTTAAGCTTTCAGTGTGATCATTTGCACCTTGGAAATTGACAGATGCGGTGAGGGCTTCATTTGCTGTTTTGTTGATTGTTTAAGCTTAAGGAAGTAATGGTTTAAATGGTCTTAAGTATTAATGGTACAGATTAAACTTTAAAATGTATTATGGGTATTTTATCCAGAGCTAATTGTTAAACATTAATAAACACACCCCTGGAAATATCATAAGATGAATTACAAAGATTTTTTTTAAAACTTGGATGTTTAAAAGTCTCTCTCACATCTGGGGTTCAGTCAAAAAACTAAAAGTACTGACCAAAAAAAATAAATTGAAAAAATATTAGATGAAATTATTTTTTAAACTTTTTAATAAAAACTTTTAAAATTTAACCCCAGTTTTTTAAATTTACTTTAGAATCTGATAATTTCAAAGCTAGAGGGGACCACAAACATCATATAGTTGTGCTCACTCATTTTATGAGTAAGGAAACTGAAACCCATATTACTGCAACTTAAATGTTTCCATCAGTACCTTCCTTTGTGAATAGACCTAGCTCTAATACTACACTCCAAAATCTTTCACTCATTTTTTGAAAATCAAAGTTGATAAATATATTCATTCTCTGCTGGGAAACTGACCCTGAGAAGAAGATAGTATGCCTTATATCAACTATTGACTTTTTAACACCCTCTATAAATACATCTAGGCTTCTACCATAATCCTCCAAAGAACCATTGAAAGGTGACTCTCTCAGTTATTCCAGTAGCATCTATGAAAAGAAGCCAAGTGGCCTTGGCCAAAAACACTTCAGGCTCTAAATACTGAAATCCACACTTTCAGAGGCTCTTGAGAACAAGGTGACAGGCAATGCAATCTGCCGGATGCTAATTGGATCTATTCTTTATGTCTCTGACAAATTAGCAGCCAAGATACTTGACCCTCTTTTCTCAACCAGTATGGTTTATTAGGTGGCAGAAATATGGACTCATAGATTAGTGGAACTAAAGTAAACCTCAGTGATCTTAGGGTCTTTGCCCAACCCTCTAACCAAGGTATGAATCCTTATCAAACTATTGTTCCTCCAGCCCTTGTCTGGATATATCCAGTAATGGCAAACTCACTGTCCAGCAAGGCAGTCCATTTCATTTCATAGTATCATAGAACCTATAGATCAGGGAGCCAAAAAGGAATTCAGAAACTATATAGCCCAGCCCCCTCATTTTGCACATCAGGAAACTGAAGCCCTTGGTTATTATATGACTTATTCAAATTCACACAGATACAGTAGTACTCGTAGGAATAACCATAATAATAGCTGTTGTTTATACATTATTTATATACAAAACCTTAAAGTGTTTCCAAAGTGCTTTATGTATCTCACTGGATCTTCTAAACAACCCTTGGAGGTGGGTATTTTATTATTAATATTATTATCACCTCCATTTTACAGATAAGGAAACTAAGGCAAACTGAGGTTAAGTGATTTGCCCACAGTCACCCAGCCAGTAAATATCTGAGGCAGGATTTGAACACAGTTCTTCCTGACTCCAAGTCCAACACTGTATTCACAGTAGTAATTACCTGCCTAGTAAGCCTTAGAAGCAGAATTTAAATCTAGGTCTTCTCACTCCAGAGACAGTGCTTTCTCCAGATCCTACCTTTTGTTGAACAAAAGTTTTCTTTCTGTAACATCTGCTCATTGTTCTTTCATTAACTTCTATCCATTGGTCCTAAGGTTGCTAGCTGGTACAGTAAATAGAGCAAAAGACTTAGAGTTGGAAAGATATGAGTTCGAATCCTGTCCTAGACATTGGCTAGCTATATGACCTTGGACAAGTCACTTAGTTTCTCCAGTCCTCAGCTTCATTTTCCATAAAATGGGGGCATAATGGCACTTAATTTAAGATAACACAAGATAAAATATGTAAAGCACTTTGCAAACCTTAAAGGGTTATTGTCATGATTATTAGTTCTTCTTCTAGAGTCAAGCAACTGAATCTAATCACTCTTCCATAACACAGTTCTTCCAGTATGTGAAGACATCCTTCATAACTCCCCTGGCTTCTCTAGGGTAAATATTCCTCATGCCAGCAACTAGCCTTCATGTGCTCTCCCTTTCCTCTAGATACTCTTCAGCTTTTCAATATCTTCCTGGAAAGGTACAGTCCTGAATCGTCATGAACAGAAGCAGAGGTCCATACTTGAAGTCAACCCCAATGCATATTAGTAGCAGAAAAACAACTGGTGGTACACAGACAGTATACAAGGACTCTTGTACTATTTGGTTTCATGGGTTGCCCAGTTCTTAGCCATCCTTTACGGTGCCTGAGAGGCAGAAGTGGTAGGAACACAGGTGAAAGATAGTTTGAAGGAGACCACCCCTACTTAGAAGGACAGGAAAAGTCTGAGGGGACAAACTTCAATTAGAGGAAGCATTGTTTTATATTCAGGGGAACAAAAGAAGCCTTAACAAAAGCATCAACCTAAAGTAAGAAGACTACAAAGATTATTTAAATGAATGAGGAAGAGGAGGGGAAGGGAAGGGAAGGGAAGGGAAGGGAAGGGAAGGGAAGGGAAGGGGAGGGAAGGGAAGGGAGAGAAGGGGAGGGAAGGGAAGGGAAGGGGAGGGAAGGGAAGGGAAGGGAAGGGAAGGGAAGGGAAGGGGAGGGGAGGGGAGGGAAGGGAAGGGAAGGGAAGGGAAGGGAAGGGAAGGGAAGGGAAGGGAAGGGAAGGGAAGGGAAGGGAAGGGAAGGGAAGGGAAGGGAAGGGAAGGGGAGGGGAGGGGAGGGAAGGGGAGGGAAGGGGAGGGGAGGGAAGGGAAGGGGAGAGAAGGGAAGGGAGGGAAGGGGAGGGAAGGGGAGGGAAGGGAAGGGAAGGGGAGGGGAGGGAAGGGAAGGGAAGGGAGGGGAGGAAAAACATGTAAAGAATTTTGCAAATCTTAAAGTGCTATTACTATGATTATTAGTCCTTTTTAGGGCCAAGCAACTAAATCTAATCTGTCTTCCATGTGAAAGGAAAGGAAATGTATTTACAGCCAGGTCCCCATTAATGTGGATAATGTATCTTCCTGCAGTGGTTGCATTATTCAAATTCACACTGAATATTTCCTTTGGGCTAGAACCAGTTACCATATTTTATATAATTGTAATTTTATATATATGAATTCATATATATACAACCACTTCCAGAGATGCATTATTGGCACTAATTGGGACCTGTATATTAGTGCTAGTTGGAACTTGGATGTATTAAGTACTTACTATATACCAAACTCTATGTTGAGAACTAGGGTTACAAGTTCAAAAGCAAATACAGTCCATGCCTTCCAGAGGAATACTACCCTAATAAGAGAAGACCACATCAGCAGTATTTTGGTTTGGAAAGTTAAGGAGATGGTAATTGGAACCCTAACTGAGTAGCTTGCACACCCCTTTCGGCAGTGGCAGTGTTAATTTGATTGTGACTCCAGGACTAGAAAAGCGGGTGCTTTGGAGGATACTGAATGATTGCTTGGTAAGATGATGGCAATGTCATAAAATGAGATGTACCTGGAACCACCTAAGATGCAGTGGACCATGTCTGGTATTCACCAACCATGGCATCAGGATTCCATGCCAAGATGGAAGTTTCAGAGATGAAGTTTGATTCTTATAGAACACAGTGTCTGCTATGGGCTGCAAGAAGGAAATTTCTCTCTGTCTCTCAGTTTCCTCATTTGTACAATGATGGACTTAACTAGATCTCTCAGGTTCGTGAAATAATCTGTAAAAAATTTCACTCTGAGATTGGGCTGTGGCCTTAAGTGATGAGCAGCTGGGGATCCCCTCGTGATGGAATTGGCTTGGGACTGTGATAGAGCCTTCCTCAGAAACCCGCCATCATGCTGCGTTCACCATGAGACATCGCATTTATAAAGTGTTTTAAAGTTTACCGCATACTTACTCTAATATCCCATTACAGTAGGGTAGATAAGGGTAGAAAAGGCTTAGGAGAATTTTTTTTTTGCTACAGGGGCTACAATCAGAGGTTCATCAGTCTTCTGCTTCTTTCTGCCTGTCCCATCCCTCATTCTTATATGGAAAGAGTACCAATCTGACCAGAGAACAAAAATAAAGGGATATAGTGGAAAGAACCATGAGACCCAGGTTCAAATTCCACCTTTGTGTAATGATGTGTGAGTTATTTAACTTTCCTGGACTTCATTTTCCTCTTCTATAAAATAAGGGGATTGGAGAGATTTCTTCTAACTGCAAATCCACAGTCCCAGCTGAAAAGACCTTATATTTACTTTATTCTGTATATATTCATGTGTATATACTGTATCCTTTTATAGAATGTCAATTCCTTGAGAGAAAGGATTATTTCATTTCTGTCCTTGTCTTCTCGGGGCCTGACCCAATTCCTAACACATAGTAGGAAGTTAATCAGATGACTATTTTTCAGTCAATTGATGCAGTCTGATCAGATCAGACAGGGTGGGGAACCTGCAGCGTCGAGACCATATGTGGCCTAGATCCTCAAGTGTGGCCCTTTGACTGAATCTAAATTGCACAGAACAAATTCCCTTAATAAAAGGATTTGTTCTGTAAAACTTGGACTCAGTGAGAAGGCTTCACCCAAGAACCTATCAGGCCACACGTGGCCTTAAGGCTGGTTCCTTATCCCTGGTAGTATCTTTTCTTATTCTAGATACCATACTGCTCTTTATATATCCTAGAAACCTAACAGCTTTTTGGCAGCTACCCAATGGAAGCTCTGTAATTTAATAAAAGGTGATGGAAGCTTTTATTTATTTTTTGCTTGTTTATCTGTTTTTTTGCTCATTCATGTTGATTGATCAATTTCTTCATTTGTCAAATAATAGAATTAGTCTCAGTGTTCCATCTCATTTTGAAAGTGTTTTTGAAAAGTGTTTTAAAGTTTACAGCATACTTACATCTAATATCCCATTACAGTAGGGTAGATAAGGGTAGAAAAGGCTTAGGAGAATTTTTTTTTTTTTTGCTACAGGGGCTACAATCAGAGGTTCATCAGTCTTCTGCTTCTTTCTGCCTGTCCCACCCCTCATTCTTATATGGAAAAAGTACCAGCTCATTTTGAAAAATAATCAAACTCTCTCACAACTATATAAAATATACTTCTTACTAATTACTTCTTTTGTGGCTGAGGGTAGTCTTAGCAACTTGTGCCTCTGTTGCTTTTACAACAACTTTTCAATGTTTTTATGTGTTGCAGTTGTTTTGCAAACATTGATGTCTTCCTAATAACTACTTTCCCCCTCAAAGAAACCTCTTTCATTTCAAAGGAAATAGATGAAACAAACTCAAGAGAATCCCCATTGCTTCAGGTGTTAGGGTTGGGGGAGGGTATTGGATTTTGAAGTCAGGGCCCTCAGTTCCAATTCTAGCTTGAACCACCTGTCTGCTTCAATTTCAGGGAAGCAATGTGATGGAAGATCAGGATTTGTTGGAAATTGGTATCCTTAATTCTGGACACAGACAAAGAATTCTGCAGGCGATCCAGCTCCTTCCAAAGGTAAGATGGATTTCATTACGCAAATGTCAACTATGGTATATGCCTTTTGAACTAAATTTCCAATGGATACAAATAGTTTCATATCCACAGAGAAAAAATTCCTATAAAAACCACTTCCCAAAAGAGCAAATGATAAATGGTATTCTATTGTGCTGCAAGGGTCAATATAGTTTTTGTAAACTACACTTGGAAACCAGTTTAGCCCACTTCCCTTGTATACCTAACCTGCTAGCTGATATGTAGAATTTTTTGGAGCTGATGAATGACTACCATCCCTTGAAGTACAGATTCAAAGGATATTTTTTTTTGCTTTTACAATGATTCTTTTAAATTAGGGAATGAATTTTCTCTCCTCATCTTCCCTGCTCTGGAAGGAAGGAAGGAAGGACCAAAATTATTACAACAAATTAGCATAGTTAAAGAAACCAAATTCCTGCATTGATCATTTCAAACAAAAATTATCTCATTTTGCCCTCTAAGTCTGTCACTGCTCTATTAGAAGGTGGGTAGAATATTTCATCATGGATTTTCTGGCATCATGGTTGATCATTACATTAATCAAAGTTCTTAAGGCTTTCAAAGTGGTTTATGTTTATGTAATTGTTATTGTTGAAATTGACCTGGTTCTGTTCACTTCACTTGCATTGGTTCATACAAGTCTTCTGAGGTTTCTCTGGAAACTTCTCTTTTCAATAATCGACTTTTACAATACAGCATCTGATTTTTCTGATATGAAACAAACTTGGTTATTGTGACATCAGTCATGATGGCAGGATTCTCTGAAGGCGACAACACATCATTATCTTGCCCTATCTGGCTTTAGGGATGTATATCGAGACACTTGGTGCCATCATAGGTACTGTCCTGCAAGCTTCATGTCCGTGATTAACCTAAATTATGCCAGATGAAATATGTCTGGCAGTTCTCATGACTGCTCATTCCACACTGGGGATGGACAGGAGGAGGGAGGACTGGGGCCTGCTGCTAGCAGACAGCTCACAAGTCGTTCCCTGAGTACATGTACCATCTCTCCCCTTCCCCAACCGCAAGTCTTATGGTGCCATGCACATACCCTCCAAATGCATCTATTCTCTTTCTCTACCTCAAGCTACTCTCCTGTACATTTTGAACATCTTTCTTATTCCCAGACTTCTCGTTACTGATGGAGCAGAGTCATATAGAACACTTTCTGCACCCAGGGCAACATGTACCTGGAGCAAGGAATATGATATGTTCCCTCAAATGTGCTGCTGGGGAGTTCACCGTAGGAGGTTGGGCAAGCAGAGAAGGGTTCATCTGTGGAGCAGATGTCAGGGGAAAGAAGCAGACCATCTGGTAGCTTCTTATTTTAACAAATTATTCTTGCTAACTAGGTGCTAAGCTCAGGCAGTTTGACAGTGCTGATGGCCTCCAAGTGCTGTCAGCAAACTTGAAATTCTTGTGCTCCGGGAAGAAGTTCCTATTGCCTCCTCATAAATGCAGATCAAAATCCTGGAACCCACTTGGGCAGACTCATATTCCTGACCTCTATGCTTATGTCTTATGTACTCTACTATTTTGCCAAAAGCCACTTCTGTACACATTCAAATGACCCTTTCTTCTTTTTTAAATCATCAAGTATTTCTTTTTCTCTTTCCTACTACCACTGAAAAAATATCAAATTAAATTGAAACCATTTTAACAAACATGCATAATTGGTAAAACAAACAAACAAATTACTATGTTGGCCATGTCTAAAAAAATTGTCTCATCCTAAATCTAGTCCCTAACTTCTCTGTCGGGGGTAATTAGTATATTTATCATCATAACTCTGATCAGTATTCATAAGTCTTTCAAAATTGTCTGGTCTTACAGTACAACAATTACCTCTTTTAAAAATTAAATTCTTTTAATTATCAGGCATTTTTTTCACCCCAGCTTCCTCCCACTGGAAAAAAAAATCAAATAAAATCATAACTGTTTTAACAAATATGTATAGTCAAGAAAAACAATTTAGTACATTGGCTATGTCAAAAAAATTGCATCTCATCCTAAATCTAGTCCCTAACTGCTCTGTCAGGGGGTAATTAGCATGTTTTATCATCATTACTCTGATCAGCATTCTTAAGTCATTCTAAACTGGCTGTTTTTACAAAACAATCATTGCTTCTTTTTAAAATTAAATTCTTTGAATTGCCAAGCATTTTTTGGTCAGTTTAATTCCCATTAGAAAAATCAAATAAAATCATAGCTGTTTTTTAACAGACATGCATAGTCAAGAAAAACAAATTCCCACATTGGCTGTATCTTAAAATGTGTCTCATTCTACATATTTAGTTCTTACCTCCTGTCACAAGAAAGGTAGCCTGCTTTAGCATTATTCTTCTGATCAGAGTTCTCACAATACAACCATTGCCTCTTCCTTTCATGGCTTGGTGATCACTCTGTCCAAGCTAGTTTCTCAAAGCCACATACATCAGCCTCACACCTACTTCCTGAGTTTACTAAAAATCTTTTCTTATGCCCCAGGGGTGAGGAGAACCCAAGTAAGTTTCTCATGCAAGCAACAGTGGCTGTTCCTTTCTTTCACTGGAACTGCCAAGCAGTGAGGAAAGAGTAGAAGGACCCCTGGGCCTTGCTCTTCACCCTGAAGTTGAACTTTCTTATGTGTTTTGTTATCCCCAAAGAGACCTTGAGCTTCTTGAGAACAGGGATAATCTCCCTTTTTCTTTGTGGATTTCCAGAGTTAAGCACAGGGCTTGGCACACAGTAAGCACTTAGCAAATGCTTCTTTTTTATATGCATTCATTCTGACAATGGGACTACTGTTTGAATGAGCTCCCTTTGATTTTTGTGGTTCCAAAGATTTGTGTTCTAATCTCTCCAGATAATCCAGTGATCTCAGAATAAAATAAATTTCATTTTATTTGAAGAATATCTATTAACAAAATATAGCCATGTAGCAACTGGGTCCTGAGAAGCCTCAGAAATAGAAACACCACCCTGAAATAAATTAAAATAAAAACATAAGGACCAATGGTCAAAAACAGAGCAATTAACATTTTTTCTTTGCCATTAGCTTTAAAACTTTACTTCTGAATAAATCCCTTGATAGTCTCCTAGTTAGACTACAATTTAAAATGGAACAGGTTCTCAGCCCTATGCTGTTTAACATTTTCATCAATTCCCCGGCTGAAGGCAGAGATGGAATGCTCATCAGATTTGCAGATGAGAAAAAATGGGAGGCAGAGCTATCACACTGTATGACAACCAGGAAACAAAAAAGACCTTAACAGACTAGAACATTGAACCAAACTGAATTAGATGGAATTAATAGGGATGAAGATAAAAGTTTTTACTTGGGTTCAAGATATTAAACTTCACAAGGAGATGGAGGTAGAGGAATGGTTAAAAAGAAGCTTGTCTGAAAATGATCTGGCAGTCAAAGTGAACTGCAACCTTAATAGGAATTAGCTCAACAGCCAAAATGACTTTTTAAGAGGGAGAACTTCCTCGAAAGAACTGCCTCAAAATAGAGTGGACTGATTGCCTCAGAACTTGGTGGATTCTACCTCATTGCTTTAAGCAAAGGCTGGATGACCGTACTTGTTGGCTGTGTTGTAGGTGTTTTGTTTCTTTTTCAGATAGAGACTGAACTAGATAGTCAATGATGTCCTTTCCTACTCTGAAATTCTGTGATTCAGTGACTGAGTCATTGTGAACATCTTTGATTTGTGAACATCTTTGACTGGCATGACCCCCCCTCTGGTTTTCCTGTAGACCAGTGATGTCAAACTTGCATAGAATCTGAGACCACTAGACTGTACATAAAGATCTCTTTTAGACTCATATTGACTTAGAAATCCATATATTAACATTCTCTATGTTCTATTGTTTTTTATTTGTTTTGTTGAATATTTTCCAATTATATTTTAATTTGACTGAATCTGCATGCAAGAGTATTGTGGACAGCGTAAACCACAGATCTCATATTTGACCCCCTATGCTGTAGACAGTCACAACTGGCTGGGAAGTGTACATAGAAAAAAAGTGTTGCTGATCCAATGTTTTTGTAGGCAAAAACTTTTATGCCTGCTCATGGTAACCATATATATTCTGACAAACAGGACCAGACTCTTCCTTTTGCTTAACTAAGTACTTGGCTCATCCAGGTACTAAGTGAACTATCACTACTTCCTATAGTTATTGAAGCAAAGAGAGTTTCTTTCTCTCTCTTCTCTTCTCTTTCTCTTTCTTCCTCCTTCCCTCTCTTCCTCCCTTCCTCCATTCATTCTTCCCTACCTCTCTCCCCTCCCTCCATCTCTCCCTTTCTCTCTCCCCTTTTTCTCAAGAATCCAAACTAAACTCATAAGCCCAAAGATGGGACTTAACCTCTTATGTTTGCTGTCACTCTTGACCAGAGAAGAAGAAATGAAGGAAAAACACCATATGGATTGACTTATGCCTTGACTTAATCTTACTTGATATGACTTGACTCTACTTCCCACTTTACTTACCCCTATTTCAGGGTTGTCAGGAACCACAGAAAACTCAGAGACTGATAAACAAACTAAATTCCTACAGATATCAGTTCATATTTGTTTCTCATAATCAAATGTACACAGTATATTCAATCCATCTTTGAAGCATTAAACAATATTAATTTTCCCACAAGGATAAGGAAAAGAATGAATATTTTTAAGAATGAGGGGATAGGCACTGGGGTCATGATTTCATTGGTATAGGGAATCACCCAGGGAGGAAATTCTCCCTACCAATGCTTGGAACAAATATCCTGCAAAGTGCAGTCTTGTTACCTATGGTAGAGGGGTCAAACACTCACCCAATGCAGCAAGTAACACTCTCAGTACAGTAGAAGCAGATTAAAATGTAATGGGAAAAAAATGAAATGTAACTGGGAAATATTTAGCAAAATACATAAAAATACAATAGAATATAGCTAATATTAACATGTGGTTTTCTAAATTAATATACCCCTATTCTCTAGATGAGTTTCACACCCCTGGTCTAGAGTAGGGACAGATTAGATGACTTGCCATAAGTAATAGAGTCAGTGTATGCCAGTCAGGACCTGAAACCAAATGTTCCTGGCTCTAGGGCCAACTCTCTCTCCACCATGCTATGACACCTCTCTTCTTGAAACTATTAAAAAACATACAAGGTTGCTCTCCCACCTCTGAAATTTTGATTTCTCTATTTCTTTTGTCTGGAATGTACTTCTTTTAATCTCCAGTTATCAAAGTCCTGCCCATTCTTCAAGATCTAGTACAAATTCCAGTTCCTTTAGACCCTCTCCCCACACCTCAAATATCTCAGGATATCTTCCTTAAATCCACAAAGAACCTAATATCTTTCTTGTGAAACATATAAATATTTGTGGATACTTTTTCTATCCCTAGAAAGTGAGGTCCCTTAGGGGGACCCTTAGGGTGGTTGTGGTATAAGTGGAGAGAAAGGGATAGGTAGGAGAGATGGTGTGGTTGTAAAATCAATAAGATTTTACAACCAAATGGATTGGGGAGGGGTGGGGGGAGTGATAGAGAGTGACAGTAAAGCAACGACAATGACTCCAAGGTTGTAGACTTGGGTGACTGGAAGGATAGTAGTTACGTCACCAGAAATAGGAAGGTAAGGAAGAAGAATGGTCTTTAGCAGAAGGAAAATGAGTTTTGTTTTGGACGTGTTGAGTTTGAGGCATCCATGGGACCTTTAGGTTGAAATGTTTACTAGGAATGTGGTGATATGATACTGAAACTTAGGAAAGAGAGACCAGAGCAGGGTATTAAAAGTTTTTACTTGGGTTCAAGAAATTAAACTTCACAAGAAGATGGAGGTAGAGGCATGGTTAAAAAGAAGCTTGTCTGAAAATGAAATTATAGAAATTATAATTGAAGTGTTAGAGAAGAAGAGAGAAAGTAGAAGGATAGAGGGGTTAAGGAGGGAAATGGAGAGGAAAGAGAAGAAAATTAGAGAGTAGGGGAGAGGAAAGTGAAAAGTGATGGAGAGGAAAATGAAGATAAGAAAGAAGAGAGAAAGAAGTAAAAAGAAAAGCAGAAAGAAAGAAGAAGGGAAGGGAAGGGAAGGGAAGGCAAGGGAAGGGAAGGGAAGGGAAGGGAAGGGAAGGGAAGGGAAGGGAAGGCAAGGCAAGGCAAGGCAAGACAAGACAAGTCTTAGCCTTTGGCCTTAGGACAAAGTTATATTTGGGCAAGTGATTGTACAGATGATGAACAAAAGACCAAGATCAATAGGCCAGATAAGTAGAAGAGTCATGAGAGAGAAGATTCACAAAAATCCAGCAAAGAGTAAATGTCCAAGAGGATAGAGCAATCATCATACTCAGGTGCTTCAAAGAAGTCAAGGCATGAAGATAAGAAGAGGCCACTGAACTCTTTGGTTGAGCGATTATTGATCCCAAGGTAGGATTGGAGAGGGAAGTTTCAGTTGAATGATGAGTTTGAAATACATATTATGTGGAGTTGAGAAATGAGTGAGAGGAGGGAAAGTAAGAACAGCCAATGTAGACAATAGGATTTGGGCTACAAAAATAGGGAGGAATAAAACAGTACCTTGAAGGGGAATGTAGGGTAAAGTGAAGGATCTTTTTTATAATGGGAAGATTTAAGTAGGTTGAAATGAATCAAGGAAGTAGCCAGACATAGAGAGCTGAAAAATCAGGGAGAGAGGGGTGATCAAAGGGATATTCTACTCGATGAAAAGAGAGGAATTGAATCAGTCATAGAAGAAAGGTTAGGGTTGGCAAGGAAGAGAACTCCCTCATCTTATGAGACTAATGTAAAAGAAGAGAGTTTGAAAAATGATGTTGGATTGTTTTTAAGTGTGCAAGTAGAAAGAATGTTGTAGAACCTCAATCAAGGAAAGGGGAGGATGATTTGAGGTCATCCCCTGAGAGGGACAGGTCTAGGTGGCTTGAAGAAAAGAAGACCAAGTTTGGAACAGCTTCTGTGGGGAGTGTGATAAATCCATCATGAAAGAATAAAGGGATCACCATGCAGTGGTGAGGACCCAACTGAGATTGGTGTTTCTAGAGGAGTCACCATGGTTACATGATTCCCCCAGTAGTGTTCACCAACATGGAAGCATGAACAGAGAAGGTAGATAGATGGTGGGAGTAATCAAAGACTGAGGTATGGTAAGGAGAAAGAGCAATGACAATGAAGCAAGGCATTGAGATTCAAGGATGATCTAAAACTAAGACCCCAAATGGCGTGGGGTGACATGATCAGAGTGATAGACTTTAGTAAATGTTCGTGTCACAGTTAAAAGTAGAACTTCTACAGACCTTTGTGTTTCTTAGTCTTATGCTTTTTCCTTTCTGCCAAGTCAGAGGAAGGAGGGATGGAAGTGGAGTTAATGAGGGTAAAAAGCTATAATTAAAAGATAATGTAGGTAAAAAGCTTTGCAAATTCCAAAACTAGGTACATGTCAGTTACTACTATTTTCTACTTCATGGTACTTTTTAAGGAGCAAATGAAAAAGGTGAGTGAAGCACTTTGTATCCATAAAGCATAATGTAAATACAAACTATTCTAAAATTAATATTTTTCCTAATATATTAAGAATCTAGATTTCATTGGTGCTAGAACTGCTAGTATTGTTATTTCCTCTGCTGTAATAGATTGTAGAACATCAATAATGATTCTTGAAGATTTGTGTGAGGCTCAGAACCTAAAGAGACTTGCCCATGGCAAATGAATCAGCTTGTATTTGTTCAGTGCTTACCCTGTGCTTATCATTGTTATAAGTGCTAGGGAACAAAACAAAACAGCCCCTGCCCTCAACGAACGTATATTCTATCAAGGGCAATAACATCTACACTTAGAAATAGATATTATATACATATATACACACATATGTGTATGTGTGTGTATGTAAAGTAAGGTTACTTGAAGGCCTAGATGCTAACAGCTGGAGGTAAGGTGCTAGAAAATGCCACCTGTAAGATGTGACCCTCAATCTGGGCATTGAAGAAGACTAGGTATTCTAAAGACAGCCCTGCTGAGAAAATGAGTTCCAGGTATGAGGGCTTGTGCAAGTTGGAGCAATTGCTCAAAGTCATGGCAATGGGAAATAGAATGTGATTGATTTGTGGGAAAGAACAAGAAATCCAGTTTGTCTGGACCATAGAGTTCAGGAAGGAAAATAATGTAGAACAAACCTGGAAAGGTTTTAAACTTCAAACCATTTAAATGCCAAGTTAGCCTAGATATAATACTGAATATCTAAGGAGTTACTGGGTAAACAGCGATATGAAGGCATCTAGGTGGCACAAAACATAGAGCACTGGGCCTGGAGTCAGGAAGATTCATCTTCCTGAGTTCGAATCAGACCTCAGATACTTACTAACTGGACAAGTCACTAGACCCTGTTTGTCTCAGTTTCCTCATCTGTAAAATGAACTGGAGGAGGAAATGGCAAACCACTCTGCCACCAAAAAAAAAGCCAGAAAGGGTCACAAAGTCAGACATGCCTGAAACGACTAAACAATAACTGATATGGTATAATTTGTGCTTTAGGGAAATCTCTTTGGCAGCATTGTGGAAGATAGATTGGTGAGGGGCCAGATTTAAGGCAAGAAGACAAATTAGGAGGCTAATGGTCTATGAGAGGTGATTGGGACTTGAACTAGGGTGGTTATGGTAAGTGCAGACAGAATATGGATGGGAGAGATGTTGTAGAAGCATAATAGACAACTCTTGGATTTGGGAGGTGAGAAAAAGTCACTCAGCTACTGAAGTGTGACAGGTGGGACTTGAACCTATATCTTCTTGACTCTAATTCCAACATTTTTCCCACTATACTTCTCTGGCTATCATCACTAATACTAGTGGCAAAAGATATTTTACATTCTGGGAGGTCTAAGCAATGTTGAAATAGAATGAATGAAAGTTTCAATTATGTCTCCATAATGGAAAACAGTATGGTAGGAACAATATGGAATTAAGTCAAAATCAAAAGACTGATGCAGGGCTGCCAGACACATGCAAAAGTATATGAGGAATATATAAAAATATGAAAAACTGCTCCTCAAATAGACTAACCTGGCTATTCTGATGCTGAACATGATGATTGCCTTCCTTCCTCAATAAGGAAGTCTATCCTCAGGTAGTCAACGGTGTGGCTTTATTGCCACTGAATCCATTTGTACTCCATCTCACTTCCCATGCTAGGACACAGACGAAATGAATCTTCTTATTTATGCCATTTGGAGCCTTAGATCATTTATGCTCATTATCTTTCAAAAGAAATAATTCCTTTACTGCTACTCACAATCCATTAATTCACATATCATATTCAATATTTGGAAAGTGGTAAAAGCATTCATCAAGGACCATAGGCAGGTAATTTGGGATATTTATTTCAATATTGATACACTATCATGCTAGAATACTTGCTTGACACTGCATTTCCCTTTAAATATGGGATCCAAAGAGTTGGGGGTCCTTTGGTCATTAGCGTTTCATGCAGTGTGACAGTTTATAGGACTAGAAATGTTCACCTTTGGGAACATCTGCAAATGGTGTTAAGGAAGTGACACTCAAGAACTTTTATCTACTTTTGACAAAATTACAATCACTTATTTTCTTGACGTGTTCTCTACCATATCATTGATATGCATGAGTCACTGTGAAGTGAGTGAAGGAGTGAATGAATGATGGAGTGAATGAGTTAATAGGTGAATGAATGAATCGGTGAAAGAGGAAATAAAGGGGAATGAATGAAAGAATAAGTGAATTAGTGAATGAATAAGTGAATTAGTGAACAAATGAAGCAATGATTGAGTGAAATAGGGAGTGAATGATTGAAGAAATGAGTGAATGATAAGTGAATGAATTGATATGAATGTATGAATGAGTGGAAGTCAGTGGAGGAATGAATAAGTGAGTGTGTGAATGAGTGCATCAATGGGAGTAAATGGATGAGGGACTAAACAAATGAGTGAATGAATAAATGACTAAGTAAGTGAATATATGTGAATGGGTGAAAGACAATGAATGAATGAAAAGGGAAGTAAACGAGTGATTCAAGAGGGCATAGAGGAGTGAGTGAACAAATGACTGAACAAGTGAAAGCGTGAATGAATGAGTAATTGAAAGTGTGAGTGTCAATGAATGAGAGTGGATGAGTAAATGAATAAGATAAAGTGGATGAATTAATGAAGCAATGAGTAAGTGAATAAAAAGATAAATATGTAAATGAATAATCTTTTCTACTGAGGCTTGAATTAGAAGAAAAAATAAACTTTAATTTTCATTAGCTGACCTGCCATGTTTCGTTTGTCCTAAATGCTCCTATTGCTTTCTAAGGATCTAATTTGTTCCCTTTTGCCCTTTTGAAGAAAGGAAATCTATAAAAGTAACAGGAGTAAATTACATATATTGCACTAGCAGAGAAATGAAGTGTAGTCCAGTTTTTTTTCCTTTCTTTTCAGCTCAGGAGCCGTGGAATAGAGTCCAAAGGATAGAGTTAGAAGCTCAGACACTTGGGTTCTAGTCTGTGCCATATTTAGCTATGTGTCTTTGTACAGGTCACTTCATTTTCATAAATCTCCATTTCCTCAGCTGCAAAATGGAAAGAGCTACATTGGCCAATCCCAATGGCTATCCTATGTTTCTAAGGCAATCCAATCATTGTGTTTCTCAGAGTAAGGAAATGATTAGTATGAGTCTATTAGCTTTGAAAGCCTTTCACAACCTGGCCCCAACCTCTCTGAGTCTCATGCTACATTACTCCCCTGATAACACTGTCATTCAGCCAAACTGACTGTCTTCATGTTCTGTTTTTCCATTCTCTCCCTACTTAAAGAACACTCACTCCTCACTCCATTCTCACAGAATCCCTCTCATCCTTCAATATTCAATGCAAGAATTACCTTCTCCATGAAGGTCTTTGTGTTTCCTGTTTGCTTGTGCCATCCAACTCTACCTTGTGTTCAGTGAGCTTCTACTGGCATCCTATCCCACTGCTACATCTTGCTCTGAGAATTACAATTAAATAAACCCCACCATGACCTCTGGAAAGCATCAGTTATATCACTTAACAGACCATAAGCCCCATTCCTTGCTACCAGTCAGTCCCCTTACTGTGTTGCTTTCTCTTAGGATGTAGGTTCCTTGAGGGCAAAGACTGTCCTACATATATGTGCATATATACATATATATGTATATATATATATACATATATGTGTATATCTCCCCAACACTTAGCACAATATGGATTACAAAGTGAATGTTTAAGAAGTGTTAGTCATTCTTTCTTTTGTATTCAAACTATATTGTTCAGTCATTTCAGTCCCATTAAACCCTTCACACTTCCATTAGGTTTGCAAAGCACTTTACATGCATGATAACCCTGAGAGTTAGGTGATATTGTTTATTTGTTTCATTTGTATCTGATTCTTCATGACACCCCTTAACAAAGATACTGCAGTGGTTTGGCATTTCCTTCTCTGGCTCATTTGACAGATGAGGAAACTGAAACAAATAGGGTTAAGTGACTTGCCTAGGGTCACACAGCTGGTAAGTTTCTGATGCTACATTTTAAGTCAGGAAGATGAGTCTCCCTGACTCCAGGCCCAGCACTCTATCCACTGCACCACCTAGTTGCCCCTTCAAACTGTATATTTATTCTTTACATAGTTATATTTATACTTTGTGTCCCCCGATAGAATATAAATTTCTTGAGAGCTGATAGTGTTTCATTTGTGTGTGTGTGTGTGTATCTTTTCATCTCCCATTCCTGGCACATAGTAAATGTTTGTTAATAATTGGTTCAATCCATTCACTTATCAAGTCTTCTTTTCTGTGACCAGCCAGGACTTGGAGATGACAATCCTGTATAGAGAATATACGTATAGAGAATTATGTATAGCTCTGAGAACTGTGTTTGATAAGGACATCAAAGGACTAGTCAATGTCTGAAAGAGGATGATGAAGATGATCCTGGCACTAAAGCTCCTGCCATGCAAGAACCAAGTGAAGAAATTACGGGGTTTGGCTTAGAGAACGGAAGGCCTAGGGCTGGTGTGATAGCTTTGTTCAGTTACTTTCAGGGCTGTTGTCTGGAGGAGAGATTGGGTTTCTTCTGCTTGGCCTAGAGGGCAGAACAAGCTACAGTGGGTGGAAGGGGCAGCATTAAAGATGAAGTTTTCATGTAATGAAAGCCTTCCTTATGATGAGAACTGTCCAAAAGTGGAGTGGACTCTCTTGGGAAATAGTACACCTTCCCCTACCCCATCATTAGATGTTTTAGAACAAAAGACAGATAGCTTGCACCTTTTTCATCCTGGTATTGAAGACAACTAGGCATTCTTTTCGGTAAGGGAATACAAGAGACCCATACTAAACATTAGATTTCCTCATTTAGTTTTAACTACATCATTCCCAGACACAAGAAATTCCATATCACCTCTGGGATGAAATATAAATGCCTGTTTAGAATTAACACACTCTTCCATCTAGCCCCAATTCACCTTTCTAGATATATTAAGCATTACTCTCCTTTATATACTCTACAATCCACCCAGACTGATCTCCATATTATTCCATACAAGAAATTCCATCTCCCACCTCTATACCTTTGCAGTGTCAGTCCCTCCTCTTCATCTCCACCTCTTAGAACCCCTAACTTTCTACATAATGCACACAAGGAAGACCTTTCACTCGAAGGCTTTGCTGATTCTCCTCGGCTTATAATTCCTTCTCCCCAAAATTGCATTCTTTCCATTTTTATATACCCATATATGTGAGTTTGTGCTCGTATTGGCTTAAGACAAGGGACCATTTGGTTTTCAAAGTGAGCATTAACATCTCATAAATCAGCAACCACTACCAATCAGGGTTTGATTTATTATTTTGATGATTGTCTAGACTTAAGGAAGTTATAGCAAAAATGTTAGTAATGTAGTTTAAATATGAAATATTAAATAAGAAATATTTAAATATGAAAGTATGTCACATATATATTTTCCTCACCATTTGTTCAATATTGTCCAGCTCACTACTGCACATATGTGTATATCTCCATACCCTCTTCCCATAGCATATAAGTTCCCTGAGTTCCACAATCCCTCGAAAACAATAATCACTTAATAATTGATGGATTCACCAAAGGCATGGAATTATAGGGTGTCTTTAGAATGATAGAATGACCTCAGACATCATGGAGTCTAGACATCATCTAGCATAATTTTTCCATGCAGAGGAAACTGAGGTCTTGTGCCAATATGCAATGTTAGAGAAGAAATTCTTCTTCACTTAAAGGTAGGACTAGGTGACTTCTGAGTTTCCTGGAGACTATGATTAAATGATTCATTCCTGAAGAAATTCTGCCACCATTAAACTAAGAGACTCTCTATGCTTCCTTGTTAATGTATCCCACAATGTTAATATATTTGATCCTTTCGGACCTACTCCTGGTTCCTGTATTTTCTCTTTAAATTTTCCCTCTTCTTACTCTCTTACTCCCTTCATCACCAGCACAGCTCTAGAGTTCAATTTATGCATAACTAGTCCCTAATCCATACATTAGCATATCATTGCCTTGCTTCTTGCATACTGAATACTTGTATTTCACAAGAGGCTTCATAGTGTTCCAGAAAGAGCATGAAATTGACAGCCAAAAGGCCTAGGTTGAAATTCCAGCTATGGCTTGGGAAAAGAAATTTCACTTCTCTGGGCCTCAGTTTCCTCTTCTGTAAAATGAGCAGGTTGGACTAGAAGGCCTCTAAGCTCTACATCAGTGGTTCTTAATTTTTTGTTGTCTCGTGGATTCCATGGGTAGCCTGTTACAACCTCTGAACCACTTTTCAGAAGAATGTTTTTAAATGCATAAAGTAAAATACATAAAATTACCAAGTAAATCAAAAGTCAGTGAAAATAAAGATGGCATATGGACTCCCTGAAATCTATCTATGGACCTTTGGGGGGGCAGACCATAAGGTAAGAGCCCCTGATCTTAATCTATTATTCTTTGACCTTTAATCACTATGAATCTCAAGTTCTGGAGCCCATGGCTTCTGAAATCCCTTCTGACCCTACTTGCTTAATCATATTTTGTATGTCTCAGTATGCTCATTAAAGTTTGTCCAGAATTACACTGAGCATTTCTGAACAGGTTAATTTAGGCCTCTGCTTCCTCCCCAGGACTGGACAGTGACTCAGGGAATCAGTAGGAGTAGAGAGGAGGCAGCTTCCCCAGCTGATGCTAAAATGGAAAGCTTTGAGTCATCTCCACACAACACACAACACACACACACACACACAATACCTGACTAATACCATGACACAGAAATGTGGCTGGTCCTTCTCTTCCCCTTTGGCAGAAAGCACTCAGACTGTGACATCTTTTTCCCTTGTAGAATGACCTTGATCTTGCTGGAGAGATGCAGGGGGAAGGGGAGAAGTAAGTCAAAGAGAACTACAGTCACAGAACTGAGAAATGGAAAGAGTCTTGAAGTTCATAACTCTTTCCTTTTATACATGAGGAAACTGAGGCTCCAGAGGGCTAAATGACATGCCAAAGGTCACCCAGGAAACATGTAGCAGTCCTGAGATCTGAATTCAGTTACTCTGAAGCCATATCCACTGATCTCGCTAATGTGCCATTCAAATTCCTCATTTTTCAGACAAAGAAACTGAGGCTCAGAAAATTGAACAATAATTGCTAGCATTTGTCTATCACCTTTAGCTTTGCAAAGCATTTTATACACATCCTGAGAGTTAGGTAATATTGTTGATCAGTTACTTCAGTTGTGTCGGACCCTTTGTGACCCCATCTTGAGTTTTCTTGGCAGAGATACCAGAGGGGTTTGATATTTCCTACTCCAGCTCATTTTATAGATGAGGAAACTGAGGCAAGCAGGATTAAGGTACCTGCCCAGGGCCACCTAGTTATGAAGTGTTGAGGCCAGATTTGAACTCAGAAGATGAGTCTTCCTGACTCGAGGTGGGTGCTCTATCCACTAAACTGCCTAGCTGTCCTGATATAATATTATTATGTCCCTTTTGCTAATAAGGAAACTGAGACTGAGAGCAGCTAGTTAGTGGTGGGTAGCTTGCCCAATGCCTTACAAGTACTAAATAGCAGACTCAAAAACTTCAATTATACCTTCTGTTGAACTCCATCTCCAAGGCTCTCTCTGCATCATTGCTCTGTCTCCTTTATTGGATTCTAGAGAAGGGATTCTTAACCAGGAGTCAACAGGATTTCAAAGAGTCTGTGAATAGATTTTGAAGGGATCTTTGGACTTTAATGGGAAAAAATACATCTTCATTCTCACTAATAGCTACCTGAAACTTACCATGTCCTTGAATTATTAAAAAGCATTATTTTGTGAAGGGATTCATAAGCTTCATCAGATTTCCAAGGAGTTCAGAGAGTAAAAAAGGACTAAAAATGTCTTTGTTTTCTCAAATGCAGTCCTTAGTGAAGGTTTCGAATGTTTGATTTTCCAATAGCTCATTTGAAAGGGAACGAACCAAGGCTGTGCTGGAACCAGCTCAAACCTGCTCAGGAGAATTGATTCAAGTGACCCAACTGAGAGTGAAGGTTACACACTTAATGACATATTCATTATGCAAAATGACCTTAACAAGGAAGAACAGGACCTTGGGTTGGGCTTGATAAGATTAAGTTCAACAGAGACAAATATAATTTCTTATGTTTGAGTCAAAAAAATCAGTTTCACAAACACATGTTTTCAGGAGGCACAGTTAGACACCAGTTTGTCTGAAGGTTTTAGTGAACTGAAAACTCAGTATGAGGCAAGAGCATAATATGACAATTAAAAAAACAGAAACAAATGCATTCTAAAGCTATGTTAAGAGAGGTGCAGCTTTCGGGACTAAGGAGGAAATAATTATGCTATATTCCTTATCTGGAATATTACATACCGTCTTGGACACCATGTTTTAGGAAGGCCATTGAGAAACTAGAGAGCATTGGGGGCAGAGGCAGGAGGAAACCTAAATAGAAAAGAGCATTGAGTTCATGTTCCATGAGAATTAGCTGAAGCAATAAATCAATATTCTTTTTTTAAAAAAAGAGGAAATTTAATGGAACATCTAGAGGGTGCCATGTGGAAAAGAGATTAGAATTATTTGGTTTGGTGTCAGAGGGCAGAAACAGGAGTGGTGGGTAGATGTTACAAAGAAGCTAATTTACTCTTGATGTCAATAAAATATTTCATAATTTGTAGCTATCTCAGAGTGGCAAGACTCCCTTAGGAAGTGATGAATGAAGATCCCCATTCTCTGGGTGTCTTTAAGTAAGATTGGATGGCCATTGTCTGGGTGTGTTGAAGGATGCTTTTTCAGGTATGAGTCGGACTCTGTGTTTCCTGAGGTCTCTTCCATCTCTGAAAAACTGTGATTGTGACTGTGAGAACAAACTGTTCTCTGTTGACATAATTGATGCCACTGAGATGGTGCAGTTTTTCATTTGTTCTTTGCTATGACCTACACCCACCAAGTGCCTCAGTATTCCTCATAATGTAATAATATTACATTACATCCTTCTACCATGATTTGCTTAGCCATTCCCCAACGGTTGGACGCATAATTTGTTTCCAACTATTAGCTATTATAAATAGTCCAGCTATGAATATTTGTGTGCAGATTGGCCTTTTCTTACTTTCAGCTTTCTTAGGGAATAAACTAAAGAGTGAGGTTGCTGGGTTAGAGGTATGAATATTGTTGTAAGTTTTCCTGCATAATTCTACTTTGCTTTCTAAAACAATTGGGTCAATTTACTCACTATCAGGGAAGGACTATACCCAGTAGGAAAAGTCAAATCTGAGAGACATTTCAGAATGAGGATAGGAGCTAGTGATTGAACAAAGGAAAAATGAAAGACCTGAGTAAAAATATGACTCCCCAGTTTCAAGATTCAGACAATCTGGATGTCAGAAGATAAAAATGGTGCTAGTCTTAGGTGAGCAAAGATGATTTTAATTAATCAACTTAGGATTTGTCAAATTGGAAATTAAATTCAATATCCTGATGTTGTTTCATTGTGTGTTGTTGGAATTTTGGACCTGGATGGGCAAGTGAGAGGAAAGGGCTGAAGGCTGAGACTTGGGAATCCCATCACCTTTCAGAGGCATGAACTAGGCTAGGACAATTAAGTGCTGAAAATAGTAGGCAATTAAATGGTGCAGTGGATAGAGGGTTGGGTTCAGAGTCACAAAGATTAGAATTTATACATGTGTCAGAAATTTACTGGCCATGCCACCCTGGACAGCTCTCTTATCCTCTCTCAGCCTCCACTTCCCCATCCACAAAATGAGAGCTTGGTCTCAGAGGCCTCTAAAAGCTCCATTCTGGCTCTAAATCTATGGTACTATGAATATGCTGAGTGACAGAGCAGAAAAAGGCAGGTGAGCAAAAGGATGACTTAGCTCTACCAACCCTTTCCTATACAAGGAACTGGGATTTTGTTAATGGGGGAAATTCTTGACATTGAAGTATAAGACATTGTTTCCATGAGGGTCATAAGATCCTAGATCTAGAGATAAAAGGGACCTCAGAGGATATCTAGCCCAAACTTTGTATTTATAGATGAGGAAATTGAGGTTAAGAGAGATTTGGTGACTTGAGAACCCAACCCCCTCATTTTACAGATGAAGAAACTGAGGCCCAGAAGACTCATAGGATCATAGATTGAGTGCTAGAAGAGCCCTTAGATGCCATCTGGTCTAATTCTCTCATTTCACAGATGAGAATGCGGAGACCCAGGGAGGTTAAGGTGATTGCCTAAGGTTACACAAGTACCAAATGGCAGGGTCAGGATTTGAATCCAGATGCTTTGACTTCAAATCCACCAGTTTTCCCACTACACTATACTGTCTCTATAGGGCAGCTCTATCTGAGGCTCATAGCAGATAAATGACTCACATTTATGTACCAAGTTAATAAGATAAGAAGAAGAATATGACAGGAAGAATGGCATGGAGTCATTCTATCCAATTCTACAATGATCCACAGAATGTTAAAAACAAAAGAACAGCCTGTGCCAAGAAAAATTCTATCTAAACTCCAATATATGGGATGGCAAGAATGAGATAACAACAGCATTAATGCGTTTATGATGATGATGATGATGATGATTTAATGTCATTATCAATTATTATTAGTTAATGTCAAGAATATTAGTGTTAATTATTTTAATATCAATATTGATGTTCTTATTTTTGCTACTATTACTAGAAATTATTTCATAAATGTACAGAAAATCTATGTTGAGGGATCTCCCTCTACTAACACAGATTGATGCCTGTTCACCAACTAAGAGTTGGCAAGGATTGACTGGAATATTGGGAGGTTAAGTAGACAAGTCGGTATGTATTAGAGGTAGAATTTGAACCCAGACCATCCTGAATCCAAGACCAGCTCTCCATTTACTATTATGTGTTCCTCCTGGATGATGATAATGATGATAACAATAACCGACATTTTTATAGCACTTTAAGGTTTGCCAACTTTTACATATATGGACCCATTTGATCCTCACTACATATATCCTTGGTAAATGGTTGATATGATTAGCCATATAAAAAAACCATTGTTACCATGATGATATATATATATGTGTGTATGTGTGTGTTGTTTAGTCATTTCAGTCCTGACTCTTTGTGATACCATTTGGAATTTTCTTGGCAAAGACACTGGAGTGGTTTGCCATTTCCTTCTCCAGCTCATTTTACAGATGGGGAACTGAAGCATGCAGAGTTAACTTGTCCAGGGTCACAGAAAATACATAGATAGATAAACAGATTGATACATACACACATACACATACACACACTCACTAATCACAGAAACAGGCTTAGAGATTTTAAGGGACTTGCCCAGGATCACATAACTGCTACATGCCTGAGGTTAAATTCAAACCTAAGTCTCCCTGATTCCAAGGCCCACATTCTTCCCAGGGCATCCAGTTGCTTCTCTCAAATCAAGATACTGCACTAAAAATAATTTGGCAGAATCCCCACAGACCAGCCTCCTCATGTCTTATTTTCTCTATTTCTAAATGGAGATAATAACTGCTACTCTTTTCAGAAAAGCATAGGGCTAATATGTTTGGAACTTTTGAATCCTGGGAAATGATAGGGCGATGAAGTGGTACATTACATGAAGGATGGTTGGGGTGGGGTGGGGATGGGAATTCAGGCTCCTCCAGAACAAAGTCAGGACCTTTTCCAGAGTAGATGCCAACCACCTACTAGTTTGAATTGTTTATTCTAGTGATTATCCTGCTTTAGGAAGGCCATGCTCCTCAATGTTTTGTAAACAAGGGCATCAGTTTGATGTTTCTGAGGGGCTGTCGCTCTTTTCTTCTCTCCTCTTGAATTAATCTTGGGATATTTCATTAGGCAGAGTGCAGAGCTGAAATGCTCTATTTACTCCCAACTTCCCCTTGGTATTTTCGTTCTAAAACAGAAAAAGGAAAGCTATTGCACAATCATTATTGCTCTGATCTTTTGCTACTTTTTGGGAAACTTCATTAATCTTTAAGATTTCTGCCCCCGCTTAATAAAGAGCAGTGACTCACTCCCCCAGAGTTATGTGGTAATGAGGAGTAATGTTAATTGGAATCTAGGTCTCACTACCTTATGTCCTCTTCTTTCTGTAATTCATCATAGTGTTGTAGAATCTTAGAGCTGGGATATACCTTTAAAACCACCCCCATTATGTACCCAACACTTGGCATAATGCCTACCACGTGGTAGGCACTTGATAAATGTTTATTGACTGAGTGCTGAATGAAGAAACTGAGGCAAAGAGAGGCTGTGACTTACCCAGCATCACACAGCTAATTAATAAGAAGCCAGATTCAAGATTATACCCTTGTAAAAAGTGCCCCTTTGAACTTCCTAATTTGATCCATAGAAAACTGCTCTTAGAAATCTTCAAGTTTGAGATGTCAGAATAGGGATTCCTTTCATGAATGAGTTGGACTAGAAGGCCACTGAGCTCCCTTCCAACTCTCAAATAATGCAGTGCTGTGATAAACTAGTGACTTTACTGTGGTGTAGGTATGTCTGTCCTCAATTCAATTTGCTTGAATGATTCAATTCAAGGTATTTACTAAACACCTACTCTCTGTCAGGTTAAGTGTGGAGGATAAAAAGACAATAACAAAACAATCTCTGCCCTCAAAGAGCTTATATCCTACTGGTAGGAAAAAATAGTATACGGATAAGTAAATGTGAAATATATGTAAAACAATGAATAAATTAATTTGATTACTAAATAAAACAAGGCAGTCCCAGCTCTCAAGAAATTTACATCCTAATAGAGGTGACAAGACCTATATGAAATCTCCTCTGAATAATTTCTGGTAGGGAAACTGTTAACAACTGGAAGAATTAAGATAAGCCTTGTGAAAGAAGTGGCCCTTGAAAAGAATTTTGGATGGATATAACCAACCCAAGAAGAAGATATGATTCTTGTCCATATTTTTCTTTATCAGCAGTTACAAATGAAAGTCTCTCAGAGCAAGAGAGTTTAGTTTCTGTGGTTGTGTGTGTGTGTGTGTGTATTACTAAGACAGTCATAAAAAGGGTGGGTGAAAGAAAGGGAGACAGTTTGAAAGGAATCATATTGTCATATGTTGTCATATAGGACTTCCTTTCCTTTCAAGTTTCAAGATTGGACTTTATGCACTATTGATTCTATAAAAAAAAGGATGGAAAGGCTTTTATAACCTCAGCTCACTACTGGAGCCTCCCCCACAAGATTGGGATGAGAGAGGGAAGTGACCAACATCTCTGCACAATCTAGACCAGAAGACATAAGAAAAAACCAACAGGGAAGCAAGCAAGACAGGGAGGAAGGTAAGAGGTAGCAGAGAAAGGAACTCTAGTGGTGAATGTTGATTGGTTGTTTCCACTCCACCTTCCCTGGTCATTTTCCAGCATCTGGTGCTCTTTAATTGGAAACAATTTGCATGCCCTAGCAAGTGCAAAGAAAATTAAGGTTGGAAGAGAGTCTCCTGACAGAAGTATTTGCTACTTCAAAACAGACACATGTTCATTCTAGTGCTTCCACTTTACCCTTCATATGTCTTGTTTATGCATGGGTTTTTACATGTTTTCTCTCCATTAGAATATGAGCTCCTTGAGAAGGGCTATCTTTTGCCTTGTTTTGTAACCCTAGTGCTTAGCACAATGCCTGACAGATAGTAGTTGCTCAATAAATGAATACATACATATGTGTATGTATATGTACCTATATATGCAGATGTTTATGTGGAAGGGAAGATGAAAGATAAACAATCTTAATTGTATAAAATATTTTCTTGATTTTTATTTCAAAATGTGAGTAATGGATAACAAGGTTGAGGTGGATGTTGTTCACCTTTAAGGCATGGTTTGGGTTGCATCCTTCTTTGAAAGGATAGGCTCTATGAAAATGGTATTAAACCAGTTCCTACAGTGGCCATGTCTAGAAAAGAGCCTATGTGATTTTTTAAAAAGGACAAAGCTGCCTCAATTAATTTAGTTATTCAATGCCATGCTAATCAAACTACCAAACAATTATCATATAGAGCTAGAAATAATAACTAAATTTATAGAGAGGGTCAAAAGATTAAGAATCCCAATGGAAATCATTTAAAAAGTGAGAAGAAAGGGGAAAGAGAAGGACCACATCTCAAACTATACTACAAAGCTGTAATTATCAAAAATAATAATAAATAACACTATGTGCCGGGAAATTTTTATAACTATTCTCTCATTTGAACTCTGGGAGGTAGGTGCTGCCATTAGCCCCATTTTAAAGACAAGGAACTGAGGTAGATCAAAGGTGACTTGTCCGAGGTCCCACAGCTAATAAGTATCTGAGGTTGGATTTGAACTCAAGTCTTCCTGACTCCCTGCCCAAGTATTGGTCTCTAATTAAATTGATACTGGTTAAAAATAGTGATATTGATCAATAGAAGAGATTAGGTACATAACATACACTATACTTTTCAATTAAAAATTAGGCACTGATAGGAGACTGTATAGGTAGAATGGATAGAAAGGTGTCCTTCCAGTCAGTAAGATCTGGGTTCAAGTCCTACCTCTGACACATCCTGGCTGTGTAACCCTGGGCAAGTCATTTAATTTCTAAATGTTCCCAAGCCACTCTCAAAGCCCATAAAATACAAAGCAAGTGCTGATCTATTTTGGAAGATAATTTCTTCACCTCAGATTTCCTATACTGATCATCCAGTCAATAAGCATTTATTAACCACTTACTATGTGCCGGACACTATGGTAGGAAAAATGTAAAGAAGCTCAATCAATCAATAACATTTATTAAGCACCTACTACGTGCCAGACACTATGCTAGCATAAACATAAAGAAGATCGATCAATTAATTTGGGTTCAAATCCTGCCTCAGGATCTTTAGACTCACTGATTAGAAGTTGAGAGGGCAGGAGCTGGAATCAGGCAGAGCTGAGTTCAAATGGAGCCTTAGATATTTACTAGCTGTGTGACTCTGGACAAGTCACTTAATCTCTATCTGACTCAGTTTCCTCAACTGTAAAAGGAAGATAATAAGAGTACCTGCATCTCAGTGTTGTTGTAAAGATCAAATGACATGATATTTATAAAGAACTTAGCACAGTACCTAGCACATAGTAGGCCCTGTGTAAGCATGTGCTTCCTTCTTGCTTTCCCTGATCCAGTGTTACCTGAGAGAGCAAAGGATCTTAGAGGTGGAAGGAACTTCTAAGGCCCTCTAGTCCCACGCCCCCTTTAAAGATGAAGAAATTAAAGTGAGGCTTGCCCAAGGTCACACAAAGTCATAAATAGTAGAGACAGAATTTGAATCCAGGTCTTCTACCTCCAATTCTTCTCTTCTACATAAAGCAGCCTAGGGATTTCCTGTTTGTGCTTTTAGGTTCTAGCACATGTCAATCCCTGTGGTCCTCAAATCCCCATATGTCAAAAGCAGAGGATGCACTAAATGACATTGAAGTTCTCTTCCAGCTGTGAATCTGGTGATTTACAATAATCCAAAGATTCTATTTTTTCAAAGGAATTTAATCAGCCAAAAAGACTGGCATTTTCACCTAAAAATGACTGTGTATTCATTACAAAATCAATATTAGTTATCTGTAGGCTTATGATTCATAGCTTTCACTCTTTCACTTTTGTAATAACCCTTATTAGCCTTGGACCCTGGGCTTCTGATTGGTGAGACTTCACCATCATTAGCCTGACCCCGACTTACCCAGTCATCTTCATTCTAGGTGTACACCTCCTGGCTCAGGGAACAATAATCCGACTAGCCTTACCATTCCTGAAAGGACACAACAATGACTGACTCTGCTCAACCTCTCTGTGCCTTCTCAAACCCAAGCGCCATTGCCTGACCACCACTCCTTGACATTTGCTATCTTTTTGTTTTGGAGTGAGGGCAGGGATAGTCTCACTTTTTGTGTTTTCTGTCTCCTGTGTTTAGCTCTTGTCTTCAATGCCTAATGTGTAATGATTTTTCATTTATTCTTTCAATGCTTTTATCTGCTCAATTAGGGGCATTTGGTGGAGGAGGGGAGGAAAAGGGCCCTGACCTAGCAGATCTATTCATCAACACCAAAACATTCACTCTCCTACCAGGAGGAGCAATGAAGAGAAACCTCTCTGTTCATTCTATGCATCAGTCTGAGAGATGCAATCAGTTCTTGGCATCAAATATCAATTAGGGGAGGAGGCAAGGAATTATATGATGGGACCTTCAGAGTTTGGTTTCATTACTTTTTTTGAAGCATGGCAAATGGCTAGAACAATGAAGACATGTATGGTCAAATGCTTCAAAAACCCCTTCCCAAGCTTTAATGTTCTCTACTATTTAATGCAATGGATAGACTGCTGGGTCTAGAATCAGGAAGACATCTCCATGAGTTCAAATCTGACCTCAGGCACATACTAGCTGTGTAAACCTGGACCAGTCTCTTAACCCTATTTGCCTTGATTCCTCATCTGTAAAATGAGCTGGAGAAGGAAATGGCAAACTACTCCATTATCTCTGCCAAATGGAGCCACAGAAAGTCAGACATAACTGAAAAGCAACTTACCAATAACAAACCATTTGAGATGAGCCTTTGCCCCCTTCTCTCCCAATAAGCAGTGGTATACACGAAAATCTAGAGTTCAAATCCATTCTACCCCATTTCTTAGTCTCAACCACCAGGACTCAACTTTGTTCTAAGTTCCTTCTATCAGGATCCAGAGTTTCATGACTGAGAACCTCAGAAACCTCTCTGAAGACTGTCAAGGCAACCTCTTGGTACCCAGATCAATATAAAGAGTTACTTCATTTGTAAGAACAAGGATATTATAGATTTTCAGAAATGGAAGTAACTTCAAAGATCATCAAATTCAACCTCTTTCTAATCCCTTTCAAGAGATTATCCAAGGGCTCCTTAAAGACTCCCATTAATGGGGAACCCATTACTTCACAAGGAAAATTGCCTTTGGGGATAATTTTAATTGTTGGAAAGGTTTTGTTTTTCCCTCATTTTGAGCCAAAGTCTATTTTTTATCTTGTTTTGTAACAAAGATTCCCTGAAATAGAGCTGGTGCCATCACTTTGCCTAAAACATCCATTAATCACTTTACTCTTCAGAACTGGAATAATGAAAAGTAGAAACTCTCAACCTTGAGTAGGATGGATGTGGAAGCTAAAACTCAAGAAAGATTAAAGTTGCCTGCACTCCTTGGCTGGCATCCACACTCTTCCTGTTCGGGAGTCTTTTGTCATTCTTTTGCTCTGGTTTCTGATCAAACCAACAAAGTTGGTGTTTCTCTCCCCAATTCATTGAGTGTAACAAGCATTTACTAAACATAAGGCATCATGCCAAAGCAGACAAAGAGATGACTTCAGAGCAAGAATCAATCAGCAAACATTAAGTACCTGTCCTGTGGACAGCACTGCGCTACAAATACAAAGAACCCCTACGCTCAAGAAGTTCCCATTCTCATTAGGAAGCAACAAGTATGTATGTAAATAGGAACAGACTAAATAAAAAAAAATAAGGAAGACCTCAGTTCAAGCTTCACCTCTGACATCTATAGGTGACATGATTAACCCTGAAAAAGCCATTTAAGGAGAGAAAAAGCAATGGGAGATGAATAGTTCAAGGCACTGTGTTAAGCACTAAGGATATAAAAATAAAACAGCCAAAAAGCAATCCCTGTCCGCAAAGAGCTTACCTTGATAAATAGATGAGAAACAGCCAGAGAAATCAAGAAAGACTTCTCTTCGGGGATGGAAAAGGAAGCTAGAGATTATGAACTTGAGAGGTGAGGAGGGAGTGTATTCTAAGCAGTGGGAATAAGCTATGCAAATGCACAGAAATGGAAGCTGGAACAGCAACCAAAAAAGCAAGGTTGACTGGAACTGGGAGTGAATGAAAGCAAGAAATGTAAAATAAATCTGGAGAGGTGGGATATAGTCATTCAGGTAGGAACTTTAATATCAAGCCCAAAGGCATTGTATTGTATCCTAGAGGCAATAGAAAGCTATTGCAGGTGTTTAAGCAAGTAAAGTGCCATGGTCAGACTCATTTCTTGAGGGTCTCCTTTCCACCAGATGACCGCAGGAGAAGCTGCTCAATGATACGGAGAGCTCTCCAAAGGCTCAATCTGATTTACTAAAGGAGGACAGTCTGTTTCCAAGTAACCAAATAACAACCCCTCTCAATTTGCTCTTTAAAAGGTGAAACAAGGGGAAAATTCTGTTCTGGATCTGATTATCCCTAAGAGAATGGAGCTGGTGGATGGAGTAAAAATTATGAAAATCTCTGAGGGAAGTAACCACTCCCTCCTAGAGTTTATGATGGGAAAGAGAAGAAACCCAGACATAATCTGTCTCCCATCCCTGGTTCTGAGAGAGCTGATTTTAATGGTTTCAGAGGAAAGGTAGCTAGGACCCTATAGACTAAGAGGAAATTAGCCTAGGATTAATGGGAAACTCTCAAGAATGAAATTCTGAAGACACAAAAGAAAATGTAAACTGAGGAGAAAAAAGAACAGAGGTTATGTGAAGGAACAGCTAGGGGGCACAGTGGGTCTAGCCCTGGGCCAGGTCTCTGGGAGACCTGAGTGCAAATTCAGCATCAGACACGAATTGTGAAACCTTGGACAAGTCACTTAACCTCCAATTGCCTCCATTTCCTTGACTAGGAAATGGAAATAATCTTGCTACCTACCTCATAGAGTTGTTGAGAAGATCAAATGAGTCAATATTTGTAAAGTGTATTTAGCACAGTGCCTGGTGCATAGTAGGCATTTCATAAATGCTTGTTTATTTCACCTTCCTAGAAGGGACTGATATGGATATAGAGAAATGCATAAAATGGAGGAAAGGGTCAGAGGGTGAATACAAAAGCATGGTAGAGTATGTAAGAACAAGAATTGTATCAGAAGACTGGAAGTTTGCAATGGTCGCTGACTGGCAAGAATGGCCAACGATCATAAAAAGGGATTTATTGATTAGCCATGCTGGAGGAATGAAGGGAGTCAAAGAACAGATAAGGCCACTTCTCAAGGTGGATGAGACCACAAGGAGAAGACAGAGACATGTTCTAATTTTACTTTTGTATTCTTGATCAATGAGAATGACCTTTGATCGGAAGATAAAAGAACAGACATGACTCATTGGGAACTGATACCCAAGGAAGACAATAAGATAGGGCTTGCTGTCCTTACCAGATTCTGATGATCCAATCCAAATGAACCACATTCTCCATGTGATTGCTGAGTGGTTTCCAGTGATACTTCAAAAGGATGGCTGCCACAGAACTGGGGAAGAATGTAGTCCCAATTTTAAAAAAAGTTCTACAGAGTCTGCAAATTATAGATCATTGAGCTTGTTCTGGATTTATGGCAAGATTCTAGAACAGAATCCTAAATAAATGGTTATTGAATATCTAGAAAAGAAAGCCATGATCACAAAGGACCAGCACCAACTCATCAAGATTGGATCATTCCACAAAAATAAATGTTAAAGAATTGGAAATAAACAGTCATGATTCAAAAGCAGAATCATGAGACTCCCCTCCCCCCACTCCTTTGCAGAGGTGTAAGGTCTACCAGTGTCCATATTGCACAGATTTTCATACCTTTTTGATGTATTAATCATTTGTGCTTTATTTTTGCTTTTTTTAAATATCTTTTTTTTTTTTTGGAGGGGAGAAGGCAAGGTAATTGGGGTTAAGTGACTTGCCCAAGGTCACACAGCTAATAAGTGTCAAGTGTCTGAGGTTGAATTTGAACTCAGGTCCTCCTGACTCCAGAGTTGGTGCTCTATTCACTGCTCCACTTAGCTGGCCCCACCTTTTTTTTACGTTTGTCTTTTTAAAAAACTGTTTGTCATGTGAGATGACTGCAAAAGGGAGAAGAAAAATAATGAAGAAACCATGGTGATGTAAAAAAAGACATCAATTTAATCTTGCTTTTTAAAATAAAAGTCCATGTTATATTAACCTTATATCTTTTGTTGACAGCATTACTAAACTTATAAATCAAGGCATGCGGTAGATAGAGTATACTTGGCTTCTAGGAAAGTATTTGATAAAGTATCTCTCACTGTTATTATGGCAAAGATGGGAAGACATGCTCTAGAAAATAGTATTATCGGAAGGATTCAGAAGTGGTAAAATTGCCTACCTCAAAGAGTAGTCATTTATTTAAAGACAGTGATATTAGAAAGAACAGAATTTGAGGATGTCAAGTGTTGTCCTAATCTTTTTTTTAAAGCGGGGGAGCAGGGAGTGAAAAGAAATCACAAAATACGTCTAGTGAGCTTGACCTCAGTTCCTTGGAAAATATTTAAACCCATTATTAAACAAAGAAAAAACATCTTAGGAAAGATTAATTGAGGAGCCACTATGGTTTCATCATGAACAGGTCATGCAGTGCTAGCCTAATGGCCTTTATGGAAAATATTACTAAACTTGGAGATGAAGGAAATATTGCCAATGTATTTGGCCTAGATTTTTTTTGAAAAACATTTGATAAATAACATTCTTTTCTTGTGGTGAGGAAAGGCAATGTAGACTAGCCTGTGGCTCTCAAAATGTTGTCCAGAGACCCCTAGGAATCTCCAAGAACTTATAAGGGGGTCTGTGAGGTAAAGATTATTTTTGTAATGATACCAGAACATTTTAATTTCTAATAACAGTAAACATTGAGACAGTCCCTGCCTTTGAGGGCTCAAGGACTTCTAGGGTCTCGGAGGGTTGCAAGTTCAATATGGTCAAGAGTATGACATGGCAGCCAGAAAAACCTAACACTCTTGGGCCACATTAAGAGAAGAATAGCGAAGTGATGCCCAAAATATGAAAGGAGGCAGCAAGACAGCTCCTGTCACCCAGGAAGAGGTGTTTGTCCTGCTTTACTTTGCCCTGGCCAAACCACATCTTGAGTATTGGGTTTAGTTCTTGGCATCAGAGGCCAAGAGAGACCTTGATAAAATACC
This sequence comes from Bettongia penicillata ogilbyi, assembly GCA_023548195.1. Lineage (NCBI taxonomy): Eukaryota > Metazoa > Chordata > Mammalia > Diprotodontia > Potoroidae > Bettongia > Bettongia penicillata. The sequence continues at coordinate 8,630,616 of JAJHZJ010000595.1, forward strand.
AAACCTCCAAAAGTGCAGCCAGAATACTAAAGGAGCTTGAGTTTATATCCTATGAGGACTGGTTTAAAGAACTTAGACTATTCAGCCTAGCAAGGAGGAGGCCCAAGGGGCCCAGGGAGGTCACTGTGTATTTGCAGGGATGTTACATGGAGGAAGGGTTGGCCTTAATCTCTTTGCCCACCCAAAAAAGAACCAGGAACAATAGGTAGAAGTTGCAAAGGGCCAGTTTAGGGTTATCTTGATATCAGTAAAACTTTTTAATGATTAAACCTATCCCAGAGTGGAATAGGCTTCAGCAAGAGGTGGGGGCTGCCTGGAATGGTGCCACACTCCTACAGTAGTCCCTTCTACCAGGGAGGCTAAGGCAGGTGGATGGTTTGAGCTATTAGGGCCAAAGTCAATCAAAGGTTTACCCTAAGTCTGGCAGCAGATATGATGAACCTCTAAGAGCAAGAGGCCACCAAGAGGCCCAAGTCAATAGCCAATACACGTTGATCAAGCTCCTGTTATGTGCTAGACAATGCTAAGCCCAGGGCAGAAGAAGCTTCCACTCCAATCAGCAATGGCATCAGGTCTATAAGTGCCCTCTGCACTTCCAGCCTGGGCAACTGGAGAGACTCAGTCTCAGAAATATAAAGGAGGCAGTGAGTTCCCTGTCTGTGGACATATCCAAGCAAAGGATAGATACTCACTTTGGGAGGATGTCATAGAGAGGATTCTTTTGTTTTTTAGAGAAAATGGCCACTGATGTCCCTTCTGACTGAAATTCTGTGACTCACTTATTCATTGGAGGGCATTAATCAGGATGATTCTGCCAAATCCCTCCTTTCATGTCTTCAAGCAAAACTGCATTTTCCCTACATTTGTTGTTCCATGAATCTATAATGGAGTAAGTGTAGAGCGGATCCATTTTTAGAGCTTTTAAGGTTATAATTTTAAAATCACACTAGGCCTTGACAGGTTAAAAGCCTTTCAACTAATGTCTCCCTGGCTTTAACCCTCAACCCCTTCCCTATTTAGAGGGTACTGCCTAATGGCTAAGGATGGCATTTACCTTTTAGTCAATACTAAGAAACCATTTCATAAAAATTGCTCTACATAATTTCTGTCCAGAAATATAAGGGAGGATTGTAGTGATGTGAATGTGATTAACCTGCTTGGCTTTCCACATGCAGGTTCAATTCCACCACCAGGTAACTGCTTTTCCCAGTTTTCTTTAGGCACAATACTGAATACTCTGGGCTTTTTTGATAGGGCGTGCCTGGCTTTGGGTGTGGAGGCCATTGCATCCTTAGTGGAATTAGAGGTAGAAGGATTAAGGAGGCTGAAGGGAAAGATGTCTTGGAGAAAAGGTGAACATTCAGCACTTAGTTCTACAGTCAGCTCCTGTTAATCTGGATTACAGATCACTTAGGTCTGAAGAGCTCTTCCTCCTTCCCACTGTCCATTCTTCCCTTTCTTTTTTTATTTTTCTCCTCTATTTCGCTCCTCACCCTTTCAAGATTTGAACTCAGGCCTTTTTGGATTGAAAAGTAGCCCTCTATCCCCTATATACTACTTATCTCCTTTAGAGTATAGAGTCCCCAGTTCACAGATAATAAGTGCTTTGGGTTCAGGAGTTTCTTGACTTTTCTTGGTCTCTCCTGCATAGTGCTTTGTAAGTAAGTGTGAGTGCTTAGTAAAGGTTTGTTGAATGGAAGCATTCACATTCATGAGGTCATTTAAAGTTTGCAAAATGCTTCCCTGAAAAATTCCCCTGTGAAATAGGCAGTGAATGAAAGTCTTAATATTCCTACTTTATTGATGTAGAATATGACTCTCAGAGGTGTGATGGGATTCATCCAAGGTCACCGTCCTGCCAGATGCTAGAACTGGTATTGTGGCCCAGGTCTTTTCTGCCTCCAAGGCCAGCACACTGTCCATTATACTGCCTATAGCAGATGGGTGAGGGGAGGGAGAGAGAAACAGTGAGAGCCTAAGAATCAATGAAAAAAAGCAACAAACATAGGACCTCACAGAAGTGTCTAAGATTCTATCTCCTCAGTACCCTCGGGTAACCCCCGCCCTTCTGAGTGGAGGACTGGAAGGCAGAAAGAAACACACCTCCCCAAGACTTTCTTTAAAGAAGAGCCAGGTATTTAATAGAAATATATGTGTAGAACCTATATAAAATTGTATGCCGTCTCAGAGAGGGGCTGGGGAGGGAGGGAGAAAGAAGGGGGAGGGAGGGGGGAGGGAGATATATGGAAGTGATTATAGAGCCCTGAAAACAAATAAAATGATTTAATTTTTAAAAAGAAGAGCCAGAAACTCAGTCAGCTCTTCATTTCCCCTCATCTGCACTGCTAGATTTTGACTCTACCATCATCAAGTGCCTCTACCCTATCAAGTGCTCTGTGCTCTCTACCTCCTGATTGTTCAGCTTTTGGGGGGATGTTGTCTTCCTTATTAGACAGTAAGCTCCTTGAGAACATGCACTGTCTTTCTTTTTCTTATTTGCATCTCCAGTACTTGGTACAATGCCTACCACATAAATAAATGTGTATTGTATTAAGACATAGCCAGATGGCTATCATCTTGGAAAGCTGAAGAAACTTTAAATCCTCCTCATACTCACATAAAATGACAGTAGTGGAATAGTATCATGGTGTAGCCAACAAAGCAAAGTTGAAGTACTGGAATTCAAGCCCCACCTCTGCTGCTAATTACCTCTGTGCCTGTCCCTTCACCTCCTTGAGTCTGTTTCCTCATCTGTAAAATAAGAGAGTTGGTTTAGATGGAAATGAGGATACTGGACTAAATGACCTTTGTGGTGCTGCCAAAGAACACTATGCCATCAGAGAAATAATGACATGACTTGAATTTGACTTTGTTTTGAGTGAGGGAGGGCTGTGCAGGTCACCAGCCTCACTTCTCCAGAGCCATCTGAATCCAGTGACCAGATATTCATCAGGAAATCTTATGATCTTATGACCTTCATAACCTTGGACAAGTCAGTTAATCATCTTGATTTGCAGTTTCCTCCTTGGTAAAATGAGAAGATTTTGCTAGATGGTCTCAGAGAACTCTTCTAGCTCCAAATCTAGGGTCTTTCTGGTCCAGATTTATAATCTGAGATTGGGAGTCTAAGTACTATGTTAGTTCCCTTGAAATATTAAACAGAAAGAGGAGGAGGAGGAGGAAAAGAGGAAAGAGGAGGAGAAGGAGGAGGAGATGGAGGAGAAAAAAGAGGAGGGAGGAAGTAGAGGAAAAGAAGGGGAAGAGGAGAAGGAGACATTTAAGTTTTGCAAAGTGCTTTACAAATATTATCTCATTTGATGCTCACAACAACCTTGAGAGATAGGTGCTATTATTATCCACATTTTACAGATAAGGTACCCAAGACCAACAGAGATAAAATGACTTACTCAAGGTCACACAGCTGAGTGTCTGAGGCTAGATTTGAATTCAGGTCTTCCTAACTCCATGTTCAGAGCATTCTCTACTGTGCCACCTAAAAAATGAGCTAGTGCGTTTTTTGTTGGATCCCCCATAGTTAATTTATGGAAGTTCATGAATGTGAATTACATAAAAGAGAAGGCGCAGAAGAGTTTCATTCTGTACAGTAGACCAAGTAATCATGCCACTGAGATTGCATCCACTCTCATTCTGGTGAATTCACTATGTCTTTGTTTGATGGAGCCAGAGAAATAGAGTTCAAAACTAGTCCTGCCACCTGCTCACTAGGTGATCCTATGGCCATCGTAAAACCAATGATATTGGATTTGCAGACTCCCGGTCCCCTTGCAGCTGCTCTCTCCTCCTGTGATCAGTTTCACAGGTGCATGACGCTGCTGTAAGAGTTCAAGTGGCTGCAACTGTTAATATTTGTTGATAATTTTTATGCCAAATTGATAATGTTGAAGGGATGTTGCTGCCGCTTCTCTATGTCTTTCACTCACATTCCCTAAGTGATCTGAACCCTATTGAGATAAGACACAAGGTCTTTTTTTTTCTTCCTGACTGTGTACTAACCACTAAATAGGTTTTCTCATGATGGCCACTGGAGTGAATCCAGATATGTTTCCTCCATTCCTGTGACAGCATAATACTGATAAAATTCCATTGTTGCACTCTTCTGAGCTTAAAATGCTCATATCCAACAATGAGGATGCTTTGTACTCTATTAGGCTCATTTCAAGTTTTTCATACAAATGCACACCCTGGTCTTTAAGTAGGCAATATACAGTATAAATGCCAATTTTATTTACTTATTGGATTTTTGAAAGTGTGTCCCTTTCTCAAAGCCTCAGGGCAAATGTGTAATGATATCATCTGCTGGAGTACTTTAAAACAGATCTGAGCTATAAAGTCAAAACTGCTAGCTGTACATAAAAGAAAAATTTTGCTTACACTGCCTCAGTAGGAGGCAATTTAAGAATATAATAGACCCTAGCTCTGCCACCTACTGCCTACCTTATGACCTCAAATAAATTAGTGAACTTTTCTGGGTCTCAGTTTCCTCATTTGTAAAACAAAGGGGTTGAATTTGGTAACTTAAAAGATCTATTCCATCTCTAGCTCTATGAGCCTATGGCTAAATGACTTTGGAGGCCTCTTCCATCTCTAAATCTATGGCCCTGTGATGCTTTTGGCCAAGAGCCAGCAATGTGGGGAGACAGAGAGAGAGAGAGAAAGAGAGAAGAATTTGGAGTCTCAAGGATTTGCTCTGAAAACACAGTCAGAGGACTTTAGTATAAATCCTATTCTGATTTGAATTAGTCCTTTCTACTCTTATAACCTTAGGCAAATTGCTTAACTTCTCTGGGACTCAGTTTCCTCTTCTATAAAACTAGGAGTGAGGTGGGTCTACATGGCTTCTGAGGTCCTTTCTACCTCTGTGGCTATAATCCTGATATATCTATGGGACCTTAGGCATTCACTTTATCTTTCTAGATTTCATTTTCAGTTTCTGTAAATCATTTCTGTAAATGATCCAGAAAGACCCTTGGAAAGAGCATTATATATGAAGTCAGGAGACCCAGGTTCAAGTCCCAGCTTTGGTGCTTATTACTTGTATGTTCTTGGACAAATCCCTTCAAATTTTTGAGGCCATTTGTAAAATGTCCATTTGTAAAATGCAGTTATTGGATACACTGCCTCCAGCTCTCCATATACTCCTACGATAGTTCTCTCTCCCAGGCATCATGACACCAGTCCTTTTCTCTCTTGACTTCATGGTACCTTCTTCTCTTCCCTCCATAGAAACCAGACAATATCCCATTTGCCCCAGTCAAGCCACATCTAGGTTCAGTTCTTGATGTCATATCTTAGGGAGGACATTGACAAGGTCATTTGCCTTTAGAGATGAGGTTGAACACTTTACTGCTGAAGCCAATAGATCCCTTCTCAGAAAATCTTACAGGTTTTTTTAAATTCATCATTATAAGTGATGCTAACTTTTAGGCAAAGGTTAGTGAAAACAAAGATGTAGTTGTAAATTCAAGTTCATGGTTGCCTTGAAATTTTTCCCAGACCGCTTTGGAGTCCATGGACCCCAAGCCTAGAAGATGACCACAGGAATGTTGTAGCTACTTGAAATTATACCAGAGTAGGGATAGATTGAGTATCTGGGCATGTTTAGCTTGGGAAAAGAGAAGAGCCAGCTAGGACATGGTAACCATCTTCAAAGACCCAAATGGTCATCATACTGAAAGTGATTCGACTAGTTTAGGTGGACCTCAGAGGGCAAATCACAGAGCACCAGGGAACATGGAGATCAGGGTAAAGACTCCCTAACAATTAGATCTTAAATTGTAAATCTCCTCTTATCAGGTCATGAGGTCCTCAAGGACAGGTGATGTCTTTTGCCCTTCTTGATATAGCACAGTGTCTACAACATAGTTGGTGCTTAATAAAGGCTTATTGACTAAAAATTAGACATATCCAGAACTGCTCTTCAAGCAGAGATCAGACTAGCCCTTTTCAGCACTTAGTACTGCAGAGAGGATTCTTATTGAGATGTGGGTTGAGCTAGGTGGCCCCTGGGCTCTCTTCTATCCCTAAGAGTCAGTAATTCTATATATGATGTATACACCCATGCCAATGTGCTCTCCCTGGAGAATGATGGTTACCCAGTAGTGTGTCCTGCCCTTAATGTTTGTGATAATCTGTAACTGAAGGTGACCTTCCTCTGGCTAGAACAGTATACTGCTGAGTTTTATAGATATCCATAAAAACATGGCCATTGTGTATGCCTGAGTAGCTCTCTTCGATTCTTCCTTTTCCTGGCCATGTCAGCCCACCACCACCATTTTACATTATTGATATTTTGCAAGTGCTCATAAGTGTTGCAGGATGAATACAGCGCATTAGGGATGATTTTCTTCAATTAGTTCCATCTTAAACCATCATTTTATCCATTGATGGGAAACACACAATAAGGACTTAGAGTGTTTTCATCAGGACTAAACAATTAGAGCAGGATGGAAGGATAATGGGATTTAGATAGACTTACAAAAGCGTTAAAGAAAGGGGGGAGGAAACATGACAAAGGTACCCTGATATATGCTTTGAAAATGTTCAGCCCAAGGACTGCCAGACCTGGTATCACACTGCTTCAGGCTTTGTGTTGATGTGGGCCTGTGAGAGGGGGGAGGACAGGTGAGGAGGAGGAGATAAACGGGTGGGAGGAAGATTCGCTTAAAGCTGGCCCATGATCCCTGTCTTTGCTTGCCCTGCCTTTTAAGGGTTTTTAATCGTGCTCTTTCACTCATATTTTGTTTACTGAACAATAATGAATTGTTAAATGAGTGTTAAAATTAGAAAGGATCTTTTGACTAGAGATTTTCCATTCTTACAATCTATTATTCTAATTCTTGTTTTCGTTCAGTCATTTATAGTAATGTCTGACTCTACCTCACCCCGGTTGAGGTTTTCTTGACAAAGAGACTGGAGTGGTTTGCCATTTTCTTCTCCAGCTCATTTTCCAGATGAGGTAATTGAGGCAAATAGGGTTAAATGACTTGCCCAGTATCACATGACTAGTTAGTGTCTGAGGCAACGTTTGAATTCATGAAGATGAGTCTTCCTGACTCCAGGACTGGTACTCTATCCACTGTGCCACCTAACTGCTGCCTGGATCTATGATCCTTTGATTGTCCCCCTCCCCATCCAAAAAAACCCAACATATTTCTATCCCTTTTTCCTCTTCCCCTGAAGTTATATACAATTATAATATGTCCAACGATTATGGACTGCCCTCCATATTGCACATGCCCCCACCCCAAATCAATGTTCCCCAGGCATTAGCATTTCTGGTCACAGCTCTGCTATGAACCTCTCTATTTTCTATGTTTACAATGTCCTATTATTCTTCTGTTCATTTCCCAAAGGGGACCCAAAATTTCCAGTATCCATAGACCTTGTAACATTTCAAACTTTAATCCTTGTGCCAGTATTGGTAGTAACTACCAGAACCACCTTCTGGGATATAAAACTAGGTGATATTGTGCAATCTCTCTCTCAAGGAATCTTCAAGATAGGTATGGGGCCCCTTCATCCACGTGGTATATTGAATGGTTCACATACTGGCTGTGCCTAACCTGGAGCAAGTCACATAACCTCTTCAGGTGTCTCTGCCTCTGATCAATTAATCAGCAAGTATTTTAAGTGCCTACCTACTAAGTGGTGCAGTGGATTGATTGCTGAGCCTGGAATCAGGAAGATTCATCTTCATGAGTTCAAATCTGGCCTCAGATACTAACTATGTGACCCTGGACAAGTTATTTAACTCTGTTTGCTTCAGTTTCCTCATCTGTAAAATGAGTTGGAGAAGGAAATGACAAAACATTTTCTTTGCCAAGAAAACCTCAAATGGGATCAGAAAGAGTCAGCCACAACTGAAAAACATTGAATAGCTCTTTCTACTACCTGGAATTACTTCTCAAAGATCTAGAAGAAACTTCTTTTTCATTTGCTCAGCATTTATTAATTGCTTACTCTTTTCAAAGCACAAAGGATTTGTGTTTGGATTGGACAGCCTACCTGGAACTTTAGAAGAGTCTAAGAAACTCAGAGAGCTAAGAGACTTGGACTTGGTCACACGGTCAATTAATGTGAGAGATGAGTCTGGAGTGCCAGTCTTCCTGACTCCAAGGCCAGGTCTTGAATTATAATGCCATGAAAGCTTTGCACAGAAGTCTAAAATATCATACTTTACTAGAGGGAATTGCCTCCAACTTTAAGAAATGCCCAAGTGCTGCTCTTCCACTCCCCCAAGCACCCCCAGTGCACACAAACTATTTCATCATTAACATGAAATAATCTAACTTCTCTTTGTAGTCTAAGTGTACTATCTCATACAGTGGTCCACACAAGAGATAAGTTTCATTTAAGGAAAATAAGCCTAAGAGAAAAATCCTTCTTCTGGTATATATGAGTTACTTTTTTTAAATGATATAGTTGGTGCACTTTTATTTCCAAACTATACCTAAATTCTTGTTCCATTTTCCATAGATCTGTGACATCATTGATGTGGGTGCTCCTTCTCTTCGTGCAGATCCCAAACCATCCATGTCCTTTTACCTTTGGGGGACTCTTATCTACTTCTCCAAAACTCTCCTTAAAAGATCCCTCCACTATGGTAGGAGCCATGCTCTAGTATTCTAACATCCCATAGGTATCACCAGCATAGCAGTTGGACTGTCCAAGCAACCTACTTCCTTTTCTGATCATACATTTCCTTTTAAATTCTACTTCTTGCCCACAAGCCATTAGTGGTCATTTGCCACTTAATTTCACCCATCATGCCTCTCTCTGTTGCCCTTTGGGTCATTTGCAACTTTGTAGCCATGATGCACTAGATATCATGGTATTCCACAAGCCATAGCTATATAGAAATATAGGAAATATTAATTTTTATGGAGTTTTATATTAGGAAGCAGCTTGGGATTTTCAAGAGTGATGGCCAATTTCCCAAATGTGATCTAAACATCATTTTTCAATTCTTGACCCAGATCACATGGACCAGTTCCATGTGTTTATCAGTAGTCAATAAGCATTTATGGAGAGTTGAACTGTGTGCCAGGCACTGTACTAATTCCTGGGAATAGAAATATGAAAAAAACAGTCCCTGACATGAAGAAGCTTATAATCTAGTGTAGAAAGATAACATATGAAATGAGACTGAAGAGGGGTGACAGACCCTGCTCTAGAGCAAGATGGAGATATCAGAGTAGTGCCAAAGTAGTTCTGTCAGGTGAGAAATGAGGTTTCTGACTGAGATTTCTCCTTAAATGAAGATTTTGGAGTTCATGGGTCAACCCTTAATCAAAGACGCAGAGGGGAGTAATGAGATGAATGAGAAAGCCTGGTTGGACAATGTGGGCTGATGAGATTTTTCCCACAGAGAACTTCCTGGGGTATGGTAAAGAAGTCAGAGATGTCCCAAAGGACTGCAGCCAGATGAGAAATGAGATGTCTCAATTGAGCTCCTTCCTTGAATGAGCTACTCTCAGAAGAAAGAGGAGGAAAACTAACATTTATATAGTGCTTTTAAGGTTTGCAACATGTTTTACAAATACTATCTCATTTTATCTTCACATCAACTCTGGGAAATAGGCACTATTATTATCCACTTTTATTTACAGATGAGGAAACTGAGGCAAACAAGGGCAAGCGATTTGCCCAGAGTCACACAGCTGGAAAGTGTCTGAGCTGGAACTTGAACATAGGACTTCATGACCCCAAGAGCAGTGTTCTAACCACTATACTACTAAATTGTGGGCAGCTAGGTGGTGCAGTGGAGAGAGCACCAGTGCAGAAGCACCTGAGTTCAAATCTCACCTCAGACACTTGGCACTCACTAGCTGTGTGACTTTGGGCAAGTCACTTAACCCCAATTGCCTCACCCTGAGTCATCTCCAGTCATCCTCATAAATATTTGGTCACTGGATTTGGATGGCTCTGGAGGAAAAGTGAGGCTGGTTACCTGAACAGCCCTCACTCACTCAAAACAAAGCCAAGTGCAAGTCATGTCATTATTTCTCTGATAGCATGGACCACTAAATTATGTGCCATAATCTAAGAAACATGAATTTTTTTATCTTCTTTTTCCCCCAATTGAATTGTCATGTAAATCTTTCTTGAATGGCTATGGATGTCTTTGAGGAAACTCTAGGACTTAATGAAATCAGCACAACGTTATCCTCAAACAGAAGCATATGGAAGATTTCACTATCTGTAGGAAATCCTTTCAGTTGGACTCCATGCATTCGATCCTCCATGACAACAGCAAACACCCCTAACAAGGAGAAGTCTCTGTATTTGATGCCTCCTTTGATGTTGATAATCAAAGCCCCAACAAAGTTGTCTCTGTAATTAAATTTATCTCTGAATTTTGCAGAATCTTAACACAAACATGGAAATTGCATGTTGGAGGGAAGCCTTAAAAGCTATTTTTACACTGATTTAAATATTTTTAAAGTAATCAACACAAGAAGATCTTGTTTCTCTATAATTTCTGATCAATTGTATTACTGGTAATGTAGGCCATTGTGGAGAATCATGCAAAATCTAATATTTTCATCAAGAAAAATCTCAGTATCGTCAAGAAAATGCTCAGTATCATCAGGAAAAAGTTCAGTATCATTCTTATCAAGATTTTCTAGAAATGAGGAAGCTGCTATATGGGCCAATCATTGTTGATCTATTTTCCCCATCATCATTTTTTCATAATGCAGTCATCTATGGTTTCTTGCCCAAAATTATTGGTATCTTACCCTCATTGCAAATTCTTGAAAGCCAGTCCCTGAGGACCTTAAAAATATTTTCTCCTGTCTGGATCCCTTCTGTATGATTCTGATTAGGTCCAGAAACTCTTCCTAATTTCAATTTTTCAACTCTCATTCCTACTTCTTCACCCATCATCATTACCATAACTAGCCTTTTCTTTCACACTTTAAGATTTGCCAAACTTTACAAATATTATCTAATTTTATCTTCATAGAAGCCCTAGGAGGGATGCTATTATTATCCCCAAACAGAGATTAAGTGATGTGTCCAGGATCACACAACTAATAAGAATCCATACTGAATTTGAACTCAGGTCTTTCTGACTTCAAGTCTTGATGGCTGTCCCAAGGTAAAAGGTGCAAAAGGCTTTGTATCATGACTACTAAAGGCATCAAGTGAAGTACTAGGCATAAAATCAGGAAGACCTGAGTTCAGATGTGACCTCAGATACTTACCAGCATCTATCTAGCTCTATCCACTTTGCCACCTAGTTGTTTAGAGACTGAACTATTGTAGACTAATATGTTCATTTCATCTCATTGATGGAATAAGTGCAACATATTTTCGAACACTTATAAGGGAAAGCATTTTTTCCTGTTCACAAATTGAGAGGAATTAGAAATAAATGTAATTGTTTGAAGGGTGTATAATCACTAATGGTTTTCTTTTATCTCCGAAGTCCATTTGTTGTTTGGTAGACTGTTGGGAACTTAAAACACATTTTCCGGGAGAGTTAGTGTTATAAATGGAGAGTAGAGTTCCCAGGTCAGCCCAGAAAAGTCTGTTTAACACAAAATGTCCCTAAAGTGTGATAATAATAGTATTTTTTGAACTATGCCTACCATCCTTTTATAAAATTGTCGTTGTGGATGAAAAAAGGAGTTCCAGATTCCACCTAGGGCTTCCAGCAATACATCCCTCCCTCAGTGACATTGGAGAGGTCTAAGACTATACAAGCAAGTTCCTAGTTATTTCTAGGTAACTTAACAACTTTGTACATCTCTATAATAATCATCTCTCTGCTTATCATCTCCTTTTTCCATCAGATGATGAGCTCCTTGAAAACAGATGCTATTTTTTATCTTCGTTTGTGGCCTCAGCACCTAGTGCAGTGCAAGATGCATAGGAGGGACTTAACATATGTTTGTTGACTTGTCGACTTGTCTGCCTCTTGACATCTATGTAAGAGAAAGCACCAGGATCCACTATATCATTTGTATAAAAGATGATCTCTCCACATCAGTCACTCCCTAGTTATTCTGAGTATAGGACCATCCAAGGATCTGAGTGATTGCTCTAGCCTTAGAAGTTTCCAATGGCCACTTGTACATAGGCATGGTGAACCTATGGATTCATAAATTGAGAGTTCCTAAGACAAGGAATTCTTGTCGTCTTATGTTGTTTTTGTACATTCGTTTCAGTCACATCCAACTCTTCATGACTCCATTTGGAGTTTTCTTGGTAAAGATACTGGAGTGGATTTGCCATTTCCTTCTCCAGTTTATTTTACAGATGAGGAAACTGAAGCAAACAGGGTTAAATGATTTGCCCAAGACCACATAGTAAGTGTCTGAAGACAAATTTGAACTCAAGTCTTCCTGATTCCAGGTTCAGTGTTCTATCCACTGTTACTCATCTGCCCTTGTCTTCTTGCAGCCTTTGCAAAATGGTTTTCTCTGAAACTATGATAAAATACAATATTAACCTAATCTGTGACAGTTAGATTTAAAACATTCCAAAGTATACCCCCACTCTTACCCTAACCAAAAGGGGAGACAGCAATTGTATCCCAAAGACAGAATTACTGTATCATCCTTTTTAAGTCTTTCCCTCATCATCATTGTGGACGACAGCATTTTTAGAAAGAGCAGAAATGGAAAGTATAAAGATGGAAGAGGACTTTGAAGAGGGGGTGGTTGGTATCCCTGGATTTTCTTTGTGTTTTTGTCATCTCCTACCCTATATGTACATACCTCCTTCTTGCCAATTAAATGCCTGTTTTCCTAGGAACTCCTAAAATAAAAATGAGAAGGCAACATGACAAAGTAGATAGGATGCTAGATTTGGAGTCAGGAAGAGCAGAATTCAAATGCTGCTTCAGACACTAACTTGTAAGTGGGCAGGTTACCATCTCGGTCTCAATTTCCTCATCTATAAAATGGGACTAATAATAGCATCTACTCCCCAAGGTTGTTTTGAAGACTAAATGAGGTAAATGTGTCAAGAGTTTTGAGAAACTCAAAAACAATAAATAAATGTTGTTTTTGTTAACTGGGTTACTGAGCAAGTCTCAAATCTGCTCTGTGCCTCAGTTTCCTTACCTGTCAAAGGGGAAGACTCTAAGAAACCATCTTGCTCTAAATCTATGATCCCATGCTTTTCCCCTGTGGAAGAAGGGGAGGTGATATAGTGCTTGGAACAGAGTGCTTACTAAATACTTACTGAGTACCTGACCTTGATTTTAGGACCTCTTATATCGAAAACTAGCTCTGTTACATTGGCCAAGCCATTCAAAGTCCCTAGGGATCCATTTGTTCATCTGTAAGACAAGAGCTTTGGGCTCAGTGATCTTTAAATTCACTTTTACCTTTGAGATTCTATGAATATCCATGAATTTCTATGAAAAGGAGTGTAGTTGCTGAGATCAAAGCCCTTGTCCCATTCCTCTGCTTCTTTGATCTCATAGCAACATCTGATGCTACCGTTACAAAGAACATTTAGTTATTTTACACTTGACTTTAATACCAACTATTTCTTTACTGTCAATTGGTCTTCCTTCTAGATGAGAAGGTGAAAGGGCCTCTCTGGCCTCTACATTATGAAAGAGAATGAAACATCTCTTAGGAGCCAAAAAAAGAAACAAGTTTCACAAAGAAAACAAAAAACAAATCAATAGAGTCATGGAGGGATTCAGAAGTATGTCAACAAGGAGGAAGGTAGAAAAATGTGATATAGAAAAGACAAGGAAGGAGAAGCTCCGGAGCTATGGGAACTGTTCTCACAGATGATGGAGCTAGGACCTCCATGAAGAAAGAAGTTTCCTGTGCTCCAAGCATAATGATGATGGTCCACAGGTCATGTCAAGGGAAGAAAAGATAAGTCCTAGAGGCTGCCTTCACCACATTAAGAGGCACCATAATATTTTATTATTATTACTAGAGGTAGCTAGGTGGTGGTTGGTTGTTTGTCCTTTGTTCTCGAAGGATGTTAGGGAGGTGATGCCATGACATGCAGGTGAATTGGATTTAAGTGAGGCAGGACTGTTCAGAGTCATCAGCCTCACCTTCTCCTCTAGAGCCATCTGGTCCAGTGGCCAGATATCAATCAGGACAACTGGATATGACCCAGGATACAGTGATCTTTTCAAGCTAAGGTCTTTAACAGATTTCATTTTGACTAAGGCACCACCCACTCACTGATTAAGGCTTAATAAGAATTGAGAAGTCAGGAAGATTTGAGCTGAATTCTGGCTTTGAGAGCCTAGGCAAGTCCCTTAGCCTCTGTCTGCCTCAGTTTACTGTAAAATGGAGATAATCATAGCACATACGTCAGAAGAGTTGTTGCGAGGATCAAACGAGATGTCTGTAAAGTTATTTGCAAACTTTTAAAGCACTATATTAATGCTATTATTAATATTATTATTATTTAAAGTTAAAAGGTATGCTCTCCTTCCAGGGCTCATGAGAGGTCAGGTGAATTCTTTCCTGGGGGATGTTTAACAGTAATAATAAAATAACATTTATGTAGTGCCTTAAAGTTTGCCAAGCACTTTTCTTATGCTGTCTTATTTGACCATGAGATTGCCTGCTCACCACTACCCACTTTTGGGGATTCCTACTAGGTCCAAAGATTTCTCCAAGGGAGACATAGAAGGCTTCTCTAGAGGATGGCCCCCTTCTCAGAAAAAATATTTTTAGAAGACTAAAAGAAAATTCATGGGATTACAAAGGAAACCAATTATATTTAAATAAAGATTCATTTTCTCCCATCTGTTTTCACCCACCATCCTGAAATCTCTCCACTGGACCATAAGTGTGGCTAAGGAATTTGGCATCCGTAGAACAGAGGTTCTTAACTATTTTTGTGCCGTGGAACCTTCCAACAGTGTCATGAAGGCTTTTGGTCCCTTCTTAAGCAATCATTTTTTAAATGCATGAAATCATGAAGGAAACCGATTATATTGAAATATATTTACCCAAGTATTTTATAAGTAAGTTCATGAGCCCTAGGGTAAGAACACTCACACTAGACAGGAAGCTAAAAACCTTTATGAGCCCAGGTTGTATTACTATTACTGTTACTGTTTGAAGATAGAGTCTCCAGGAGAATATGGGAAGTGATTAGCTGATTAAGAAGGCAGCATCAGAGAGTGGGATTTTGAGATGAGGCCTTAACATACTGGTTTGATGGGCTCTTGGCTAGGGAATGTGCTCTATATAGTCAGGATGGGATACCGTATATTTGCCCAGTGACTAATGGATCTGATGAAGAGGGCTTTCAACTACACATGGAGAGGAGGCAAGAAAACTGCCCACATACAATGACTAAGCCAAATGCCATAGAGAATCATAGGTATAACAAAGGAAGATGAGCAGTTCAAATGCCCAGGAATTCACAAATGACAAAGCCAAGGAAGAGAGACAATAATAATGTTGATGATGTCTATACACAGATGTTAAGAATATGAGTAATAAGCAAAGTGAGCTGAAGAGCTTAATATAGAGGGGTAAATAAGGCTTCCTAGGTACAACTGAGATGATACAGCATGTGGCTCCTGTCTGGAACTCTGCAAAAGGGAAGTTATCTGGTGAATGAATGAATATACAGCTAGGTAGTTCAATGGATAGAGTGCTGGCCCTGAAGAAAGGAAGATCTGAGTTCAGATTTGGAGTCTTGTGATCCTGGGCAAGTAACTTAAACCTGTTTGCCTCAGTTTCCTCATCTGTCAAATGAGCTAAAGAAGAAAATGAACAAATCACTCTAGTATCTCTTCCAAGAAAACCCCAAATTGGGTCATGACAATTCAGACATGACTGAAAAGACTGACAACAAAAAACTAAATACCAGGGATTGCCAATTTCCTCTATGACCAAATGTGAACTTTCTTCTTGAGCATTTAAAGCTCATTACAACCTGACCCCTTCCTACCTTCCCAGGCTTCTTTGGTATTTAAAACTCTTTACATCCTTCCCAGTCTGTAATACATTTGCACTGGCCCCACCTACTATCTGTCACACATATCACCCTATCTCTCAACTCTGTGCATCTACACTGACTATTCCCCAGCCTGGGATTTTCTCCATCATCACCTCTGCTTCTTGGCTTCTCTGGAACCTTTGAAGACTCATGAGGTCTTTTCTGACCCCACCCTCTGGCTGGTGCCTCCCCTCTGAGCTTACCTGCCATTCCTACTCTATATATCTTGCTCATACTTAGGGACTGCCATGTTGCTTCCCCCATTAGATTATAAATTCCTTGAGGGCAGGGACCATCTTTTGCCTTTCCTTGTATCTCTAGCACTTAGCCCAATGCCTGACACACAGCAAGTGCTGAAGAAATGCTAGTTACTTGACTAATGAGGTACCTTCAATTTCTTCATCTCCAAAGTAAGCAGTTTAGAATGCATAATTTTGGGGATCCCTTCCTATCATTCTGTGATCCAGTGACTCAGTTTCTATTACCTCCAGTCATGCTCTTGGGTTTTCTCAATGTGTGAAGGGCTTTTTGCCATCTGTGCTAAGTGACCTCAAAGCACAGAGGTCTATGAACCCTTATATGTGCTTCTGATCATTTTTCTGCCTCCTCCTTGGCTGTCACTTTTTACTGCAGTCATCTTCCACAGTTCTAGTGATGTTCTCTTTTGTCCCCATGCTCATGCCCCCTTCAGATCATCTGCTTCTTATCTGTAGTAAACTGAGACATCAAATAACCAGGCCTGTTAAAATTGAATATAAAGTAAGAGAAAATAGGCTCTGAATGAAAGATTGAAGGGCACTCCTTGGAGTAAAACAAAAGCACTTTCTAAAATTTATTTTGGCCATTCAGAAGGCTTTCTTGATGTTGTTACCGCCTCTTTCAATCTCAGTTGTATTTCAAACAACTGCTATATAGCTGAAAACATCAAGTACGCAGCAAGTATTTATGAAGCACCTCCCATTTGCCAGGCATAATGCTAGGCTCTGGCATTGCAGAAAAAGAAATTAAATAGTCCCTGGCCTCAAGTAGTTGGTGTTACAGTAGTGTGTGTTACACACACACATAACTACTTGTGTGAAGAAACTGAGGCCGCTAAGTGATATGTTGTATAGAATGTTGAACTCAAAGTCAGGAAGACCTGAGTTGGCATCTGATTTCAGACACTTACCAGCCATGTGACCTCAAGCCCGTTACTAACTTCGCCTCTCACTCTCAGTTTCCTCATCAGTAAAATGGGGATGATAATTATATCAACTTCAAAGGACTGCTGTGAAAATCATCTACACTTTGGTAAACTGTAAAAAACTGTATCCATGTTAGCTACTATTATTAACTTTGGGCAGAAGGCATTGCAATTGAAGGATCAAATATTACTATCCTGTTTTAATATTTATGAGTGCATATTACAATGTAGTTTCTCCTCCATACAAAGAAAATTCATAAAGTATCACTAATACTAAGAATCAGAATTAGGTGGACATTTTTTAAAGAAACATTAAACTGTCATCCTTAGTTCACATCATAAGCTAAAAGTCCTAACAATTTCCAGATTTTGCTGCATTTCTTAGTCTCAAGGGAAACAGATTTTGCTTACTCTAACAGAGGGTCCCAAAGCTGTTAATACTGTCCCTTGATGGGGTGCTGGAACAATGGTGGAGGCAGCAGTAGTTTGAAATGATGCAAATTGCAAAACAAAAAAAAACATTTAAGGGCTAAAGAAAGTAGATTGCCAGGGGACACTGAGTAATTTTTTAAAAAGGGGGTGGTAGGCCAAATAAGTTTTGGGAACCTCTGTATGCCTCTCCTGTGTCTATACTAGCAGTCTTCAGGATGTCTCACTCATATTTAGAAGCCATTATGCCAACTTTTCCAAGAAAATTTTTTGAGAAATATTTCCCCTTGTTAAGTCCCAGCACAGTTCAAGCCAGTTTGGGTGAGAGAGAAAGAAGGGAAAGGAAAAAGGAGATATATCAGTAATAGCTGATCACCCTTTAAATGCAGATATTTCTATCACAGAAATCCTTGACGCACATGCACGTTTGAAAAGAGTCAGTGGAATATAGATGCAAGAATTTTGAATAATATTTTAGCAAAAAGAATACAGCAACTTATCACAAGAACAATACATTATGATCAGGTAGGATTCATACCAGGAATTCAGGACTGGTTCAATATTAGGAAAGTCATTAGTATTATCAATCATATCAACAACAAAACTAACAGAAACATGATTATCTCAATAGATGCAGAAAAACCTTTTGACAAAATACAACACCCATTCCGATTAAAAACATTGGAGAGCATAGGACTAAAGGGAACTTCCCATAAAATAATAAGCAGTGTCTACCTAAAACCTTTAGCAAGCATTATATGCAATGGAGATAAGCTAGATACATTTCCAATAAGATCAGGGGTGAGATAAGGATGTCCATTATCACCACTATTATTCAATATGGTACTAGAAATGTTAGCGGTAGCAATTAGACAAGATAAAGAAATTGAAGGAATTACAATAGGCAAAGAAGAAACTAAGATATCACTCTTTACCAATGATATGATGATATACTTAGAAAATCCCAGAGATGCAAGTAAAAACTACTTGAAATAATAAACAACTTTGGCAAAGTTGCAGGTTACAAAATGAACCCATGCAAATCTTCCGCATTCCCATATATTACTAACAAAGCCCAACAGCAAGAGATAGAAAGAGAAATCCCATTTAAAGTTAGGTTCGGGAGTTTACCTGCCAAAACAAACCCAGGGACTATATGAACACAACTACAAGACACTTTTCGCACAAATAAAGTCAGATCTAAGTGGAAAAACATCAATTGCTTATGAGTAGGCTGACTC
Organism: Bettongia penicillata ogilbyi; assembly: GCA_023548195.1. Classification (NCBI taxonomy): domain Eukaryota; kingdom Metazoa; phylum Chordata; class Mammalia; order Diprotodontia; family Potoroidae; genus Bettongia; species Bettongia penicillata. Next base: position 8,649,438 of record JAJHZJ010000595.1, read on the forward strand.
AATATAACAAAAATGGCAATTTTACCTAAATTAATTTAATTATTTAGTGCCATATCATTTAAACTAAATTAAACAGATATTTTCCAAAGCTGGAAAAAATCGTATCAAAGTTCATCTGGAAGAACAAAAGGTCCAGAATATCAAGGGGACTAATGAAAAGAAATGCTAGGGAATGTGGCCTAGCCCTGCCAGATCTCAAATTACATTATAAAGCAGCAATTATCAAAACCACTTGGTACTGGCTAAGAAACAGAAGGGTAGACAAATGAAATATGCTAGGTACTCAAGACACAGTAGACAGTGAATATAGCAATCTATTATTTGATAAACCCAAGGACCCCAGCATCTGGGATAAGAACTCACTATTTAACAAAAATTGTTGGGAAAACTAGATAACAGTGTGGTGGAAACTAGGCATAGACCAATGCCTGACAATATACACAAGAATAAAATCCAAATGGTTATGTGATCTAGGTACAAAGATTGAAACTATGGACAAATTAGTGGAGCAAGGAATAGTCTATTTTTCAGATTTATGGAGAAGGGAAGAATTTTTGACTAAAAAAGATATAGAAAGTATTATGAAGTGCAAAATGGATAATTTTGATTACATTAAACTGAAAAGTTTTTGCATAACCAAATCCAGTGCAATCAAAATTCAGAGGGATGTAGAAAACTGGCAAAGAATTATTACAGCTAATGTCAGTGATAAAGGCCTCATTTCTAGAATATATAGAGAACTGAGTCAAATGTACAAAAATACAAGTCATTCCCCAATTGATAAATGGTCAAAGGATATGAATAGGCAATTTTCAGAGGAAGAAATTAAAGATATCTGTAGTCATATGAAAAAATGCTCTAAATCACCTTTGATTAGAGAAATGCAAATCAAAACAGCTCTGAGGTACCACATCACACCTATCAGATTGGTAAATATGACAGAACAGGAAGATGATAAATGTTGGAGAAGATGTGGGAGAGTTGGAACACTAATACATTGTTAGTGAAGTTGTGACCAGGTCCAACCATTCTGGAGAGCAATTTGGAACTATACCCAAAGGGATACTATAATATGCATACCCTCTGACCCAGCAATACTACTTCTAGGACTGTACCCCCAAGAGATCATAAAAATGGGAAAGGGTCCCACATGTACAGAAGTATTTATAGCAGTACTTTTTGTGGTAGCCAAAAACTGGAAATCAAAGGGATGCCCCTCAACTGGGGAATTGCTGAATAAATTATGGTATATGAATGTAATGGAATACTATTGTGCTATAAGAAATGATGAACAGGAAGACTTCAGAGAGGCCTGGAAAGACTTACATGATCTGATGCTGAGCGAAAGTAGAACCAGGAGAACATTGTACACAGCAGTGACCACAGTGTGTGAGAGATTTTTCTGGTAGACTTGGAACTTTGTAGCAATGCAAGGACTTAAAACCACATCCAGAGAAAGAACTGTGAAATTCAATTGCAGAATGTAGCAGATTATGTTTTTGTGTCTGTGTTATGTTTTGGTTTGTTTTATGATTTCTCCCATTCAATTTAATTCTTCTACACAGCAAAAAAAAAAAAAAAAAAGTCAGTGGGAGGAAAACCTAGCCTTAGACATAAATACTTCATTTCATAGACTTGGTGACCTGGTCAAGTTAATCTCTCTGACCCGCAGTTTCCTCATGTGTAAAATGAGGAAGGGTAAAACGATTCAAGAATAGGAGAACATTGGACATCTGAACTCAAAGGGAGGAAGAGGCATGCAATGGGGCTGATCATGCAATTGTAGGAAGTAAAGCTGGAACTAGCCCAACCCCTCACCTGGCACCTGAGAGTCTCTCATAGTAGGCTCTATAAGTAATCAACCTGGATTGTGATCTTGAGCAAATCATCAACCCCCTTCAACTTTTTCACCTCCAAGGTGATGAGATTAGAATAGATAACCTTTGGAGGTCCCCTCCAGCTCTGACTATGATTCTGTGATCCAGTAACTCGGCTTGTATTTCATTACCTCCAGTAATAATAAATTTACTACTTCAGAAAGTGACTGATTCCATTTGGTGACAGCTCTGATTATTAGAAAATCCTTCACTCTTCTGGAGCCTCCCAGTGTGTTTCAACAATGGTGCTGGTTTTACTTTATGGATGGTTCTCAAACATTTTAAGAGGTCATTATTAACTCTTAGCTGGTTTCTTCTCTTGGACAAATATCCCTCAGTTCCTTAAATTATTTCTCATGTGAGATAGTTTCAGGTTTGTTCTCCTTCCTGGGTACACTTCTCTGGACAGGATCCAGCTTATTTATCAATGTCTATATTAAACTACCACAAGGGTGGAACAAAGTAAAAAAAGCACTGGTTTAGGGAGTCAGAAAGCCTGAGTTTAAACCTCAGCTCTGCCACTTTCTAGCTATGTGACCTTGGAAGACTCATTTCCTCTCTGAGAGCCTTAATTTCAATATTGTAAATATCAATATTGAGAGGGTCAAGTTTGGTGACCTCCAAAGTCCCTACATAAGTGGAAGAGGAAGTGAAACTGATGAAATCATCAATCCATAAAGAACAAAAGTAAATTGGGTCATGCCAGCTTTGCAGGAATAGTCATATCTTACTACTCACTCACAATCAGTTTGTTAATTAAAACCCAAAAGTTGTTTTCATGTTAATTGTTATCTAGACACATCTCCCATATCCTGTTTTTGTGTAATTAATGTTGTTAGCCTAAATGTTGATATTTACATTGATTTCTATAAATTTCACCTTGCTGAACTCAGCCATCACCATCCTCATAGCTCTTTATAGCAGTAGCTAGCTCTAAATGGCAGTCAATGTAGGATTGCCCCCATGACTCCTGTTACAGACTTAGTTTTTAAATCAGGTATGCCCCTTCATTGTTACATTTCAATCATGAATGCCATACTAGCAGGTATTGATGATATCTAAGAGCTCCTGTTTCTTATGCTGAAATCCCAATTAAATTTGTTTGTTTCCAACACTCTGTACCTTGGTGTATAGACATAGAGGGCCCAAGCATTGGTAATGACTCTTCCAAGTTATTTTCACCTCTAAATTACTGAATACTTTGTTATTCTGTCTTCATTGTAATTCTTCTTTCCATTCACTTCAGATGCTTCCCAGACTAAAGAGATTTGCAGTGTTACATGTGTGGCACAGAAAAAACACTCTCTTTGAGTTAGAGTGCCTGTGTTCAAATCCTGACTCTATCATTTACTTTATCTATGACAAGTTAATTAATCTCTCTGAACTCCCTTTTCAAAATAAGAGGGTTGGATTGGATACCCTCTAAGCTCCTTTGCTGCTTTAAATCTACAACATTATAAACATATGGGTGTATTTTTCTCTTTTCTACTACCAGTATGAAACTCTCTTGATTTCATCAAGACAATAAGGTATGTCCTTCTCACTCCTTGTGAAAGGGACTCTATCCCAAAACAACAGATCCAGAATCCTAATGTATAGTCCAGAAAAGCAAATAGTATTTTTCTCTTTTATCTGTAAAGGTAGATATTCATTTCCTATATCCTTTTTTCCTTTTTAAATGGCCAGTTTTAGACCGGAAAAAGAGATGAAAATTTGACCCCATGCTCCAAACCCTTTTTTCCTGCTTAAAACTATGTAATCCCTAGAGATGCTACCTAAATGCTTAATAAGTGATTGTTGGTTGAATAGTTGATTTAAAAGTCTTGTTAGGCTTTTCATCTCATTTTAAAAACATTGTGTAGGAAGGAAGCACTTCTTACAACAACCATTTCTACTTATGGATCCTCTCCCTTAGTGAAGAATTAGTAGTCTCTCCAGGGCCAGTAACAAGTTTTTTTGTATCTTCTGACACTGGTGGATTCTATTTACCTTTCCATGAAGCTGTATTATACTAAAGCCTACCTCTCCCCATCACTCATCATGGCCCTGCCTAGATCCAATCAAAGTGTATAGCCAGTTGCTGTCCATAGTGCTGATTAGACCCACATCCTGATAGCAGAATGAGGGAGGGCAAAGGGGGAATGAAAACCAAAAAACTTTCTCCAAAGATGGGGAGAGGGGTGGTGTCAAGAAGCAGAGCACTGGTAACAGCTTGACAATATCATATTTAAAGCCAGAAGGGACCTCAGCGTCATCTTGTTATTCCCCTTACCCTTACAAAGAAAATGAGGTCTGGGAAAATTAAATTAACTTCTCCAGTGTAACATAAGGTGTTCATGATAGAAAAAGGATTTGAACCCAGGTCCTCAGACTCCAGAGTTAGTGTTCTTTCCATTGACCAAACAGATGAGACATGGAGCTGAAAGTATCTGATGTAGGAAACAAAATCTGAATCAAAAGCAAGTTTAGAAGCTCAAATCACAAAGTGAAAGTGAAATCAGTAAAGTGAAAGAAAGGAATAGTGAGATATACAATAGTTTGGTACTGGACAGATATGCATTCCTCATTTGTCAAAGTAATGTTCGGGGCTAGATTACCTCTGAGATGTCTTTAAGAATCAGAGGTTACTTGCATACCACAATGAAACACTAGAGAAGGACCTTAGTGAACAATGTACAGGATTACACATTTTAATTAGATTTTTAATTGTATGATATTTAATGTAATATACTGTAAATAAGAAAGCATATCTGAAAAATGATCAGCACTGAAAACACTCAGACCCTACAAATCACAGATATACTAAAGTAGTACCATTTCTAAGAATGGTCACATTGTCTTCAGAAGATCTTTGTCATGATTTATGCATTATCTAGTTTGAGAAGTTCAGAGGAGTGCTCCCCCATTAGCATATTAGTACAATATGTAATGAGGTGGAAAGAGCAATGAATTTGGAGGCAGGAAGATATGAATTCAAATTCTACACAAGACAATTGATATCCGAATGAGCAGAGAGAAGTCACTTAAACTCTAAATGTGTTTTCTCACCTGTAAAAGAGACATAATATAAATGCCATTATTATTACAATGAGTCATCAGATTGAATTAGAGCTTAAAAAGAGGTCATGTGACCCATCCCCCACCCCTCATTTTACAGTTGAGGAAATGAGATAATAAGTTACATTCCAAAAGTTACACAGGTAATAAGTGGAATTGGGATTTGAATTTCCATCTTCTGACTCCAAATCCAGTTCACTTTCTGCTACCTATCCATTTAGCTATAGGTAGTACAGTGGATAGAGTGCCGGTCATAGAGTCAGGAAAATCTGGGTTCAAATGTGACCTCAGACATTTACTAGATGTGTGACCCTGGACAAGTCACTTAACCCTGTTGGCCTCCATTTTCTCATCTGTAAAATGAGATGGAGAGAGAAATGGCAAACTACTCCAGTATCTTTGCCAAGAAACTGCAAATTAAGTCATGAAACATCAGATACGACTGAAATGAGAGAAAGAAGAACACCTTTGAAAGCAAATAGAATGTAACCTTAAGATAATAGAGTAATCAAAGTGAAGGAAAGGCTATAAGTAGAGGAGAGCAGCATGACATCTGCAAGGATGACGTGGTGTGGAGAGCTTCAGAATTGGGGCATTCACTAAGAAGAGGTTCAAATAGGGCTACCCCTGTGGGGATTTGTGCTTTGGAGTCTGAGAGTGAAGGAAAATATGAGAGAGCACTAGATCTGGATTCTAGTCCTGAAGAACAAGGTTATCAATGCATCGCCCACAGTATATAATGTTTGTAACTTAATAAGATGAGTCATCGTGGACATTCACACTGTCTTTGATTGATTTAGCTAACAGAACCTAGCACAGAATCTGAGGACTTTGGATTGGAAGGTGCCTTAGTGGTAGTCTGATCACTTTGTTCATGCATAATAACCTCCATGTTGAGTACATGCCATTTGCCAACCCCTGGACCTCAAGTGCAATGAGTCTTGTGTATCTATTCAGAAACCTACCCCAAGAGACTGAGGAAGGCAGGAGACAAACAGCCTTTTGTTGCCTATAGTATTTCAAGCAGGGTTAGATAAGGATCTGGATTAGACTAGTGATTTCTTTAAGGAATCACCAGGTAAGAAAATTACCTTTACCAATCTATGTTAGCTCTTTCTTTGCGTCTTAATTTTTGTTGTTATTGTTTTTTGAGTCATTTTGGTCACATCCATCATCTCTGGCCCCATTTGGGGTTTTCTTGCAAAGATACTAGAGTGGTTTGCCATTTCCTTCTCCAGCTATTTTACAGATGAGAAACTGAGGCAAACAGGGTTAAATGATTTGCCCAGGGTCACAAAACTAGTAAATTTCTGAAGGCCAGATTTGAAGTCATATAGATGAGGCTTCCTGATTCCAAGACCAGAGTTCTATCCATCGTGCCACTCAGCTTGCCTCAATATTTAGGGAGTTCCCTATGGACCTTATAGCCCAAGCCCCCAAAAATTAAATAACCTGCCCAGGATTACATGGCCAGTAGTTATCAGAGAAGATACTTGAACCCAGGTCTTCCAACTTTCTAATCACTGGCACACAGCTGTCTCTCATGGAGGGGATTGATGTGCAACGAAGTTTGAAGACTTCAGTTCAAACCAGTTTGTGAGGGGCTTTTGGAAACCATGCTATGGAGTTTGTTTTTGGTTCTAGAGGCAAAAAGGCATAGCTGAAGAGTGAGATGATCAGATATCTTTCAGGACTGTTAGTTCAGTGGATAAAAGAGAAAAAGGAGAGATGGGAATCAGAGAGGTGAACAACTGCAAGATGTCATTATTGATAAAGTTTTTCTCTAGAGTCACTCCTGTCAGTATTCCCGATTTGTCCTTCAGGTCTTCTTCAGCATCCTTTCTTTATCTTCTTCCCATCTCACCTTTCCCTAAAGGTCATTTCCCAAACGCATCACTGTTAAAAGTCTTGCTACAGGGCTGTTGGGACCAGGAAGTTGTTTTCTGTCCCATGGACTTCTTGGAATGTTATTTGGTCTTTTTCAGGATCCTTGACTTTAGAGCAAGAAGGAATGTTAAAAGTCATTTAGTTCACATATTTCATTTACATATGAGCCAATGGAAGTCCAGAAAGATTCACCAACTTGCCCAAGGACAGGGCCAGAATTCAGGCCTGGGTCTTTGGATTCCAATTCCATAATTCCACTACACTATCTTCATAAAATCTAGAATAGATCAAGTTAAGTCAGCTTGCTTTTTTGAAGTACCAGCTATGTGCCAGGCTCTGAGCTAAGGCCTGAGGATTCAAAAGAAGGTGAAACAAACAATATGTGCCTCTAAGGACACAACTCACCAACAGTTATGTATAAGCGAGATGGTTATTGTCCTTCGTTCTCGAAGAGGACGGCAGTGACATCACTATGCTAGAGTCAAGTTTCAGAGTGTCCAGCTGTGGATGATCAGATCGATATGAGCTTGGAATGCTCTACCACAGATCAGGCATAAATAGTCCGTGTGAACATTTGGGGTGGATTCTCTAACTGCACATCCTGCATTTCCTCTGAACTGTTTCAATTCTGCTTTGATCATAGAGCACAACACCTTCTCTAACATGGGCATGCCATGCTAAGTGGGAGACATGTCACACAATCAATTCCAAAGTTCTTGAGACCTTCAGAACGTCCTTGTATCGCTTCTTCTGTTCATCATGTGAATGCTTGCCCTGTGTGAGCTCTCCATAAAATAGTCTTTTTGGCAAGCATACATTTTGCATTGGAAAAATGTGGTCAGCCCTTTGGAGCTGTGCTATCTGAAGCATAGTTTGATTATTTGGCAGTTCAGCTCAAGCAAGGACTTCAGCGTCTTGTACCTTATCCTGCCAGGTGATCCTCAGAATCTTCCTAAGACAATTCAAATGGAAGCAATTCAGTTTCCTGGCATGGCACTGGTAGACTGTCCAGGTTTCATAAGCATACAACAATTAGGTCAGCACAAGGGCTCTATAGAGCTGCAGTGTGGTAGTCAGTCTAATGCCTCTTCTCTCCTTTGGAGAGGATAATTTCCTTTGGAGCCTCCCAAACACTGAAATAGCTCTGACAACGTGTGCATCACCCTCATTATTAATGTGTGTACATCCCTGGAAAGTATACTACTCAGGTAAGTGAACTTGTCCACAGCATTCAAAACTTCCCGATTTGCTGTAACCAATGGTTCCATATATAGATGGCTGATGTGATGGAGCACCTATGTTTTCTTGGTGTTAATGGTTAGGCCAAAATTAGCACCATCAGCAGAGAATCAATTCATATTCTGTTGCATCTCAGTTTCAGAGACTGCACTGAGTGCACAATCAGCTGCAAACAGAAAATCATGCACCATCACACCCTCCTCTTTACAGCCTTTTCAAGTTGAAGAATTTACCATCAGTGCAGTAGCTGACCTTGATGCCATGTTCATCCTCATGGAAAGCATTTGACAACATGGCTGAAAACATCATGCTAAAAGGCATGAGAGCAAGCACACAACCCTGTTTCACTCCACTGTTGACTGGAAAAACACAAGCAAGACACATACAGGTCAAATCTCAGGCAGTCTCAGAGGAAAGGTGATGGCACGGAGAGGGACCAAAAAGCCCTCTTAACAAAAAGTAATACTTAGTTGAGGCTTGATGGAAACCAAGAATGCAAGTGTTGAGAAAAATCCTTGTAGGCGTGGGAGATAGTGAGTGAAAATCTCAGAAAAGTCCAAAGAGATGGCTCACCCAAGATGCCCACTTTGGAGAATCTTGTGTAGGAATGGCAAATAAGCCAGTGGCACTGGATCATAGCATATATGGAAGAGAGTATAGTATATGAGTCAAGTATAAGACAGGAAATACAAGAAGGGCCAGGTGGGAAGAGTTTTAAATGCCCAACAGAATTTTCCATTTGATTTTTGATGGAATAGGTGACACTGGAGTTATGGCAGTCATTTCTGAACAAGTGAAGACAAGCAGCAGATTTGTGCCTTTTTCCCAAAAAGTCACTGACTTGTCACCTGCCAAGCAAACTGCACATCACTGGGTTCATTTAAAGAATGTTCTAGCTATGGGTCCAGTGTCAGTATTGATCTGTAAGACTTGGAAGAAAAGCCTTGCCCTACATTTTCTGTTGCTTGTATAGGTCTCCAGCTCTGCCTAAGGTCCCCTTCTCCTGTAACTCATCTCTAATGAGATAAAAGACTCTAAGGATCTGCTTTCAGATCCTTCAGCCTCTCAGGTCTGCTATTGCTATAAAGCCAAACTAAGTTATCCGAAAGATGGCTGGGGATAGCACAAAATATTCTTTCTCCTTTTACCATCAGCAATTTCCTAATTGCAAATTTTCAATGACATAGCTAAAAAATAGTGTTAACGTCTAATAACATGAAATTTATAGGGGGTAAAATAATCAACTCCATAAAGACAATGTGGAAGAAGAGTGCTCATAGGATCATAAAGCCATAGATTTTGATCTACAGGTCATTCGCCCATTTTGCAGATGAGAAAACTCAGGTCCTAAGAAAAGAGACTTGGCCAGCACCATACAGCCAGTGTTGCAGAAGTAGGATTCAAATGTGGGTTTAGATGATGATGATGATAATAATATCACATAGTGCTATAAAGTTTGTAAACTGTTTTACAAATATTTCATTTTTATATAGCAGTTTATGTAAAGAAAATCAAGAGGGTTTAGTAAACTGCCATTCAGATATGAGTCAATGATGTAATATAGTGGCCAAAAAAACCACCCTAATTTTATTTAAAAGAGGCATGGGATTTAAAACAAGGAGGCAGCAGCCCCTTTGCATTCTGTCATGGTCCACCCACATCTGTAGTGCTGTGGTCAGCTCTGGTTACCACAGTTTAAGAGAGAGATTGACAAGCTTCAGTTTCCCAGGGAAGATAACCAGGATAAAATCATGCTATATTGATGGCAGTAGGGATATTTAGCGTGGTGAAGAACAGACTTGTGGGAGATGGGATAGCAATACAGAAAATAGCAAGGAGACCAGCTTTGCAAGACCAATTTTGGCATAGAATGCATGACATAGAAAAATGTGTAATCAGTCTAGAAAGGTAGCCTGCAGCCAGATTGTAAGGAGCTTTAAATGTCAAACAAAATAAACAGACTTAAGATAAACAAAGACTGTTGTCAATTCTTCAGTACTATGTGTATGATCCTTGCAGTTAAACAACATAAGCAGGTTCATGACTGGGGGAAGTGAACACTGCAAGACCTTGAACATCAGCTCCAATCTTTGGTGATTCTCTGATTTTCATCTTACCTGGTGAATAATTGGCAGGCTCTGTACACAGAGTAGGGACAGAAAGGAAAGAATAAAACAGATTTTGCCCTATACTCTATTGAGGAAAAATAACATGTACATGTAAGTAGACACCAAAATATCACTAACTCAGGAGATAAGAAAGTCATCTAATGACTGGTCATAGTTTGAGCAAAAACTATTTTTCATCCATTTTATTTTTCCTGTGTGGATTGTTAACCCACTCTCTTTTGACCTGTCCCAGGGTAAGTGCATCAAAAGTGGGTCAAGAGAGGAAGGGTCTAGAACATGGAATTATTAACCTTTTTTGTGTTACAGGTCCCTTGGACAGTCTGGTAGAGCCTATGGAGCCCTTTTCAAAAAAAAATTTCTTAAATGTTTTAAATAAATGCAGGGGACTACCAAAGTTCACCAATTATATTGAAATAGTTGTCAGAATATTAATATAAGTTCATGAACCTTAGATTAAGAATCCCTGCTATAGAAGGTAGACCATTCATATAACGATAATGAAGGGAGTCCAAATGCTGCCCTGATGTCCACAAAACATTAAAAGACTCAGATGTCTTCTGGAACTTTGGGTTAATCGGATTTTAAGACATGGACAAGAATCATAAAGGCTGGAGAAACTCACACTCACTCTCACACTCATGGGCTTAAAAGGAAGATGACAGATGCAGTATTTGCTGCAATAAAGCTCTCCAACGAAGGTGCTGAACATTGAGGAGTTTCATCTGCTCTTTGGTGGTGGTTATATAATAAATCATAAGAATATTTACCAAATACATATGAAAAATGTAGCTGAAAATCCAGCATGAACAAAGAACTCCACTGTACCTTTAAAGCAATGAGCATTTTGCAAGTGTTATCTGTAGGAAGATTGGAAGAGAAAGAAAGAGAAGCAAATTAAAAGAAAAAGAAACCCCAAAAGGAAGGAAGAGTAGAGAAAAGCAAGGAATAGGAATATCAAATAATGACAAGTAAATACAGAAAATATGGATTTCTCATACCCATACAGGGATGTGCTGAAAGCAGTTCAAAATAGCTCGAGTCAATTGTTAAATGTTTGAATGTTTACACTTTGGAAATCAACAAACGCTACATGTTGATTTACTGTTTTGTTGATATTCCAGATTTAAAGTTAATAATTCAGGTTAAGCTTAAAGGTAGATCATGAGTAAATGGGGGACTGGGTGTTAAACATTTACGAGCACACATCTGTATTCATACTAAACAGTTGATATTCAGAAATGCCTAGGAGCCCAGCTAGAAGGCATCTCCCCTTCTCCATCCTACTGCTACTCCTGCCATACATACATTTTACAGCCCTCATAAATATTTCTAGCACCTCTTTTAGCACAAAATGATTGCATATGGCCATGTAAAAGGTTTTAATTTATGCTACTCTGCACATCAAAATAATTGTGTTTGGGTATGTGAATCCGCAACAACAAGGACCTCTTGACTCAGTTTGCCTTGTCTGGGGGAATCTCACAGAAGGACTTATATTAAAAGGTGATGAACTGGTACCTGCCCTCCCCAGTAACCGAAGTGATAAAATCTGTCACATCCTGAGAATAGATCAATTTCTCCAAACACAAATTCAAATTAATCCTCAAATCAGGGTTAAAGGATAATTCCCACAAAATGTTGAGCTCAGAAGTTTCTCTACCTTCACTCCAATTTAAACTCAGAAGCATTATGTTGCTGTCACACTTCTTTGTTCTCGGAAAGTAAAAAATGTTCTGTATATAGCTGACAAAAAATGGGAGGCTGTCTGCCAGTGTGCTCTATATTAATGTCTGACATACCGCAGAGTGTCTGGAGAACACAACGTCTCAGAACCCTCATCAGTCTTTCCTACGGGCCTTGTCTTGGAAGCATGTTGTTGCTTCAGCAAGCTCACGCTGGCCATTCTACTTGAGTGACTCACACAAATATATGTACCTTTAAAAACTCATGTTTTATAGAGCATTTCCATTTTGTGGAGCCAGGCAATGAAACCTACCTTTGCAGACAAAAGTCCTTTGCCTTCCAAATGGCATTGAATCTAGTTCACAGTCATTCAGTATCATGGATCAAGAGCTGGAAAGAGTCTTGGAAGTCACTTAATCATAGTATCATAAGGCCATCAATTCATAACTGAAAGAGACTTTTCAGGCTATCTGGATGTGTGATGCTAAGATGACTCGTTTTATAGATGAGAAAACTGAGACCCATTGAGATGAAATAACCTGTCCAAGGTCACATAGGTAGAACATGGTAAAGCAAGAATTCAAACTCAGATCTTCTGGCTCAGTTGACATGAATACTGAGACCCTTTCCAACCCTGAGATTAGATTCTAAAGTTTTTCCTTTCAATTTGCCAAGAACATTCCCAGCAGAGATTTTTGACAGAGTTAGTGCTTTCATTTGGGGGAGAGAGAAAAGAGATTGGGTAAATTTAGAAATTGAATTGAAAATCTTCACATGCCTTTCTTTAAAAATGAATTCAGCTTGAGAATTATTAACAATTTTGGTTAGTACCATTAACAGGAATAAATTCTCAAGAGTCTATAGATAGAGTATCTCTGTTTACATCCTAATTCTTCTCCCCAGAAAAATCTGGTGCTCAGATCAAATACGTTTTCAAATTACAGCACTCATCCTGTTGTAAGAACACCAAACTGTCAGTTAAAATTAACATTAACAGTATTTTTAAAAATTTCATTCCAGATGAGGCCCATTGGCCATGATGGCTACCATCCCACCTCTGTGGCAGAGTGGCTGGACTCCATTGAACTGGGCGACTACACCAAATCTTTCCTCATTAATGGCTACACATCCATGGACCTGTTGAAAAAAATCTGGGAGGTGGAGCTAATTAATGTAAGTCAATGACCAAATGGATCCTCCACCATGCAACCCATGATGGATGGAATTCCTACTTTCAAATAATGATTTGTATGTACTTTATGACTCCTATGGACATCTAAATAGAATTTCGTGGGTACCTCCTTTCTCTTTGGATGGACTTAAAACCTTTCTTCCTTTCATAACTCATATTTTCTTATTATTTAAAAACCCCCATAGCAGGGGTTTTTGGCATCATAAACTGAAGGTTGCAAGTTAGCAAAACAGGGCAACTCTTAGGAGAAAGGGGATTCTTAAGGGATAGTTGCCCCACATAAAGCAATACTCCAAAAAATCATGGAATTCCCCAGGTAAGGAAATTATTTTGGCTTACCCCATGGTCATTTAAAGAGCCATTCTTACAAATGTGATGGTATCATTGTTATGAAACACAGGCTAGTATTTTGATTCTTGGTTCTCAACTTCCTAAAATGAAAGCTACCATTCAAGAGATTAACGTGGTCTGTATGTTTCATTTGTCATGTATCTAAACTGGAATGTTTGGGAAAAGGGATGGGCCTCATTATTCTTTAATAAGGTGCTACATGAGGTGCTGTTTCCAGAAAGTGGTGTCTTATCTATTATTTTGTTCCTTTTGTGAATAGACATTGGTTCATCCATATTAAAAAGCTGGTTAAGATACTCTGCATAGCATTCAAACGAGTGAATAACCCAAGATCCACTTAATCTACCAAAGTAACTGAATTGAATGGAAATAGTAGTATGCCTCCCCTTTTAGTTTTTTGTGTTTGTAGCTCAAGTACTCTGTTTCAAAGATGTAGGAAGGTAGGATATAAACCTGTAATTTTGTCCAGGGAACTCCCAGTGAGGAAAATTCCTCTATCAGTGGAGATTGGCATCTGTTACACCACTTAGAAATTCAAGGCACCAAGAGGTTAAGTGATTTGTTTAGAGTCACCCAGCCATCATGTCAAGAGGCAATATTTGAAACCTAGACCTTCTTTATTCCAAGGGCAGCTATGTAACTATCTTTCCATTCAGTCAAGGAGCTTCCTAGAAAATGAGGACATCCAAACAAAATTGAGATTTTAGATTTAGCATTGTGACAATTATTTTTAAAGTTCAGTAATACAAAATTTCTTCTCAAGATCTGTCAGGGGAATAGGAAGTGTTTAGCATGGATAAGGGAAAATTGAAAGAAGAGAATGAGGAGAAGACAAGATTCCAAGATTTGGATGGTTGACTATGAAAGATCCAGAGATGATGTAAATGAAGTGAAAAGAGAGTCAAAAAGTCCTGCCTCTGACATACAGTAGTTGTATGTCTCCAAGCAAGTCACTTGACCTCTGAGTGGCCCAAACAAATCTCTAAGACTAGGTTGCAAAGCAGGTTAGTAGGAATTTACTCATCTGGGAGTTCTCCATACTGATGAAACCATATGTGTAGTTTCAGCCATTTATGGAAGAGAAATTAAACTAAACCTGCTTCACCATGGAGGACTATTTGAAAGAGCCAGGATCCTACCCAATATAATGATGATTTTCTTAACAATGTCATTCCCAGAATTCACTGGGCCTCTGTAAGAGATATGTGAGAGATAGTGAGCTCCCTAACTCTAGATGTCTTCAAATAGAGACGGAAGGGATAAACACTCCTCAAAGACACCGTAAAATGGTTTCATGATTTTAAAATAGGGATTGAACTACATAACCTCAAAGGTTTCTTCCATCTTAAAGATTTTATGATGCTACAGGGAAAAGGAAGACAGCAAGCATTAAGTTTTAGAGAATAACTTTGCCAATTTGGATGTTTCTGTACTGACAAATGAAAAGAGGCCTTCATCAACTTTGAGAGAAAGATGATAATTTTCTCAAATTGGCCACAAGTGGTCTATGCTACCATTAAAGACAATTTCTCTCATAAAGCCGTAGCGCCCCTTTCAGATGTCATTAGCTATCCTAAATGTCAAATGGGAAAATGTTGTTGAATAATACATATTATTACTGGCTAATTTTTTCAAAGGCTGAAAATAATGTCTAGTCTAGGAGTAATGTCTGTCCTGGAAAATCTGATTAAAATTATCCTTTTATGGAGAGCCACTTAAACACAAATCTTGGTGTTTTATCTCATTTGCTGCCATGATGTCGGGAACCATTCCTTACATTAGGTTGCCTTCTCTTCCCATAAAAGCTATGAGTTCCTGGGAGCCTCCCTCTCTGCCTGAAGGTCATTTAGCTATCTTCTGGAGAGGTTTGGAGGGGCAGTAGAAGAAAACAAAACATGTTTTAAGCCAGACTATATTTAAAATTTTTATTTTATTTTACATTATTTTATTTGGCTTGCCCCTGGCGGGAATCCTAGTTCTCCACTGGGAACTTGGCGCTGGTCTCCTTTCTATATTCACGACCATCTGTTATGAGGAGATCTTACGTGGTACATGCAAATATGCTCTAAAGCTTAGCTCCCATTCAGTCAGTGCTGCAAATAGGCCATGTGTCTCATCTCTCCATACAACAGCTTCTCAAGAACAGGGCTCCCCACTGAAGGACAGGCATGTTTTGAGTCACTCATGCTTTGCAAAGTTGTGCTGTGATCCCTGATGTTCTGGAATAGAACAGAGTAAAATCCACCACCACACTGTGTCCTGTTACCACAGGGTTGGATATAATACAGCTACCAACCGACTTCAGATGCCTCAGTTGGTGGTTTGTGGGACCTGCATGAATGTGCGCAGATTCTGGGCAGTTAGGTGGCTCAGTGGATAGAGCACTGGGCCAGGAGTCTAAGCATATCTTTCTGAGTTCAAATCTAGCCTCAGACACTTACTAGCTGTGTGACCCTGAGCAAGTCACTTAACCTTGTTTACCTCAGTTTCGTCACCTGTAAAATGAACTGGAGAAGGAAATGGCAAACTACTCTAGTGTCTTTGCCAAGAAAACCCCAAATGAGGCCATGAAGAGTCAGTACAACTGAAATGACACAGTAACAGAGGGTGGAAGAAGCAGCAGTCCCAGAATCCTTAGGTATAAGTCCAACTTCATGAGAAAGTTTGCATTTCCCCTGACCATCCGTAGGGAAGGCTGCCCTGGATGCTGAGAGCAATGGGCCTAGGACTCTCCGGGTGTCCAGCTATGATTCTAGAACTGTTCCTAAGGTCACTTGTGTTGGAGGAAAAGAAACTGAGAAAGACTTCAGCACTCTTGAGGATTCCCCACACCTCTTCCCTATACCTATTCCTACATTCATAAGGAGTCGGATGGAGGGAGGAGAAAGCAGTATGATGCCCTTACACTGGACAGCACAGTTTATGAGATAGTGTACCATGGCCCAAGAGCTGGGAAGCTTTTTTCCCACATTACTCTAGCAGACATTACCACCAGCCAATGACATCTGTATCTATTGGGTATATGTGCACTTGATGTGGATACATGTGTGTGGTGGACAATATTCCACTGTTGTGGAGAACTCCCAGTGTGAAAGTTCACTCCATTGATGCAAATAAGTGACATCTCTGTAAATAGCAGTTTTAGAGAGTTGACTGGGGGCACTGAGAGTTACCAGCGACAACTAGTAAAAACTCAGGGCAAGTGGAAGGAAAAATACCCCCAAAGGCTGCTAAGGAAAATGAAGAGGAAAGAGAAGACTGGCCAGCTAGGAATTAATTTATCTGGGGTGTAGTCACCAGCCTGCCATGTAGTAAGATGACATCATTAGATCAGATTGTAAACTCTTTGAGGATCTTTTTTTGCATCACCAGTGTTTATCCCAGTACCTGGCACATAGTAGGCAAGTGATAAATGTTTACTGAATTGAATAGCAACTTCCTGTTCTAATTATTCTTGAAAACTAAGTGCTGAGCTCAGTTGTTTCTGTAGTGCTAAGAGCTTTGCTGGCACCCTTCAGATTTCAGCCCTTTAAACCTCACCCTACTTAAACGCAAATGTGCCCTTTTTACAGATGAGCTCAGAGAGGTTTTGACTGGCCCAAGTAGAAAGTGACTTTCCCATGGTGGGAAAGGATCAGACCCCTAGTTTTTGAGAATGAGAATGGAATTTAAATCCCAAATACTTGGAAGATCATGGGGTTTGGTGCTAGCATGAACCATAGATGTTATCTAGTCCAAGCCTCTCCTATTACAAATGGGGAAATTAAGGTACAGAAAGGGTAAGTCACTTGCTCAGGGTCCTGCATTTAAGGGAGCAACAGAAGTCAACCCTGAATTAATGTCTTTTTATTGGATGTTTAGGCCTTCTTTTACTATAACATGCTGCCTCTCATGGTATAGAAGACAAAGAGGGAGGGAGGAAAGGAGGAAGGAAGGGCAATGAGGGGATGAAAGAAGGGAGGGAGTAAAGGAAAGGAGGGAGGGAGGAGGGGAAAAGAGGGAGAGAGAGGAAGGAAAGAAGGGACAGGAAAGAAGGAAGGAAGGAAGGAAGGAAGGAAGGAAGGAAGGAAGGAAGGAAGGAAGGAAGGAAGGAAGGAAGGAAGGAAGGAAGGAAGGAAGGAAGGCATCTATCTTTCCATCTGCCTGCTATGTATTTGCTTGGAAGTTGGAACCATGGGACTGGGAAGTGGCATTACATTACGGGAGAAGAAATCTAATTCTAGTCCATTTATGGGCATATTTATGCATCTTATATCTCTTGAGTGGGAAATGCACTGAGGTCTTGAGTTCAATTGTGATGTGATCTCATTCTTAGGAATATTTTCAGAACTTTGAGTCAAAGGACCTGAGTTCAAATCCCAGCTTTGTCACTTGTCTTGAGTAATTTACATGTCCTTCCTTGCCCTCAATTTCACCATCCCTAGAAATGGAGAAGCTGTGGGTAGAGTTGGGTTGCATTACTCTTCCAGCTCTGGAGCTTCGATGTCATGTTAACATTCTCAGAGGGTCTGCATTACTAATCAGTCCCTCCATAAATTTAAGGTCTTTTTGAGCCCTTTTCTATTTTCCACTTCTCTACACTCCAGGAGTAATGAGTCCCATATGTTCCTTACAGCTGTGTTGAATAGTGTTCAGTTTTGTTTCTATTAAAAGTGGCTTCCTTTAAGCTCCTGGGGTAATGAAACCAGTGAATTGTCTGTTCCTTCTTCTGGTGTGGTGGAGAAGCCTTAGGGTTGATGAAAATATCTTCTGGCACTACTAGGGAACAAGATAAAAGCCTTTCCTTAAGAAAAACAGCTAAGTGGCAGTTAATTAGGTAAATAAATATTCTAGGTAGATGAAATCAAGTATGTTCCTTGCCCAGGAGAAAGAGGGAGGAGGAAGGGAAATTGGAGGAGAGAGAAACAGAAAGCCAGAGCCAGAGAGGGAAGAGGAGGAGAGGTAAAAAGGGAGGAAGGGACAGGGAGGAGGAAAGGAAGGGAAATAGATCAGAGATAAAGGGAGACAGAGACAGATAGGGAAGAGGGAGACAGAAGATGAGGAGAGGGAGGGACAGGAAGGAGAGAGGGGAGAGGAGGGAAAGGAAGAAGGAGACAGGAGAGGCAGTACTGTAAGTCTCTTCTGATTAGAGAGGTTCACCTGGAAATTCTCCATTCCAAACATAGAAATATTATTTTACAGCAAAATTGGACCCAAGGAGGATATCCAATATTAAGAGCTGAAAGAGATCACAGAGTTCATCTGCTCCAACCTCATTATTGTAAAAATGAGGAAACTGAGGCTAGAATTGAAGTGATTTTCCCAAGGAGGTAGTGGTAGTAGTGGATAAAGAGCAGTTCTGGAGGATGAAAAGACCTAGCGCCACCACTTGCCTCTCAGTGTCCAGGCAAAGGGCTAAGATTCTGATCTACGTGGGTGGGAGGAGTTTCCTCTCCTGAGAGTTCCCTGGACCAGTGAAATCACAGGTTCAAACCTACAACCTAACACTAGTAGAAAGCGGCATTGCAGGGATTTGAACCCCATTCTTTGTCTCTGAATCTAGCAGCAATTTCCATTTCAGTCATAATGATAGCTAACCTTTATATACCACTTTAAGTTTTACCAAGAGCCTTTACTCATTTTATCATTACAGTAACCCTGGGAGGTAGGAGATATTGTTATTCTTATTTTACAGATGCGGAAGCTTATATGGAGAGAGGTGAACTAATAATAAAAATAGTATTTACATAATGCTTGTTATGTTCCAGGTACTGTTCTAAGAGTCTTTCAAATGTTGTTAATTGGATCCTTACAACCCTAGGAAGTAAGTACTCTTATGATCCCAATTTTACAGTTGCAGAAACTGAGGTAGACAGAGATCATGTGACCTTTTATTGCTCGTCAGTTGTTGTCGTTCCGATTCTTTGTGACTCCATTTCAGATTTTCTTGGCAAAGACACCAGAGTGGTTTGCCATTTCCTTCTCCAGCTCATTTTACAGATGAGGAAACTGAGGCAAACAGGGTTAAGGGACTTGCCCAGGGTCAAGCAGCTAATAAATGTCTGAGGTCAAATTTGAACTCAGATTTGCCTGACTGCAGCACTTTGCTATCTAGCTACTCCATTATAAATCTTAAGTCATGCATATCCCACTACACTTATTCCTATTATTATTTCAGCAAAAAGAACTTGAAAGGCAACTTAATGCCTTCACTTTGATTAGCTCAGAAAAGGTGGGTCAGGCAGGACCCTGGCAGGAAAAGAACAATTAAGAGTTTGGAAGCCTAAAGCCAAGACTGAAGCTTAAATTCCAGGACAGAGATTGGCTGCTGAGCTGAAGCAGGAGTTATCAAAAGGCACTTTCTAAGCAGAGCCTGTGTATGCGATTCCAGGTAGGATCAGGTGTTATCAGAACAGGTTAGGAGCAGCCAGGGTAAAAGCCCTATAGTGATCAACAGACATCTGCTATGAGTCAGTCTCCATAGATGTCTGTTTTAGAATTGATGTTTTCTATGAAATACTGCTCTATGAGAGTATTTGCTTTCCTGCTTATTTAAACTGAGGGTCTGTCCAACAAACAGCCTGGCCTTTATATATGTTTGCTGATCAATTAATTGATTGAATTCTCATTAATAAATGTCCAGTTGAAAGTCAGAATCCATGGTTAGAAGTCAAGGGAGGTTCTGGTGTAGAACCTGTTTTCAGTCCCAAAGAAATCCTACCTTTTGTGGTTAGCACCACAATCTCTAAGGGATGGTAAAAAGAGATCTGTGGACATGGGACTTAGGGTTTAGAGTGGAAGAGGGTCTTAGAAGCCACCGAGTTTTACTAACTGACTATGTTAACCTTCAAGAAGTCATACTTCTTTTTTTATCTGGAACACTAGGTTAAAGACCTAAGGTTGAATTCTGCCTCAGATATGTATTACCTGCATTACCCTGAGCAAACCATTATTTAGGCCTTGGTTTCCTCATCTGTAAAATGAGGGGATTGGACCCCTAATGTCTCTTCTGATCCTGGAGCCATGGTTCTATGAAACCTGTGATTCTAATCACACCCTATCTAGCTCACAAAACTCTTTTAGAGGAGAGGAGAGGATGACTTCTGAAGACAATTATAACGTTGCCATCATCAATATTTAAATAGTCATCATGTCTGCTTACAACAGGGGGGAATAAGCACTTTATCCTTGGCAGCTGGCAGAGCCACAATCCAGGTGGGTGTTCCCCAGCGTGAGGAATTGCCCATGGACTCTGACAGATGCCTCCCCTTCCAATCCATTATTTCACAAAAACCTGAAATCCCCTGAAGGTTTACAAAATAAATTTTTCATGGTAGTTGGTATTGTTGCTGAGGCCTGTCTGACTCTTTGTGACCCCATCTAGGGTTTTCTTGGCAAAGATACTGGAATGGCTTGCCATTTCCTCCTCCAGCTCATTTTACATATAAGGAAACTGCGTCAAAGAAGGTTGAGTGATTTACCCAGGGTCACATAGCTAGTATCTGACATCAGACTTGAACTCGGGAAGACAAAGTCTTCCTGACCTCAGATCCAGAACATGATCCACTACATCACCTAGCTGCCCACAAGATAAATTTAAAATCCTCAACTACTCTGCCAAATACAATGGGCTAGTTATTAATACTTCCCTTTTCAGGGTAGGAAGTTAAGGAAAGAGGTCCTAGGTATTTTAGATAATAATAATATTTAGATAATAATAACTGGATTTTAGATAATTGGCCCAATAGAGGTAAACTTCTTTCAACTCAACTCAACAGTGTGGCATTTCCTAAAATTTCCAAAACCCCATAGTTGATGTTGACCAACTTTTACATGTTAAAGCAAGGGTTCTCAACCTGGGGTCCATGAATGGTTTTTTTCTTAATATTTTGATAATTTTTCAATCTAATGTATTTTGTTTTATGAATTTACAAATATTATTCTGAGAAGGGGCTTGTAGACTTTATGAAACTACTAAAGGGATCCAAGACGCGTAAAAAGTTAAGAACTCTGACTCTCAAGTCATCAAAATATACTCTCATTTCAATTTGTGGTTTATTCTACAGATCTGGAAACAAAATGGTGGCTGAAGATTTCAAATGAATTTATCTCTCCCATAACATTAACCTTTAACAGGTATTATGGTAGTGGTTATAATCCTACATAATTATTCTAAATAAGATTAGAGTATAGTTCCCAGAAGCATTAGTCATTTAAGGACAAAATAATTGCTTTACATAGCTTCCAGGAATTGGCATTTACCTTTGGATAAGAATAGCCTTATAGGTCTTTTATTTTTTTTCCCCATAGATACCAGAAAGGTTTTGCTTTCTGTCAGCATACATTGATGTTAGTATCAGTACCTCTACCGAGGCAGATGGCAGAACCTGTACAACTTCAGGAGTTGCCATGGCCAAAACGTTCATCACCATGTAACCAACAGGCAGCACTTAGTGTAATGTGTGGCATATGGTAAACAATTCATAAATATTTACTGAGTAACTGAATAACCACATGGTGATAGACCTCTCCAAACTTAATAGGTATTGTTCAAATCCAGGTCCTTAGTCTCTAAATCTAGTGCTGATTTCTACTGCACCCTGCTCATTAAGAATAAAGTTATAGAATATAAAAATATATATTATATAAATATATAAAAATTCATGAATAAATATATTATTTATGACAAGATAAATATATAATAATAAATAAAATAAAATAAAAATTTTGCCCTATACATATCTCCTACCATTGAAAAGGTTCATTCTAAATAGTGAAAACTACCCAAAGGAGTTAATCCAGTGGCCATGGCTATGGAAATGCTCAAGGTACCTAGAACAGAGAGGTCAGACATGGGCTACATACAGTACTCCTGAGTATAGCTCAAATTAGATTAAAATGTAATTGGAAGTATTTAATAAAATTGATAAAAATAAAATATAAATATTATTACTACTACATTTTAAAACTAAGTCAGTATGTGACTCACAAAGATGTAAGGTTTTGTGGCCCCCATTTCTGTTTGAGTTTGATACCACTGGTCTAAATCATAGGAGTACAAAGTCATGGAGATTGTCTTTTTCAACACTCTCTTTTTACATAGGAGGAAAGTGAGCCCCAGTGAAACAAAGTGATTTGCTTTACACTTGATAAATTTAAGGTTGTATTTCCTCATTGGGCAAGACCCAATCATAATAGGCTCACGGAGCCAACAGGTCACTAAGATTGTTTTTAGTGAACCTAGATTTAAATGAATTTGTCAGGGTAAAAAATTCAATGGTGCACACATTTTGGTGGCCAAACTTATTGCTGTCTCATTTCTCAGAATGGTGAAAGCCTGTGATTTTATTAAAAGTAAAGCTTTGTCATCTGTGGAGGGAGGAGATTAGCTAGGTGCCCTTAACAACATGTGTTTAAATCCCTCTTCTTTGTTCTGGCATAATAATATTTGTCTAAAATTCTGTTTATTTATCTGATATTTATTTAATGATCAAAGATTTGAAATACCCTCTCATTTGACCGTCATGATTATTCTGTGAGACAGGTACTCTTATGATTCCTATTTTATAAGCAAGGAAACTGAGACTTGGATGGGGTGAGTTGCCCAGGATCACACAACTCTTCAGTGTCTAAGACGGGATTCAAACCCTTGTCTTCCTAACTAATGCTCTCTCAACAACAAGTGTCTTTTCTCTCTTCCCTTCTGTTAGTCTCACTTCCTATAGCACCATCTCCCATAACTCATGTCTTATGTACCCAGAAAGGTGCCATCGCATAGTATGCCCTTAATGAATGTCTTATCATCACATAGTATGCCCTTAATGAATGTCTTATCTATTAATCCATATAAATCTAAAGATTATAAGAGCAGAGAGTAGGGGCATGATGGAACAGAGGCAATTTCCACCAAAAAATTGTCAAGAGCAGTTTAATAGTTGAAATTGACAGAGTGCTTTAAGTTAGAAAAGCATTTAATATACTTAAGAAGTCAATGCTATTACCATCCCCTTTGTAAAGATGAGAAAACTGAGGTTCCAGAAAGAAAATGTTTGAAACTGGATTTTATCTTCCCTATCTCCAATTCTAGCAATCTAGCAATGATGCCACGAAAAAGTCCATAGATTTTGAGCTGAAAGAGACCTCAGAGAAAAGCTAGTCCAATCCTCTCAATTTATAGTTGAATAAACTGAGTCCTAAGTGTTCCACCTATGGTCACAGAAGGAGTAAGCGTCAGAGACAACATTTCAATCTAGGTCCTCTTGACTCCAGAGTCTTTAGTATTTAATGTTGACCCAAAGCCCAGTCTAGTGTCTTTTCCCAGTTTAGGAACTCAGAATGCATTGACCACCCTTGCAACCCTTCATCAAAGAAACGATAGCACTTAGCATCTTCCAGAGACCAGTTTTGGAGTCCTCCCTGAGGGAGGGATTTACGCCTTCCTCCTCCCAGGAAGAATTTGTTTTTGTCAATTGCCTTGAGCATGGCTTGTAGTAGTTGACCCAGAAATAAAAATCCCTAGTTATGACTCTGCTGCATCTTTGGAAGGCATCTACTCTACCAACCCCCAGAAACCCCCTAGATTCACTGAATTTACCACTAAAATCTTCTTTACCACTAAAAATCTTCCCCTCATACATAGAAGGATATTATTCTGACATGACTGTGAACTGGAAAATCAGACAAAACTACTGGTATTATTATGGAAACTTACTCTACCTTAGTGGACTAGATTTGATGTTAAATTCAATGCTTGTCTTTCAAGGAAATCAAATGAGGTCTTTCTGCAGCTGCTTCTAACTATACTATTCATAGTCTGCTCCCAGGTCTTCCTGTTCGCCATTGATGCTCCTTATAGATGCCAAAATACTCTTTCTAAAACCTAGGTCAGATGATGCTGCTGCAATGCTCAAGAACCCTCAATGGCAGAAAATATAAACTGCTAAGCTGGGCAGTATGGTTCCTGCTAACTTTTCCCTGATTCATTCACCATGCATTCCACCCAAACTATTGTACTTGATGTCCCTAAAAATTTAACATTTCATCTCCAACCTCTGCACCTGTGCAAGGTTGCCATGTATGCCAGAAATATATTACCTCTGCTCTCCTTCCCTTTAGAATCTTAAACTTAAAAACTCAACCCAGGTGAAACCTCTTCACTATAACTTCTCCTCTTCCGTACCTTTTCTCTTTATCCCCCATATAGCAGCCTCTCCTTTCTGAAATTACTGCCTACTTACTTATCTATGTGGATACTGCACAATCATTCCCCACTCCCACATAGACTATATACTTCTTAAGGACAGAGAGAGTTTTGATTTTGTCCTTGTTTTCCTAGTTCTCGGCATTTAGTAGAAGCTTAGAAAATGCTTGTTGAATTGAGTTACAAGAGAAATATTTTAAAGTAACTCCCAATCAGTTTGAATCCTACAATTAATATTTCACATGAAATTTTTCTGCCTGAGCTATCACCTTAAATAAACCCCATGCTACCCTGAAGAATTATTCCTCATTGTATATGTTTTGTTTTAGATAATAATAAGAAAAAATGAAAAGACTCTGTTTTCACTTTTAATACCAAGGTGCCAAAGTACATAGAGATTTAAGTCTGCCTCCTTGCTTAAAGGCTGATTTCATGGTAATTTGAAGGAGGTCACAAAAATAGCTTTACTCAGAGAAGAAAACTGATGAGGCAGAAGAATCAAGATGAGAGCAGATCTTGGGAGAGGTTATCTTAGGCAGGTATTCACAACCTTTTTTGGGCCATGGACCCCTTTGGAAATCTGGATGAAGCCTTTCAACCCCTTCTCAACACTGTGGCTTTAAATGCATAAAATAAAATACACAGGATTGGAAAGGAAACAACTTTTATTGAAATAGTTATCAAAAATTTTTTTTAAAACAAGTTTACTCACCAAAGTTAAAAAACCTTACTGGAGGAAGAAATTAAGATTAACCTCCTTGAAGCATGGGACAGGACAACAATTTTAAATTTCACATAGGGTTTTTTTGCTATCATTAAAGCAAGAAATTCAAGTTAGAATGATAATAATTATTAGACAGCATAGTGTGGTGGTATAAAAAAAAATCAGGACAAGGAAGGCGGGTTCAGATACTGATTTTTAACCCTTACCTAGTTCTCTGATCACAGACAAGTTTGTCTGAGACTACCTTCCCTCATCTATGAAAGAAGGAAGTACCAGGCCTGGAGTCCTGAAGATGCTTCTTCATGAGTTCAAATGTGACTACAAACACTTATTATCTGTGTCATCCTGGGCAAGTCACTCATCCCTATTTGCCTCAGTTTCCTCATCTGTAAAATGAACTGGAGAAGGAAAGGGTAATCTATCCATTTTACCATCGAGCTACAGTTATTAAGCCAGGTCATATTTATATGAAAAGTGCTATACCAAAGACTTTATAAATGTTATTTTATCCTCACAATAATCTCAGGAGGAGGGTGTTCTTATGACTCCCATTTTACAAATGAGGAATCTGAGGAAGCTAACGCTTAAGTAACTTGCTTGAGATCATACAGTTACCAAGAGTTGGAATCTGAATTTGAACTCAGGTCTTCCTTGCTCCAGACTCCATCATCCCACTAGATGCCTCTGATTGCCCCCCCCCACCAAAAGAAAAAGATGAATACAATCAACATTCCATACTAGGCAAAATCTGTGGTGCAGCATTTCTTAGCACACCTTGGTCACATATTTCACCATAGCCTACTGCTCATAGGGAAAAAGAATCAAATAGAAGAAAAAAGTATCTTAAGCCAGGCATGAGTAGTATAACTTTTAAACCAGCACAAATTATACCTTTTATATACTTTCTAAGTGATGGCCCTGGAGATCAAATATAAGTAAAAGAATCTAGAGTCTATCTTCGAGAGTCTTCACAACAACCCTATGAGATAAGTACTAAGGGTATTAGGATAGACTGGATAAGGACACTGACTGAGATCTATTTGATTTAGGTAACTCCCAGATAAGGAAACTCCCTCTACTCATCCTCTTTGTAATTTATCATCTTAAAGAACTGCCTAAAGGACTTAGGGGTCATGACTTGTCCAAGGTCATACAGCCAGTATTTGTTAGAGGCAACAATTGAATCTGGGTCTTCTTAGTCTAAAAGATAACTCTTTATCTACTATAGCATGCTTCCTTTTCACTGAAAGTATTATTACCTGCATTTTATTAATGAGGAAACTTAGGTCTAGAGAAATTAAATGAGTTGAGAAGATTCACACTACTAAGAAATGCTTTGAAACATGCCTGAACCCAAGTTTTCCTAACTCCAAGTTTATAACTATAACCACTATGCAAAGCCGCCATATTGAATATGACTCAACAGATCAACTTCCAATGTTTGCAAGTAAACTATCTACCTGATGTATCCTTCGGGGGCCACATGTTAAAGGGAAAAGGGCACTGACTTTACAACCAAAGGACGGGGTTCAAATCCCACCTCTGATACTTGTTCTTTGTGTAACTTTGGGCAAGTAACAGCCTCCCTGGGCCTCTCTTTCTACATTGGCAAGATAAGGGTGTTGTACTAGATGCAATGGCCTCAGAGTTCTCTTCCAGTTCTGGCTCAAAGATTCCTAACCTTTTCTGTGTCCTAGACCCCTTTAGCAGTCTGGTGAAAGCTATGGACCTCTTCTCAGAATAATGATTTTAAGTAATTGAAGAAAATGCTCACTTTTACTTAAGAGTTAGTATGGAATTTTTTCCCATCCCATATTTTATTGTTTGGTTATTTCATTTGTGTTTGGGTTTTCTTGACAGAGATACCAGAATGGTTTGCCATTTCCTTCTCCAGCCCATTTTACAGATAAGGAAACTGAGGCAAGCCTCACACCTAGTGAATGTCTGAAGCTGAATTTGAACTCAGATTTTCCTTCCTCCAGACTCAGTACTCTATCCACTGAGCCACCTAGCTGCACCAACTGAGTAATGGATTTGACATTCAAATCCAGGTACTCTGACAGGACATCCCACATATTTTCTCAATATAAAAATATAAATTTATAGGAGGTATTATGTAAGAGCACCAGAGTGCTACAAACATCATAGGATCATACATTTGGAGTCCTGCAGGACCATAATGGTCATCAGATTCAATGCTTCCATTTTCGCAATGAGACACAGAAAGACTAAGTGTTTAACACTGTACCTGTCATACAGGAGGCACTTAATAAATTTTTATTTACTGACTAAGGGCTCTTCATCACACAGCTAATGAGTGTCCAAGGGTTGGATCTGAATCCATCTTCCTGACTCCAGTCACTGCCCTCACCATGCTATGACCTGTCTTGGATAAATAAGATGAAATTCCTTGAACTAAAGGATTTTAAGGTCCTAGAGAAGATTAATAAGACCCATTGTCCAAATAACAAAAGGACAGGAACATAGGAAGAGATTAGAGAAGAACCCACAGAATGAGAATTCCAAGGAACACTTAATGCTGATGGGTTTAGAGAAAGTGGGTTCCTGCCTCCTGGTTTGAATTGTTTAAAGTTTACTTTTTGTTGTATAGTAAAGGGGGCCAACCTTCAGGAAAAATCCCTTCCTCAAACACGTTGCTCTTTTCTCCAGAGTTCCCCCTTAAGATTTTTCCTTCTTGTGCTCTACTTCTTCATATTAATCCATCATCCATGGTAAGTGATGGTTTTTCCCACAGTTTAGCCAAACATAACTTTGTTATTGATCACATCATTGCACCATGGGAAAGCCCTATGTGATGGAGGTTAGAGAGGGAGGATAATGTAATGGCAGCCTACACTCCGAACCTTGTGATGTTATCATCCCCCACAAGACGTGGCAACTCTGACTGATGTGATTCTGCATCATCCCCTTCTCCTTCTCTTCTTTGGGGAATGTGTAGGTGGGGATACTGATCCCTGAGTGAAAGTGAAGGGGAGTTCATTATTGAATAGACAGCTTGCTATTCAGCAAAGGGGGAATGGAAATGAAGGTTCCCTTTGTGAGCTGTTTTCATAACAACTGTGGGATAAGAATAATAACATGTAGGATTTATTTAGCATGTTGGGGTATACAGAGTGCTCATTTAGTCTTCACAACAATTCTGTGAAGTAAAAGCTATTCTGATCCCCATTTTACAGATAAAGACATTGAGGATGGGGGAAAGTAAGTAAATTTCCCAGTGTCATATGGCTACTAAGTGTATAAGACTTTTCATGAACTTAGATCTTCCTGCCTCCAAGAGTAGCAACCTACCCACTGAGATATCTAAGCTGTCTGAGAAAATGAGTGCCTTGTTTTCAGAGGAAGAAATTAAAACCATCTATTGTCATATGAAAAATGCTCTAAATCACTATTGATTAGAGATGCAAATCAAAACAACTCTGAGATACCACATCACATCTATCAGATTGGCTAACATGACAAAACAGGAAGATGATAAATGTTGGAGAAGATGTGGGAGAGTTGGAACACTAATTCATTATTGGTGGAGCTGTGACCTGATCCAACCATTCTGGAGAGCGATTTGGAACTACGCCCAAAGGGCTGCAAAAAATGGGCATACCTTTTGACCAAGCAATAATGCTTCTAGGACTGTATCCCCAAGAGATCATAAAAATGGGAAAGGGTCCCACATGTTCAAAAATATTTATAGCAGCTCTCTTTGTGGGGGCCAAGAACTGGAAATCAAGGGGATGCCCGTCAATTGGAGAATGGCTGAATAAATGGTGGTATATGAATGCAATGGAATACTATAGTGGTATAAGAAATGATGAACAGGAAGACTTCAGAGAGGCCTGGAAAGACTTATATGAACTGATGCTGGGTGAAAGGAGCAGAACCAGGAGAACTTTGTACACAGCAACAACCACAGTGTGCAAGAAATTTTTTCTGGTAGACTTAGTACTTCATTGCAATGCAAGGACTTAAAAAATTCTCAATGGTCTCTTAAGGCAAAATGCCTTCCACATCCAGAAAAAGAGCTATAGAATTGGGTCATAGAATGAAGCAGATCATTTTCTTTTGTATAATGTTTTGGTTTGTTTTATGATTTCTCTCATTCATTTTAATTCTTCTATGCAACATGACTAACGTGAAAATGTATTTAAAGGGAATGTATGTATAGAACCTATGTAAAATTGTATGCCATCTCAGGGAGAGAGTGGGGAGATGGGGGGAAGGAAGGGGAGGGAGGGGAAAAAATCTAAGATATATGGAAGTGATTGTAGAACATTGTAAACAGATAAAATAATTTAAAAAAAGAAAATGAGTGCCTTGCTAGTAAATGAGAGATATTTTTTCTTTTCCAACTAGAATATTCAACATGGATAATCCCACCTGAAATAACTATTGTGAAGCAAGCATCAGGAACCTAAACAGAGATTTATCCTTACTTTCACTTTCTATAGTTAGTTAAGCCTAGCAAAATAGTTTGAGTCTTGTTATTAGTTGTAGCAATAGTAATTAAAAGCATTGTTCACATGTGTGACAGATCAAATATACAACTACAAGTCTGTGTATGACTTTTAAAATTCAAGATTTGTGTGAGCAATCACTCTACTTTCTAGACTTGGTTTTTCTCTACTTTCTTTAAAATGGTTTATGTCAGCTGAGTAAAATTGTTACCTTGAAGAACATAGTAGATGTCAAAGAGATGCTCTTGGGGCATTTTAAGTCCTAGAAGCTTTGAGGATTTACACACATCTGCCATAAAGACCAGAATTTTAAACAAAAATGTTTAAGGAAGAGGGTAATTTTGTCTTTCCCACTCCCATTTATCCATTCATTTGTGGGAGACTAAAATAACTTTTAGAGAGAGTTGGGATGCAGAGGTCAGACCCAGATTGCTCTTGGGAGTTTATTAAAAGTGTCTAAAATAATGCAGACAATGCTGTTTAGCCATTAGATATTAAACAGATCCAACAGGAATTTCTAACTCTAAGTCACATATCAGCTGGAGACAGAGACATAGTCCTTGATAGTAAACTGAGGCTTAAAAAGACAAAGCTTTCAATGTTAACTCTAAGAGTCTAAAGTTATCTTCTTTTGAGTCTATGGATCTTTAATGTAACTATTTATTTACATGTGATCTCCCCTTATCCCATTAGAACATAAACTCTTTTGAGAGCAGGGACAGTTTTTAGTCTTTTCTTCTTTTTTACCTGGCATGTACAATGCCTGGCATGTCATAATTTCTTTCTCTTCACTGTTTATGTTGTGGGGTGAGAATGAAACCTGAGGAGCATAGGTTTAGGGGGCAAGCCCACAAGTCCCAGTTCTGATATCTGGTAGAAAAGCAAGGTGTCCCTACTTCCAGGACTTAAATGACACTTCCTCTACCCTTGCTTTCCACATTTTCTAAGAGTGAAAAGAAGTAGGTGTGACTGACAAAAAGTCTCCCCTTGAACCTGAACAATAGCTGATGGTCTAAGGGTTCCTGATACAGCTCTCAAGAATTTTAGTTTGGATACTGGTAGAGGCAGGAGTAAAAGAAAAACACACAAAGAGGGGATCAGGTTATAAACAAAACACAATGTTTATTAGCGATACTCACAGATCAGTCTAGAGGTGACAGGACACAACTAGGTGGCACAGTAGAGAGAGTGCCAGAACTGGAGTCAGGAAGACCTGAATTCAAATCCAGTCTCAGACACTTGCTAGCTATCTGATCCTGAGCTAGTCACTTAACTGTGTTTGCCTCAGTTTCCTCATCTATAAAATGGAGAAAGAAATGGCAAACCACTCCAGTATATTTGCTAAGAAAGTCCCAAATGGGATCATGAAGAGTCAGACACAATTGAGACTACTAAACAATAGCAAAACACAGGTCAGGGAGTCATAAGAATGTGGTTGTGGGATCCTAAGACCTGGCCTCAGTCACTGAATGGGGGATGAATAGGGATCCTACTAGTTTATCAAGTTCAAGTTGAAACTCATATTTCTCTTAAACTCAGGAGATTTCATTTGGGTATAGTTGTTGACCTTGGTAATTTCCAGTCTATTTATGGTGATGTGGGGGGACAGTACATGAAAGGAAGTAACTGACCATGGTTCTTTACAATACTTAATAAGTACTAAAGGATTACAAAGGGCTATCCCCACTTCCAGAATATTCGTTGGCAAGTATTAATCAGGTAACTGACTAGTGTGTATTCTATAAACTCGGCTCCCAAGTCAAAGAATCTCCTTTTAGAGAGGAAATACCCATTATAGTCAAGCTTCTGAAAACAGGTTAAATCCTCCTTACTGTAGGAAAAACCACTAAGCATTTTTTCTTTACTTCACTGACTAGCTATATGAGTCTTTCCTTTCTGAAAGTGCTATAGTCAAATTGTTCTCTGTTTTAAGCCAAAAGAAAAGTCACTTTTTCTGTTATGAAGAAGAGTATCTCCTCACCCCCAGAACTCCAGATGAAGCCATAAAACAAAGGCAGTAAGCAGCCCTACACCTACCTGCACAGTGGAGGCTTACCTGGCAGCAGTCAACAGCTACCATGGAACTAGTGAAACAGCATCAAGCAGAAACCATGAAAGACCAGTACATATCAACATTTAGCCAAAGCTATTTGCAACACTCCCACGCCTAGAAGATATTAGATTACATGCCACAAGAAACCAGGAAGGAGTAGCAAGGCCCCTCCCCACCCCAATTTCAGTGTGATGATTTCACCAGATGATGTCATAGCGCCTGCGCTGTTGGAAGTATACATTCCATACATGCATCATGACTACATAATTCCATTATATGGCCTTTCCCTACATGTTCCTTAGGTATATGTTCTTTCTCTCTACATATATATATATATATATGTATATTCGTGGAAGAATCTAGCACAATTTGTGGAAGAGGAGAATGTTTTATTGCTGGTTTCGTTACTTAAGTGTTTAATTAAATACCTTTGCTTTGAACTATTTTGTCTTTTGACCGACTAGTAAAAGTGGGTGTGTCAGTGGGGGCTCAGAAACTGTGGTTTTAAGTGGACATATGATGTACCTTGAATATGGAGTACATTATCTGAAAGAATGTGCCTATTAGTTGGTGGGTACCCACAGATGCTTTAATTCTATTGAAGTCTACAACGTTGACCATATTGTGTCTATCCAACAGTTTATTGCTGTTTCCTATATTTTGTTTATTAGTGATTAATATCAAAATAATATTCAAGGATATCCCTAAATAAGACTTTAACCACTAGTCTATTGAATTCAGTTATATGTTCATCTAAATATACTTGTTTATTTTCCAGAACTGGCCATTTGAGCCCTCCATCCTATTCCTCTAAAAAAAAAGGTGGTGTCAAATTTCCTGGAAGCACAGTTGCCATCAGCATCCTCCACCATCACCCCCAACCAATTTATATGTCCAATAGAATGTAAGTTGTTGAGGACAGGAATTGTTTTTTCCATATTTTTCTTTGTATCCCCAGTGTCTAATGCAATGCTTGGCACAGAATAGATGGCTTACTAAATGTTTGCTGAATTGGGCTGGACTGGATTAGACTGGCCTGGATTGACATGAATTAAAATGGAGTGGTCAGTCCTACGGTTGAGAGGATATCGCTGACCACTTACTAGTCCTCTCCTAACATTTCTTCTTTTTAAAATCAAGTTGAATTTTGCATTGAAATAGACAGTTAACCTATCATATTTTAGTAGTCCTGACCACAGAAACCGAGGTACATATTATTTACCTTCTTTGTACTGCCTTAGAAATGGCTCATATGACAAATAACTTGGAGAAAACAAATGGATTCTTATAAATTATTTAAGTGTTGTTACCCTGAGAGTTGGTACTTATGCATATAGAGAGAGAGAAATATATATAAAATATATATATTTGATATGGAGCCTTTTTTCATATTTTTCACACAACTTTGGGTAGCGACTTTGCACCATCATATCAGGAGGAAAATAATGCATCAGGAAAAGTTTCATGAATTTCCATTTAGCAACAGAAAACTTTTCAATAACCTTTTTGTCTTGTGATTTACCTTACACCTGGATATTGCTGTAGGGTCAAATAGACAGTCTCTTGTCCACATATAGTGAGCCTGCCATCCCCAGTCCCAGCTCCCTCCCTCCTCAGTTCTATTATTGGTGAGAGGAGCAAGGATATAATAAAATCCAGAGGCACTCTCGGGATTTTAATGCCAGTGAGAAATGAGAAAATATATAGCCTCCTGAATCTGGAGCTGGTGTGACAATAAGTCATTCCCCAATATTGTTACCCCTAAAGCAACATCTTGTTCTGCCTGTTCAACCAAAGTAATGTCTGAACTGTCAGCCATCTGCGGCACTCTTTATTTCAAGTAACATGAAGTGTAACTCATCTAGTTTGGAAGGATGATTCCAGAAACCATAGAAATGAAAGAGCTGGGAAAAGAGGAATCATTTTCTTCAGTCATCTTTTATTACAAGAAAATTCTGTAGGAGATAAAGAAATAAGAATAGTATGAGCATAGCAAATTAACAGTCAGGTTATAGAAAAAAGCATTGAATCTGGAGTTCTTGGGATCATAAATTTAGAACTGAAAGAGACCCCCAAAGCTATCTTGTGTATCCCTGTCACTTTACACGTTGGGAAACTGAGTCTGCAAAAGGTGATGTAATTTGCTATAGGTAGCAAGTGACTGAGTGGATTTGAACCCAGGTGTTTGGTTCCTTATCTCATGTTCTATCTACTATATAATTTGCTCTTGCTTATACAAAGGGATACCTGGCTATTCTGAACAACCACCAAAATGTAGTCCTTTCATCAAAGCCTCTACCACCACCCTATAGCACAAAGCAGTCTTTCTTGGGAGATAAGTATTCATTACTTCTCTTAGATCTCTCAGAAAACACAGGAAAATGTGCAGCAGATATGAATAAACCTCATGAATGGCTGAGCTAGACAGCTTTGGGAAACAAGTACATGTTGATGTGTTATCCCAGTGTGAAGGTACAGATATGTACCTTCCTAGAATGATGCCAGGGATATATACCTTCCTAAGAAGAACTAGAGATGTACACCTTCCTAGTGACCAGTAAGGAATTGAGATGTCATCCTAGCAAGACTCTAGGTCTAGGACCATATTCCTTCTGGGATGATGTAACAAATCCTAATTAGATCCTGGAGGACGTCCAAGTCAAACTACTCAGGGATCTCTCCTGATCACTTAAGCTACTCCATCCACAGCACAGTGAGACCACCTATCACAATATGACAGTAGAGGGTTGGGTGGGAGGGAGGTGCTGCTTTAAAAGTGATAACAAAGTAGATACCTATAAATGAGTAACCCTTAGTACATTGTTCAAGTCCCTGTAAGTGCCCACAGTCAACCTACCTACCCAAACATGGCAACTTATCTTGCCTGGTCCTTTCTGGAAATGTATTTTTTCTTTCGACTTCTCTCAGCTGTCTACTCAATTCATTTTCTTTAGTTCTCCATCATTCCTGCTAAATTCTCCCTCCAAAAAAAGATAAAAAACAACCAAAAATCTCATTGGGCAAGAGCATGGGTATGAACCTAATAAGATAAAATTTAATAGAGATGAATCAAAATTATATTTGGTAATATAAAAAAATTAACTCTCTCACCTGGAAGAGACTAACATCTACCATGACACCCAACAGAACATCATAAAACAACAACCATTGAAGACAGTGTGATATAGTAGTGATAACCTTAAAGTCAGGAGAAGCCGGGCTTGACTTACACCTCAGACCCTTATTCACTGTGTGACTCTGGGCTAGTCACTTGAACTCTTTGCATATCTTTGTCCTGATCTATAAAATAAGAGATCGGAATCCATGACTTATAAGACCCCTTCTGCCTCTTAATGTATGATCCCATAATCCCAGCAGAAACTAGTTGTCATGCCCATACAAGATGGGATGGCATGGTAGACTACAAAAGTTCAGGGAATTTTAGTGCACTGAGTTGTCACTCAAATGAGACCACAGTATGATATGACTGTCAACCAAAAAAAAATGGTTAATGTAATCTTGCATTAAGAGAGGCATATTTCTGGAAATATGGAAGCAGTAGGCCCTCTGCACTCTGTCCTGATCAGACAACGTCTAGAGTTATTGACATTCAGGGTAAGCCATTTGAGGAAGGACATTGATATAAGCCAAGGAGAGTCAGAAGGAGGATAACCAGTAATGAAAGGCCCTAAGCTCATGCCGTAAGAGGATCAGTTGAATGAAATGGGCACGTTAGCCCATAAGAAGATTTGGGAAGCACATGATAACTACTCTTTAAATATTTAAAGGGCTGTCCTGTGGGAAAAGGCTTAGGCATATACTATTTGGTTTTGAAGGCAGGGATGAGGAATGATGGGAAGAAATATCTGAGAAGCTAAATTTAGGTTTGATCCCAGGAAAAAGTTTCCTAACAATTAGTTAGGATGGGGACTGGACGTGTGATTGATTTCACTGGGATAGGGAACTCTCTGATGAGGAAGCTCCTTCTACCAATGCAGGTAAGCATCTTCTCTTAAACTCTTAGTCTTAGAGAATCACCTGAATCAGAGGAGTCAAAATGTAATTAGGAAACATTTAGCAAAATAAATAAAAACATGTTAGAATATAGTTAATGTTGTCATGTGGTTTTCCAAATAACTATACAACCCTTATAGATCTTTATGCACAATTTAATGGTTTCCCTTTGTATCTGGGCTTGATACCTCTGGCACCTTAGTAAAATGACATGCCAAGCACTGCATAGTAAGTGTTCAGGTTAGAGTTAGGATTTGAACTCAGGTCCTCCTGACTCCTGCACTGGTGCTCTATCCATTGCACCACCTAGATGCCCCTGCTAATGAAGACAGACCAAAAAAAAAAGGAGAAAAATATAAAGTATGCATTCAGGCTCCATCAATTTCTTTTCTGGGGATGAAAAACACCTTTCATCATAAGTCCTTCAGAATTGTCTTGGATCATTGTATTGCTGAGAAGAGTTAAGTTATTCATAGTAGATCACCATACAAGATAGCTATTATTGTGTTCAATGTTCTCCTGGTTCTGTTCACTTCACATTCATCATCAGTTCATGTAAGTCTTTCCAAGTTTTTTCTGAGACCATATTCCATCACAATCATATACAACAACTTGTTCAGACATTCCCCAATTGATGGGCATCCCCTCAATTTCCAGTTATTTGCCACCACATAAAGAGCTGCCATAAATGTTTTTATGCAAATAGTTCCTTTTCCTTTTTGTTTTTTATCTCTTTGGGATACAGACTTAGTAGTGATATTGCTTGGTCAAAGGTAATGTATAGTTTTACACCCTTTTATGCCCAGTTCCTAATTGCTCTCCAGATTGGTTGAAGCAGTATACAATTTCACCAACAGAATATTAGTATTTTAATTTTCCCATATCCTTCCAACCTTTTTCATTTTCCTTTTCTGTCACATTAGCCAATCTGATAATTGTAGCTCAGAATTGTTTTAATTTGCATTTCCCTATCAATGGTAATTTAGAACAACATTCTATCATATGACTACAGATGGCTTTGATTACTTTGTCTGAAAACTCCATGTTCGTATCCTTTGACCACTTGTCAATTGAAAAATGGAATTTATTTCTACAAGTTTGATATACTTGAGAAATGAGGTCTTTATCAGAGAAAGTTACTGTAAAAAAATTTTTTCATAGTAATGATTTCCCTCCATACATTTTCCCATTTCTCTTCTTTCATCCTGTCTATTCTCAACAGTATTTTGCTCTTCAATTCTGCACCCCCTTCTCCCTTATCCTCTTCCCCTTCTACTTTCCTCTATGGTAAGAGAGATTTCTACATGTGAGTCTGTATGTTGTTCCCACTCTGAGTCAATTCTAATAATAGTAAGATTCACACACTCCCCTCCCCACTTTCCCCACCTTAACCTCTACTGTAAAATCTCTTTTAGAACTCTTTTGTGTTAGATAATTTGCCCCATTCTACCTCTCCCTTTTCTTTTCTCCCACTGCATTCTTCTTTCTCATCCCTGAGATTTTTCTTAAATTATCATCCTATGGTATTCAACTCACATCTGTCTATCTACACTCTTTCTAACTGCTCTAGTAATGAGAAAGTTTCTAGGAGTTACAATCCTCATTTTTCCACATAGGAATGTAAACAGTTTCACTTTATAAAATCTCTTATGATTTCTCTTTCCTGTTTACCTTTTTGTGCTTTTTTTTCAAGTCATATTTGAAAGTCAAATTTCCTATTCAGTTCTGGTATTTTCATCAGAAATGCTTAAGACTCCTCTTTTTCATTGAATATCCTTTCTCCCCCTAAAGGATTATATTCAGTTT
Source organism: Bettongia penicillata ogilbyi (assembly GCA_023548195.1). Taxonomy (NCBI): domain Eukaryota; kingdom Metazoa; phylum Chordata; class Mammalia; order Diprotodontia; family Potoroidae; genus Bettongia; species Bettongia penicillata. The sequence goes on from JAJHZJ010000595.1 coordinate 8,687,101, forward strand.
TGCTGGGTAGGTCATTTTTGTTGTAATCCTAGTCCCTTGCTCCTCCAGAATATCATACTCCAAGCCCTCTGATCCTTTCATGTAGAAACTGCTGAATCTTGTGCTATCCCAACTGTGACTCCACAATACTTAAATTGCTTCTTTCTGGCATTGCTTACAATATTTTCTTCTTGACACCCAATGGGAGCTCTGGAATTTGGCTATAATATTCCTGAGAGCTTTCATTTTGGGAATCTCATTCAGGAATTGGCCATCAGATTCTTTTGATTTCTGTTTTAATCTCGGGTTCTAGAATATCAGGGCAATTTTCCTTGATAATTCCCTGAAAGATTATGTCTAGGCTCTTTTTTTATCATGGCTTTCAGGTAATCCACTAATTCTTAAAGTATCTCTCCTGGATCTATTTTCTGGGACAGTTGTTTTTCCAAAGAGATACTTCACATGTTCTATTTTTTTCTTTTTTTCATTTTGTTCAATTCATTCTTGATGTCTCATAGAGTCACTAGCTTTGAATTTACCCACTTACAATTTTTGAGGAATTATTTTCTTCTGTGAGTTATTGTACACCTTTTCTATTTGGCTAATTCTACTTCTTAAGGAATTCTTTTCTTCACTGGATTTTTGTACCTCTTACTCTACTGGACCAATTCTACTTTTAAACAGTTCTCTTCAGTAAATTTTTGTTTATCTCTTTCCATTTGGCCAACTCTATCTTTTAAGTTCTTCTCTTCTGATAAATTATCTGGCCCCCTTACCACTGGTGGGCTCAAAGGTCTGGAAATCGCCACTCTCACCCTGATGCAACAGACCTTTTCTGCCAACCTTCTAGTTGTCTTGACCAGAAAATTGTTTCATTCCATTCTTTTGTGAGTTTGGCCGCTCTAGAATTTGTTTTGAGCCATTATTTCAAGATATTTGGAGGGGTGAGGGGAAGAGCTCAAGTGAGTCCCTACCTTTTCTCTGCCCTCTTAGCTCTACCTCCCAAGGGAAACCAATTATGTTGATATAGTTATCCAAAAGGTTTAAAAAATTTTTGAAAAGCAAATTCACAGATCCCTAAAGCTATTAAGCTATTTAAGCTCAAAATTCACTAAGACTTTTGAGACACCTTGTTAACTATTTGCATTTCTACAATGGAGTAGTTGTGAGAGTTAGAGGAGCTTACTGTAGGTGAAGAATTCTGCAAACCTTGAAGCACTCTATATATCAGCATTGTTGATGGCTGGTGGTCCTTCACTCTCAAGTAGCGTGATTGTACAGAACCATCCACGTAGCTATAGACAGTGTAGATTAGGTTCAATATGTCGCAACTCTGGGAAATCCCTAGCAAACTACCTTTTTCTAAGCTAAATCCCTTAAGTCTTGTAATTTGCTTTTCAAAAGAGACATTTAACCTCCTCCCCCCATAAGTTCAGGTACATTAAAGTTTCTGGTTGAGTCTGGGATTACTGAGGTGCTAACAAATTCTACAACTTTTATCTCCTAGGTTTTAGAATAGTAATTGAGAGACTATTCATTCAGAATTCAACAAGCATTTATTAAGTGACTTCCATGTACCAAGAATTATATAAAGTGCTGAGGACACAAAGACAAGAAAACAAGCCCCTGCTCTTAAGGTGCTTCTATTCAGTTGTATCATAATCCAACCCATTGTCCTGTGAATGAGAAAGTTGAGAACTGCTAGAAGTGGCTTCATAGTCTTATGTGATGGGGAGGGGATTTCAGATCTACATCTCTTATAGAGTATGATATAGAACTAGAGACAAGAAAAGACACAGAGAGAGAAGAAAGAGAGAGTGACAGAGATGGGGAGGGAGAGGTGCAGGAGGGAGGGAAGGAGGGAAAGAAAGAGAGACAAATAGAGGGAGGGTGAGAGAGGGAGGAGGAGAAGAGGGAGGGAGGGAAAGAGAGAGAGAGAGAGAAAGAGAGTGTGTTATTATTTCATGTCAGAAACTCCCAATGAGTAAACTCCCTCTACCAATGCAGATTATAACTTCTGTAACATTTAGACTCAGTGTTGCTTGGGAACACTCAGAAATTAAGTGACTTGCCATGGGTTTCACATTCAGTATGTATCAGCAGTAGAACTTGAACCCAAGTCTTCCTGACTCCCATGCCAGTTCTCTACTTATTAATCTGGTCTATATAGAAAATTTACATTTGCATCACACTTGCAAAGCACTTCACATACTCAGAAAACTGAGGCTCTGATATCTCTCTCTATCTCTCTAAATGTGTGTGTGTCTCAGATCTCTACTATACAGTATACTTCCTCCTATCTGCCTATTGCCCTCTATTAAAGCAGTTATTTTTGTTCAACGGTGTCTGACTCTTTGTGAACCCAATTGGTGGTTTTCTCGGCAAAGATACTGAAGTGGTTTGCCATTTCCTTCTCCAGCTCATTTTTCAGATGAGGAAACTGAGGCAAAGTGGATTACATGACTTGCCCAGAGTGACACAGCTCATAAGTATCTGAGGTCAAATTAGAACTCAGGTCTTCCCAACTCCAGGCCCAGTGCTCTGTCCACTGTACCACCCAGCTGCTCAGGTTAGAATTTTGAAAATCACTTTTAAAAAAGAATGGAATCACTTAGCTCTTATCTGGACTACTGTTTTTATTACCCATACAGGGATTTATACAAGGCTTGTTGTACTTTTTGTGATCTGCTTTCCCTAAAGGTTATGAACACAATAACAGTACATGCCAGGTGTCAAGGTCCCAAGGCTACTGACTACAGGGGTTTCTTTGCATTGTTGACATTCAGACCCTTCGAGAAGGTGAGTGGCTCAGACAGTGTTTCAGAGACACAGCAGCCACTTCCCTAGGTTTTTTTGTTTATTTTTCTATCATAGCTCCCCGGATACTTACTACTCATCTCCTAGACCACCAAATTCAATATCCAGCATTCCAATCCAGTAAACATTTATTAAGCATCAGCTATGTGCCAAACACTGTGTTAAATAGTAGGGATACAGTTAATAAAAAGAAAGATATTCCCTGCCCTCCAGAAACTTAGTATTTATGGGAAGGAGAGCATACACAAAAGGAAGGAGGAAAAGGGAGAGAGGTAGGGACCCTGTGTAGAAGCATCTTGTTCCATGGAGTTGAAGTCAGGCAGAGCAGCAAATGCAAGCTGGAATGAACCCAAGGAGTTTGGGACTCCACCCTCCAATTTTCCAATCAGAGTGCAGAAGAGTCTGAGGAAGGTGGTGTCAGTCAAGACTTGAAGTAGCCCCATGATGATGAGATTAGATGAAATGAACCTTGGGTGGGCATCTTTTTCCCCTGGGAGCTGATGCAGGGTGGAGTAAACACCACACTACCAAGAAGGCAGGCATTAGATTCTATATGGCACCTGAAGCATAAGGGCCCTGCCCACACACATCTCATTTCCGGAAAACCAGTCAGTAGCAACACACATGAATGACCACATGACAAATAAGCCCAGGGACTCAGACTACTGTCTGTGCTGCCCAGCCATGCCCCCCACAGCTCCAAATTGCCTCTTCTCCAACTCACTCTTTAGTCTCAGTCATCTGCATAATACATCAGCCAGTTTTATCCATGATACAACAGCAGCCTTCATTCGGCTTGTATCCCCTAAATGCTATGATACATCAGCCCCAGCTTAGAGAACCACTTTGTTGGATTCAACTCAACAGCATAGCACAGGCCTCATGGGGCTGGTGTGAGGAAGTGATGTTTGAACTGACCAAGAGGCAGAGATGAAAAAAGAACATACCCCAGCTATTGAGAGCAGCTTGTCTGAGCAATGAGTAAAAATGGGTCATGTATCAGAAGTCTGGAAAGGAAGAAAGCATCAGATTGTCAAGAGTTGCAAAAGGGCCACAAAAAAGCATTGATACATAATCCTACAGTTAAGGGCAGCTAGGTGGTACCCTGGAGGCAGTAAGATCAAAGTTCAAATCCAGCCTCAGACACTTACTAGCTGTGTGACCCTGGGCAAGTCACTTAACCCGGTTTGCCTCTGTTTCCTCATCTGTAAAATCATCCAGAGAAGGAAATGGCAAACTAGCCCAGTACCTTTGCCAAGAAAACACCAAAAGGGTTCATGAAGAGTCAAACAGGACTGAAAAACAACCAAACAACAGCAGTCAATAGGGAGCCAGCACAGTTTCTTGAGTGAGTGATATAGGCAGAAAAGTGCTTTGGGAAAAATTGATTCGGCATTTGGTTATAAGGACGTATTGGAATGGGGAGAGATCTGAGGGAGGGGAGATCACTTTGAGTGTATCGCAAAAATCTAGGAGAGAGGGGATGAGGGGATGAGAGGGGATGAGGTGTGTGGATAGAAAGAGAAGGGGATGGAATGCAGAGTTGTCATGGAGGTAGAATTAACAAAACTTGGCAACTCAGAAGTGGTAAACAGTCTTTCCTGCTGGATAGATTTTCCTTTGATGTCTATTCAACTATATAAATAGCTATGGCATTTTGGTTTGATTTCCAGCTTGAGCCTCTGTTCTTGTTGCATATGTGGGGCCAGGATGGCACAGATCCTAGTAGGGGAGCTTCTGAGGGTTTGTTGGGGGTGGGAAAAGTTCAAGGGTGGAGGGGAAAGATGTTACAGTTGATTCCTAGGGCGGTGGATTGTCAAACCGGGGCATGGGCTGCAGCTAGACAAACTATTTTGTGAATCTCTCCAACTTTGTTGAAAAGCAGCATGTTGAAAAGAATGGTGGGAGGCATCATTCTTGGATTTAGTTCTAGAAGACCAAGGTTCAAATGCCAGCTCTGATACCTACTACCAGGGTGACCTTTGAGCAATCCATTTAGCCTAACTGCACCTTGGTTTGTTCATCAGTAAAAAGAGGGAACTAATCTAGTTGGCCTCCAAGATCCCTTCTAGCCCTAGATGTATGATCCTCTGTATCATTTCACCACTCTGGACCTCTGTTTCCTCCTCTGTAAAATAAATGGATTGAACTTGGTGGCGTTTGAGGTCTCTTCCATTTCTCCATCTGTGATCCCATGATCATGTGTATTTGACTGAATGCATGAATGACCAAGCTCCTAACTTAGCCTGCTGGGAAAGATAGCTTTTCCAGTAGAGAGACCATGAGGGACTGACAAGAAATGAGTTGAGAGAGAAATTATGAACCCTTCCCATTTGCCACAGACTTAGTTCATACAAAATCTCAGAAAATACTTCAGTTTCAGCCTAGTGCTCTTTTTTCCTAATAAAGCACTTAGTAGAGTCCCAGAATTAAGGCAATCCCAGGTAAGGAAACTGCCTCTATCAATTCAGGTGGTCACCCTGTCTGCAACTTAAAGGTCTAAAGAGTTGACTTGATCATTGGGGTCAAACTCAAACAGAAAGGAGAGCTATTGATTTCTACATAAGGATCCCTGCAGGCTACACATGGACGTTTTTTAGTGCAATATCATCTATTTATTCTTCTGCTTTTATTTATTTTGTTAAATATTTCCCAATCACATTTTAATCTTAGTTTGGTCTACACTCTGGAGCCTTTGTGAGCCTTGGTGTATTTGAGACCTCTGGCCTAGAGAGCTAAGAGATTAAGTGGCTTGCCAGGAATTATACAGGCATCATGCCTCAGAGATAATACTTCAACCCAGGTCTTCCTTACTCCAAAGACAGTATCTACCCGTTACATAAGGGTGTCTCTCTGTCATCAAAGGAGAATTAAGAAATTTAATGGTATTCATTTTTAATAACTGCCCACAAGCCCCCACAAACTAGTGACATATACCAACTTGCCTTTCTTTTTCAAATACTCAGATGCCCCCACTGGATCTGGCTCCTTGACCAGAGCCTATGAATCTGCAGATATACTTTACCAGGGATATTCCCTGAACTAAATAATCTAAGAAACTAAGTAGTGACTATACACTTGGGCTAGTTTCCCCACTGAGTAACTCTGGCCCTTCTTTGCTAATAGCCGTTGTCTATAAAATGAAACCAACCCTACAGTTCTCACCATTTAGGATGTAGCCTCTGGGAATATATTTATTTATATCTCATCCATACATGCATATACACACACACACACATGTATATAGGATTTGAGATTTTGCTCTAAAAATAAATACCTTATTAATTTCCTCAAGTGAAGCTGTTCTCTGAGTGCTGAAAATGTGTTAACAGCTTTAAAAAAAACAGTTATGGTCAGTGAGCAGAAAAGCTTGTTAAAGATAAGTTTCTTCTTTATATTCAGACAATACTCAGACTCTTATTGTGATATGTCTCCCATGCTTTCTAAGTCTTTGTTATAATCTGTTTCTGAGGCTTTGACCTCATTGCCTTCTACATAATAGGCACTTGATAAATGACTTTTGATGAAGACAACAAGGTAACCGTTATCCTTCTCTCCTTTTGCAAACCAAAATTTAAATGATGTCCTATTAAAAATGGGTACCAAAGGACCAAATTTTGTCACATCAAAGATGTGAAAATATGGAGCACAGATATGGGACTAGGAGGGATCTAAAAGTCCATGTAGATTAGCCCCTTCTTTTTACAGTAGAGTAAACTAAGGTACAGTACTTTGGAAAGACATGGGGCTACAGGCATGGAATACTAGATATAGTTTTGAACTTGGTGGTTGTGTTCACTATTTTTGCTAAATCTTTTCCCCCTTTTAAAATTTTTTATTATAATATAAAATTTTATTATAATATATATAATATATATATTATAATATATATAATTATATATAATATAAAATTTTTATTATAATATAAAATTTTTTATTATAAAGGATAAGAAAAATAGGAAGGGATTTTTTAAAATGTAGCTGATATTTAAAAAGGATAATCAAATAAAATTCAGCAACAAATGAGGTGGATGCCTAGGACAAACACTGATGAAACATACTTCCCACATGTCAGTAGTAAGAGAAATGATTATTTTCCTCTTCTATTAATAACCAATTGCTAATTGAGATAAATATTTTTTCTGTTTCCTGTTTATTCAGAAATAAACCTTTGTAGGTTAATATAGGCAGAAAGACATTACTGAGTTTACATCCACATTTGCCCCACCTAGACCATCTTACCAGATGGAATGGTTACCCCTTGCAAGCAGGAAAACCTTACAACAGAATCAAATTTAGGTGAATTCTGGCCCATTGTATTCTACTCAGGTTGGGGGGATGGGGGGATCCTCTATGCAGGGGGGCGTGGATCTAGGTATAAGAATACCATAATCAAAATCACATCCCCTAGTCCTTCATTAGAATAGGTTCACCTCTCATTGTAATATTCATTCTCTCATTAATGGTTAACCAATCAGAGCTGATTGCCACCTGGTGAAAATACCCATTCTTCCAAGGTATATAAGCATTGAGAGGCCTCCGGGATTCATCTTTGATTTATGAGAGACAGCCAAATGACCATCCTTTTGTGAATTCTTTGCTACCCATAATTGGAAAAATAATTAATTACCCAGAAATTATATCTCTTGAACTTTTTGTACATCACGGTAGAGAGGTGGGGGAATACAGGTACTGAATGGTACATTGAATCTCAGAGGTAATTGTCTTGTCTACTTCAGTTTGTTCAACTGCTTTACTTTGTTAAAAGAAGGTTGGTTCAATGGTTAGAAGACAGGGAGTATTGGGAAAGGATCCTGCTATTAAAAGAAAAAAGCAGAAATAAAACTTTTTAAAATGCAAGTACCTTTTTAAACTTTTAAATATAGTTGTTGCAGCGTTGTTGGTTCTTTTTTTCCATTTTACAGACTTTGCCTTTCAAACTGTGTGTGTGGCCTTGTGCTTAGGGTATGACCTGGTACACAGTTAGTGCTTAATAACTGCATGTTGACTGAATAACTGCCTGTCAGGTAACAATAAAAGGATGGGGCAACCCAAGCTGTCCTCAGGAGAGAGGCTTTCAAAGGGAATCAAGAATAGCCGAAGTATCTTATGCTAATTCTAGCCCCTTCTATGCACTTTGCAGCATACAAACATTCCTTTCTTTGATCCACTCCAAATTATCAGCCTCCTTTCCCAAGTGAGGAAACTGAAGCCCAGAGAGGCCAAGTGACTTGCCAAAAGTAATAGGCCTAAGAAATGGGTGAAGCAGGATTCAAACCTAGGACCCACCTTATTTTCAAGTCCAGTGCCCTATCTATTATGGCATGATGATAATAATTTGTAGAATGCTTTAAGATTTTCAGTGCACTTTGCAATATTACCTCATTTGAGTCTCAAGAAAATCCTGAAAGGTAGTTGCTATTATTGTTCCATTTTACAGATGAGGAAACTGAGGCAAGCAGAGGTTAATTGGCTAGCGCAGGATCACCCAACTAGTAAGTGTCTGGGACCTGATTTGAACTGAGTTTTCCTGACTCCAGGCCCAGCGCTCTAGCCACTGAGCCACCTTGCTGCTACTGATGATAATAACCCTGCTTCAGTCATATAGAGACTGTGACTTTCAAGTCCCTTAATCTATCTGGTTCTGTTTCCTCATTTATAAATGAGAGTTAGACAAGAGAGAGCTTCTGGGGTTTCTTCCAGCCCTATATCTATAATCCTATGATTGAACAGTGACCTAAGGATGTATCCTTTTCTTTTCTCACTATTTTTGTTCAGTGTTCAGTCTTTTTCAGTCTTGTCCAACTCTTCATAATTCCTTTTGGGGGTTTTTGGCAGAGATACTGGAATGGTTTGTCATTTCCTTCTCCAGCTCCTTTCACGGATGAGGAAACTGAGGCAAACAGGATTAATTGACTTGCCCAGGGTTGCACAGCTAGAAAGTGTCTAAGACCATATTTGAACTCAGAAAGATGAGTCTTCCTCAATCCAGGCCCAGTGCTCTGTGCACTATGCCATCACCTAGCGACTGTTTCCCACTACTAGCCTTGAGTTTGAGGAGATTTTAGTCACAAAGGACAAACCACAAATACTGCCAGAGAACCAGTCCCTGAGTTAACCTGCTTCATTAAAGAGCAAAAGGAAATGATAGTATTTTACTGCTTGGTTGGGTATTGGGGTTTTGCTTAAGGGAGAAGGAAGGATAAGGAGCATTAAATGCTGAAATAGATTTTGAGGCCACAGAACTAGTTTGGAAGGAAGATTTCATCTTCTGGAAGATTGTTATCTGCCCCCACATTGATGAGATGTCATGGACTTACATGAAAGATGCAAGAGTATTAAGTGAGGTCAAACTGCGCAAGAGTCATTTTGTTGGGAAGGAAAAGCATATAAATTCATATTGGTTGAATTTAGAAGGCAATTAGAAAATACATAAAACCTACTTTCGAGCTAGGTTACAGCCTTAGGGTGAGTGATACCTAACATAAACAACTGATCACTTAGAAAATATGAAGTTCTTATGCCCTAAGGACTATGAAACTGTGCATACCCTTTGATCCAGCAATACCGCTACTAGGTCTGTGTCCCAAAGAGATCATAAAAAAGGGAAAAGGACCCACATGTACAAATATACTTATAGCAGTTCTTTTTGTGGTGGCAAAGAATTGGAAAATGAGGGGATGCCCATCAATTGGGGAATGGATGAACAAGTTGTGATACATGAATGTAATGGAATACTAGTATGCTATAAGAAATGATGATCAGGTGGATTTCAGAAAAACCTCAAAAGGTTTACATGAGCTGATGCTGAGTGAAAAGAGCAGAACCGGGAGAACATTGAACATAGTAACAGTAATATTGTACGGTGATCAACTGTGACTGACAGTTCTTTTCAGCAATACAATGATACAAGACAATTCCAAAAAGACTCATGATGGAAAATGCTATCCACCTCGAGATAAAGAATTACAGAGTGTGAATGCAAATCAAAGCACACTATTTTCATTTTTTTGCTTGTTTGTTTTTCTTTCTCATGATTTTTCCCTTTTGTTCTGGTTCTTCTTTCACAACATGACTAATGTGGAAATATATTTAGCAAGATTGTATATGTAATACCTATTTCAGATTGCTTGCTCTCCTACACAGGGAGAAAAATTTGGGACTCAAAATCTTATGAAAATGAATGTTGAAAACTATATTTACATGTAATTAGAAAGATAAAATACTGTTAAGTGGAAGAGTGGGGAATTAAAAAGGAAAGAAAATATAAAGTTCTTTTTTAAAATATTTGAAGTTCTGATTTCTAATTCTGCCTCTGATACTATTTCTATGACTGTTGGAGAACAACTTGACCTCTCAGGCCCCTGATAGTTCTCTATCATATAGGGACTATAAGTGACAGAAAAGTCTATGGTCTTTGGTACAGAGAGTTTTCTTCTTGGAGCTTCTAGCACAGATGAAATCTGTCAGTTAATAAACACTAAGTGCCCACTATGTACCAGGCATTGTGATAAGTGTTGAGGATGGAAAAGGGAACAAATGACAGTCCCTGTCCTCAAGGAATTCACAATTTAATGCACAGGTATGGTTCAAGATGAATGATGATAATTCATATTTATGTGACAAAGTGCTTTTTCAGAACAATCTTGTGTAGTGTGTGTTGTTCAGTCATGTTCAACACTTTGTGACCCCATTTGAGGCTTTCTTGGCAAGGATAATGGAACTGTCTGCCATGTTCTTCTCCATCTATTTTGACAGATGAGAAAATTGAGACATATAGGTTTAATAATTTGCTCAGGGTCACACAACTGGTAAGTGTTTGAGGCTAGATTTGAACTCATGAAGATGAGGTTTTCTGACTCCAAGTCCTGCACTCTATCCACTGTGCCACCTAGCTGCCCCTTTCTGTAGTAGGTGATAGAAGTGTTATTGTCCTGATTTTATAGATGAGGAAAATGAGGCTGAGTGGTTTGCTCCTGTTCGCACAGGGACTGAGTAGAAGTTGATTATGTAATGATCACTCATATTTATTTAACAAACCTTACTTAATTTGACTTCATAACAACCTCATGAGGTACAAACCTTACTTAATTCGACTTCATAACAACCTCATGAGGTAAATGGCATTAGTGTATCTCTTTTGCAGAGAAGTACCTGAGGCATAAGGAGAGTTTCAGGACTGCCAGACAGAGACAATGGAAGGAGCTCTCCCTGGTCCTGAAGCAGAAATGCAAGGACACAATTCCTCTTCCTCATGCTTGCTTGCCTGCTTATTTGCTCCTTGTGTGAACAATTTCCCTGGGCCTTAGTTTCCTCCCTATGAAATGAAGGAGTCAGACTAAATGTCCACTTCCAGCTCTACGAACTTAATTCAATGATAAGTAAATGGCTGAGCCAAGTTCCTGGCTCTGAAATCATTTCCACTATACCATTCAGTGTTTTACTAAGCTAAGGATCTGTCTCCCTACAGTGGCTAACAGATGCAATTTCAAGAGAAAAGATCTATGGAAAATTTTGTCTTATATCTGAAATCAGGGGATTTGTGTTTGAATCCCATTTGTATCTGTGATACTTTGATCAAGTTCTTTAACCCTTCTGGGCCTCAGTTTCCTTATTTGTAAATAGTGGGGGACTGAATTGGATGATCTCTAATGTCTCTGTCTCTGAATCTTCTACCCAGCTTTCCCATTCCATGTCCAACATGCATCCAGGCAGGTTTCATATAGGGAAATAATTTTTCAGATCTCTGGAACACATTGACATGGCAAGTCTAGACCCCTTTCACAAGGTGGAAAACTGAGTCACATGACTCTAAGACAGCCATTTTTGCCATGTTTCTATTATCACTTTATTTTTGATAAGGAAATTCCAAATCCTTCAATGAAGGAACACTGATGATTTTAGTTTTTGCTTCTAACTTAATTTTTCTCAGTCTAATTATCTACCCTGTGTGTGACTAATTCAGGTTTGCAGTTTCTGCTCCAGGCTTTGGGGCATGCCTTTGCTACTTAGCACTCCCAGCAAAGAGTGAGCAGAGAGAGGTGAACAGAACAGGGAAGATCCACATCAGTAGCTGCTAGAGAAAAAGTTTACAGGATCATAGATTCAGAGACTCTGCCTAGTCCAGGGGTAGGAAATCCGCAGCCTTGAGGCAACGTGTGGCTCTGTAGGTCCTCAAGTGTGGCCCTTTGACTTTCAGTCAAAGAATCACAGTTGAGGACTTCAAGGGTCACACATGGCCTCAAAGCCATAGGCTCCCCACCCTGAATGTCCTCCTTTTCAAGATGAGGAAACTGAGGTGTTTGGGGTTAAGTGACTTGTCCAAAGTCTCACTTGTACTAAGAAAATAAGTTATATAAGCTAGTCTTATTTCATATAGAGATCATATATCATAAATCTGGACCCAAAAGAAAACTCAGAGAGCCTCTAATCTAGCATCCTTATTTTATAAGTGAAGAAACAGATGCAGGAAAGTTCAAGGACTTTTCCAAAGTAACAGAGCTAGTAAATAATATCCTGATTTAAATCCTGGCCCACTGTCTCAAAAGTAAATGTTCTTTTCATTGTACTTTGGATTATTTTTAACTTTCTTGAACCTTTTGTGGTCCAAAAGAGAAAAAAAGCTATTACAGTCCCTTTTCAGAAATATTTGAACTATTTATGGCTTCTTATTTCTAGGATGAGTTCCTAAGAACAAATTTCATAGACATATATACGTATACACATATATATTCTATGACTGTATGTACAAATGACAGGTAACCATATATATATACATATGTGTATATACATATATATATATATATATATATATATATCACATCGGGTAGCTAGGTGGCACAGCTGGACAGAGCATTGGGCTTGGATTTGGGAAGACTCATCTTCCTGAGTTCAAATCCAGCCTCAGACACTTACTGGCTATGTGAGCCTGGATAAGTCACTTAGTACTATTTGCCTCAGTTTGCTCATCTGGAAAATGAGATAGAGAAGGAAATTTCAAACCATTTCTGTGTCAAGAAAACCCCAAATGGGGTCCCAAAGAGTTGCACATGACTGAAATAGACTGAACAACATACATTAGAAAGGAAATGTCAAATAGTGAATATCAATCTGACGTAGATACCTCTGAAACCAACTTCAGAGTCAGGAAGACCTAGATTCAAATCTTGTCCATGACATATATTATTTGTAGAACTCTGGGCAAGTCATTTAAACTCACATTGCCCAAGGCAATCCTCTAAAACTTGAAATTATAAAAGAGTTAATGACTTGAGTTTGCGGGGATAATTTCCTCACTGGGGAAAATATCAATAATACCAATAAAGTCAAAGATCTAGTCTACCATACATAGCACCAAATAATTAGCTATATATTATTATATTACATCTAAGCTACTAGGTGGGCTAGAAGTGGAGAGAGCACTGAACCTGGAGTCAGAAAGACTGAGTTCAAATCCAGCCTCAGATACTTACTAGCTATAGACATTGGATAAGTTCTTCCAACCTCTGTCTGACTCAGTTTTCTCATCTGTAATATACGGATAATATAGCACCTACCTTTGACAGTTGTTATGAAGATTGAATAGGATTATATTTATAACAATGTGATTGTATTATGTTGTAATTAAATAGCATAATTTATATATTAGGGTTATAATATTATTATAATTATGCTAGCTATTAGTGTAAATTCATCATATTGTCATTCTACGTTGATAAATCTACATGATCATATACTTTTAATAGTCTTAAATATTTAACTATATTGTCTTTTCCCTCATGAAGCAAAATTATTTATGAAAATTATATTCAGTAAGTAAAAATTACTTTTCTTTTTGGATACATCCCCTTAAGTTCTCTTCTAACTGGAAAAGAGGAGGTAATATGCTCACATTTCCTAGCAGTTTGAAAATGCAGCTTTTGGATGACATTTTTCTTTTGTTTCCCTAATTTTCCAGGCTTAAAATCCATTTATTTATGTGCATATGTGTGTATATATATATATGTATATACACATTTGTGTATATATGTATATACATATACATATATAAAACACATATAATACACACACACACATATATATATCTTGTATATACATAGTTATTTTCAGTTCCCCTGCCACCCTCCCGCCACCATAGACTGTGAGACTTTTGAGGACAGGGACAATGTTTTTGCCTTTCCTTGTGTCCCCAGTGCTTGGTATAGCTGTGTATTAGAGTATTTACTTTCTGTGTATTTGATCAATGCATGTTATCAAGGAAGTGTGATTGACACAGGAGAAAGAGTGATGCTGGGACCAGAAAGAAGAGCTGTATTCGAATCTAGCTCTGCCATTTATTCACATGACCTTGGAGAAATCACGTAACCTTTTAGTTTTCTTCTCTACAAAATAAACAGTTTGAACTAGATGATCTCTAAATGTCCCTTCTGTTTTTAAATATATCGTCCCATGATCTTCATTTCTTTGGGTATTCACTAAATTTCAGCTTAATTTATATATTTTGTATTCATCTGTCTTTATGGCTGGTTGTTACCTGCTCCTAAAGCACATGAGTCTTGTATCCAAAATTAGAAGGTGTCTATCTCCTCTCATCTGATTTGTTGAGTTTTGAGTTATGTCTGATGCTTCATTATGCCTTTTGGGGTTTTGCTGGCAAAGATACTGGAGCAGTTTGCCATTTATACTCCAGATCATTTTATAGATGAAGAAAGGGAAAAAAACAGGGTTAAGTGGCTTTCCCAGGGTCACACAACTAGTAAGTGTCTGAGGCTGGATTTGAAATTCAAGTCTTCTTGACTTCAGTCCCAGTGCACTGTTGTGCCACCGAGCTTCCTCCTGTGCTGGTAACTTATGAAGTTTTTTTGGAAAAAAATATTGTTCAGTGGAAAGATCACCAGATTCAGAAGACCTGGGTTCAAGTTGAAGTTCTCCTGCTTACCCCTTATATAACTTTAAGTAAGCACTTAGGTTCTCATATGTAAAATTGCAGGTGTTAGACTCAATGATTTTTGAGGTCTCTTCTAGCTCTGGGCCTAAAATCCTTGAAAGCAGGGGTCCTTAGCCTACAGTCCGTGAACTTTAAAAAAGAATTTCATAACTTCAATTCAATAAAACTGATTTTCTTTATTGTAGTATTTATATTGTTTTATTTTGAACATTTAAATGAATTATTTTGAGAACAGGTCCAGAGGTTACACCAGACTGCAGAGGGGTTCATGGCAAGAAGGCTCAAAACACCTCCTATTCTCTTTAATGACAGGTTAAAGCACATGTGACTAGAAAGTTCATGTGGACTTTTTAAAATCAAAAAACCAGACTTTATATTGATTCGACTCAATTTTATTTCTTATATTCAGCTCACCTTTGTTTTGGACCCTAATTCTCCTGTTCAGTGCATTGGGTGTCCAAGTTTTGTGTCAGTTGCAGATTTGATAAACATGTTACCTATATCTTCATCCAAGTCAATGATAAACCATGTTAAACAAAATAAGTTCCAAGCCAGAGTCCTGTGGTACTCCATTAGACACCTTCATCTTGTCTGACTTAGATTCATTCATCACTAATCATTGGATCCAGTCAATGAATCAGCTATGAATTCCCCTAAACTGTTATCTTCTTATTATCTTCTCTGACCATCTCTTCCATCTCATCAACACAAATATTAGGAAAAGGTCATTGTAGTTCTAAATCTATGATACCATACAAAGGAGGGAAAAAAAAAACCACTTCCCTTTCATCATTATAACAATTGGCAAAAAGAGAAATTAATCAAACATAAAAAATTAAGACCCAAAGAAATGCATCTTTAATTATAGAATTTCAAGTATGTGACAGATCAGTAAGAAAAGTTGCAGAGAGAAAGAGAGAGAACCATCCAAATGTACCTGTCTCAGTAGTATTACTAGCTCTCCTTTTATAATAATAAAAAATAGTAGTTTACAATAGCTGTGAAACCTGCAAATCACTTTACACCTGTTTTTCATTTTCTCTTTGAAAATTACAAAGCACATTTTATAGATGAAGAAACTAAGGCTCAGACACTGAGTCACCCATATCATCAACTATTAATTGTCAGTTATAGAATTTGGACCTAGAACTTCTCCAGCTCAAGATCTATTGTTTTTTTCTACTGACTTGTTCTCCTTGTAGGACCAACCTTACAAGACAATCTGGGGCCGGCACAAACAGAAAGAATCCTCTTGGTTTCTACTTACTTCCCTGGATTCCTTTAGGTCCCAACTAAAATTCTTATTTTA
Organism: Bettongia penicillata ogilbyi; assembly: GCA_023548195.1. NCBI lineage: Eukaryota > Metazoa > Chordata > Mammalia > Diprotodontia > Potoroidae > Bettongia > Bettongia penicillata. The sequence goes on from JAJHZJ010000595.1 coordinate 8,703,153, forward strand.
TTGGAAGCTTTCCCCAATCCCTCCTAATTTCAGTGCCTTCTTTCTGTTAATAATTTTCTATTTATCCTATGTAGAGTTCTCTTTGAATATCTTTGTTGTATGTTGTCTCCCCTCTTAGATTGTAAACTCTTTGAGGGTAGGGACTGTCTTTTGCCTCTTTTTATATCCTTAGCACTTATGTGTGACACATAGTAGGTGCTTAATAAACGTTTAGTTATTGATCGGTTGATCTTTAAGTAAAGAAATTATATCTGAACTTTCCATATTCCATAAGACATGTTTGTGATAAGCCTACAACTAACTCTGACTGGTGACTGTGAACAAATCACTTAGCCCATATGAGTCTCAGTTTTACCCTCTACAAAATGAAAAAAAATAAAATACTTTCATTATCGACCTTCTAGGAGTGTTGTGATAAGAATAATGATATAGTATGGGTAATAATAGCTGACTCAGCAAGATGGGTCAGCAGATAGAGGGCAGGGTCTAGACTCAGGAAGACCTAGGTTCAATTCTTGCCTTAGACACTTATTAGCTGTGTGACCTAAGGTAAGTCTCTTAAACCCTCTTAAACCTCTTTTTACTTAGTTTCCTCATCTGGAAAAAAAGCTGGAGAAGGAAATGGCAAAATCATTATTTTTGCCAAGAAAACCCCACATGTGTTCATGAAGTGTTGGACATGGTTGAAATGACTGAACAATGATACTTTAATAATTTGTATACCTAATAAAATACTATATTATTATATATAATAATTTATCTATGTAATGAATATATTTACATATATAAATAACGTATGTATAATTTACATAACATTTTGGCAATCTGGTAAAGCCTTCTCAGAATAATATTACTTAATGCTTAGGGTAAAATACATAGAATTACAAAGGGCACTAATGATTTTGAAATACAATTTTCATATTATTGTAGGTTTGCTTTTGCTGTGTGGTTTTTTAAGTCCATGAACATCAAGTTAAGAACACCTGCTTTAGTGGAATGAGCATGCGAATGTAGACTTAAATTCTGACTGTGACACTCACTTCTATGTGACCCTGGGCTTCAGCTCCCTCAGCTGTCACATAAATGCTATTCTCTGGCCTTAAGGTCCTCTCCAGCTTTAAAGGCCATGACTCTAAATTCCTAAGCTGGTGCTCAGGCAACACTAGATTCATGGACATTTTGTCCTTCTCCATTTGGGTTGGTCTAGTGGCTTTTTTTTTCCTTGTTATAATTATAGGTACTGATGCTCAGCCAGCCAGACTTGATGCTTTCTAGCCCTCTAGGCTTTGATCAGAGCATTTCTAAATATAATAAGAATCCAGCAATTTATTTGTTCTCTACATGTAAAACCTGTTGGTCCCCACATTTAGTCTGAGATTTTTGTATCTGTTTCCATAGCAATACAACATCTACCTACTTTTTTTTGGATAGCATGCTAAGGTCTAAGATTCTCAAGTGTGATTCTGGACGTGGAAAATATGCTCCTTGTCCTCCTTGTCAGACCGAATGCCTGGTGCTTCTCTTTAAAAAATGATAAAAAAAATTTAATGCAGTCAGAGTTACATTTTCTCATCGTTATTCTTGAAATGTTTTAATTAGATAGCAAATGGAGGACATTTGGGGCAACCAAAATGGAATAGTAGCAGAAGACCCCTAATGGATTTTTTTCCTAAGTAGAAACTTGGAGTTTTATAGGTTGATTTGAGAATTTATCTGTCAATGTTGCTTTGATTCAGGTAGTGACTTAAGGGGAATGAGAGTGTCTGAAGTAAGTTTTGTGATGTGGAAACTATTTCCTCATCTGTAAAATGAGAAGGTTAGGCTATAGATGATCTCTAAGGCCACTTACAATTCTAAATATCATGGTCCCTAGACTTCCTTTACTTCCAGGCTTAGTCCTAGTCTGATACCTCACATCTATTACCAGATTCTCAGGGTCAGTTTAGGGTTGACAAAGGTCAGGCATCTATCTCTTATCTTGAATCCCTGTTCTGTCAGTTGTAATTAAATAGGACCGGAGTGCACAGATTCTATCAGTTTAATTGACTTTGCCCAAGACATTTGCCTACCATAGCCCACATATATACAGATAGGTCATTTTTAAATGACAAGGAAGAGGTAATCAAGTCAGTCAATCAGTAAATGTTTATTAGACTTGTACTATGTGGTAAGCACTGTGCTAAGCTCTGGAGCTCTAGAGAGATAGACATAATAGAAAGTTACATAGACTGAGTTAGAGATAGCAATATGATATGATACGATTATGATATGATATATGATATGAAGTTACAGAGATAAACAGAGGAATGAAAGAAAGTTAAAGAGAGAGTTATAGATACATAGATATGTACACATATGAATATAGATATGATATAAATACAAAGAGAGATATTGAGAGAGAGAAATGATAGAAAGTTATAGAGACAGAGTTAGAGATAGCTATGGATATAAATGAATATATGTTATAGAAATAAAAACAAAAACAGAGAGATATAGAGATACCAACAGACAGAGACAGACATGTATACAGCAAATTGGAGATAATAAAGAGAAGGTTCCACAATTAAAGAAGAGAGGAAAGTTTTCCTGTAGAAGATGGAATTTTAACTAGGACATGAAAGAAAATAGGGAAGCCAAGAGGCAGAAGTGAGGAGGAAAAGGATTCCAGGCATGGGGGCAGCCCATTACTATTCCTGGAATCAGGAGGTGGAGTATCTTGTTCAGGGAGGCCATTGTCACTAAATTTCATGAGAGGGGAAGAGGAAGGATATAAGATGTAAAAAAGACTAGAAAGGGAGAGAAAGGGGAATGTTATGAAGAACTTTGAAAGTCGAACAGAGGATTTTATCTTTGATCCTGGAAGTGATGGGCAGTCCCTGGAGTTTATTAGGTAAGTGGGGTGACACAGACCTGCACATTAGGATTCCATTCTGAAAGCTTAGTGGAGGATAGACAAAAGGTAAGAGATTTGTAGCAGGGTGCCTAACTAGTAGGATATTGCAATGATCTCCAGTGCCATAAACCTGATAACCAAGTCTTGTAAATATATGAAGTCTTATATAATTTATAAGGATCTCTCTCATGTCTGATCCTTTCACTCCAGCAACATGTCCACTAGACGAGTTGCTACCTTGGTCACCTTTCATCTGAACTTCTGTGATAGCCTCATGCTTGGATTCCTAGATTCCAGACTGTCCCCTCTTCAATTCCTCCTCTATGCAACCACCAAAATAATCCCTCCAAAGCACAATCTTGTCAGTGTCCTTCTCAGGAAACATCAGCATCTCCCCATTTTCCCTTGGACAAAACAAAGTTCTCTGGCATGGGTAGCCCTTCACACTGTCTCCAGCCTGTATCTCCAGGTTTCTTGTCTGCATGCCATACTTTCACTTATTGTATATTTTAGCCAACCTGACCTCCTTGCTATTTTCAAAATTTGTTCCACCCATAAGTAGAAATTGATTCACAGAGCTGAAATAAATTGTTCAAGGATACACAAAGATTAAGTGGCCCCAGAGGGTAGAGTGCTGGATTTGGATTAAGGAAATATGAGTTCAAATCCAACATCAGATACTTACAAGCTGTATGACCCTGGGTAAGTCACTCGCCCCATCTTGGCCTCAGTTTTCTCACCTGCAAAATGAGAGAGTGGGGCTAGATGGCCTCCCAGGTACCTCCCAGATCTAAATATAGGATTCCTTGATCTTCTGTCTCTTAGCCCTTTCACAGATTTCTTCCCCTTTGCCTGAAATGTATCCCTCTCCTCCACCTCTTAAAGTCTGAGATCTTTTCAAAGGCTCAACCCAGGTCCCATCTTCTAAAACAGTTGTTGTCAGACTCAAATTGAAGCAAATCCTTGGAGCAGTTTATTGACTTAGAAAATCTTAAATTAGCATTATTTTTGTTGTATTGTATTTTTATATATTTTGTGAAATATTTCTCAATTACATTTTAATCTGGTTCAGGCTACGCTGGAAAGCTGTAGCTAACTGACCTCTGGTTTGATATCTCCATAAAACTCAAGGAGTACTTTTTCCCAATCCTCTTAAGTGTTAGTGCTCTCACTATCTTCAAATTATTATGTGTATTACTAACTGGTTATATACACCCTTCCTCTCAAGAGAACGTCAAAGACTTCATTTCCTTTTATCTTTTTTTTAATTCCTAGAACCCCATACAGTGACTTGCATAAAGTATGTGCTTAATAAATGATTGTTGTGTCATTGTTGAATATGGAACAAAACCATAAAGTATCTAAATTCTAAGTGTCCTAAAGGTCACTGTCTCCAAGTCTCAAAAAAAAAGAAGCTTGCCACTACAGTGTGGGAAACATATACCTATAGATAATAGAGCTTTGGAGCTTGAGTGGAATGGAAACTATGTGAGGGCAGAAACTTTTTCATTTTATCTTTGTATCTTCAGGGACTCATACGGTGCTTTGCATTCAGTGAGTACTTAATCAGTGCTTCTTAGTATCAGAGCTAGAGCTCTAAGGTACGCTGGAGGCCATCTGATCCGACTCTCTTCTATTTCAAATGAGGATACTGACTTGCAGAGCTGAAATAATTGTTTAAGAATATACAAAAATTAAGTGACAGATTTGCAATTCAAATTCATGAACTTAAAAGTCTGTATCCATTGCTCATTACACATCATATGCTATTAAAATAAATTTAATTGAATAAATTGATTCAAGCTGGGCTTGGATCTGACCAAAATGCCTGATTCTTTTTTTAGATTCAGCTCAGGCCTTCTGGGAGGATGGTAATAAGAGTGGAAGGGGATGATGGTAGTGTTCAGAGATGATATTAACTAGATGCCAAATTCCAAGGGTTCCTTCTATGGCCACCAGGCTCAGCTTAGTTACGTAACCACTTACCCTAACTGGGACTGATAGATCAAGCCCATCAATAGCAGTGATTACACCAGATCCCCCAAATATGTGTCTCAGTCCCCATTAGTACCTTGATTTGGGTCTTGGGGGCAGGGGACAAGAAGAATAATGAAGAGTCTGTGTGTTTGTCTTTCATTGTCATTATGTGAGACCACTCTTGGAGAGCCCTGGATTAAACTCGTATGTCTAAGCAGGAGAAAAATCTGTGCAAAGGTTGGAGTGGTGCAATGGAAAGGATGTAAGACCTGAGTGAAAATCCTACTTTTACCTTTATAACCTTGAGAAAGTCATCTATTGTATCTAGACCTCAGTTTCCTCAGCTATAAAATGAAAGGACTGGATTAGATGTCCTCTGAGGTCCCTTCCCAGCTCTAAATCCAGGGAGAGAAGAATGACATCCTAATTAGAAATTACAAAGAACTTGATATTATTGAAGGGAACTATAATTTTATGAAAATGCTTATATTTCCCTGTGTGTCATTTTCATTATTTGGAGGTTGGGAAGGGGAGAAAGAAACAGAGAGACAGAGAGAGACAGAGAGAAAGGAAGAAATATGAGACTCTTTGAGGACCATCATCATAAATCTATGATCCAATGAAGTCACTTAACCTCCTTGGGTCTCAATTTCCTCATTTGTTTTAGAAAAAGAGATAGGGTATGGGAATTTGGGAAACCTCTTCATAAATCTATGATCCTATAAAGTCACTTTGGGACCATTGTTATAAATCTATAATCCTATGAAGTCATTTAAACTCCTTGGGTCTCACTTTCTTCATTTGTTGGGATGGAGGGAAAAAGAGATAGAACTAGATAACTTCTAAGATCCCTTTTAGTTCTAAATTTCTGATTTGAATAGGGTCTTAGTTTTAGTTAGCCTCCCCCATTTTGTAGCTAAAGCATAATATGAGCTCAACTGATATAAAGAAAAAATAAGACAGACTTTCCAGGTATTTGCATCAAATCACATTCAGAAATAATGGTTTATTGATACCTTCAGGAAAGATCTGCTTCTTATCCTCCAAAATCAAAATGCTTTAGACATTCCAAATGACCGTGGCTTTTGTCATTGGATTTGTGCATCATCTGCCATCTCCAGGGCAAGCTTCAGTCTAGACAAATGTGAACGAGCTGCTACCTAGTTGAGGGGTGGGGAGAGTCCTCCAGGAGGACAAAGCCTCATTGGGAAACAGAGAGAATTAACAAGTGACTCCTCTCATAGAGGCTCCTATGGTCCATGGCATTTAGCCTATAATAGTTCGAACCTAGCATTTGTCTTTTTTTTCGGGAATGACTGACTCTAGACGGGAAGCTTAGGGAAACAGACCAGTTGGAATGGATCTGTTTCCCTGCCATAGGTTTGTATTTTCCTACTTCTCATCTGTTGTGGGAAGGGAGGACTTTCACTTTCTTTCTTTTTTTAGTGGAAAGCACATGTTTTATCCTATAGGAAGTCTCCTCTTACTGTTTATTTCAACCTTCCCCTTCTCCAACCTAATATGTTTTTGCGCTTATATGTGCTTTATATGCTCTTTGCTTGCAAATCAGTTATTCAGCAATGTGTCTGCATTAGCAGCCATAGAATCCAGGCATATATCATTGGCCAGACCACATCCTATTCCATAACCCCTCATCTTCTTTGATTCTATTACTTTAAGGACAAGGTGACTGCGCTTTTTAAAAATAAATAAACATAATGTGAGGTCTGTCCCACTCATTTGACACTGAGTATATGGTTCCTTAAAAACCCAAAAGAGATAGCCATTTCCTTCTCTAATTAGAGGGGTGAAAACTGTGAGTAAAAAATGTGTTCTACACTCTGGCCCATATCTGAACTCAGCTGACTCGCCTAAATATGTTGGCCTTTTGTTGTATTTTGGTTACTACACGGAACTATTCAGTGGAGATGGAAGACGGAAGGGAAACTACCATGATTTTTAAAATAAATAAAGTCAACAATAAAGCTATTTTTAAAAAAAAAAGATTGAAACATACTTCAAAAACATAAATAGGAAATAAATTAGTGTCACAGCAAAATGATAGAAGAGGCTATGTCTGAAAAGAGTGCTTAAGAACTTAGATAAGATGAGCTTAACCCATGATAGCATCGGTGCCCAACTCCCAAAGAAGGAGCTGTCCATTTGTTTTCCCACAGCCTGTGTCTTCTCCTGCTAACTCCCTCCACCTGCTTATACCCACATGGAAAGTATTCCATGTTCAATCGGCATCTTACAGACTCAGGACTAGGTCACCTAAACTCTAAAGCAACCCTTACCTACCTTGGGCCATCTCTAGGTAACATTCCAATAATTAAATTTTCATCTCTACTCACATCATCATATGATAGATTTATCCCAGAGCTGGAAAGGACCTTAGAGGTGATCTAGTCCAATCTTCTCATTTTACAGAGGAGGAAACTGAGGTCAGAAGAGATACAGTTACTTGTCCAAGGTAATACAGATAGTAAATGCCGAAGGTAGATCATACTGAAAGCTGGAAGGGTCTTTAGATGCCATCTAGCCCAGCCTCCTCATTATACAGAGGGAAAGGACTGTCTCACCCTAGTTTCTGTGTGCCCAATTCCTACCACATTTTGTAGCACTTAGTAGGCATTTCATAAATTCTTATTGTTTGATTAAAGATAGCAAGGTTAAGTAACTTGCCCCAGATCACCTACTTAGTAATTGGCAGAGCCAGCATCCAAATCCATATGATGGCAGACCTTCCAATGCCCTTTCCTTTGGGAAAATCATCATCTGATTCTACCACTTGTCTTTCCTTGTTGCTTTGAATTCTCCCTTAAGACTACTTTTCTTCTAAATTCTTAACTTCTTTCCATTCTGTCCATTTCTCCTTGCTTTTCTTCTGCTTCCTTTCCCCAGTGCCTACAGCTTCCACTACTTTCCTCTAAGGATTTAGCCCACTTATTACAAAGAGAGGAGAAACCATGCTTCATTCATACATACAAAGGTGTGTGTGTATATATGTATGTATATTATATATGTACACATATGCATGTATATAATATTCTATATTAAATATGCAGGTGTATACATAGGAGGTAGTTTCCTCTCACCTCAATGGATTTAGTCACAGAAGGTAGAGAATTAATCGCAGTGCATTAATGAACTGTTAAAGTAACTGTAAAGATTTGTCTACACTCTGATTCATTTAGTAGGTACCTACACCTCTCTGACAGAGTCACAAAAATAATAATATAATTCACCAAGCAAACAAACTAGCCATACCTGGGGAGATTTAAATAGCTAAAAACCAAATAAATTTCAGCAATGTGAGGGATTGCAAGTTACAGATAGAGAGATAAATTCTAAAATGAAAAGTAGATTCAGGTTCAAGGAATGGTTCCCCTAGTGTAATACAACAGAACTAGCTATGTATCTATAGAGCTGACTTTAGAAACCCAACTGAGAAACCCACCCAACAGAGATGCTTTACTCAGTAAAAACTACATGAAACCGCTACAAAGGAAGAAAGAATTTCAAGGCCTGCATAATCAGAAGTTATGAGTTGTCTTTGTAGTACAAGTGTCACACATGTGTACTTCACTAGGGTGCTGTATTCTAAGTTTGAAGTCATATATACATTGTGTATTTGTGGGAGAGCTTTCTCTAGACCAAGGCTTCTTAAATTTTTTTCTACTTGTGATCACTTTTCATGTTTCGGTACTGTTTGGTGGTGGTGCATGGGCATGAAGACACAGTGTGAAGTGAATATGTGTGTTCAAAACCAAGGTTGCAGTGAAGTTATGTGAAACAACATCGGCAACCATTGCCAGACACTCCTCAGATTCTTTATGTATTCGATTTTTAATTAATTTTTAGTCATTGCACATTCAGAAACCTTTTAGTGTTGCCAAATTTTTCATGACTCCAAGTAGAGTCACAATTCACAGTTTAAGAAGCTCTGCTCTACACTTGTTGGGGGAATGTTTTGTAGTTATTCTTCATAAAATTACATTTTTTCATAGTAAATGCCTTTGCTACAAACTACTGGTTGATTATTAATGGGAAGTACACTGGTGAGGGTTCATAAGTTCCAATGTTAGAAGCACAGACCCATAAGTTTACTCTTGGTACCCAAGATAGGGAACCTAACTCTCAAGTTGAAGGGCAAATTAGAGGAGTAGCCCAGAAAAGAGGGTATATAATAAGCACAGATATTTCTAACTATTGCCTAAAACATGCCAGCTTTGTATGTGTATGAAAATGTATATAACGCATACATATTGTATCCCATCTGACTGCTTTTCCTCTGTGACCTTTGCTGGATCCTCTTCCAGATCACACCCTCTAACTCTAGATAGCCCTCAGGGTCCTGCCTGGATCAGTCAATCAGACAGGTGGGAGGAGAACCAGGAGACAGTTGTGTCCTGGAAACCTGGAAAGAAGAGAATTTCAAGGAGGAGAGAGTGATCACCAGTGTCAAAGGCTGGAGAGAAGTCAAGGGGAATGAAGACTGGGAAAAGGTCATTGAGTATGGCAACTAAGAAATCAATGGCAACTTTGCAGAGAGCAGTTTCTGTGGAATGATGAATGTTTGTTCCCTTTCCTCCTTTCTGCTTCTGTTTACTTCACTCTACTGATTTAAGTCCTCCAAGGTTTCTCTTAATTTCTCATATTCATTGTTTCTAATCCTGCATAGTATTTGATTGTGGTTTGTTTACTCAAATTTGTCTGGCCGTTCATTCTTTAACACATAGGTTCCTAAAGGGTCAGATTTTAGGAGGCTCATGAACTTTGATGGGAAAAATATTTTTTAAAATCACCTCTAACTGAATGTTAATATTTTTTTTCAATTCTAAACATAGGCAATAAACATGACTATCCAAAGGGATCCATAGGTTTCACCAGATTGCCAAAGGGGCCCATGATAAAAAACAGATGGAGAACTGCCCAAATTGAAGGGTGGCCACCTTTGTTTTCAAATTTTTATTATCATAAAAAGTGCATGTCTCCTTCTCTCCTCTGACACTGCCACCACTCCAATGCAGACCCTCATCCCCTCACTCCTAGATTAGTGCAGTAGTGGATCTGCCTGCCTCTCTTCCCCGCTCCAATTCATCCTCCATTCAGCCACCAAAGTGATTTGTGGGTGTATATGTATATGTATATATGTGTGTGTTGCATATTGTTTCCCCACTAGATTTTTAAACTCCTTAAGGGCAGGAACTGTCTTTTGCTAGTTTTTGTATTTCTAGCCCAATATCTGACACATAGTAGGTACTTAATAAATGTTTGTTGGTTGCTTCATTAATTAAGCACTATGTACCAGGCACTGTGTTAAGTGCTTTAAAAATACTATCACATTTGAACCAGGAAAATAATATATGAATTGCTGCAATGATTTAAGTATCGGGGAAATTAAAATGAAGCCAGATGCCATATAATTATAATAACTAACCTTGACCCAATAAAAAGATGAAGAAATGTTGCCTTCCTCTTTTCCTTGGAGAGGTGATTGTCTAGGGATTCTGAATATCATAGATATTGGTAGATTTGCTTTTATATTAGCAGGATTTCCTCGACTATTTGTTGTCCCAAGGGAAGGCTTGTTGAAGAGAGTGGAAGGAGATTCCCTAAGTGACTGTGATATAAAAGTAGAAGACATCAATAAAATTTTAATAAAAAAATGGAAGTCCAAACCTTTTACCCAGGCATGACCCCAACCAGGGCTCATTCACATTCTCTTTGTGAGGAGTTTTCCAAGAAACACATCAACTTGCGTGATTATTGCTGCTAACCTGACTATCTGACTAGTATTTCAAATGGTGAGAACTGCCAAACGTAAGTCCATGGGATCAGAATGCTTTCAGATACTTGAGTCCCAACTGGAACCTGGTAGTATCACCTGGAGGTTTAGTAGCCTTCAGCTAATAACAATGAAGAACCAACAGGTGACTCCACACAGGGGCTAATGTCCAGCTTTGTATATTGACCATTATATCTTTACTCAATTTTTGCCATTTCTCTGACCTGTCAGCATGAACAAAGAGATATATTTCAAGTGACCCCTGTCCCCAGTGGAATACAGTGCTGTCTCTGTTATACTCTTGTCACAAAGCCAGAGGATGACATTACTCTTTCTATTGTCTCAAAAGGGAAATAAATCCAAGTAAGCTATAATGACAGCTGCCATCCATATAGTACTTTAAGGTCTTCAAGTGAATTATGTATGGTATATGTTCTCCTTTGAATCTCTCAGCAATATTGTGAGATAGTTCCCATTTACATTATTATCCATATTTTACAGATGAGAAAACTGAGAGTCGGAGATTCTAAGCAATTTGCCTGTGGTTATATACCTAATGGCACAGTGGATAGAACACTGAACTTCATGGGTTCAAATCCAGCCTCAGATTCTTAGTAGCTGTCTGAGCCTGGGTTGTTTGAGTTTCCTCATCTGTTAAATGGGCTGAAGAAGAAAATGGCAGACCATTCCACTAGTTTGTCAAGAAAACCCCAAGTGGAGTCCAGAAGAGTCGAACATGACTAAAATGACTGAACAAATATACACCAAGTGAGTGACAGTAGTGAGATTTGAACCTAGGTCTTTCTGGCTCCTTGGGCTCTGAGAGGTAGTCTTTTACCTCACCTTGCAGGTCATTTCTTGATCACTTCCTCACCGTGCTGACTGTATCCTGGCCATCATCATATCCCTCCCAGAGGAAACTTGTACTATGTCCTTGGTACTCTCAAGCTTCCCACTTTTCCCCTTTATATGTAACCTTCCTCTAATAGAATATAACCTTGAGGGTAGAGACCATAATGCTTACTTCTAATTGTATGCTTAGCATAGTACCTGGAACACAGCAAGAACTTAATAAATGTTCTTTTTCCTCTATCTGTCTGTTAATCTATCCTTCCTTCTGTCTGTCTCTACCTCTTGCTCTATCGATCCATTTATTTATCATGTACCTATCCATATATCTTCCTACAGTTACCTTCCTTTATGTCTGTCTAGCCACTTATCTATGTATCTGTTTATATTTGCTGTTGGTGGCATTCAGTTATTTCAGTCATTTCTGACTCTTTGTGACCTCATTTGGGGTTTTCATGGCAGAGATACTTTGCCCTTTCCTTCTCCAGCTATTTTACAGAGGAGGAAATTGAGGCAAACAGGATTAGGTGACTTGCCCAGGGTCACAATGACAGTAAGTGTCAGAGGCTGGATTTGAACTCGTGAAGATGAATCTTCCTGATTCTAAGCCCAGTACTCTAGCCACTGTGCCACCTACCTGCCTTCTATCTCTATTTACCTATCTATCTATCACCCCAAGACCATCGCTCTATCCTGCTCTATAAGGTCTTTGAAGGCACAGGCTGTTTTGTTTTGACCTTTACATCCCTGTTTCCTGGCACGTCATTGGCACTTAATTAATGCTTGTTGATTGATTAACTGTGCATATATTTATACAGACACCCTGCTAGGAGCTTAGTTGCAAGCTACTAACCCTGTTGGTTGGACTCAATGACTTTGGAGATCCCCACTCTCTCTAAGTCTACGTAATGATTGCTATTGAAATGATTATTGTTTCAGTTGTGTCTGACTCTTTGTGACCCCATTGGGGCTTTCTTGGCAAGTATACTGGAGTCATTTATGATTCCAAATTCAGTACTCTACTGCACCACTTAACTGCCCTCTAATCTTTATTTGTAATAATTAGAATTATTCCATTACATAATTAAATTACATTGTATTATTATTTTATCAGTAATAATTATTACATTATATAGCATTTATCTAGTGTTTCAAGATTTGCAAATAGTTTATATATAGTATATTGTTTAAATTGACCCTCACAACTACCTTGTAAGGTAGGTTGTGTTATTATCGTCCCTCCTTTACAGCTGAGGCAGGAGTTGAATGACTTGCCTAGGTTTACAGCTAGAAGCAAATATCTAAAGCAGGATTTGAATTCAGATTTCCCTGAATCTAAATCTGGCACTCTATCCACTGTGTCATCTAGGTAATTTGATCATGTCATTAAAATTGGAAGATATCTTTGAAGTCTCCTCATTTTACTAAAACCAGAGACCCAGAAATGTTAAGTGATTTTCCCAAAGTCACACAGGCGAAATGACAGAATCAGAATTTCAAATGTCATCTTTGGACTCTAATTTGGACTGTTTCCCCTGGACCACAAATGCTTTCCTTTTATCTAAGCTATACAGAGCTATTGGCACTTAATTTGGTGAGGCATTCTGACCTATTCCTGCAGATCATTTGCATACTGACTTCTACAGAAAATTAAGAATTCGAGGGACCCTGGATTTCTCAGTCTCTCACCCTATTATTTTCACACTTGCTGAGTTTCTCAATGGATCAGACAAAAATATGTTGATTCTAAGAATTAATAAAATCAGAATGTAGAGGCTATTTTGTCTATTCAGGCCAAATAGACGATTTCTGGGCACTTCATGAGCCTAAGTGAGCCCATAATGGCTAATCTCAACCAGAGGTTTGTGTCAGACATTGCTGTTCACCAGATGCTGGAGTGAGAATTGTATAGAATTCAGTATTTGGCTGTAATAATTGAAATAGCCACTAGGTGGGTCTGGAGTACTTCTAACTAGAAGCAAGTCTCTGTGAGAGCCTTCGAAATATCTCACTCTTGCCCTATGGATTGTATGCCTGCTGTGCAATTCAGAACCTAAAATATTTCTTGTTATGTTGATCCAGATGGCATAGACCATCTGGGATGGACTGTTGGGAGGGAGTGGTTGGGGGAGTGGTAGGTGGGGTTAAGGGGGAGGGTGCAATTTGTCCTAGTCAATTAAAGATTCAGCTTCTGGAATAAAGTTGTTACATAGTGAATTGAATTTTTTTTTAATTTTTTCAAAATTACATTTTCCTTCAATAGGTAGAGAATTATAGGATGGTGGACCTGGAGCTTAAAGGGACCTTACACACACACACACACACACACACACACACACACACACACACACGCACATATACTTCCATTTGCCAGATGAAGAAACTGAGATCTAGAGAGGCTAAATAACTTCTCCAAGGTCACAGAACCACAAACCTGGAGTTAGAAGGGACCTCAGAGGCCATCTAGACCAAGTACTCTACTCACCCCACCTTCATTTTGCTGATGAATAAATTTCAACCTGAAGTAACTACATTTAAACTTTTCTTCTTACTACAATTATATTTACATCTATATTTAAAGTTTTCTTCTTACTACATGATCTTATTCAAAGGGTTGGGATGTTAGAGACTAGCTAAAAAGATACAACTGTTACTCATTCCCATAGCTTGGCCACAAAAAGATTTCCTGATATATTCACCATCACTTTCCCTCAAATGACGTCTTAGATGTCATTTCATTTCTCAAGTAAATCACCAAAATTCTAAATTTCAGAGCAGATATTGATCTGCATTGGTAAGTGGAGTTTCTGCATCTCAGAGTTTCCCATGAAATCAGAGTTTCTATGAAATCAGAGGTCCAAAAAAGAAAAGAAAAGAAAAGAAAATTGATGGGAAAAGTGTTGACTATGAAGTCAAAGGACGTGAATCCTGCCCTTACTACCCCTGTGATCCTGAACAGATCACTTAACCACTCTGACCTTTTTAGTGTAAAATGAGAATGCTAGACTTACTGTAGGCAGGGTCTATCTAGATTGTATATTAATGTCAACATGCATAATTAAAGGAAATAGTACATTTCAGTTAGAGGTCAGTGAAACTAAGCACATAATTTTGTTCCCATTCAAATGCATAGACCCCTTGAAATCCATTCAAGGGTACTAGCTTAAGGACCTTCGTCTATATGATCTTTTAAATTTCTTCCAATTTGAGAGCCCAATCCCTTACCCAACCTGTAAATCCCTTTTATAAACCCAAAATCCTTTGTGATTTCCTCAATTTATTCCTTATTTACCTCCTGGCAAACTTAGCTCATCAAAGTCTTTACCATGTAGTAGAATATAAGCTCTTTGTGGGCAGATGTAATTGGTCATTTTTGTCTTTATCTCTCCAGTACCTAGGACAGTTCCTGGCACGTGGTAAGCTCTTAATAAAATGCCTGCTGGATTCGAAGATTTCTCCCTACAGTTTGCAGCTGCTATTGTCATGATGAGCTAGGTGACCTCCCACAAAGCAGACTTTGTAAATTCTCATCCTGCCAAGCCATTAGGCAGAATTCCCAGAAACCACAGACCCCAGCTGTTACCTTCTATTTACTCTGGAAGATTAGGGGAAGGGTAGCTTATCCTGTTTGACTCCAGGCTGCTAGCTATCCAGTTGACCTGCTAGGATAATTCACACCGAAAAACAGTCATGCTCAAGGATGAACTTTTTTTAATTAATGTTTTAAGAGAGAAATAAAACTTAGAGATAAGATGAACCCACCTATAAATGAGGTAGGATCTAAATTAAATGCTATTCCAAATAGCTTCAAGATTAAATCCTATTTAACCAAAGAGATTTCATTTAAAAACTGAATTAGAAATAAGTACAACTTGGGATGCATTTTCCATAAGGATCAAAATGGGAAACATTCCATACATAAAGAGGAAATGTCATGGCATGGTGGCAAGAGCATTGATCCTAAGGAAGAGAAAGTAAATTCATAGGATTATATATCTAGATGTAGAAAGAACCTCAAAGGCCATCTAATCCAACACTCTCATTTTATAGATGAGCTTAGGTATTAGGAGTCATCAAAGAGGTGAGGGTAAGAGGACCAAGGAAGACCTCAGAGGTCTTCTAAGTCCAGCCCTCCCATTTTAAAAGGAAGGAAATTAAAGACCACGGAGGTTGTTACCCAAGGTCCTAAAGGTAATAAGCATCAGAAATAGAATTTTAACATCTGATCCCAGAGTCTACTTTTGGTGCTTTCTACCTGTGCAACTTTGGGTAAGTCATTCAACCTCCCTAGGTTTCAGTTTCCTCATCTGTAAAACAAGGAGATTAGATTAGAGGACTTCTCTGAGGTCCCTTTTAGTGCTACATCTGGGCTCCTAGAGCATCTAATCTCTCTGGCCCTCCATTTCCTCATTTGTAAAATGAGAAAGTGGAACTAGATGGAATCTGAGGTCACTTCTAGAGCTAGACTTGTGATCACAGACTCAGAATTGTACGCATGAATTATCAGATTACCTAGTGATACGGAATTCATAGAAGGAAAGGCTACTGTCTGTCCTGCAGTTGTAGATCAAGGCAGTAGCCTTGCAGTAGAGACTAGCAGAAGTGGCTATCTCTATATACTCAGCCATTCAGAAAAAAAAGGTTCATAGAATTATAAGATGAATGAAGCAAAATACCTACCCAGACACATTCTATAGACCCTCTTATTTGATGCTATTTTGTTTATCTCTGCATTATTAGCCTGTTCATTTCCAATCTGGTCACCAGTTTAGCCTAAGCTCTTCTAAGTCATTGTTAAGAAAGTAGAGACCAGGTCAGAATGTTCTTGATTCATCAAAGGTTTGATACTCCCAAGATCTTGGATTCAGTAGCATCCCTCTTGGTCCTGCATCTTTAGTTGCCAGAACCACTGGGATCAGAGTTCAAGGTCATAATAGCTGGACCTGGGCCATAATGAAGTGAAAACTTTCTCCAGGGGATAGCTATCCCCTTACAGGAAGAAAATAGGTAGTGCTAGAGACAGCTTCCTGAACTCTGATCCCTTGGGAGCTGAGTCTGTGCTTCAGAGACATCCATTGGCCAAATAAAGAATATATCTAGCTTCCTGCCTCAAGTGACCTTATTCCCAGAGGACCCCTTCCATGGGAGTACCACAGTCAACAAGTCAAAGAGTTGCCACTGATCATGATCAAGAGACCAGCCTCCAATTAAGTCATTTGTAATTAAGATATTCCCTTGAAAGCAGCCATTTCATGAGAAAGCGTGCTTGATTATCATTAGAATATAAGCTCTTGAAAGGTAGGGACTGATTTTTTTTCCTTTTTTCAATCAACAAATAATAATTAATTACTTACTCTGTACCAAGCACCTGGCTTTTACTTTCTATCTCAAGGCTTACCACATAAATGATGATAGCTTACATTCATACAGCATTGTAAAGTTTTCAGAGTGCTTTACATATATTATCCCATTTGGTCCTGAATGCAACTCTTATGAGGTAAATGCTATTATTATCATTCCTGTTTTGCAGATAGAGAGACTGAGGCTGGGATAAGCAAAGTGACCTACCCAGTTATATAGATAATAAGTATCTCAAGCAGAATTTGAACTCATATGTTCTTCTCTCTTAAGTCCAGTGCTGTATCCACTGTGCCATCTTTCTGATACTTGATTGGTTGATTTGGAGTCACATGACCTGGGATTCAAATTCAAGCTCTGCCATTTATTACCTACATGGCCTACAAGTCACTTTCAACTGTGTAGACCTCAGTTTCCTCTTTATGCATTGGGCCTGGAGCTCACTGAACCTTCTGAGCTCCCTTCTACCTCCATGAGCCTTATGAAATAAATTTCCTAGCAGAGCCAATACTCAGCCAAGTCAAGGCATCCTTACATGTGTTCCAAATCATAGGTGATGATGAGTAAAAATAGTTGAGACTCTATGTGTCTGTATTCAGTGATATAAACAAATCAAATCCAGACCTTGCTCCAAAAATACGACTATTACAGCCTCTTTCTAGGGACACCCTTGCCATGCACCAGAGTTGGTCTTCAAGACCTGGTCCCTGAAGCATACTTAGCCCTTGAACCTACTTAACTAGAAGAAACACAGTTCCAGCTGCCAGAAGTCCTAGAAATCACAGCAACCTGACCTTCAAAGTACCTATTCCTCCTCCCAAGCCTGAACTCCCAATCTACCAGAGACTCTAAGCCAGAGGTGTCCAACATGGCCTACAACACTCACAAGTGCAGCCTGAATTGGATTAAAATGGAATTGGGAAATATTTAGCAATATCAATCAAAATACAATAAAACATACATAACATTGATCTGTGATTTTCTTATGCAATCCTTATGCATGATGTAGCGGCCCCTCTTTCTTTTTGAGTTTGACACTATCTCTCTAGGCCAACCTAAGCAATAGTAGACTTGAGAACCTTTAGGAACTTCATCCTCAGCAACATCATCATTATTATGAAAATTCTATTACAAATTTAAGATTGAACATCAGTACAACCATCTATACTTGTTTAGTGACTATTTACAGTTAATTTCAATGTATAAAGTATCCTAATGACTTTTTAGAGACTCATTTCAAGGGCCGATCAGGATCCTTTTTTCATTATTTTCATTCACCTTTCCTTTTCTTTTTTTTCCATTGAGACTGAGTCTCCCTATCTCATCTAGACTAGAAGGCTTGGGCCTGGTCCCACTATTGATGAGACTAGGAATTTTTGTAGCAACCTGGGACATTTCTCCTCTTTGTAAGACATCTGGTAGCTTCCCACTCCCAGGGGCTTACCGTATTGATGTCACACTTAGTACAGACTTCCAATCTGCTTTAGCCCCTTTGAAGCTCAGAACTCCTATACTCAAGGGACCCACCATCTTCATTTTCTTCTAGTGCATGTATTGCAGACATGTGACACTACACCCAGCCCATTTGTACCTTTGTACCTTTGTATGGTCATAGTCTGAATTTATGGCTTTTCATTTATTTACTTTGTATCATTTCATAAAGGTATTCTAAGACTTGTTTTTATTCTTTATACTGTGCATTTTAATTGCACATATATATATATATAAATATACATATATATGTTCCTATATTCCATTGCATCATTGTGTCATAATTTGTTAAACCACTTCCCCATTGTTGGGCATTTAGTTGATTCCACCTTTTTGTAATTATATATAATGCTATTATGAAAATCATTGAGCAGAGAACTTCTTTCCTTTTACCCCTAGGAATTTCCTAAATCCAAATATGACCCAACAGAATTGGGTCCCTCTTTGACACTAGACATTGCTGATGATAGTAGATGCCATAGATGGTCCATTCCTGATAATCTATAAGATTTTTTAAGGGGAATACATTTTTCAATAGATCATTCTTATAGGCTTATAGATTTGGGGCTAGAAGAACCTTGGAAAGTTATGTACTCTAAAACCTTCATTTTAGAGATGAGGAATCTGAGAGAGGGCAAGTGACTTCCTCAGGGTTTCATGGGTTAAAAAGCACCAAGATTAGGATTTGAACCCAGATCCTCTGACCCAGTTAGTACTCTTTGTTAGTGTTAGTACTCTTAGTGCTAACTTAGTACTCTGTTATTTAACTTAGTCTTAGTACTCTTTCTGCTATGCCTCATAAAGACGGTTTCTAAAAGAAGAAGTTAGTCGATTAATAATTACTTTGAAAATTAATCAAACCCTCTCATAAGCAGAGAAGAGTAAAATTAAACAACTTTGAGGTACTTTGATGATGTATATATCAAATTGGCACAAAAATTAAAATTGGGGAAATTAATTGACTGAAGGGAGACTGGAACTTAATTACATTTTTGGTGGAATTGTAAATTGATGTAGCATTTGAGAGGAAATCTTAAAATCACTATACGAGTTACAAAATTCTTTGACCTCATGATCCCACTACTAAGGCTATACTCTAAGGATGTTATTAAAATGAAAAAGAAAGCCATCTGTTCAAAATACATACATAGATTCTCCATAATGGTTCAAAATTGCATAAATAACCTATACCCTAAGGATATAATTAAAATGAAAATAAAAAGGCTTATCTAAAAAACTGGAAGCAAATTATGTGTCCTGTAATTAGGAGATGACTGGACAAATTTCGGTATATAAATGTAATATAATATCATTAAAATGATAAATGTCAGAAATTTAAGGAAAGGCACAAAGACATACAAAATAGTACAGAAAGCAGAATTAGAAGATCAGCATAACCATGAGCTATACACAAACAATAAAACTTCACATGTTTATAGATGAAAAAACATCAGGAAGCATCATAAAGTAAATAAGTTAGCAGCAGTTTGTTAAAATATGTGACTGGTAGAATATTCCTGAATGATGTGCTGGTATTGACTTCTATTGGGTATTTTTTCTTAATAGTAATAATTAATATCTGTACAGTACTTTATAAAGTGTTTTACATATATTATTTCATTTGGTCTTCACAGCAACTTTATGAAATAAGTACCATTATTATCCCCATTTTACAGATGAGGAAACTGAAGCCAAGAGATGTTAAGTGACTTGTTTAGGGTCCTGCTGCTAAATGTCGGAGTATTTGAATAGCATCTTCCTGGATCCAAGTCTGACACTATCCATTGCACCACCAAGACTTTTGTTGTTAACTATTATTAAGCTTGTAATTTTAAAATAGAAATATTGGCTAAAAGCAGCAGGTAGAACTAATTGAAGGGAGTTCCTCACCTCTGTTATACCAATATAATAACAATGTTGCCCTCAGAGGCAGTGTTGTATCGTAAATAAGGCGTTCGTTGTATGCAGCATCTACGAGATCTGCATTCAGCTCCTAACTCACATATTTGCTAGTGGTATGACTCCACACAAGTTACTCAAGATATTTCAGCCGGTTTTCTAATCTATAAAATGAGGGGCTTAGACTCATTGCTCCTTAGGGTGCCTTCTAGCTCTCTAGCTATGGTTTAAAAAAAACTGAAATCTGATTTAATCCATTACCTGATGTCTAAATCTATTCTACAAATTAATAACTCTTTATCATGGTTCCATATATTCCTCATTTCTCTTATAGTGCTTGCTCTGATCCATTCCTTATATAGATGGTTCCCCCAGACACATATTTACATGGTACAAGGGTATAACTGGCTGACATTTAGTACAGCTATATAGGGCTTACAGAAAGTAGTAATGTTTATATTTCCAAGAAGGATCTCAAAATAGTGCAAGGAAATCCAGTAAATAGAAGGGGAAAGAGTGATAGAGAAGATCTGAGTGAGAATCAGTATAGAGACTACCAATAGTATTGTGACCACCAAGACAGAAGGAGGCTATGAATGTGATCAAGAAACACTACAAATCTGACATGTAGGTATGAGAACTAGTATTTCTTGAACCAAGGGCCAATTTTAACAAATTTCAAAGAATTATTTTTAGCCAAATTTAACTGTGGTTTGGGGAATGTCAGAGACACCAGAATACTGGCTTTGAGACAAATTGGGCTAAGGCACCATGGGAGGGATTAAGAGAGTCTAACTGGATAGCTTACCTTTCTAACTAATAATTATTTCTAGCTAAGCTGAGGTGTTTCTGTGCTTCTGCAAAAATATAAATGCTTTCTGGTTCTCCTAAATTTCAGAACCCTAGGACAAAATTCTGATGACTTAGTCCTAGCTACAACTCTGAGTGCCATATTACCCAGATGATGGTGCCCATGAACTTGACTCTTGCTCAAGTTATTTCTTTTGAAAGCATAGCTGAAAAAGCAATTTAGCTTGTCTTAATGATGACTTCAGTCTTCAAAAGATGAACAAAACAAGGAGAATTAGATCTGATACTTAAACATAGCCACTAGTTTGCCAAATAGAAATAATAAGAATCTTGGGAAGAAACTCACTCTCAAACTAGACTTCATCATAGAAAAAAACAGATAATCTCAGAGTGAAATGATCCACATCCAAAATTTAGGGAAAGCTGATTTCAAAGGTCTTAATGAATGGACAGGCATTCTATGATAAGAAACTTTATCAGGGCACTTGGCCAACATGGGTGGCAGGCATTCAAGAAAGAAGAGCACCCAGGATTCAGATGAAGTGGGGGAAGCCACTTTCTAAAGAGATGAATTCAGATGCCTCATTAGTTGCTTCAGATTTTAAAGACACGGATTGAAGATGGAAGAAAGAGCAGGGAATGGAAAGTTAAGACTAAGGACCTACAGCGTCTTATACAAAAGGTGCTAAATCACAGAATGAGTTGACCTTGGCAGTGAATATTAAGGATGAAACATTTTAGCTAGATTGTTATGGGTCATGTATACCATCACTTGTGTATTTTGGCTCTCAGAACTGTAACTAGGGAATGGTAAGTAGAGCTTTGCCACAGGATACTAAAATTTAAATCCGTGGTAGAATGTATACTCCTTCAGATCCATAGAAAGATCAAAGAAAAGATAGGACCACTGCATTGGTGGTGATTATCCTAATTTCCTTTACCACAGTCAGACCCCATCTGGAATATGATATTAAATTCAAATGTAAACCCACTACTCTTGGGAATTTTCCCATTTCATGAAGGGCACACCATATTTCCAGTTATACAGATTCTCAATCTCTGTGTTATTCTCAGTTCTCCATTCTCCATCATACCACATATCCAATTAGTTGCCATATCTCATTTCTACATCTATATCTCTTACATCTACCCCTCTCTCCTAACACAACCCTGGTTCATGTCCTCATCCTTCCTCACCTCAACTATGGCAGTAGCTTCCTAAATGGTCTCTGCCTCAAGGTTCTTAGAATGCTAATCCATCCTCCAAGCAGCTATCACAGTGATTTTCCTAAAATAGAGTTCAAACCATGTCACTCCCATACTCAGTAAACATAAGTGTCTCCCTAATGCCTCTGGGATCAAGTTCAAATTGCTTATTTTGATTTTTAAAGCCCTTCACAACCTGGTCCCAGTATATATTACTTCCCTTCCTACACTCAACAGTCCAAAGTTATTTTCTATCTGCTCCTCACACAGGGCACATCATGTCCTTCCTTGACTTTGTATTAAGTATACCCCCACCTCTTTCTTTTAGAGTCTTCCAAAGATCAAACTCAAGAGTCCCTTTCTACAGAAAGCCTTCCCTGATCACCCACTCCCCAACATCCTGTATTTATTTCATATATATTTATATAACATCCCTTTGGGACTACTCCCCCAAATTTCACTCAAATTAGCAGGAAGGATACCTGGGGGGTGGCTGATTGCTTTTCTGTTCAGGGTTTTAGGGGTAACCTTAAGGTTTTGCAGTTTTCTTCTATTATCACTCACAAGCCCCTATCCAGTGTGCTCCATTGATTGTCAACCAGGCAGTTGAATGTTAGAAAAGGATGTTAACTAAATAAATATAGCTAGGAAAATTGGCACAGAAACTATGCCCCCAAAGGTTTGAGACACTCCTTCACACACAGAGAGTCCATGAGCACAGTGTTAAAGTATAATGATGGTGATATGTACATGTAGAGAACACATGTGCTAAAGGGGGAACCCACAGCTCTTTGTTGCTTGAAGTCCTTTCCTCCTTTCATGGAATCCCCATGAATTTCTCCTTAGGGGTCTGAGAGTTGGCACCATTGTGGGCACTTTTGTTAGGTATGTCTAGTTTGTCTCTCATCTCTCAGCTCCCAAAGCAGAGGTTGCCAACAGCTACTGCTGCTATAAGAATTCAGATATCCCCAACTGCAATTCCAAGTCTTTCATTAGTATAGAGAACTTCCTGGCAAAGAAATTTCCTCTACCATCACCTTCTCTACAACATATAATCTTAGAGAATTTATAAGAACAATGAGAGTTTAAGCAACTCACTCAGTGTCACCTGGCTTGTATGGGGCAGAAGGGAGTTTGAACCCAAATCTTTTCATCTCCAAGGCTGACTCTCCTTCTATTATGCTACTTCTCAGTATGGCATTGGAATGTATTATCTTTGAAAATATGTATTATCTTGTAATTCCTGAAAATAATGCCTACCCTAAGAGAACTTCCATTGGACAGATAGGATATACACAAATAAATGCATACAAGATAGTTAGAGAGTAGATGGAAGGCAATCTTGGAGTGGAAAAATCTATTACCTGGGAGTATGTGGAAGGGCCTACTAGGGAAGGTAATATTTGAGCTGAGCTTTGAAAGAAGCTAGGAATTCTAAGATGTGGAGGTTTGAAAGGAGAATATTCCAAGTCTGGGAGACAGTGAGCACAAAGACATGGTGATGGGGGAGTGAGGATCATGTATGAAAAATGCAAAATATACAGATATGCCTGGATTGTAAGGGATGTGAAGGGGAATAATGTGTAAGATGATTGGAAAGACAGGAAAGAGACAAGTTTCCAAAAAACTAATGATTCAGGCTTTCCTGTATATTAGATTTCTTCTCGTTGTTCAGTCATTTCAGTGTTATCTGACTTTCCATGACCCCATTTAGAGTTTTCTGGGCAAAGATACTGAAGCAGTTTGCCATTTCCTTCTGCAGCTCATTTTATAGAGGAGGAAACTGAGGCAAATGGGGTTAA
Organism: Bettongia penicillata ogilbyi; assembly: GCA_023548195.1. Classification (NCBI taxonomy): domain Eukaryota; kingdom Metazoa; phylum Chordata; class Mammalia; order Diprotodontia; family Potoroidae; genus Bettongia; species Bettongia penicillata. Next base: position 8,727,229 of record JAJHZJ010000595.1, read on the forward strand.
GTGACTTGCCCAGGGTTACACAGCTAGTAAGTGTCTGAGGTTGGATTTGAATCTATGAATTATGAATTTCTGACTCCAGACCCAGCACTCTATCCCCTGTACCACCAATAGACACCATTTTTTTCTAAGAAATGACCATCAGACATCGATAAGAACAAAATCACAACAACTTTACTCTGGTTTATCTGATGAATGTCTGGCAACACTTAGCAAATAGGTTTTAGAGAACAGTCATTTCCCAATTGGAAATCAATGTTATTTTCAATACGAATCATAATTAGAATTTCCTTCAACTCTTCAAACAACATTTCCATGGTCTGAGCTAATGTTGCTATCTGAGGGCCCAATTACAAAGATGGAAGACCATGTCGAATCCAATTAATGATGCATTTTTTTCTCATGGCAAATTAAGAAAATAAAATGAATAAGTTAATCAGACTTTTAAATAGTCTAAAGCCACTGATAATTCATTGTTCATAGCACATTTATCTCTTCTATGCTTTTAACACTTAGCCAAAGAAATGCCTACTTAATTACTAAAATCTATCACAAACATGCCAGCAAACTACTTTTGCATCTCTGTTCTCTTGGAGAATTTTAGTAAGACATTATTTTGGGGGATACAAAAGGAGTGGGGGAAAAGGAGCCCACCGATGGCTACCAGATAAACAGAAAGGTGAATATGAGAAAAATGCCATAGAAACTACTTGGAAAAGAGGAGGATGGAGGGGAGGGGAGGTAAATTCTTTCCAAACAAAGAGCTTCAAAAACACTGCCAGGCCAATTGGTCAGTGCTGCCTTTTCTAAGCAAGATGACAAACAAATCAAGCAGCAGCAAGAAAGACTTGTCACAGGCTTGACATTCTGAAAATCTTGTCTTTTGAGTATCTAAGAAGAAAGAAAACACCAGCACGAAATGTCTTGGTAACCATGAAAGCATGTATGGCACATCCGGTATGAGGATCCAATGCAGATGTGCCTTGACAGGTGGGGAAGAAATATACTCCAAGAATGTTATTTTTTATTTATGTTTTTCTTCAATATATAGACATATATTCATATCTATAGATAAACAAAGAGCTATATGTCAACCTCAAGATAGAGACAGAGATAACAGATATAGAGTTGTTAGAGAGAGTATATACTTACATGAAAGGCATCATGGTTTGGTGAATTGAGAGCTATCCACTAATTAAGTCAGGAAACAAGAAGTTAGGAAGATCTGAGGCAAGGTCCAGCTTCTGACAAGTAACAACTGTCTGAGCCTGGGCAAGTCACTTAAACTCTCAATGACTGACACAATTCTTTAAAACATAGATTCTCAAGTGTGGGGTCCATGACTTTATTGTCATAGTTTATTTCATTGTAATTGGTTTGATTTTTAATTTTGCATGTCTTATTTTGTGTATTTTAAAATATCATTCTGATGAATCCAAAGGCTTCACCAGACTACCCAAGGGTTACCTACATGACACAGAAAAAGATAACGAACCTCTCCTTCAGGACAGCAAATTACAGAGCAGATATGTATTTACAATGGTGAAAGGTTACCCCTTACCAGGATTTCCTGAATCATTGAAATTATAGGGTCAAGTCAAATACACACACACACACACACACACACACACACCTAGACATAAAGGAGTATTCCAGAGCCAGTAATGAGAATTGATTACATTTTCAGTTGAGAATTTCCACCAAACACTACACATCAGGGCTTGCTTCATTATTTTATTAATTGTCTATACTCAAGAAAGGGATGGAGAAAATGTGAATGCAGATTAACTTAAAAGTATGTCATGAGTTTTTGGAAAGTCACGTGTTAAAAACCTACTAGTACAGGCCTGCATAGATATGTGTATTTTGCTGTCATATATATCATATATGCATATGTACATATATGTGCAAGGTCACTCAGGTAATAGATGGCAAAGGTAAGATGTGGAAACATCTCCAGCTTGGGCAAGATAGGGGAAGGAAGGAAGGAAGGAAGGAAGGAAGGAAGGAAGGAAGGAAGGAAGGAAGGAAGGAAGGAAGGAAGGAAGGGAGGGAGGGAGGGAGGGAGGGAGGGAGGGAGGGAGGAAGGAAGGAAGGAAGGAAGGAAGGAAGGAAGGAAGGAAGGAAGGAAGGAAGGAAGGAAGGAAGGAAGGAAGGAAGGAAGGAACTCCAAAAATATTCTCTGAGATGTAGCACTTGTTCAAGTAATAGTCAATTAAACTTTCTTTAACTGTTCTATATTTCGTGGTGAGGCAGTAAAGCAAGTATGGAGAATAGCCTTGTCCAACTTAAATAATTGATTTGCCTTAGTTATTAGTTTGGATTATATTACTGCCATTTGAAGATATCCTTGCTTCTCAATATGTTGTCAGTGACTAATTGTGCAGATAATGTTGGTGTTTCCTGATTCTCTCTCTCTTGGACTCCCCATCAATGGAGGTCTTGTAGTGGAGGCTTGATGAACCTTTGCAAGGAAAGCTATAAAATGATTCTTGTTCCAATGGGATTTGGAATTGTTGCCCCTGAAGACCTGATCAATCCTGAGATTCTCTGATTGTGGTGGTAAAACTCTCATCTACTTGACTTGGAAGGTAAAAATGTACTTTTCTGAGCCTAGCAACTTATTGTAGCCAGAAAAGAACCTTTATATAGCTCAAGCTCCTTGTTTGGCATGGTTGATTTAGTAACAGTTCAACAAGTCATCAAGGCAATGCAGCAAGCATTTATTAAGTATCTATTATGGGCCAGACACTGAGTTAGGTCCTAGAGATACAAAAATGAAAAGAAACAAAAGCAAAAACCATTTCTTGCTCACAAAGAATCCACGTGATTCATTCTAGGGCAAGTATTCTCAACCTGTTTTCTGATTTTTTTGTAATATTTTGGTCAATATAATGGGTTTCCGTTGTAATCCTATGGGGTTTTTTATTTATGTATTTTCAAAAACAGTATTCTAAGAAAGGGTCAATGTCACAAAAAAATGATTAAAACTCCTGCTCTAGTAGAAACAACACGTACATGAATAAATAGATGGAAAATACATTCAAGGTAGTTTCTGAAAGAAACTAGTGTTTTCTCTATCCTTGAATTATCAGGTATATTTTTATCTGTTTACAGATGAATAGCTCTGAGCCTAGACTAATTTGTCTTTTGGGGGGGGTAGATGGGTTGTGCAGAAGATTGTGCCCTTGAGGTCCCTGATAGGCTTAATGCCCTTGGGAGCATCCCTATCTCTTCAACCTGCAGAATAAAAACTCTATGATGACAGTGGCTATTTCATAGCTTGTCTTTGCACCCCCAGGGCCTTGAGTATTTTCTCCTTAGGCAGAAGAGGAGAGACATTGGATGGTACAGTGGAAATCAGCCACTATGTGAGACAGGAAGATCTGTCTTTGACACACACACTGGCTGTGGGATCCAGGACAAGTTCCTTTAACCTCTTAGTATCCCATGCAGTTCTCTAGGATTGTAAATTGTTGAGAAAACACTGATCTGTAGGAATTCCTTACCTAGAACTTAACTATGAAATTAGAGGTCTGGTTAAAAATTAGAATGATCATCAGGAGTGGGAAAAGTGAGTTAAAAATAAGTCACTTGGGAAGGGTGTCTATATCGGCTTGGATGGTGGTCTGTCTTTGGAAAACAGATTTATGTCATAAACTGCAAGTTGCATTAGAATTCCCTTTTTCTCTCAAAGTTCACGATGGGATTGGTTAGCCATGGGCTATTAACTTGTGAGTCTTATGATTTGGAGGGACATCTTAGCAAAGTCTTGACAAAGAAAATGCAGTCCAAGGAGGAGGGAGAATTGAGGAATTATGGGGTTTAGAATGAAATGACACAGAGTCAAAAGAATCAAAGGCAAAGTTTAAAAAAAGAATCAAAAGTACAATTGTAATGCTATTAAATGCTAATACTACTAATAATAAGTCATATGATACTTACTACTAGCCAGCTACTGTGCTAAGCACTTTACAATTATCATCTCATTTGATTCTCACAATAATTCTGGGAGGCAGGTGCTGTTATTATCCCCATTTATAGATGAGGAAATGGGAGTTAAATGACTTGCCTAGGATCACCCAGCTGGTAAGTGTAACTGAAAATAATAATCTGGAATGTATATATGCATACATATACAATATGTACCATATATGGAGAGAGAGAGAGGAAAAATGGAACAATGTAAGCAAATATATTGAGGTAGTTTGTCAAATTATATATTTTTACTAATATATTAATAGTGATGGTTTATGCCTTTATGCACAATCTTTTTCTTTTTTGCTTTAATTTGTATATTTCAAGATTTGTATTTGTTCAGAGTGAAATTTATATTGACTTTGGGAAATCCAGATGGACTTTCCATTGTAAGCAGCATATGCAAAGCCTGGAGGAAGTCAAGGAGCTTATAAGGTCAAGGTAAAGTAGATGCCTATTCCAGACATGGAGGACAGAATTTGAAAAGACCTGGGGTAATGGAATTCAGAGACTGAGGATCATCAATGGAGGTAGCTTAGTGCAGGAGAAAAGTCCTGGCTTTGCAGTCTGAGGTCATGGATTCAACGGCTCTGCTACATGCCACCCATTTGACCGTGGTCAAATTATTTAAATTCTCTGGGCCTCAGTTTCCTCAACTGAGAGGAAGATTGAATGTGGATTGAATGAGGAGATTGAAGTAGGTGACCTCTAAGATCCCCTCCAACTCTAGATCTATGAAAAACCTAATGCTTTTTTTCATTTGTAAAATGCAGGGGTTGAAACCAATGACTTCTGGGGTCCCTTCTGGCTCTAAATACAGAGGATCCTCCAAGTCTTAGTACAGACTTAGAGACACCCTGTATATGAGCCAATGACTTGTGATCTATCTGCCTAGAGAGAAGAACTAGGAGCAGTTGTGGGCAGGGGGAGGTAGAAGTAAAACCCTTTGTTTAAAAAAAAAAAGTGTTAGAAGAGAGTCTAACTCTTCTTGTGTCATGGACCCCTTTGCCAGTGTCTGATGAAACCTATGGATCCCACCTCAGAACTGGGTTTTTAAAAGCATAAAATGTAATACATGGAATCACAAAGGAAACCAATTATATTGAAATACACCTATCAGAATATTTTTAAAATACATTTGTGATATAGTTAAATATTACACAGCAGATCTAATAACTACAGTCATTTTATAGTATGATGAGCATACGTGATATTTCAAAATAAATGTAAAAATATAATTTGATAGGAAAGTATCCATGAATTCTATGGATGACAGCATCACAGGTATTGTTAATTATACTGTGGGTTTTCACCTAGATTCTTAATTCAGGGAAATGTTAGATTTCAGTTGGAGATCAGTGAAAATAAAGATGAATTGTTTTCCCATACAAGTTCAGGGATCTCTCTAAATCTACTCACAGGTCCATGAACCCAGGTTAAAGACCCCATGCTATAGGCATAAGAATGTTAATAATAATAATGCCATTATTAATTCCCCCCCCCACAAGACTCTTGGTTAGGAATTTGACAGAGTGTAACAGTGTCTATGTTTTCTCTCTCTCTCTCTCTCTCTCTCTCTCTCTCTCTCTCTCTCTCTCTCTCTCTCTCTCTCTCTCTCTCTCTCTCTCTCTCTCTCTCTCCTCTCCCTCTCCCTCTCTCTGTCCCTCTCTCTCTGTCTGTCTCTCTGTCTCTTCTCTCTCCCCCTCTCTCCCTCTCCCTCTCTACTCCCTTTCTCTTCATTCTCTCTCTCTTTTTCTCTCTATCCCCTTCTCCCTCTCCTCTCCCCACACTTGTAAACATTGTAAGTCTACATTAAACCCTAAGATAGTAGCAACCTCCACTATATAAGCAAATTAAATCAATAAAAAGACAATTAAAAGTCATCCAATTTCCTTCTAGCCCAGTCTCCTAACTAGCACTGAACTATTCCCTCTAATATGCCTTCTCCTCCCTGGACCATGCCCATTAGTCAATGTTATCAGAGGTCTGAAAGGAATCAGAGACAAATGCTTCCACTTGAAGTGCTTCATCATTCATCTTCTAGGAACTAAGTACAGCAGACGCCATGATGTCCTGCCAAAGCCTGCTCTTCTGGCCTTCTTTCATGAAGGGAGGACCCAACTATCTTAGGAGCCTGTTTAACAAAATTCCCAGCAGCTCCTTCACCAGTTGGCACCTAGCAGACTGCCCCACAGACACGATAATATATGACCCACCAGCTCTGGCCCAAGCCTCAGAAAAGCTAGAGCAGACCTCACAGGCGTAAGCCTATCTAACCTCTACACACATAAGTGCACACACGCACACACACACACACACACACACACACACAAAGGCACAGGTTGCACAGTGCTTTAAGATTTGCAAAGCAATTGGCAAATGTTATCTCTTTTACTCCTCATAACAAGCCTGAGAGGCAGATGCTACCATGATCCTCATTTTACAGATGATGAAACTGAGACAGACAAAGGTTAAATGACTTGCCTGAAGTCACACATGCAGTAAATGTTCTAGGGCTGGATTTGAACTCGTCTTGCTGACTTCAGGTCTTGTTCATTGTTCCTACTATTAACTCTTACTCTCAACCTTCTTTAAGGATGATGGCTGGTTAGTAGCTGGCAACTGGAGTGGGTCAGTCTAAGAATTCTTACTATAGTATCCCTGTTTGTCTACCATCTGTTACTTGTTCCCTACCTAAGTACTTCTTGTCAACTGACTGGTCCACTTGTTGGGCTCTCCCAATAGCTCCGAAGAGCCCCCTGCTTCCTGGCTTTGCCCTTCTTCCATCTTCAGCCTCAGCCTCTTTCATCTTCTGTCTCACATACACACCTTTCAAAAGCTTAAATCTGGGTCTCCTGACTTTCAGGAATGCACCTTTCACTTAAAAGATGACAACTCACCAACTTTCCCCTAACAAATCAAGAGCTCTTATTTGACCATACCTCAAACATTTCTAAATAGCTGCATGATTTCTCCTTTTATCAGAGCTGCCATCCAGTCCACACTGGGACCTCCCACCCCTACCCAGATCCCTTATTTTGCAGGGGAAGTAATTGAGATCCAGGGAGCTTGTCACTTGCACAGGTTTGCATAGGAAGTAACATCAAAGGCAGAATTTGAAAACAGGGCCCTGTGCTTCATTAATATTGGAAAGTTTTTTCCTTAGGGTACTTTCCAAATCTGTTATTGTCCATTGATATTCCCCAAAGCATATTTTTTATTTTATTATTTTCATTGTATTTTATTATCTTCACTGTTGCTACTATACCATGCTGCCACCCTATATTAGGGATTATTATGATTCATTTATGTTATTGTTCATTACTCATTATTATCATAAAGCTTTTTTGGTTTCTGAGAGAGAAAGAGGTTTTCTGTTTTATCCTCTTTATATACACAAAGCAAACTCAGGAAAGGACATTTTCCTTGCTATGTACAAATCAAAGGGGAAAATAGAGAATCTAAGAAAAGCAGAGAGGAGAATCAATCATTCCAATCACCCAGCATTTATTAAATACCTCTTAGGTGCCAGGCACTGTTCTAGTCACTGTGGAGGCAAATACAGTGAATGCAACAATGCTTATTGGCAAGGAGTTTATATTCCTTTGGGAAGGACAAGTACATGTATAAGCATTTAGAGGCTAAATAGAGAGAGAATGAATGCAAAGGTGTGAAACCCAAGGTAGTTTGGTAGCAAGTTGGGGGAATTGGAGACAATGTTAAGAACACAAAGAATGAGAAATAGTGTAACAAATCAGTAAAATGAGAGGACTTAATAGCATAAAAATAAAACCCAAGGGGAAAACCATGGTGATTAATGAGAGAAGAACAGGAGTAGAAAAGAAAGATGCTGATGGAGAAATGATTTTTTTAAATAAAATCTACTCCAGTTTTGAAAGGAAAGCTGTGTCTGAGAGAAGCAGAATCATGATTGAGCATGCAATAAAAACCTCTGGAAAAACCTTGGAGCCTGAGAAGGGGCTGAAGCAAGGAGGTGGTAACCAGGTCCATGGTCTGAATACCAATGTCCAATTGCTAGTTACCTGCTGATAAGTGAGGCATTGTTTCCCTGCTTCTCCTCCCCAGAGCCTCATCCTTTGCAAGTCCAAGGGAACAGGCTCTGGAGATGAATGCTGAGAGAATGAATCATGGAGCAGCTTTTCTTTACCAGCAGGTACACTTTTTCAGGAGCCTTGTCTGACTCCCAGCCCATGGAAGTCTGTAAAGAGGAACTGGAAATGCATAGGATTGGGGGACCTGAATTCTAACCAAAAAAATATTCACTGTGACTTGCTACATATACACATACACACATATGTATATATGTATATATGCAAAGGATGGTGTTAGATAGGTACTAGGGGAAATGCAAAGACATGGTGCCTGCCCTCAGAAACATAGGGGGATAGAATCATGAATCTCAGAGCCGGAAAAGAGTTCAGAGGTCTTCTGTACCTGCACAGGAATGCCATGTACACCGTACCTAATCTCTGCCTAAAGACCTCAGATGAAGACCTTCTGAAGCAGCCCATTCCACCTCTAATTATGCAGCTCTAATTATCAGGAAACTCTTGTAATCTAGTAGAGTAGTAGACATATACACAAATAATTATCATGTTAATTGGAATATAAATATAAGTATATGCAAATTGGAATAGGGTAGGGAGAGAGATTGGACCTGTGATTTGATTACTCTAGAGAAGTCCCAGATGTGCAAAGTCTCTCTACCAATGCAGGCTGGCATTTTTTCTTTAATATATAGTCTTAGGAACTTGGGGCCTCTTCTGAGTCATGGACCCCTTTGGCAGTCTGGTGGAGCCTCTGTACCCCTTCTTAGAGTAATGTTTTCAAGTACATAAGAACAGATACATAGATTTACAAAGGAGACTAAATATATTAAAATACACTTATCAAAATATAAAAAGCTCATAGACTCCAAGTTAAGAACCTCTATTTTGTTGCCCAGACTACTGAAAATATGGTAAAAAAAAAAATGAGAAATAATAATATCTCATATTTATATAGGATGTCTCAAAAGTCTTAGCAATAAAGCTATAGAAAACTTAAAACTGTACTAAGACTTTTTGGACACCTTATATTTCACTTTAGGGTTTGTAAAATACTTGTATCCTTATTATCCCCATTTAATAAAGTTAGTAAGAGACAGAGGCAGAATTTGAACTTAGGTCTTCCTCATTCTAATGGGAAAGATAACTTGCAAACAAATATATACAAAGCAAGCTATATACAGGATAACGAGGAAATAATTCACAGAGAGAAGGCACTGGAATTGAGAAGGGTTGGGGAAGGTTTCTTGCAAAAGGTGGGATTTTAGCTGGGACCTAAAGGAAGCCATGAAAGTTGGTAGGTGGAATTGAGGATAGAGAGCATTCCAGGCATGGGGGATAGCCAGAGGAAATACCTGAAGACAAGAGATGAAGGAAGGACATGACATGGTTGGACCTGAGTTTTGAGAAAATCACTTTAGTGGTAGAATGGAGAATGGATTATGGTGGGGCATGATTTGAGACAGGCAGACACTCAGAGCAGGATGTGGCAATAGTACAGGTATGAAGAAACAAGCACCTGCCCCAGAATGGTGGCAATGCCTGAGGTGAGAAGGCATACTATTTGCAGAGGTAAAATTGGTAGGCCTTGGCAACATCTTAGCTATGGGAGGCAAGAAGGGTGAGAGATAATGAAGAACCTAGGATGACTCCTAGGTTGAGAGCCTAAGGGACTAGGAGGATGCTTTTTTACCCTTTGCCATAATAGGAAAGGTACACATGGGTGGGAGTGTATAGAGGACAAGTTTCTGTTTTGGACATATTAAGTTTAAAATGTCTTCTAAACATCCAGTGTGGGATGTCTGCATGTCAGTTGAAGAAGAGAGATTGAAGGGCAGCAGAGAAATTGGGGCATGATATGGAAGACTGTCCATCGATGGAGATAGAGAAGGATCAGTAAGGAAGAGGAGCACCTTAAAAACCTGGATGGAAAAGAGTATCATGGTGGAAAGAGTAAACAACCATGCCAAGAGCTAAAGAGAGGTCAAAAACAATGAGGATTGAAAAACGGTCATTAGATTTGGTCACTAAGAGATCACTGGTAACTTTGGAGAACACAGTTTTTAGGTGAAATGATAAGGTTGGAAGCCAGACTGTAAGGAGTTAAGACCTATTGTAGGCAGCATTTTGAATAAAATTGTCTTTACAGATAAGCAAAAATATGTCCTTACAACAGAAATCAAAACTTGGGTTTGGTTGTTTGGAGGTGTGGCTGGGTGAAGGGATCTGCTTTGTTTAGGTTTCGCTTCATTTATCTCAAAGCCAAGAAGACTTGCATTCTGTGTCTGTGACCCTGAACAAGTTGCATAACCTTTCATTGTTCTCCAAAATGCTTTTAAGACTGTCAGTTGCAGAGAAGGTAGTGACCTGAATGGATAAAAGGAGTTTCTTCACCTGTAAGATCCCAATACTAATGAAATCTCAAGTTGACTTGATGTCTCTGTTAGCAACATTTCTAATAATGGGCCAAAAAAAAGAAGGTATATTAAGTTAAGATGGGACAAATTTCAAGAGAACACAAAGTACTTAAAACATTCGTTAAACAACCTTTTTGACTTTTTCTCCTAGCTGGATTTTTTTTAGCTTAGGTTCATTATGCCCATTTACCAGAAGGTGACACCACTAGACTACAAGGGTTTCTTTGCCTTTCTCAGCATCCTTTTAATGGCATTGAGACACTACCTGTCATTTGCTTCCCTGCTGTCGGGCTCAGTGCAGAGTCTCATCCTGCCATTTTATTTCATGGGTAGGGTTCTGATCATTTTCAAGCAGAGAAAATTGAGCCCAAAAAAGTAAACGATTTGCCCATTGTCACAGAGCACGTCAGCAATGGAGCCTGGATTGGAATTAATGAGATTCCAAGCAGTAGGCTCTCACCTTCTCAGCCATTGTGATTATATTTATCTGCTCACACAGAAAAGTGTGTGTGTGAGTGTGCATGTGTGTGTATGTGTGTGTGTGTGCTGGCTGGAGTTGCTATAGGGAAACCAAGGCATCGATGACGTCTATGTCATAAGAAAAATGACTGAACCACAAAGCAAAAGATGAATGAATATTTATCTGGTATGTGATAGAATAGATTTTTATATATGTATCACTATTGAGGCCCCTTCCCACTCAGAAATTTGATGTGAAATGGATTCATGGAGACTCGAATAGCTTGGATTAGAGCCCTGCTCTGTATTCATTCCTTTCCTCACTCATGAAGTCTTTGTTGGGTTCTTACTGTATGCTAAGTACCATGCTGAGCATGGGAGAGACAAAGGCAGAAACTATCTTTCCTTTTAAAGACCTCACATTCTAAGAGGGGAGACAACAAAAAAATATCTATTTTTCAAACAAATTATAAAATATAAACGGAAGGGAATGTACTAGCAGTGATGCATGAATTGAGCTATCTCAGAGGAACCTAGGAGCAGAGGTGAAGAGAGAGGGAATTGCAGGCAGAGAGGATAGCAGATACAAAAACATGGTGTCTGGAGATGGAGTGCTGTGTGTGAAGGTCACGAGATAGGCTTCTATGACTGGATTGTAGTGTGAGAAGGGGAGTAAAACGTAAGACCGAGCCACTTGCAAGAACCATGCCAAATACATCTGGACAAGGACAAGGTGGTGTTTTCTAAAACAGATCACTGTGTTTCCTTCCTCAACCTTGGAAAATTGTCCCAAGTATAATTATCCCAGAAATCACTCCAGGAAGAAGGCAGTTTGCTTAGCTTTGTAGCCTTATTGCTGTGGATCCTCCTTGTAGCGGTTCAAACTTGACGAAAAATCCCAATATTGGGGGCATATTCAATTAAATGGAGATAGGGATTATCCCCTAGTGAATCTTTTTTGTGTCTTGGATACCTCTGGTTATATATCTGGTAAAGTCAACAAACTCCTCTTCAGAATCATGTTTTTAAATGCACAAAATAAAATACAGAGGATTACAAAGGAAACTATTTATACTGAAATAGTTATCAAAATATTTTTAAGGCCACAGAACCCAAATTAAGAACCCCTCCACTAGAAAGCTCAGTCTACTATCCTACTGGAGCTATAAAAGGAAAGGCAGTTTGACCCTAGGAGAGATAGCTGACTATAAGCATAGGGGGAAAGAGTTAGTCAGTCTCCTCCTCTGATTTCCACAGACCCATAATCTTATGCTCACATGCTCTGCTGGGGTCTGTCCTCCCTGCTGAGATGCTTTTCCCCTCCTTTTTTATTATAAAAGATTGGCTTCTAGAAGAGGAAGGTGGAGAGATATATGTATACATATGTATACATGTGTATTATGTATTTATGGCTCTCGGGAAGAGGAAGATGAATAATATGTATGTACATGCATATATATATGTATATGTGCCTATTGCATAAATGTGTATATCTCTAATATATGAATACATCTATATATGTATAGGTACATATATGTATCTATCTATACATGTAAATATACCTCCCCTTCCTTTACCAGAGAGCCATATATGCATTTTTGTTGTTCAATCAATTAATCATGTCCAACTCTCCATGACCTCATCTGGGTTTTCTTGGCAAAGATACTGGAGTGGTTTGCCATTTCCTTCCCCAGATCATTTTACAGATCAGGAAACTGAGGCAAACAGGATTAAGTGACTTGCCCAAGGTCACCCAGCTAATAAGTGTCTAAGTCCAGATTTGAACTCATGAAGATAAGTCTTCCTGACTCCAGGTCTGGTGCTCTGCACATTATGGTGCCACCTAGGTGGCCCATATCCTTTGCTTAAAGACCTCCAATAAAAAGGAACCCTTACAGTAGCAGCCATTTCTGCTTCTAGTTCCTAATCATTAGGAAGGTTTTGTTTTTAGTTTTTTGTTGTTTTGTTTCATTTTGTTTTCCTGATATCTCACCAAAATTTTCCTCTTTTTACCCTCTAATAAATGTTTCTAGTTCTCTTTTCCACTGTTAAGCAGGACAACTCCAATCCCTCCTCCCCTTGAAAATAGCTACCAAGTTGTTTTTTTTTCCCCCAGAATAAATGCCACAAAGCTTTATATCTAGTTTCTTCCTTATTCTGAGCCTATGGTGAACATTTACTTACATATTACAAGCAGAACAGATTAAAGAATACTTCTTTCTGGTTTGACCAAGATATAATTGTATAAATGTATAATAAACTTCAGGTCCCCATTCTCTTCTCCCCCAGACTTCTACCTACTGGACCTCTTTTCCAAGCGCCTTCTCAGCCTGAGCTTGGAGAACTATGTAAAAAGGTAACATCAGCCCCCTTTTAGAATGGAAGATTTTTTTTCTGTTTCTGCCTATCCATCAGTCTCTTTCCTCTGGTAGGAAATAGTACTTATTTCTATTAATGATATTGATAAAATCATATTTAAGTAGTATTTCAAGGTTTACAAAATGTTTTCCTTTCCACAAACCTCTGGGGTGCAAAGATGAGAAGCACTGTGTTTGGAGTCTGAAAACCTGGCTTTAAATTCTGGTTCGAGAGCTATGAGTATGACCCTAGAGTAGCAGAACTAGAACTTTGCCCAAAGATGAAAAGTTTAGAAGGTACAGGCAGCAGCTAGAAACAACAGAGCTCAGTACTTAAATAGCAAGAACGAGAGTAGGGATTGGAACTGTACCAGTAATTGCATTGATAATGATCTATCTGTTAGGAAAACAACATCTACCAATCAGTCATTTGGTTAGTCCATAAACATTTCTTGATCCCCCATACAGATTGGAACCTTCTCTGCCAACGTCCCAAGGTTTACCACAGTGCTTGGCATATTGTACTCTCTTACTGCCGCATTTCAGTCATTCAGTCACATCTGACTCTTTGTGACTCCACAGCATAGCATGCCAGGACCTTCTGTATTACAATATCTCTCAAAATTTGTCTGAGTTCGCTGTCAGATTTTCCATGATACTATCAGTTTTAGTAAGTGTGTATTGACTGACTAGCTGACTTAAAGTCTTGAAGAGTTATTCTGAGTAGCAGATCTCAACCTTTTTTTGGTCTCTTTATAGTCCTAAAAGTTATTGAGAACCCCTCCCCAAAGCACTTTTGTTTAGGTGGATTATGTTTATTAATATTTCCAATACTAGAATATATTAGTATTATTTTGAAAATAATTTTTACCTAGTGGACCCTCTGAAAGGATCTCAGGGTCCCTGGATCATGCTTTGAGAACTGGAGAGATGAAGTAACTTGCCTAGGGTCATATAGACAGTATCTGTCAAAGGTAGGATTTGAACCCAATCTTCCTGTATGTTAAGATTAGCTCTCTAACCACTAAACCATGTTGTTTTTCAGTTGATATAAATAATTAGTTAAAAGAAGAAACTACTAGATCTCAAGTTGGGGTAAACTCATTCTCTCCTCTTTCTTGTTCCCCATCTCTAACCAACACTGGTGTTTCAGGGTCTCTTATCTCTTCCCTTTAAGAAGGTGCCCCTCCTCCCTTGCAGCCTCTCTAGCTTTAGCCTTGGCCAGAGTCCTGAGGGCACATTTCATGACTCTTAGTCCAGATTTAATTTGTGGAACTTGTCAGATTTCCTAATTATGACTCCTATGTGACCTCCGGCAAATCATTGAACCTCTCTGGGCATCACCTGTAAAATAAAGGCAGAGTGGATCTCTGAGGTCCCTTCCAATTTTATATGGGGCTTGCCTTTCAACATTTGATCCTTATAGGTTTGGACGTTTCTATGCCAATTATTAGAGATCATCACAAACCCCAAGGTGGTGAGGTGATGAGACTAATGCAGACAGAGCAATCTTCATGTCCTTTTCTCAGATCTTCTCAGTTACCAAGTGCAATAGATCCTGTTCTGTTTAGAGATGCTGATCAGGGTGTCATGCCTCAGCTCTTATTGACCCAAAACCTTCAGTGTTGCCATTTTGACATTTAAAGGAAATATTGTGTTGTTTTCTTCTTTCACTTTTGCCTCCCCCCACCCCAGGCAGCACATACATAATACATTGTGATTCTCACAAAGATAAGGACTCCTGCTCATACTTTGATGCCTGATGATGGAAGGAACTTGGTAGGTTTATTTACTGTACCTTTCAACAGAAAGGCACAATTGTTATGTGCCTTATAGAGACACTATGGAGAAATGAAGAGGGGGCGCTCCTTGAGATCAGAAAGACCTGGGTGTAAGTCCTACCTATATTATCAATTAAATGTGTGACCATGGGCAAATCATGTAACTTCTCAGTGTACCCAGATGACTTTTTGAGACTACAAATTATAGATAAGTTATTGATTTTCACCTGTAGAAGGAGATCCCATACTGAGAGTTGCTTGCACCAATAAAATCACAATTCTGGATTCTCCCCCCAAAAATGTTATTCTAATATTGGCAACACTACATAGGAGAACATTATTTTACTCTCAAGGATTTGTTCTTGCCTCGTTCTAACTAAATTCATGGTGTTAGATTCAACCAGCGCCTAAAATTTGGCTGGTTCTTTGGTAAGCATCCTGATCTTGGATATGTGAGCTCTAGATCGCAGTGGCGTACTCACTGGCCACCTTGCCCCAACCTGGGTCAACCTACCTTTGGAATTAGCATGCAAAGCAAGGTGAAGGATGGGGCACCCACAAAGGTCAGGAACTAGTCTGCCCAGTGTATAGCTAGGTCTCAAATAATGTATGTGAATAATTAGTATGAAATAATGTATCTCCTTAAGTTGGTCACATCATTTGAATTTGCATGGCATATTTTCACTGAGTTGAAGCCTGTTGCCATGTTTTACATAATATATCTTCAAATAGTGTGAATTCAAATACATGTGGACTAGCTATAAATCATAAGACTATAATAGAGGACACTAAATAAATGAATGAATGAAGCATTTATTAAGCTCTTACTATGTTCAAAGCATTATACTACAATAAAGAAGTAAGATAGTCCCTGATCTCAATTCTAATGGAGAAGACAATACACATGGGAGGTTTCTTCTGCAAAGTCAGAAGGGAAAATCCTATGGACCTTAGGTCACCAAAGCAACATAAACGGTAATGCTTCTCCTCAAAGGTCATTTCCACTAGTTAAACCATGTTAATTTTCATTGTTGAAGATTGACTGTACCAAAGATTCCTTTCTATGATAATTCAATCAATAAGACTTTGTTAAGTATTTCCTATGTGTCAGGTTTTGTGGGTACAGAAAAAAAAACAATTCCTGTCCTCAGGAAGCTTCCATTCCCATACTAAACAATGGCTGGGCCCATACTCAGGTTTCACAATCACTGTTTGATAAACAAGAAAGTATACTGACCTTATTCTGTCCTGGGCACAAGAGCCAGGCCATTAACATGCAATCAATGAAGTGTAAAATCAAGGAGAAATTTCCAATGCTGAAATTGTAAACATCACGCAAATAGGGAATTAAGGCAGCACTTTACAAGTCACTGTTATTCCTTAAAGTCTGCTCTGTACCTAGAATGCACTCAGCATCGTTCAAGGTGTAAATTCCATTGTGAAATATAGCTGTAGAAGTCATTAAGTCTCCATAATTGTTAAATAAGGTGTTCATAATAAAAACCTAATCACCAGATGCCTTCATAAACAATAAAGTAACCTCCTCCTTATCTGCTGCCTTTTTAATTTGTTAAAAAAAAAAAACTCCTTCATGATCCACCCCAGTGTGTTGGCCAATAAATAAATAATCAGCTGCATGGTAACTTAGAAAATTCTGTAACTATATCTGAAGTAATTAATAACCAAGCAGGCATCTCTTTAAATAAATGAAGGATTTTGTCTGTGGCTGCTCTCACTTTTCGCTGAAGCAAGTTCTGTGCTGTATAAATTATTGAAAGTGTTTGTGGCTATAAATATATTCATAAGTTGTTACACCTTGCTGATTGACAGCATAATGGAAAATTGCTCTGTAAGGAATATGAGGAGAAAAAATAAAACCAAGGGACAAAGGATAGATGGAAGGGTCAAGATGCAACATCCATCAAGTGGTGACAATTCACCTTGTAAATATCAAAGCTAGCTAAGTGGCTTCACAGATAGCATTCCAGATGGAGTCTGGAAATCCTGTGTTCAAATCCTTCCTTACACGTTTACTAGCTGGGGGATCCTGGACGCATCCCTTAACTCTCTAAGCCTCAGTTTCTTCATCTAAAAAATGGGGAAAATAGTAGCGCCTCCCTCACGGGGGTGTTGTGGTCAGCAACAAATAAACTGAATTCCATAAACATTTTACAGAGCTTAAAGTGCTACCTGAGAGCTAATAATAAGTAATCTCACATTTGGATGGTACCAGAGAGTTTGCAAAAGCACTTTACATGTGTGTTCTCATTCAATTCTCCCAATAATCTTGTGAGGTAGGTGCTTTTATTATTTCCATTTTGCCGATGAGGAAACTGAAGCTGAGAGAGATTAAGGAACTTGACCAAGGTCACACAAGGAAAAAGTAACTGAGGTAGGATTTGTAGTAAGGTTTGCTTGATTTCAAGTCCAAGAAGCCCACCTGGCTGCCTCACCTCCATTCTGGTAGTCGTTTTTATTGTTGGATTGAAAATACTTTTTAAAATTTAAATCACCATTTAAATAATGCTATTATGATATAATATAATATAATTAACATAATGTGGTATGATAAATATAATCAGCAGTAATAGCATAGATAGTGGCTCCTAAAGTTCTCAAGCTTAAATTATGGTACTTTCAGATATAATAAATGGATTGCTCGTAACTGAGTCGTGCCAGAGTTGAGTCTTTCATGTTTCTCAAAGATTCATTTTCCTAACTTCATTATCAGATATTGACTCTTGGAGGTTCAAAGTGGTGATGGAAGGAAAGGAGGAAGGAAGGAAAGAAGGAAGGAAGGAAGGAAGGAAGGAAGGAAGGAAGGAAGGAAGGAAGGAAGGAAGGAAGGAAGGAAGGAAGGAAGGAAGGAAGGAAGGAAGGAAGGAAGGAAGGGGAAAAAAGGAAAAGGAGAGAGAGCTTGTTATGAACATCTTTTTCCTGACTTATAAAAATGGTATAATAAAAAAGAGGACTCAAATGAGAAAATATATGTAGAGTGCTATATGTGTAAGAGTTATGATTGTTTGGTTCAATTACATTCCTACATGTGAAATTGATATTTGTAATTCATAAGAACTTTCTCATTATTAAGGCAGCTAGAAGAAGTGTGTATGTGTTCGTCCTTCATTGCTGAAGAAGACCATGCCATCAGAGAAATAATAACATGACTTGCACTTGACTTTGTTTTTTGAGTGAGGGAGGATTGAGAAGAAGTATATATAGACAGAGGGTACAGGTGTGAGTTGAATGTCTTTAAAAATAAAATTAAGTGATGAGAAAGAAGAATGCACTGGGGAAAAGGGAAAGGTAGAGGGAGAATGGAGTAAATTATCTCATATAAAAGAGGCAAAAAGGAGCTATTACAGTGGAGGGAAAGATGGGGAAGGTGGTGGGGAATGCTTGAAACTTACTCTCATTGGAATTGACTCAGAGAGGAAATAACATACACATTCAATTGGATATATAAATCTATCTTACCCTATAGGAAAGTATGAGAGTTAAGGGGATAAGAAAAGAGGAGTATGGTGCTCATAAAAGGGAGGGTGGATTGGAGGAGACAATAGTTAGAAGCAAATCACTTTTGAAGAGGGAGAGTGAAAGGAGAGTAAATTGAAATGAGAGTGAAAGGAGAGTAATTGAATAAAAAGGGAGGGAATAGGATGGAAGGAAATACAGTTAGCAATCATAACTGTGAAAAAAAATTGAAGCAAATTTTTCTGACAAAGCCCTCATCTCTCAGATATATAGAGAAATGAGTCAAATTTATAAAAATAAGAGTCATTCTCTTGACAAATGATCAAAAAATATGAAGTCAGTTTTCAGATGAAGTAGTCAAAAAGTTCTCTGTAGTCCTATGGAAAAAATGCTCTAAAATGCTCAATATTGATTTGGAAAATACAAATTAAAATAATACTGAGATACTACCTTACACCTATTTGATTGACTAATAGGACAGAAAAGGAGAATGATAAATGTTGGAGGAGGTATGGGGAAAATTGAGACGCAAATGTACTGTTGGGGGAGTAGTGAACTGATTCAACATGAAGTAGAGCAATTTGAAACTATGCCCAAATATTGATAGCAGCTCTTTTCTAGTAGCAAAGAATTGGAAATTGAGGGGATGCCCATCAATTGGGGAATGGCTAAGCAATTTATGGTATATGATTGTGATGGAATGCTATTGTGATATAAGAAATGATGAGCTAATTGCTCTCAGAAAAGCCTGGAGAGATTTACATGAACTGATGCAAAGTGAAATTAGTAGAATCAGGAGAACATTGTACATAGTATTAGCAACATTGTAAAATGATCAAGCATAAATGACTTAGCTATTCTCAGTAATGCAATGATCCAAGACAATTCTGAGGAACTTATCATGAAAAATGCTATCCATCCCCAGAGAAGAACTGATAGAGTCTGATTACGAATTGAAGCACACTTTTTTACTTTATTTTTCTTGAGCTTTTATTTTGGTCTGTGTTTTATTCTACATTGTGACTAATGCAGAAGAAGTAGGTTTTGCACAATTATACATGTATAACCTATATCAAATGGATTGCCTTCTTGATGAGGGAGATGGGGAGGGAGTGGGAGAATTTGGAATTCAGTTTTTAAAATGAATGTTGAAAATTGCTTTTACATATTATTGGGGAGAAATATAATATTAAATAAAAAGACTCAAAGTTCAAAAAAATAAAGACAGCATTATGTAAAAAGAAATAGTTTCAAATATTGCAATAGCCAGTGAAGTCATCACCAAGTGACCAACCTCCTGGTGATATGTCTCTCTGTTTAACAGGGCTGGACTTTTAAGAGCAAAGACCATTTGTTGTCAGAATTGAACTCAAAGCCTGTCCAGTCTCATAGAACCTGCAGAACAGACAGTCTTCAAGAACCTAGGGTCACCTCTACCCCATCATGAGGTACTTACTGGAGTAGACTCTGTGATTATTATACCAAAAACCAAGTTTTAGACAGACAACAAGTTAGCAATCATTTATGAGTCACTTATGTACCAGGTACCATAAACACACACACACACACACACACACACACACACACACACACACACGTATAATATTTGTATAATCTGGCTTTGTAGTGGAAGGACACTAAGATGGGAGATGGAGAGCTTTTTGTGAGGAATAACGAGAAAGCCACTCTAGCTGGACCCTACAACATGAGGAGAATAATATATGATGAGGCTAAAAAAGATAAAATTGAGTCAAGTTGTGGAGAGTTTTAAATGTATGGACCTTTGCAATTTCCCAAAAGCAATTCAGCTCACTATGCCCTGCTCTTAAATTATGGTTTCAATTCACTATTTTCAATTTCATATATTTATAGGTGTATGTAGCATATCTACATGTATATATTCATATGTATATATGTACATGTATCTATGTATAGTTATATGAGCAAATATATTCATAGATAAAATCTACAAGTTATCATTCTAGCTACATACCATAGTGTGGACAGTAGGCATTCTTTATCTCTTTTTTTCCCTCTGTGAATGGATAAACCATACTCTTTTTAGTACTTATGAGTCCCATTTAGCAGGTTTTGCAGTGTCCCAGAACTTGATGTAGGCAATACATTGTTCATCAAGAGGGCCTTACTATCTCTAGGGAATGCCTTCTTGACATGACTACACTAAATCTCTTCTATGACTGTGACAAACCCCTTGGAAAAATGTGTCTAATTTATGCCTCATCTTATGCTTATGTTCAGAAAGTCATCAATCAAGGACATCTATGCTGTTTTATCTTTCAGGGAGTCTTATATAATTGTGACATATGCCTGGGAGATGTATTGTTAGAAAAGTGCCTTGGAAAGTTGGTGTTTTCCTCCACTAAATGAAATCACTTTTTTTAGCTAGCATACAAGAAACACACTGAGATCTTGTAGTCTCTACATCTTCCAGTCAATTGTGCGGTGGTAAAGATGAAGTTGAATGTAAAATATCATATGAAACAGTTTTCCTGTTCCCTATTAATGCCTTTGCTGAGGATATCTTCTATGTGAACTTAGATTACTCATTAAAATGTTATATAGAAGAGAAAATATTCATAGAGGATTAGTAGTTACCAATGTTCCCTTGGTCATTTTTTTGGGTAGCAACAATCTCCAAGATTTTTCACTCACCTTCAGTATATTTTCTTCCTCAAATGAAGGGAATTTGTGACAACCCTTCATTGTACTTGAAATTTTGTCAGTCCCAGCATAGACCTACTGTGTGTACACTTAACCTACTCCAGCTCCTTTTCCCTTATATGTTTTCTTCAATAGCATTTCTACTTCCTTATCCAGCACATCTCTGTCTGTGGCATTAGAGTTCAAATGTATTGATTCCATTGTCTTTAAAGGTTAGAATGTTGTTATGGAAACCTTTGCAGATCTTTCTCATCTTTCATCTGTTTGTTATTCTCCTTTAAGGTATTGCTAAATACTTTCAGGATGACTTTTCTTAGTTGGAACTCTCACCAGATTTTATTTAACCTGAGTTTTTTTTTTCCCTTCAATGCTTCTCTCTATTTTATGAAGTGACTGCTTATAATTGTCCACAGTGTTTTTCCATAGGATTCTACTAATGCTTTTGCATTTTAAATAGGTACTATGATAGTTTCTCCACATTTTCACTTTGTAAATAGAGAAAGTATTTTCTGTCATACTTTTTGGGCTCTTTTGATTTCTTCCTTCTGGCAAATTGATTTACAGTGGTTAAGCTTCTATATGAAATTGTTAGTTTTGATGTCAGCATTCTTTTTTTTCCATCCATTTTACATTTTTTGGTCCCAGTTACTTGTGTAAATAGGACAGTCAATCAGTCAGTTAGCATTTAATAAGTGCCCAAGAATTGTGCTAAGTGCTAGGGATATAAAGAAAGGCAAAAAAAAAAAAAGCCCAGTCCCTGTTCTCAAAGAGCTCACTGTCTATTCTAGTTAGACTGGAGTTGTTTTCATTGTGTGCCATCATTTCCTCCATTTTATACTCTTCAAGCTTTGTATTTATTTTAGTTTTTGTAAGTGGGTGGCCTAGCATTTTCCAAACAGGTGATTCAGGAATGATTTCCTACTCAGTAACAAGTCATTTTCTATCTGTTAAACTGGAATATTTTTCATTTTTGTCCTATTATTTATTGCTCACCAAGTCTAGCACTTTCTGATTCTTTTCTCAAAAGCTATATTTATGATGCATAGGCATAAGATACAGCCAACAAGGCTAGGCATTTTCATCCTGTACTCATAAACCACATTTTTGAATATATATTTTACCATTCTCTCTCTCTCCTTTCTTTCTCTCCATCCCTCTTCTCCCTGTCCTTCTCCTTCTTTCACTACAGCTTTCTTTTGCCCATCTCTCCCTCTCTCTTAAGACTAAGCCTTCTTATCTCATCATAGTGTAGTATCCATTTGTGGCCCTGATTCCAGTACTACCCAGCATAAAAACTGAAACTTCCTTTATTTTTACCACCTGGGTGATTTCACTCCTCCTGAGGCAGCATAGCGGCCCTCTGCTTTGCGGGAGGCTCAACATATTGGTGTCAGACTTAGTGTAGAAACCTGATTAGCTTTATCCTAACTGCGGCTCAAAATTCCTGAGTTTCAGGGATTCATCAGCCACAGCCTTTCCCAGTAGGAAGATGTGGTGGCATATGCCATATCTAACTGTTTCGCTATTTGGCGCAACATTGCTTTTTCATTGAAGTCACCAGACATGAAATGAGATGTTGATTTAATTTAGAGAGTCTTGTTCCAAGTGGAATTGTTTCCCTCTTCATCATCTGCAACAGATGTAGGCATATAAACTGTAGTTGTATTCATGGAGATACTTGATAAATCCTTATCGGCAGTACCCCAGTATGAGATAACCAAAAGTCATATCAGTGGTTGTTTTGTGTTGCCTTTTGGCAGATGATAACAAACCAGTGGGGTGGGGATCCATTCATCCCCCCGGAAGCATAGTGGTTCCCACTTGCTGCTGAAATGCTATGGAGTCTATTCCTTCCTAATTCCAAAGAATACTGGTAATTCATGAAAGGAGAACTTTTCCTCTTGCACTCATGAAAAAAATCCCACTTACTAGGCAGTACCTCCCTCTGGTAAGGTAAGATAGCACTGTGTTGACATATGAAAGTACGAAATAATATGATAGTCATGAAGTGATAATTATTCATTAAATTATATCTTATGGGTACAGAAGGACTAGGCAAAAAAATCTGCCTAACCATCCAGGAGAGAGCAAAGAAAGTACAGATGTGATGATGAAGCCAAGGCTAGGACTCTCTTTGAAAGCCTAGTGCCACAGTTAGAATTTTGATGAACATAGGATCAGTAATATCAGATTCAATCAACCATCAATCTAACCTTCCCCAGCACTGCAAAAAAGAAAAGAAAAGAAAACCCTTGTGACAAGTAAGCAAAGACAAGCAAAACAAGTTCCTATTGGCCACATCCAAAAATGTGAGACTCATTCTACATATTCGTCCATCGTCTCTCTAAGAGAAGGCAGGTAACATTCTTCATCATTGATCTTCTAGAACTATAATTGGCTATTGCATTGATTAGAGTTCTTAAATCTTTCTGAAGTGGTTGGGATTAGGATATAAATGGTTCTCTTGGTTTTACTCCCTTTCCTCTACATCAGTTCATACGGATGTTCTCAGCTTTTTCTGAAAACATCTCTTCATTTTGTACAGCACAATAGTATTCCATTTCACTGATGTACTAGAATTTGTCCAGAACAACCCCCAATTGATGAGCATCTCCTTTGTTTCAAGTTCTGTACAACTACAAAAGGAACTGCCATAAATATGTTGCAAGCCATTTTCTTCTTTCTTTGATCTCTTTGGGGTACTGGCCTAATGGTGGTATTGAGGCATCAGAGATTATGTACATATTAACAACTTTGAAGGTATAATTTCTTAAATAGTTCTCTTTGGCCTGGATGTGGAAGGCATTTTACCTTAAGACACCATTGGGAATTATTTAAGTCCATGCATTGCAATGAAGTACTAAGTCTACCAGAAAAATTCCTCACACACCTGTGGTTGTTGCTGTGTAGAGTTCTCCTGGTTCTACTCCTTTCACGCAGCACCAGTTCATATAAGTCTTTCAAGGCTTCTCTGAAGTCTTCATCATTTCTCAAAGCACAATAGTATTCCATTATTTATTTATTTATTCAGCCATTCCCCAATTGATGGGCATCCCCTTGATTTCCAGTTTTTGACCACCACAAAGAGAGCAGCTATAAATATTTTTATACAGAAATGGGAGCCTTTCTCATTTTTATGGTCTCTTGGGGATACAGTCCTAGTAGCGATATTGCTGGGTCAAGGGTATACACATTTTTGTAGCCCTTTGGGCATAGTTCCAAATTGCTCTCCAGAATGGTTGAATCAGTTCACAGTTCCACCAACAGTGAATTAGTGTTCCAACTTTCCCACATCTTCTGCAACATTTATCATCTTCCTGTTTTGTCATGTTAGCCAATCTGATAGGTGTGAGGTGGTACCTCAGAGTTGTTTTGATTTGCATCTCTCTAATCAATAGTGATTTAGAGCATTTTTCATATGACAATAGATGGTTTTAATTTCTTCCTCTGAAAACTACCTGTTCATATCCTTTGACCATTTATCAATTGGGGAATGACTTCTATTCTTGTACATTTGACTCAATTCTCTATATATTTCAGAAATGAGGCCTTTATCACAGACACTAGTTACAAAAATTCTTTCCCAGTTTTCTGCTTCCTTCCTAATCTTGGTTGCATTGGGTTTGGTTGTGCAAAAACTTTTCAGTTTAATGTAATCAAAATTGTCCATTTTGCACTTAAAATGCTTTCTATCTCTTGTTTAGTCAAAAATTCTTTCCTTCTCCATAAATCTGATAAGTACACTATTCCTTGCTCCCCTAATTTGTTTATAGTATCAATCTTTATACCTAGATCATGTACCATTTGGACTTTATTCTTGTGTACAGTGTCAGGCATTGGTCTATGCATAGTTTCCACCATACTGTTACCCAATTTTTCCAGCAATTTTTGTCAAACAGTGAGTTCTTACCCCAGAAGTTGGGGTCCTTGGGTTTATCAAACAGTAAATTGCTATATTCATTGACTAATGTGTCTTGAGTACATAACATATTCCACTGGTCTACCCTTCTGTTTCTTGACCAGTACAAAGTGGTTTTGATAACTGCTGCTTTATAATATAATTTGAGATCTGGTAGAGCTAGGCTACCTTCCCTAACATTTCTTTTCATTAGTTCCCTTGATATTCTGGACCTTTTGTTCTTCCAGATGAATTTTGATATTATTTTTTCTAGCTCTAGAAAATAATCATCTGATGAAGCATCTACTTTGTAGCAGGTGCTGGGGATACAAAAAAAGAGACAAAAGATAGTATTTCCCTCAAGGAATTTATAATCTAATTGTATCAGCAATGGCAGAGCATCTTAAAAGCATCTAACTCACTTCTAAGGAGTAACCAATTCTTGAGAAAATATCTGGTGATTATTGAACAGATATCATGACTAGAAATTAAACTTCTATAATTAATAACTAAGTGAAAGCATCTACTATATGCAGACACTATGCTAGGAATGCTAAGGGCAGCACAGTGGATAGAGCACCCAGTCTGGAATCAGGATGACTTGAGATCAGATCCGGCTTCAGACACTTACTAGTAGCTATGTGACCCTGAGCAAATCATTTAACTCTGCCTTAGTTTCCTCATCTACAAAATGAGTTGAAAAAAGAAATGGCAAATCACTCTAGTATCTTTGCCAAGAAAACCCCAAATGGAGTCATAAAGAGTTGGAAACAACTGAACAAAAACAATATGCTGGGAACTAGAGATTAAAATGAAATGGTCCCTATATTGAATTTACATTCTCAAGAGAGAGATATGTACTTACAGAATCAATGAATGAATGAATGAAAAATATTTGATTACCTGTCTATTATGTGTCAGACATTATTCCAGGTTCTTGCGGATAGAAATACAAAAGTTAGGCAGCCTCAGGCCCCAATGAGCTTACCTTCTTACAGGAAGAGAGAGCACACAAGGAACTGATGACAAAAGAAGGGAGTTTGGTGCCGGGGTATCACAGGAATGGTGAGTGGAGCCATAGATCAATTAACCACCATAATCTTTCCGGTAACAAAAGTTGTTTTGATTTGATTACTCCCCCACAAATCAAGAAATAGACAGCAGAATGGGATGAGGAGGTGGAACTAGAGATGGGGTATACATGCTGAAGCAGGGCAGATGGCTAAGTAGGCTCAGGTGTCTTGGTAAGGGCCAGATAGACTGTGAAGCACAGGCTGAGCCAGCTCAATAATTGTGTGGATTAAGTGAGTTTGCACTCACTCACTAGTCAGGACAGCACTGACAAAGGGCAGAGTTCCAGAGCTTAAACGTTGCTCTTGCATCTTCCATTCTGCTCATATTTATTGAACACTTACTCTGAGCTGGGCATTGTGGGAAATATAGAGAATTACTTTCTCACTGTCTTTGCCCTTGTGGGAGCTTCCCACCTCTCTGAAGAGATGAGTTACTTACCTGAGAAACAAAATACCAATGCAAGCAAGCACTGCTGCTGGTCCCACCAGAGGTAGGGTTGTCCATTAATGGGTTTCATAAATTTGAAACTTGGAGAGAATAATGATTCCATGCTTAAGTCAATTTCATCCTTAGCATTTTTTCCATTTATCTGCTTGCCCGCATTTGTCACAAGGCAGGCATTTTCTGTGCTAAGCGAAATGAATTCTTATATGCTTTGAGACATACAAAATGAATTTCTGAAAAGGGAAGAGAGTTATTTTTCATTGTAAGACATCAAATTACCCATATAAAAACCCCTAATTCCCAAGTAACATTCCCAGTATCTTTCAGCCTTTTTCACCTTTTTGTCTGGCTAATATAAGTTTGATGATAACACTTTTAAATATGAATGGTGACAGTAATTTCCACATCTGAAAGGTTTTTTTATTTGAACTTCTTTTAAATCTGTGCAATTCAGGCTTGATTAATTCCTGCCTGAATTCAATGCTTTAAAGAATCATGGAATTTCAGAGTTTGAAGGCACCTCAGAGACTATCTGGTTTAATATACATCTGAAAATGAATACCCTCTACTAAATATCTAACAAGTGGTCATCCAGGAAACCCAAAACCTCCCAAGACAATCCATTATATTTTTGAATGTCTGTAATTCATAGGATCTTAAATTTAGAGCTCAGAGGGGACCTTTCAAACTATCAAATCCCCTCCTATTCCTGACCATTTTGTATATGAGGAAAGTGGAGACAGGGACTAGTGAGTATCTGAGACAGGAAGTGAACCTTACTATGCTATGCTACCTTTCACTTGATAGGGAGTTATTTACATCAAGCCCATCTTTGCCTTTAATACACATCTACCCACTATTCCTAGTTCTACCTCTGGGTACAACCAATGACTAATTCCTCTTCCACACTTTCTCTTCCCTAGGTTAAGCTTCCCCAGTTTCCTTATCTAATCCTCCTTTCACATAAACTAGAGGCTGGCCAACATCCTGGTTGCCTTCCCATCACCTCAGACATTGTCTAGGTTTTCAATGTCTTTCCAAAGATGTGACACCTAAAATTTAAAACAATATTTGACTGGTGATCTGATTGGGGCCAATTATGATTGACTTCTTACCTCCTAAGCCACTAATAGTATTCCTCTCTTAATAAAGACCAAAATTTCTTTAGCTTTTTGGACTGCCATATCACTTTGTTCACTTATAGTAATCTTGCAGATGACAAAAACTCACAGGTCCTTTTCAGAAAAACAAAAGCTACTAGGTAGCCCTACCTCTGCCATTTTGGATTTTCAAAGCTGATTTTTTTAATTCAAGTGTAAGATTTTACCCTTATGTCTCTTAAATGTCATCTTTTTCAAATTGTTTCCATGTTTTAATCTGTAAAGATTTTTTTTAAATCCTGAATCATTCACCCAAAAGTCAATAAAAGAATGAGAAAAGCAGTACTTGGGTGTAATCTCAAAAATGACCAAATGATATCTGTTCAAATCCAAGGCAAAGCATTCAGCATCACAGTAATACAAGCCTGTGTTGCAGCCACTGACTCAAAATTAATCAACTGTATGAAGACCTACAACATCTTCCAGAAATAACACCAAAAAAGATGTTACATTCATCAAAGGGAACTGGAATACCAAAGTAGTAACTCAAAAGATAATTGGAAAAACAGGCAATTTTGGCCATGGAATGCAAAATGAAGCAGGGCAGAGTTTTGTCAAGATAACTCACTGGTCATAGCAAACACTTTTTCAGCAGTCCAGAAGGTGACTTCACACATGGACATCATCAAATTTTCAATATCTAAATCATATTTATTATATACTTTGCAGTCAAAGGTAGAGAAGCTCTATACAGTCAGTTAAAACAAGACCTGGAGCTGCCTGTGGCTCAGATTATGAGGTTCTTATTGCAAAAGTCAGACTTAAATTGAAGAAAGTAGGGAACACCAACAGACCATATAGCAATGACCTAAATAATGTCCATTATGAATATGAAGTTAAAATGATGACTAGATCCAATGGATTAGAGCTGATAGATAGAGTACCTGAAGAATTATGGACAGAAGTTTGCAATATTGTACTGGGGGCAGCAACTAAAAAAATAAAAAAATAAAAAAAAAAAGCAAGAAAGCAAAGTGTTTGAGGCTTTACAAAGAGCTGAAGAAAGAAGGAAAGAGAAACGAGAAAGAGAAATAGGCACCCAATTGAATCCCAAATTCCAGAGAATAACAAAGAGAAATAAGAAGTCCCGCAATCTAAAGTTGTGAGGTGCCACCATGCAAATCCTATTCACATACGTCCTTGCCATGGTTCACTAAGTTTATGCTTATTCTATCCTATGGACACTGGTAGGAGAGTGTGTCTCAGGTTTCTGAATGGAATACCATGTTTTAATTATTCTTGCTTTGGCTTCTAGCTAGTAAACACTTCTGATTAGGTATTAATGGAGTTCATCTTTCTGCTTTATTAAGGTATTTTGAACTTAATAATAAGAATAATAATTCAGAACACCCAGGGGTAGGAAGGACATAGAAAGTATGTTTCTGGGTAGTAGGAGTACAGTCTTTCTACCAGAATTACCCCCCTGGGACTTGAGAGTGAATCCTGAGAATATTTCCACCCTCTGGTAAATTATAATCTAATAGCAAGTTGGGGGAGCAAGCCAATCCCAGTCCAAAGAGAAGAGAGAGTGAAAAGAATAAAAGGTATGGTGTCCCATCCTTGTGCTTCAGATACAAAGAAGGAGTGCCAACGGATTTCTGTCACATTCTGTATACATGTCCATAAAAGACACATTCTGTTTTTATTATTGTTGTCCAGCCATTTTTCAATTAAGTTAGACTCTCCACGATCCCATTTTGAGTTTTTCTTTGAAAGATACAGGTGAGATTTGCCATTTCCTTCTCTGGCTCATTTTCCGGATGAGGAAACTGAAGCAAATAGGGTTAAGTAACTTGCCCAGAGTCACACACCTTATAAGTGTCTGAGGACGGATTTGAACTCATGAAGATGAATCCTCCTGGAGCCCTATGTGCCCTATGGCGCCACCTAACTGCCCCTATTCTGTTTCTATAAAGTTGACAAATAGCTGCCTCTGACCATTCTCCCTTTTTCATGTCTTCTTTCTCTAATCCATGACTCAAAATTTTCTTTCCTTCCTTTTCCCCATCACCATTCTAAAGTTTTAGTTTGCTCCCTTTTGGAAAGAACCCCATGTATATTGCTTCTACAATTTTTTCTAATTTTTTAAATAATTTTGTATTATTATGAACTTGACAAACATGAATATTTTCAAATACAAAGAAGAAAAAGAGAATATTTTATATGACATCACAAATGCAATTACCTACTGCTTATTTAAGTATATATTAAATATAATAGCTCCAAAACTGTCCCACTTATTAGTACTCCCTTAAGAGCTTCACTCTGCTCTCCTCTGTGTAGCTTGTTGATGTTTCATTGGACCTTTTGTTTCTTTTATTCTTCTTTTCACTATTTATTTTTTCTTCATTGCCTTCCTACTCCATCCTCACCCCATTCATTCTTATTCTCTCTCTCTCTCTCTCTCTCTCTCTCTCTCTCTCTCTCTCTCTCTCTCTCTCTCTCTCTCTCTCTCTCTCTCTCTCTGTCTCACACACACACACACACACACACACATACATGCATTCATTCATGCATGCAAATAAAATCCATCCCTTTTAATGAATAAGTGTAGCCAAGGAAAAAGAAAAATCCATGCATTGGTCACATGTGAAGCTGTATATCTTGACCTATAGTCCACCACCTCTCTGCCAAGAAGATGGAAGCATAAGTCGTTTTCAGTCTTCTGGAGTCTTGGTTAGTCATTGCATTGATTACAAATATTAAGCATTCTACAAATGTTTTCTTTTTACAGTGTTCTGAAATAATGTAGTTTTTCTGGTTCTTCCAACTTTATTCTGCATCATTTCATATAAGTCCTCCCAAGTTTCTCTGAATCTATCCCTTTTTTCATTTCTCATTGTAAAACAATATTCATTTACATTCATATACCATAATTTGATCAGCCATTGCCTGGTTCATTGGTACCCCCCTTAAATTCTAGTTATTTGCTACAAAATAAGTGTTAATATTATATGTGTGTATGTATATATTTGTACTAATGGGAATTTTCACTCTTTGAGTAGTAAGCAGTACTACTGGGTCAATGGGTGCTTCCATTTTCAGGTATCAAACTTTTTGACCCCCATGCTTAAAGTGTTAGGAAAAATAGCATAGGAGAATTAAAAGAATATTTGACTCCCTTGAATACTAGCCATTTGTGTGGCTCTCATTGCATTAATCACTTACCCCTTCAGTTTTCTCATCAGGAAATGAGGTTAATAGTAGCCATAATTCCTAGAGTACTTATATGACAAGATTGTAAGCAAAGGAGACAATGTCTGTAAAATATTTGGGGAACTTTAAAGCACCATGAATAAGTCATCTGGTATTATTATTATTAATAGCACTGAGAGAGAAAATCCATGAAAAGAGATTTCCAGCCTTCAGAATAAGACTTATCAGTTCAGCAACTGTGAATCAGGTGGCAATGAAGGTTGATTTAATATGAAAACAAAAGGACCTCGATTAGCGTTACTACACAAATCTTTAATACATCACATATTTATCGACTATGTGAATAGCTCTAGGTTGAGTACTGAAGGAGGTAAAAAAAAGTTTACAATAATATACATATGTATATCTGTAGATAAATATATGATATAATGTATACATATTGATATATACACATACAAATATATGTATGTGTGTTGTATATGTGTACGTATGTATGTATGTATATATGAATACATGTGGCAGTCAGATGATAAAAGTGGATAGAATGTCCAGCCTAGAATCAGAAAGACTCACCTTTCTCAGATACTTCCTAGCTATGTGACCCTGGGTAAGTCACTTAACCCTGTTTGCCTCAGTTTCCTTATCTGTAAAATGAGCTGAAGAAGGAAATGAAAAACCACTCCAAAAACCCCAAGTGGGTTGGACATGACTAAAATCAACTGAACAACAACACATATAATCTTTAGTTTTGAAAGTTCTCAAAAAAGCCTACAAGGCAGGTATTATGGGGTTTTATTATTTTTATCTATTCTGTAGGTGAGCAAATTGAGGGTTGGAGATGTTATATAAAACACACAACTAGCAAGTGTGAACTAAGCCTAACTAAAATCTCCTTCTCCAGACTCTAAGTCCACTATACCAGGTTTCATATTTGAGACAAGTCTCCTGCCTTCCAGGAATTTTCAGAAAAGTTTATGGGAAACTACACACATTAACAGTTTAGTGTCTATGCAGGCCCATGTGTAATTATGTACCCATGTGAATAAAACAGAGAAGAAGAGTTAGAGAAGTTAAGAGACAGGAGAGATCATAGTAGACTAAAATGACCTCCTAAGTGGCCCAGGGAATAGTGTTGGATTGGAGTCAGGAAGGTCTGAGCTCACATCCCACCTCAGTCACTTACTTATGTGACCTTGGACAAGTCACTCAACCTCTCCCAGCCTCAGTTTATCTGTAAAATGGGGATGGTAATAATAGTATATACTTGTTCTAAAGATCTGTTGAGATAACATGTAAATTGCTTTGCTAGTCTTAAAGTACTACATAAATTGTTGCTGACCAGGTAGGACCTGCTGTTGTCGGACGGTCCAGCCTCGGAGGATGTATACAATTCATATCAGTAGAATGGAGTGATGATGGTATTGCAGACAGAAGACAATGAAGACAAAGGCATGGACGGGGGGAAAGCCTGTTTAGGAATAACCAGCTGACTCATTTAGATGCAGCAACACATTAAGATGATGCAGTTAAATGGGGCAAATAGGCATATTTAGAAGAGCCTGCAATGCACGATTAAAGAGTTTGAGCTTGACTCTATAATCTTTGTTATTAAAGGGAGGGTCATGTGATGAAAACTGATGTTTTAGGAAGATTGATCCAGTGGCAGTATAGGAACAGGGAGAACCTAGAGATAAGGACACTAATGAAAAGGCTGCAACAATAATCCATGGGCAAGGGCAATAGAAGGAATAACTGACGTTTCTATTTTAATAAGGCAGTCTTCCCAAGTTTCTTCCTCTCGAAAGTTACCTTCTAATTAGCCTCTCTCTCTCTCTCTCTCTCTCTCTCTCTCTCTCTCTCTCTCTCTCTCTCTCTCTCTCTCTCTCTCTCTCTCTCTTTCTCTTTCTCATGTGTATATGTATGTATACATATATGCACCTGTTTATATAAATATTGTCTCTCAAATTAGAATGTAAGGTCTTTTAGGGCAGAGACAGATTTCTACTTTATATCCCCAGTGCCTGGTGCAATCTAAGCATTTAATAGATGCTTTTTGATTGATCGATTGGTGGACTGATTGTATAGAATCCTCTGGTTTGCAAAACACATGGGTTATCTCATAAAATCACTGATGGCAACTTTGTGTGGTGGTCGCTATCAGTAGTATTCTTCCCATTTCATTGGGAAAGCTGAGGCTCAGAGAAATCAGCTGACTTTCTTGTGGTTATCTAGGAGTAACTGGCACAGATGAGGTTAGAACCCAGATTTTGCTTGAGTCCAAGTTCAGGAATGGGGAGGGAAGTAAAAAAGCAAATGTGAGAGATATTTTGTAGGAAGAATAAACAAAGGGTATGATTGGTTGCCTGTGTTGAATAGAAGTTTAGCCAGAAAGGTAGCCCAGAGGCTGTCAAGTCCATTTTACAAATAAGGAAACTGAGACCTTGGATGGGGGTGAATGTATTTGCTTGATGTCACATGAGAAATGTCAGAGGGCAGATTTGAACCCTGAGCCTTAGACTCCGGAGCCAGTGTTCTTTAAAATTTTTGAGAAAATCGGTTAGAAGAAGGAAGATAAGTGGAGACAGTCGATATGCAAGCTAATGAGTTTGGCTGTGAAAATATTGATGTAGAGATGGAGAAGATGGATTTTGAGAAGATGGACCCTAGAGGACTGGTACAATTTGGACACATGGAGAAAGACTGAGGGTATTCAAGACAAAAGGACCAGAAGATTTGGAGGAAGGGAAGCACTTCTGTAGAAAGCATATATGAGGAAGTGAATAATGCAGGGTGCAGGGTGCAGAAATGAGAGTAGGCAAAAAAGCTGGAAGTATCAGCCAGAAATAAGAACATGGTGGATGGAGGCCAGCCTCCACTCAACTGTGTAAGTGATTTTGCCAAAGCACAGATCTGACCATGTTAGGTCAATAAACTCCAGTGTCTCCCTCTCACCTCCAAGAGCAAGCTTGAAATCTTCACACCTTTCTTCTTACAACTCCCCACATAGACCCTTCCATTCATTGACACTGGTCTCCTTACTATTTCTAAAATAAAACACTCAATCTCCCAACTCCATGTATTTTCACTGGTTGTTCTTCATGCCTAGAATGCTCTCCCTCCTCAGCCTGGCTTACCTGGCTTTCTTGAAGTTTCAGCCAAGATCCCACCTTCTCTACAGGAATTGCTCTTCATCCAACATTGCTGTTCTCTCTTTGTCCTATAAGGTTTATGTGTTACCTCATTGGATCTCTTACCTGTACAAGTTGTTTACATGTTCGTTAGATTTCAAACTCCTTGAAGGCAGGAGCTAGCATTTACCTTTGCCTTTGCTTTTATCCTCATTGCTACGTACCTGGCACGTGGCAGATGTCTAAGAAACCTTGACTGGCTGACTTGAATAGTAGAATAAACATAGATTGTGGAACATTATAACAAAACCATTACTCAAAGATAATTAATCTGATTAATCTTTAATAATAATTTAAGTTAATAATTAATAATTATTTAATAATAATTTAATTATTTAATAATTTAATTTAATAATTAATCTGACTGTTGGAAAAGAAGATGAAAAACTGCTATGTCAGGTGATACAGATTTAAATAGGTTTTAGCTTCCAGTTTCCTTATCTGTAACACGGGAGTAATAATGGCACCAGCTTCACAAAGTTTCTAAACCTAAAAGTGCTACATGAATGTTAGCTGTAATTTTATTAAGAACCATTCCTTACCCTCCCAGATAAATTAGAGAAAGTGTTCCCCATTTATGAAGAGCTTGATAGAAAGATCACAATTTAATGTGAATGGGATTCTTTTCTTCTTTTTATTTCTATCCCCAGGGACTATACAGAGTAAATATATATTTATATATAACATTATATTATATTGTATATAATCATTATCTCCTAGCACCTGAAGGGTTTGAACATGATAACTAGCTGGTAAACTTCTGCTCTAAGAGGAGAAAGAAAAGGAATAAATTTTCTAACAGTGACAAGCATGAGGGCTTGAAGGGTAAGAAAATGGAAGGAAAACATTTATTAAGAATTATATCATATGTTACATAATATATAATTAACATATTATAATTCTATTTTATATATAATGTATAATTTCTTATAATTATTTATTAGTGTGATTCATATTATAATTATTCTATGGGTTATATTATAATCATGCATCATTATATGATATATTATGGAGTATGTATATAATACAATCTATAATTATTCTATACTATATATTATAATTAATTTGTAATTATATAGATTATATTTATAATCAGAGATTATTTCATTATATTGATGTTTCATATATTTTTCATACAATATTTCATATATATTTCATATAATATGTTATAGCATATTATAGAGTATAGATATAATGTCATTACATTATAATATAACATTATATTATAATTATATGTTATAAAAAATCTATCCTCTATAATACTCTATAATACTCCATAATGTGATAACATATAATTATAATATATTGATTATTTTTACCCTTAGGGTTTGGGCTCTGAACAGACTTGATGCAGAGAAGAGTGCTGAATGGGTGTGAGAAGAGCAGGGTTTGAATCTCATCATGTGACTGAACAATTCACTTTGTCTCTCTGGGCGTCAGTTTCCTTATTTGTCAAAATAAGGAATTGAATTAGATAATCTCTAATGTGCCCGCAACTCTAAAATCTTATTATCCTAGGAAATTGTAACTATTAATACCTTATCTGGTGTTCCAGTATGCTTAGAGCAAATTGAGGGGAGTGGCAGAGAAGGCATCACAGAACTCAAATGTCAGCGGCAGATGGACACTTCCTATCCCTGCCCACTATCTTCAAATTATGAAAATGACTTCAAATTCCAATTATCTTTCCAAGGTGCCAATTATCTTCCCCCACCCTTGTCAAGGAACCATCTGCAAAGTTTAAAAAATATTATGTCATCTCAGTCAATGGTGACTGTGTTTAATTAGCAAAAGACTAGGGAGGCACTCCATCAGTAAGCATTTATTAAGCCAACTACTGTGTGCTGTGTACAATGCTAGATACTGGGGGCATATAGAGAAAGAATGAAATGTCTTACTCTCACAAAGATTCCACTTTTATTGAAAAGAACACAGAGGGGCAGCTAGGTGGCATAGTAGATAGAGCACTAGCCCTGGAGTCAGGAGAACTGGAGTTCAAATCTGGCCTCAGACACCCACACTTCCTAGCTGTGTGACTTTGGGCAAGTCACTTAACTCTGACTGCCTCACACACATAAAAAAACAACACTATTGTGACATCAGAGCACTAGGTTCTAGTTTTAGTTCTTCAACTTAATACTTGTCCTTCCTTGGACTGATCATGTTATCTCACTGAGACTCAGCTTCCCAATCTATAAAAATGGAATAATAATTCTACTACCTACTTAAATGATCTGAGAACACTTGGTAAAGAAGCAGTGTGATAAGGGGATAAATGTTGGACTTAGTGTTTCAATGACCACAAGGCAATTCCCTCTATCTTTCTGTCTCTCCTTTTCCCATCTGTAAAATGGATATGTTATTACTTTATGTACTTTACAGGACTTTTGGGAGGAAAACACTTATTTAAACTTAAAATGCTATAGAAATACGACCTACTGATATTTTTTTACAAAACACAAGGCATTATATAAGTGTGAGAACTGTTACTAGGAATAGCATGTATCTATTCATGCCTGTATCTGAATGCAGATTGCTACAGAGAAAGCTTGCCACTAAGCAGCTGCATGACTCTAGGCAAATCACTTATCCACGTGTTTCTCAGTTCCTTCCTCCTTAAACTTGTTGTTCGCTAAAGTCCTTTCCAGATCTAACAGTCAGTGAATCCATAACACATCTGAATCAGCTGCCTCCATTGCAGCCAGGAAAGAAGCACAACTCATTAATGGCTCAAAAGAAAGTCTAGAACAGTTTGTAAAAAAGAGATTTAAGGACAAACAGCAGGTAAGGTGACCATTGTGAAGTAAATGTGAAGATCTAGAGGACAGAAGAGATAGGAATGGGAATCCAACTTGGGATTCGCTGGTATTGGAAACTCCCAAATGAGAAAACTCCAGCTACTGATGCAACTTGGCATCCCCTCTGCTGTTTATAGTTCTAGAGAGTTGCTTAAAGGATAAATGACTTGCCCAAGGTCACAGAGCCCAGTTCAGAAAACAGACTTGCATCCAAGTCTTCTGAACTGAGACCAGTCCTCTATGAGCCATTCTGCAGTTCATCATTCATGGTAGACAAGACATTACATTACAACTAAAGTGTAGGTAAAAATAGAATGAACTCCTTTGAGAAGAACCAGCAGCAGGAACCTTGGTATAAGAAATATATTTTCTAAGTCTTTTCTTCATCTGTATCTCTCTTTGAAGATCTTTGATAACAAATATAAATATCATTGCTATATTCAGTTAATTCATAAACTTTTATTAAGTACCTACTATGTTCTAGGCACTAGAGATGTGTAGACAAACACAAACCACCCTCAAGGAGATTACTTTCTACTGGAGGGACAGACTGCTGAACCCAGAGTCAGGAAAACTTGAGTTCAAATTTAGCCTCAGATGCTTACGAGCTGTAGAACCCTGGGCAAGTCATGTAACTTCTGTCGAGCTCAGGTTCCTCATCTGTGAAGTGGGAATAATAATAGCCTACCACTCAGAGTTGTCATGACAAAATAAGATAGTATTTGGAAAGTATTTTGCAAACCTTAAAGGACTATATGAATGCTAGTTATAATTACTGTGCTTTTTATCATGTAGACTCTGAGAAGTCAATACAATTTAAATTCAAGAGAAAGAGGGCATTTTCTTGAAGGATCAGCCAAGGCCTGGTATAGAAGATATTACAAGAGCCGTGCTTTGAATGAAGCTAACGGTGGTCATTCATGTTGTTTCTATCTCAGACATTTGTCCTGAGGATCAGTTAAGGTCATAAGATGATAGAGTTGGAGTTGAAAGGAGCCTTAGAGACCCTCTAGGTCACACACATGTGCATGTTACAAATGTGAAAACTAAGTCCCCTGGAGGTTGTGACTTGGCAAAGTTCTTGACCCATTTCTGAAGTTGTTCAATTTTATATACTTATTCTGAATCTTCAGTTAGTTTTGTAAAACATTTTTTTCCAAAGTGAGCCAGAATTTTCAAGAGTCATATGGTCACGTTTGCCAGGACACAAAACAACAAGTGATAACAGCAGAAGAGTCTCATCTAATCTACTTGATGAAAAATGGAACAGACCATTCAACTAAAAATAAATCTTTGATGCTATGATTCTTTGGTTAGGCCTTGTTTTTATTTATTTGGGGGTGGAAGTGATAACTATTTTTGGAGAATTGAACTTGGTGGATAGAAACTCAGCTTTGAGATTAGAACATTCTCAGATAATGTAAGGAATTGGATTAAAGTTTGAACTGGATCCAGTCAACTCCTTATCAAGCCAGAGCACATTGAACAAGGCCAGTGATGCTCTCTAGCTTTGTGAATTTCCAGAAAGATGAGTTTCTTCCTTTAGAGCCAGAAAACAGAAGGCCATGTAATGTGAGATTTAATGTGTGCATTTAAAGGGAGAAATTGTGAGAACAAAAAGGAAATGGGTATTATTTGGGATTTTTTTCAACTAATATTAACTCATATTTACATGTCAATTTAAAGTTTGCAGACATTACATTATTTGATCCTTATAACATCCTTTAAAAGTAAAAAAAAAAAAGTGGAGCCTAGAGACATTAAGTAATTTGACCAGAGTTACACAGCTAGGAAAGCTCAGAGACAGGATGTGAACCCATCTTACTGACTTAAGATGAAATCTTACTATTTTGTGCACTGTGCTACACTCCCACCAATACTGATCAAGATTCTGAACTTATAGCTTCTCTATTTACTGAAATTTTTTGTGTGCCAGGCATTGTGCTAAGTGCTGAGGATACAAAAAAAAAAAAAAAAAAAGACAGAAATCTCCCAATATCACATATCCCCCTAGTGGTATTATGAGGTATGTAGATGATCTTTGAGCTTTCTTGCAGATTTAACATTCTGTGATTCTGTTTGGGTAGATCTGAATTCAAATAAATTCATACTTTGATATCTTTTTCTTTCCTTAATTATCTTTCAGTAAACCCAGTCTTTGGGTTTGGTTAGGTAAAAGTGGGGAGTAGTTGAGGCTCTGTCTGAGTCAGCCCACCTATCCAGAACCTGCCTATTTGAATTTTCTTGTTGAAAATAGTAACTCTCCTGTAAATCATTTGGAGCTAAAAAAGAACCTGAAAAGAATCTTATACTGGCTAAGAAACAGAGGGGTAGACCAGTGGAATATGTTAGGAACTCAAGACACACTAGTTAATGAATATAGCAGTCTACTGTTTGATAAACCCAAGGACCCCAGTTTCTAGGATAAGAACTCACTGTTTGACAAAAATTGCTGGGAAAACTGGATAACAGTGTGGAGGAAACTGGGCATAGACCAATGCCCGACACCGTACACAAGAGTAAAGTCCAAATGGATACATGATCTAGGTATAAAGATTGATACTATAAACAAATTAGGGGAGCAAAGAATAGTGTATTTGTCAGACATATGGAGAATGGAGAAATTTATGACCCAACAAGAGTAGAGAACATTATGAAGTGCAAAATGGATAATTTTGGTTAGGTTAAATTGAAAAGTTTTTGCACAACCAAACCCAATGCAACCAAGATTAGGAGGGAAGCAGAAAACTGGGAAAGAATTTTTGCAACTAGTGTCTGTGATAAAGGCCTCATTTCTGAAATATATAGAGAACTGGGTCAAATGTACAAGAATACAAGTCATTTCTCAATTGGTAAATGGTCAAAGGATAAGGAACAGGGAATTTTCAGAGGAAGAAATTAAAGCTATCTATAATCATATGAAAACATGCTTTAAATCACTATTGATTAGCGAGATGAAAATTAAAACAACTCTGAGGTACCACATCACATCTACCAGATCGGCTGACATGACAAAACAGGAAGATGATAAATGTTGCAGAAGATGTGGGAGAGTTGGAACACTAATGCATTGTTTGTGGAGCTGTGAGCTGATCCAACCATTCTGGAGAGCAATTTGGAACTATGCCCAAAGGGCTACAAAAAGGTACATATCCTTTGACCCAGCAATATTGCTTCTGGGACTCTATCCCAAAGAGATCATAGAAATGAGAAAATGTCCCACATGTACAAAAATATTTATAGCTGCTCTCTTTGTGGTGGCCAAAAACTGGAAATCAAGGGGATGCCCATCCATTGGGGAATGGTTGAGAAAGTTACAGCATATGAATGTAGTGGAATACTATAGTGCTTTGAGAAACGATGAACAGGAAGACTTCAGAGAAGCCTTGAAAAACTTGTATGAACTGATGCTGAGTTAAAGGAGCAGAACCAGGAGAACTTTGTACACAGCAACAACCACAGTGTGCGAGGAATTTTTCTGGTAGATTTAGTACTTCATTGAAATGCATGGACTTAAAAAATTTCCAATGGATTTTTGAGGCAAAATGCCTTCCACATCCAGAGAAAGAAATATGGAATTGGATCACAGATAGAAACAGACTGTTTTCTTTTATACTATGTTTTGTTTTGTTTAAGGTTTCTCCCATTCATTTTAATTTTTCTATGCAACATGCATTTAATAAGAGTGTACATATAGGCCATCTCAGGGAGGGAATGGGGAGGAAAGGGTGAATGAGGGGGAGGGAGTGGAAAAAAATCTAATATGTATGGAAGTGATCGCCAAACACTGAAAACAAATAAAATAATTTCATTTTAAAAAGCAAAAATAAATAAAAATTTTAAAAAGAACCTTAGACATAATTTGGTCGAAGACCATCATCTTTGAGATGATCCGAGTTCCAGAACAATGAATTAATTTTCACAAAACCACATAGGGACTTCAGAACAAAGATCAAATTATCTGATTACAAAACCAGCACACTGCCATTGGTGCAGAACATGAAATCAGATTGCCTTAAAAAATCTAAGTATACACCTTTACAAAAAATATTTCCAAACATATCTTTTCAGGCATTTCCAAGAGCTTACATGACACTTGAGAATTTACCATATCTTGGAAACCAAGGAAGTCACAAACTAAATTCTAGAATATTGAATTTTAAAAGGAATGAAGTATTATTACTTTTGAGTTCACAGATTAACATGACTGACAAAGTATTATCAATCAATCACCAAGCATTTACTAAAATCCCTCTTTCTTCTTCCTCATCTCACAATCCCATGACATCATCCTCTATCTTGTTTTCCTTTATTCCACTGTCTGATAATGACTCTTGCCATGGCCCTCCTTTCTGTCAGTACCTTTATCTCTTTATAGCAAATCTTTTCCAGCAGATTGCACTTAATATTCCCTTTCTCTCTCTAATATATATTTCCCTATATATTGCCTCATTTCTGCTGCCTGCAAACATGCTCAAATCCTTTCCATTCTTAAAAATAACCTTCCCTAGATCCCACCATCACGGATAACAATGACTCCACATCTTCTCCTCCCTTTTCTCAGACAAATTCTTCATAGAAATCAACTGTACTCATTGCTTCCAGTTTTCCTCCTCTCTTAAGCTTTCTGACCCCATCATTCAGCTGCAATTACTGTCTCCAAAGTTAACCATGGTCTCTTAATTTCACAATGCAGCAGCCTCTTCTCAGTTCTCATCTTTCTTGACCTGACTACAGCTGAGCATCTCCCATTGTTGACTACCCTCTCCTCCAGGATACTCTCAGTCTTCATGACACTTTTCTCTCTCTTTGCTCCCTTCCTACATGTCTGACCACTCTTAGTCTCCTTCCTTCATGTCACAGTACTGTGGGTACATCCCAAAGCTCTATCTTGTAGACCCTTCTCTTCTGTCTATATGTTCTCCTTTGATGACTGCATCAGATCCCATGGATTCAGTTACCATCTCTATACAAAAGCTTCCCTCCTCTATAGACTGAGCCTTTGTCTGTCTCAAGCTCCAGAACCACATGATGAACTACATGTTAGACATCTCAAACTATTTGTCTCATAGAAATCTCAAATTCAGTTTGTTCAAGGCAAGTCTCAGCATTTTTTTTTCCCAAAACCTACTCATCGACTGAATTTCTGCACTGGTATTGAGGTTATCACCATCTTTTCAGACATATGTTTACAACCTCCCTCTCATTCACCCCATATATCTAATCAGTTATTAAATTGTCTTTTCTATCTCTACAACATCCCTCTCTCTTTCTACCCTTCTCTTCACTCACAGAACCATTAACTTATTTTAGGCTCTGATCAGTTTTTACCTGGGTTATTCCAATGCCCTCCTAATCCGTCTCCCTACCTTAAACTACTCCCTACTTTAACAGTTAAAATTAAGTAAAAATTAAGGTAGACTGAGGTACAAAGTTCTGAGCATGATTAATTTATTAGTAAAGCAAGAATTCACCAATAAATAAAATCGCAATTTCCCCAGTGAAGCTAAGACCCTAAATGAGAAGGATAGCTCCCTTTTATAGTTTTGGGGTATACAGAATGAAGAACAGGACTTTGAAGGCAGGGAGAAATTTATGATTGGTTAAAAGAGGTCAACATAATGAATGGCAAAATCAATATGACTGATTATAGAGCTGAGGCATGGAGGACAGTATGACTGGTTGGAAATTGAGAATGAGGGCCAGCAGCAATCCTCTCCTTCCCTCCTGTCACTAAGAAATGTTCATTGTTTGAGTCCAACTGCAAGATTAGAGATAGTGAACCAAACTTCTTTGGATAACAAACCAGACATCTTTGAAGGATAGCTTGGTGGTGTAAAGATACCAGACCTGACTCTCTGGTGTCTACACATATGGACACATACACACATGTATGTATGTGTGTACATATGTGTGTTTATATATACATGTCCATATATATAAACATATAAACTTATATGTGTATATTATCTCCCTGGCCAGAATGTAAACCCCTTCAGGACAGAAACTTTTATTTTTGCCTCTGTTTTACTAATACCTAACAAAATATTCTCATATTGTAAGTGCTTAGCAAATGCTTATTCATTTATTAAACACCTACCACTTGCCAAATGTTGTACTAGTGATTCAGAGAGAAAAAAAGGAAAGAATCTCAAACTATGAGAAGATTCCATCCTACTGTGGAAACCACATGTAAACTTCTAATGATGGTAAAAATGGTACTGGCTCTAGAGGCAGATGACCTGGGTTCAAATCCCACCTCTGTCAAGGCACTTAGCCTTTTGGCCATCAGTTTTCTAATCTCTTAAAATAGAGGGTTAGATAAGATAGCTTCTGAGGTGCTTTCAGCTCCATATATGTGATCCTATATGACCTCAGTTTCCCCAGTTACAAAATGAAAGGGATTCAATGGCATTTGTGTTTTCTACCAGCTCTATATTTGTTCTGGGAGGATCCTAAAATACATACAAATCGATACAAGTCAATTTGGTAAGGTGGTACAAGCAGAGATAAGGATCAGGAAAGGTTCCATTATCAGAAATTCCAAGTAGGAGGTCCTCATTACCTGCTTTAATAAATAGGTAAGATTTCTTTGTAATTAGCATATTGATTGAATGTATACAGCCTATGCTATGAAAGCTTGAAAATAGCTTGCTCTTTTAAGTAGATTTAACATTCAACCTGCAATCTTCTGTAGATCAGAAATTTGATTATCAACCCCTTTTTTATCAGAGAAGTCAACTTGAACCAATTTCAGGTTGACTCTTAATGGTGTGCCCCAGAGCTCTGTGCTTTGCTCTGCATCATCTAATACTTTTTTATCAATGTTTCAACGGAGGTAGAGATGAAGTGTTCATCAAATTTGTAGAAGCCATTAATCTGGAAAAGAAAGCTAGCCTATTGTCTGGGTCCTAAGAGAATTTGACAGGCTAGAATGATAGGCCAAATCTCATAATGTGAAATAAAATCAGGGAAAGTATAAAGACTTACCCTTTGGTTAAAAAAAGCAATCAAACAGGCACTTGGGTAGGGGAGGAATGTCTAGATGATAGTTTCAATGGGGAAAAAAATCTAAGGGTTTTAGTGAATAACAAGCTCAAAATGTGTCAGTTCTGAGATATAGCAACAAGAAGCACTAATGCATTCCTGGACTGCATTAATAGTGGCATGAGCTAATGGCTGTTTAAAACACTTGGCAACCTTTAAATTTGCAATATAAATGCCAGCTATTATTGTTGCAGATAACTCAAATTGCAAAGCAAAAACCTCAACATTTCTCAGTATTAAATGCTACATTTCATTAGGAATTAAGT
This sequence comes from Bettongia penicillata ogilbyi, assembly GCA_023548195.1. NCBI lineage: Eukaryota > Metazoa > Chordata > Mammalia > Diprotodontia > Potoroidae > Bettongia > Bettongia penicillata. Next base: position 8,771,472 of record JAJHZJ010000595.1, read on the forward strand.
TTGTGTCAGATCTGACACCCCAGAACTGCTTTCTAACACTTAAAGTTAAAGGAGAAAAGGTGTTAGCCAGAGCATCAGGACCTAACTGTGTGAGCTTTCGCCTCTTTTCCTCCATCCACTAGCACTGATAGTACGAAATTGCAGGGAGCTCTCCATGGTACCAAAGATGTCCTTTTTTATTCTTGATATGATGGATAATGGTGCAGAATACTGAGTGCCCAGCTTGGAGTCAGGCAGATTCATCTTCCTAAGTTCAAATCTGGTCTCAAACATGTACTAACTGGGTGACCCTGGGCAAGTCACTCCACCCTATTTGCCTCAGTTTCCTCATCTGGAAAATGAGCTGGGGAAGGAAATGGGAAACCATTCCAGTATCCCTGCCAAGACAATCTTAAATGAGACCTAAGCTTATTCCTGGCTATGCCATTTACTACTTGTGTAACCTTGGTAAAGTCCTTCATCTTCTCTGGAATTCAATTTCCTCATCAGTAAAATGAAAGTTTCACACCTAGCATCCCTTCCATTTCTAAATCTACAATCAACTTTTTTTAAAGAATGAAACTGCTACTAACCTCCATGTTTGATCCCGTAGTTGTGTAATCATGGGTAAGTCAACTAACCTCTCCAATTTTTGCTTTCTTATTCTCTAAAATGGCAATAAAAGAGCTGATAATATTACATCACAGAGTTATTGTAAGACTCAATACTGGCACATTCTGTTTGTCGATTATCTGTAACTTATTTCACCCATACATAGATGTTTGCATGTTGTCTTCCCCTATAGACCATGAGCTCCTTAAGAGCAGAGACTTTCATTTTGCCTTCTTTGGCAACAATAGTACTTAGCACATTTCTGAATACATAATAGTTAATAAATGCTTATTGATTGATTGAAATAAGTGAGTGAATGTAAAAGCACTATGCAAACTGTAAAATACTATATAACTGTCAGTTTTATTATTTATCCTCATCTTTATATTGCTCAAGGCCTTATGAAATCATCTCATAGCTTTGTCTGACTTAAGTAGTTGACCCTTCTCCTGCCTCAACATTAATGACCTTATCTTTATGCATGTTCTTGTCAGTATTTTTACCATTTAAAAAATTGTTTGGTGATCTATTCTTAGGGAACCCATGCTGGTAAGTACTTAAATTCCCCTATTTTCATCTAGGTGACTCACACTATCTAATAAATAGCTGCAGTTTGTATGGTTTTCTCCCCAAGGACATATCACAAGCTTTACAAAAGCAGGGCCCTGAATTTTTTGTAGCTGTGGTCAGATCTCTAGGAAATCAACCCCTACTGCCCACATTTCCCAGAGCTCTTTTATTTTCTTATCCATGTCAACTAGAAGGACTGTAAAGAGTTTTAATGAGAACAGCCTTGCTCTTCATCATGAATCATAATTCTCTCTCTTTTGACACCCAGATCTCAGTGATTTGGTGATAATCCAGGGTATATTAATAAGACTAATACCTTATATTTGGATCAAGCTTTGTGTATCTTTAAAAACTTTCATATTTCATTTTACCTTCCTAAGCACATTGAGCCACAGAAGGATTGGGAATCCTTTTTCTCATTTTAAAAATGAGAAAATTAAGCCCCAGAAAGGTTGGCTGACTTTCTTAGTGTTACCTAGCTCCTTAGAAACAGCAACTATGACCAGAACCCAAGTCTCCTGTCCAAGTTTGATGTTCATTTCACTACATATACCATCATGCTTTCCCTGGATTATATCATTCTTTGCCAAAGAGTTCCCACTGAAATCAGGGACATTTGTTTGATACGAAGATTCTTGATCCTATCCAAATGTGACCTTGCACTCTAGTATGATCTTATAAAATGTGTTACTATCTTTATCTGTCTCATGTAATCACAGTATTTAGAGCTATAAGGGACTTTGAAGGTCATCTAGTCCAACTTTATTTTACAGATAAGGCAAGAAAAGTGATGCAACTTGCCCAAGGTCACAAGTAACACAGGTTTCAAGTCATACAATCAGGATACAAACAACAGTCTTTCATCCCCAGTTACCCCCATCCCCAGTTATAATAGTATATATTTCCCAGATTAATTGTCAAGATCAAATGAGATAATAATTGTAAGGTACTTAGCACAGTGCAAGGCACATTGTAAGTGCTATTTAAAGGTTAGCTGTCATTGTTATTATTAAAATGCTTTGTGATAATTAACTTTGAACATTAGAACAATAAATCAGAGTTGCTTATTAACAATTCATATCTTAATTATTTCAGAGCACAAAATAACATAATTTTTAGTCACTGCCTTCTAACTTTCCATCAGAATTTCTTATCTCTTAGTTACATCCCCACGTATGTGGTCATAGCTACTGAGTACTCCATTCTTTTCCTTTTTTCACTTCATATTTTCTTAGAAAAGTCTTTTCAATTCTCTTGAGTTTTTCTCATGCATCTTTTTTAACTACATAACATCCTATCATTACATTAATATACTAAATTTTATTTAAACGTTCTCCTGTTGTTGGATTATTCCTATCTTGTCAACACATAAATCAATTATCTTTGAATGATACCTTTCTTTGATTTTTGATGATAGTCTCAAAATATATCCCCAACAGTGGAATTAATGGATCAAAGGGTATGATCTTTTTCATTTGTAATTTTACTACCTACTTTCTGATTGGTCCTCAAAAAGATCCTATAAATTTACAGTTCCACCAGCAATGAATCAGTGCACATATTGCTCTACAATGGCACCAGCAGTGAGTTTCATTGCTTTTAATTTTGTATTATTTAAATAAGTATGAGGTAGTAACTTAAAGATGTTTTAATTTGCATCTTGTAGATTGTGGATCTTTCATTTGGAAGATATCAAATTGGAAAGATATTAGAGGAGAGATATTCAGATTCTACGAAACACCACTGAGATATGTTAGAACAATTTGATAGTGTTAGAAACTATAAGACCCCACTGAGATCCATTAGATTAGGAAAACTTGATGGTGATAAGGAGCTAATATTCAAGGAATCATCATCTGATGTGGTCAAACAGTGGTATGTTCTGGTTGATTCAATATTCTGCTAAGAAGAAATTTTTACATATAGCATTCATAAATTAACAACTTTCAATTCCACAGACTATATGATTTATATACTCTAGTGAACTAAATGATTTTGTAAACTATATGAATTTGTAACTCCAGCGAACATAGTTTCATTCATTCAACAAACATTCAAGCACATACTATGTGCAAACCATTTGAGGATGTGTGAGGATGAATAAAATGTGCTCTGTCCTCACAGAACTTATAATTTAGTCATTGAATCTTTATTGAGTAATTCAAGAGACCTTTCTAACCTCTGCAGTGATTCTAGGTTATCATGACAAGTATTGGTGGTTTCCTATAATTGGTGAAATCAAGAAGTGCTCATTGATAGAACCATCTTATGGGTGACATACTGGATTAACCAGAGTTGGAAATAGTTTCAAAAGTCTAAGTCTAAAAAGAGTATTGGGATTCTACCTTGGCCTGAAAACTTGATCAGATACATGGTCTTGTTGGAGATTTGTAAGTAAGAGAGCTAATAATTTTCTCAAACCTCAAGATAATTCAGGAATAGGCCTTTTCTAGTCTTCAAATTAAATCAGGCCACTACTTTCTAATTCTTGCCCACAAATTACTTTCTTTCTCACTTCTATGCATTTGCATAGACAGTCCTCCATATCTGGGATACACTCCCTCCTCATCTCTAACCATCTTAGAATCCAAAGCTGCCTTGAAAATACAGGTCCAGAGCTATCTCCTACATAAGCCCTTCCATGATCCCACTGAACTTTCCTCCCTATTTGTTTGTGTTTCTTCTTCTAATAGTTCACATGTACTTTGTATTGAGACACAGTATGGCATAGCAGATATAAAGCTGCTTTCAGAGTCAAGAAAGTCTTGATTGAAGTCCCATTTCACACTCATACTCTAGTGTTCTGTGACCCTGGGTAAATCATTGATCTCTCAGTACCCCTAGGCAAATCTGAAAGACCAAAAATTGTAGAGTCTGTGCTTATCAAAATTGGTAGTATAGGGGATTTCCTGGTACCAATAAAATCACCCCCAAGACAGCTGTGGATATATTATATCTCTTGAACAGCACATGAGCTCCTTGAGCCTAGGGACTATCTTTTGTGTCTTTTTATCCCTAACACCTAGCGCAATGCCTGAACAAAATAAGTATGTAATATTTATGTTTATGGAATGTTCTTTTTCTCTTACACAAGTAAAGTTTTAGTCTCTATTGCCCCTCACTCAGCAGGCTTGGCACCTTGCATAAGCATGATTCACGCACTTGTGAATAGAAAAGAAAGTGATAGTAGCGTGTGTTGGGGCATCTTCACATTAAAAAAGAACAAAGGAATATGCGAAACATGAAAAAACATTTTGAATTCTTTCTCAAAAAAAACTTTAAGAATATTTCCTTTGGAAAAAAAAATGTGATTAAAGAACATCCATCAGAATCTTACTCCAGTACTTCATCATGGTATGGAGATGGCCCTGGGTCCTTAAAGTAATACCTATGTAGCCCAGGCCCTGGCAGGTCCAATCAAGCTGGAAAGTCTTTAGGGATAAGCCTAACATCAGGCTGTACAACTGATGTCTGAGAACCAATCCAACTCAGTCACTCAACTAGCATTTATTAGGTGCCTATTATTTGCACTGAGCTAAATCCTGAGGATAAAAAAAAAGAAGGTAGTCCTTGGACTCAAGGAGCTCAGAGAAACTCATCACCAAGTTGACTACAAGGTGATGATTTTGGAAGGACACTTACCAAGAAATGAAGGCATTCTTCATGAGTGGAAAGAGGACACATGATATTGTGGTTATCTCCTCACTCGCAGTAGAGTGAGAGTGTTTTTAGAATAGGAAGTATCTCATTTTTATATTTGTCTTCCCCAATGTCCCTCAAGCCCAGTGCCCAGAACTTGCTACCTGAGTGACTTCGAGCCAGTAACTTAACCTCTTTGGGCCTCAGTTTCACCATTTCTAAAAACAAAGGTTTAGATTTAATGACCTCTATGGTCCATTTCATCTATATGTAGCAAGAATTTAATAGCAGGTATTCATATAGCACTATAAGGTTTGCAAAGCACCTAACAAATATTGTTGCATTTTATCCACACAATAACCCTGAAAGGCAGGTGCTATTATTATCCACATTCAGCAGATGAGAAAACTAAAGCAGGTAGAGGTTATGTGACTTGTTAAGGGACACATAGTTATCCAGGATCTTAAGCTATTTTTGAACTCAGGTCTTTCTGATTCCATGTCTGGCACCCTATCCACTGTTCCCTTAGCTACATTCCTATGATGTTGTGATTAAAAGCTAAGATGTTCAAAGATGGCTAATAAGCATATTCTACTCTTAGAATAAACAATGCTGATTTGAGACACTGACAGCGATGTGATTTGGAGGACATTACAGGGACTATGTTTTTAAGATCATAGATTTAGAGAGGAAAGAAATCTCATCAGTAATCCATTGTGACCTCTGGATCTTACAGATGATGAAGGTGAACCCAGAAAGTTTACATGACTTGCCCAGGGCCATACAGCTAGTAAGTGCCTAAGATGGGATCCAAACTAGCTTATTACCCTATCCCCTACACCACATCATTGTGAACCACAGAGGATAATAAGGAAGTTCTTTATCAGTGTGACACTTGTAAACTTTCTCCTTTTAAAAGAAGATATTTGTTTTGTTGAAAGAACTTGGAATTTCTCTGGGTATGTTCTATCTCTAGGATTCCAGAAAAGATTCCATCTTTGTTCTAATTCCCAGGAAGATATAAAATGTTGCAAAGGAAAGAAAGCAGCAAAAGAATAAGAAGCAGAGAATAGGGAGGTGGTCTACTTGAAGAGGATAAATGCAAGAAAAGTTGTTGCCTAGTTTTAAAATGGAAAAAAAAAAAGAGAAGGTTCAGAAAAGACCGAATTGTGTTTAGGTGATAGAAATTGGTCCTCTGGTTTTATCAGCATACAGAACTCCCAAATTAGAAAATTCACTCTACCAATTCAGTTTAACCCTTTCTCTGCAACTTATTGTCTTAAAATAGGGATTCTTAACCTGGGAGACATTTCAGGAGGTTCATGAACTTGAGTGGGGAAAAAATTACTTCTTTGTTTTCACAAAACTCTGAAATACAGAATTTCTTTCAGTTGCAAGACTGACATTATTCTCAAAAGGGGCCAATAGGCTTTGCCCCACTGCCAAAAAAACTCCACAATACACAAAAATGTTCAGAACTCCAATCCTAAAAAGTTGCCCAGAGCAATGAGAGATTAAGTGCTTTACCCAGGGTCACACAGCCCATATATGTCAGAAGAGGGACTTAGACCCAGGTCTTCTGCTTTCAAAGTCAGATCTCTAGCAATTCTGTCTCTCTCATTGTGTTCCCTGCTTCTTGATGACTTGTTGAAAGTAGTTAGGATATGTTTGGCTAAATGACAAGCTAAGTTCCTCTATTTTCCAAGAGACATATATACCAAAATTATGTTGTAATTGAGCTACAGAAGAATTACAAATCTAATAGTGATGAAGTATGAGGGGATTTCATGGTGTCTCTAGTGTTTGAAAGAAAATATTATTTTATCTTTGACACTATTCCTTTGGATTATAGAAAGGCATCATGGTTTCATGGAAAGAATGCTGATTTAGGATTCAAAGAAATTAACCTTTGAGTCCTGGTGCCAATCTGTCACAGGTTTGTAGCTGTGAGCAAGCCTCTTAGGATTGCACAACATCATAGATTCAAAGTTGGAAGAGTTCTTCCAGATCATCAATTCCACCACCTTCCCCTTGAGGCCTAGAGAAATCTAGTGACTCATCTGATGTTGCACAGGTAGTCACTCCCCCAAGTCATAAAATATGGGTAAAGATATTTGTACCACCACCCTCACAGGGCTGTGGTGAAGAAAATGCTTTGTAAACCCTTCAGTGCTATGTAAATGTGAGCTATTATTACTACATTGATAGAGGCAGAATACAAAATCATATGCCTGAAAGCAAGCAAGGAAAAGTAGATGATTATAAATGGCTTCATTGTTTTTTTACCAGCAAATCTTTTATTCCATATTTTTATAAGCTCAAGTGACAGTTTTCTTTTCAATATTAACTAGTTTCCAGGTCACAAAAATAGACCTATTTTTGCCAGTTGCCAATGTGCCTCAAGTTACCAGTTCTCATGCTCAAATTTGGCTATTCTCAATCTTTGAGATGTCCAGGGCCCTGTTGATTGCTTTACTATTTAAATATAACAAAGGGTATTAAGTTTTATACTGCACTCATCAACAGCTCAAACCACCAGTGTCCATGATGGACAGAATCAGGTTGATTTCATTTCCCCAGATAGGAGAGTGGCCTAACAATGGTTATTATCCTAAGGCAATTGCTCCTGGTCCTTTAAAAGGCATTCCTGAGATGGCATCTGCTGTCAGAATCACTTTCAGCTAGAGGTGCAAGGTGGGGAACTTCTGAATCATTCCCACACTGAAAAGGACAACAGGAAAAGCTTCTACCAACCAGATTCATTCTATATTGCTCTTATTGGTTAGACCTTTGGGAATCAGTAATGAAGGAAGGAACACATGTAAAACAGAATAACTTTAGAAGGCAAAAAATGAGTGTTGTGCAGGGCCAGGGCAGCAGGTAAAGGGAGGGTTGCTATCTTTTACGCATCTTGATCTCATCAGTTCCTCTATCCATGCTCAGTGTTCTCTGCCATATCATTACAAACTGATTAGCATCACATTTTTGTTGTTAGCAGTAACAGTCATTAAGTGCCCCTCAGCCTGGCAAGCCCTGGACAGAATAACATGCAAGAAACATACAGTTTCTATTTTCCCACAGCTTGGGACTACATGATTCCATTGGGCTCTATTTCATGATTTTTAGCAAAGGAATGTCAACTACAAATAATGGAGTGTTACCCTGAGTGTAACAAGTCCTGCTGGTGTGAAAAATGTTTGTCACTCATTGTCCTGCTTGACTTGTGCATACTGACTGCCATGGATCAGACCTAGATAGATCAGACCTAGCCTTGGCATTAGCAAATAGTGTGTTTCACCTTCTAACTCATCAGACTATGGAAATGAGTCTCCATTAGTCATTAGCAAACTATTTCCCAAAAGTACCTCAGCTGTGATGAGAAAATGAAGGGGGTGGGTGGGGTATGGAGTGAGAAGCAGAAAGAAAAGAAACAAACCAGAAAGCCCTCCCTCAGTAAAGAAAGCAGCTATGGAATGAAGCCATGAAAGGCACTGGCCCTGGTGCTGAACCATCTTTCTGCATACCATATAATCATTTCTAAAGCACTTTACAATTGGCAGAGTACATGCATTATTTCACTTGAATTTTGGAATAATCCTATGAAGTGTGTAGGGCAGATATTATCATCATTTTATCAGATGAGTAAGTTGAAGGTCAGAGTGATTAGAGAGAGAACATTTTTTAAGCATTTATTACATATCAGGCACCATGCTAAGCCCTGGAAATACATATAAAAGCAAACAAGACAGTCATTGTCCTTGGAGAGCTTACATTGTAATGGAGGAATATGAGAAATAAAGAAAACAGAATGCACAGGGAGGATGAGAGAGAACGGAGGAAAGGATACCTATTTAGGATCAGGGCAGCACATGGTAGGAAGTGGTAAAGTTCTTTGGTTCCCAGTCAGATAAAGAAAAAAGGCTCACCTTTCAGAGATAGTGGAGATGGTCCAGCATGGAGACTTAGTTTTCAATGGTATGGTAATGATCAGAGAGTGAAGTCATGGTGTGGAGAAGAGGAAGAGGTGTGGTGTCCTGGTTCCTCAACAGATAAGACAAAGACTGACCCAAAGTTGCAGCATAGTGTGATGCAAAGAGAACTGGATTTGGCACCCTGGGTTTGAGTTTAAAGTCAGGAGCATTGCACTTAAATCATACCACTAATATTTACAGCCTCAGACTATTTTTTGTCCTTCATTTTCAAAGAGGATCCATGACATCATGGGGAGATGTCTTGACTGAAGTATGCATTGAATTTGTGAGGCAGAGTTGCACAAATCTGTCATCCTCTCTTTTCCTGAGTCATTGAAGTTCAATGGCTATACAAAAGTCAGGGTGACTGGCAATGGTCTGGGATGCAGTGAGGGACCTTGGCATCTTCAAACCCTTAGACTAGATGGCCACTGAACTCTCATCAAGCACTAGATCTCTGACTATATGGTCAGGGACCTGGGTTCAAATTTCAACTCTGCTAATTACTACAGCTCTATCCTAGAGAGAAAGATTTCAGAGCTCTAGCCTTTGATGTCCTCATCTGTAAAATGAGGCAGTTGGATTAAATGATCTCTAAGGTCCCTTCCTACCCTATACTCCAATTAAAATAATAGTAAATGACAGTATGAGGACCTGGATTTTCTTTTCTCGATTCCTAATCAAGTACCAGTTTTACTTCATTAATTTTCCACTTGTAAAAAGCAGCCTTAGTTGAAACAACCACATTGTTTGGATCTCATCACCTATTTTCCCATAGCTCTATTCCCAACCCTACCCATTTCAATTTCACTTATTATTTACTTTTAGTCAAGGTAAGACATGACCAATTTGACACCCTCCTTTACTGAAAAGAAAGCCAAATACTAACCTCAAATGTCTTAAGAAAAAAAGTGGGAGAAGAATTAGGAAAGATAAGCAGAGGTAGATATCCAATGAGGAAGCAAGTTGTACCTATAAATCAAGATCCGACACAAGTAAAAATTGTGGAGTTTATTTTCATGGCATCTTAATATGTATGCCATGAGGTTTGCTAGAGTTGTTGGTTTTAATCGTTAAAATGAAGTTCAGTTATTTCTATTCTTTTCATCCTTTGAAAGATGAAAACAGTGACAAAGACTTCTGTGTCCAAGGATAACGATGTTTCTACCAACCAAGCAAGGTAAAATAGCCAATAAAAAATCATATAAGGAAAGAGAAAAATTGGGGTGGTGGTGGAAATCTTCAGGATATTTTAAGTATGGGGCACTGGAAAGAATGCTAAGCTTGAAACTGGAAGAATATAAGTGTTATTTGAGAGGAGATAAGATGAAAAGAAACCAACTCTCCTGTTTCATTTGTTATCTGAAAAAATATATTGACGACAAGAATTCATTCACTCTGAATTTATTACATGCCTGCTGAGAGCACAGCACTGTGTTAGGGCTGAAGGTGTAGATTTGCATAGCCTAGTGCAAGTTGTAAAATAAAAATCCATTTAGAAGTAAAACTATTAGCTCTACTAACAATCAATCACCAAGCGTGTATTAATGCACCTTCTGTGCACCCGACATGATGGGATACAATGACAAAAGTGACAAAAATAAAACAATCTCTTCCACCAAAGAGCTTAAATGCAATCAGGACACACTGAAACCAGCACCCTTCTCTCTGTGGATAAAGCAGATTATCCATAGACTCTAAATCTAATCCAGCTCTATAATTTTATGGATGATGACAATGAAGTCCAGAGATACTAAGTGAATTTTTAAAATCATACATTAATTTAACTAAACTATTAATACATACTTTAAGGTACAGGGCCAATAGTTTGGGGGAAGCCTTAATTTCATCTCACTAGAATATAATCCAACAGTGTAGTAGAAAGTGCAATGGATTTGAGGTCAAGGAACCTGGGTTTGAATCCAGCTTCCAATATTCCTAATCATTTTTGCGACCCTGGCTAATCAGTTTCAACAAGCATTTGTTAAGGATCATCTGCTGTTGTCTTTTGTCATCGTCCTTGTTCTTGTCCAGTCTTTTTTTTCCTCAGTCATATCCAACTCTTCATGGCTCCATTTAGGGTTTTCTTGGCAAAGATGCTGGAGTGGTTTGCCATTTCCTTCTCCAGCTCATTTTACAGATGAGAAAACTGAGACCAACAGGGTTAAGTGACTTGCCCAGGGTCACCAGCTAGTAAGTATCTGAGGTCAGATTTTAATTCAAAAAAATGAGTCTTCCTGATTCTAGGCCTGGCACTCTATCCACTGTGCCACATCACTGCCCTGTTGTTAAGCAACTATTCAGTGTCAAAAATGAAAGTGTTTCTGCCCTCAAGGAGTTTATATTCTACTGAGTGGAAACAGCTTATACACAGATAAATAGACGTGAAATCTGTACAAAGGAAATATAAGTATAACCCAGGGGAGAGCACTCTAAGCACTGGGTTTGCATAAGGTGACTTTCAGTCTTGTGGTCACTGCCCAAATTCCTCTCTTAGGCAGCTAGATGGCACAATAGAATGTCAGGCCTGGAGTCAGGAAGACCTGAGTTCAAATCCAGCCTCAGACACTTACTAGCTGTGTGACCCTGAGCAAGTCACTTCACCCTATTTGACTCAGTTTCCTGATCTATAAAATGAGCTGGAGAAGGAAATGGCAAACCCCTCTAGTATCTTTGACAACAAAACCCCAAAGGGGGTCACAAAGAGTCATATACAACTAAGCAGCAACAAGAAAACAAATAGAAAGTGTGCTGAATTTAGAATGAGAATTGTGTCAAGATATTAAGTATCTACTACATGCCAGACACTATTCTAAGCCCTGGAGATACCAAAAAAAGGCAAAAAAATAGTCCCTGCCCTCATGGGGCTTATAATCTAATGGGGAAGACAGTTCAGTTCAGTCATTTTTCAGTTGTTTCTGAGGTTTTTTTAATCCCATTTGGGGTTTTCTTGGCAAAGATACTGAAATGGTTGGCTATTTCCTTCTCTAGTTTATGTTATAGATGAGGAAACTGAGGCAAACAGCCTCAAGTGACTTGCCCAGACTGAACTAGCTAATAAGTGTCTGAGGTCAGATTTGAACTCAGGAAGAAGAGTTTTCCTGATCCCAAGCCCAGTGTTCTTTCCTCTTTGCCACCTAGACAACACACAAACAGTTTTGTATCAACCAAATATATACAAGATAAACTGAAAATGATCATAGTAAGAAGCCATTGCATTTGGGAAGGTTTCTTAATAGAAGGTAGAATTTTAGTGAGACTTGAAAAGAGGACAAGGAAGAGAAGACAGGAGCTCCAGGCATGACAGACAGTCATTGAAAATGCAGAACACTGGGAGGTGCAGTAGCATGTGCAAGGGCCAGCAAGAAGGCAAGACTACATAGAGAAGAACAAGGTATAAGACATCTGGAAAGGTAGGAAAGGCCCAGGTTAGAAACTGGTACTTGATTAGGAATCGAGAAGACTACATAGAGAAGAACAAGGTATAAGACATCTGGAAAGGTAGGAAAGGCCCAGGTTAGAAACATCGGAAGACCTGGATTCAAATTCTGGCTCTGTTTCTTACTACTTGTGTGACTGTGAGCAAGTCATTCAATTTCTTTTATTAGTTTCCTCATCTCTGAGCCATCACCAGTTATGTTGTATCTTGCCACTGGACTTCGATAACTCTAGAGGAGAGAGTGAGGTTGATGACTTTCAGCACTTCTGCCTCACTTAAATCCAATTCCCTTGCAAGTCAAAACATTACTCTTTTGAATTCATTGGTTCTCTTTGGGAATGAAGGATGAATAACAAAAAATTTTCTCATCTGTAAAATGGAATTGGGTTAAATGACCACTGACAGTCCCTTTAGTTCTAAATGTATGACATGATTCGTGACTGTAAGAGTTCCATAGTAATCTGCATCAGTATTAAGAGTTCCCAAGCCAATTAAATAATTCCCCTATCCAGAGTTGTCTCTGGGACATCTCAGAATATAATTCAGATATTGTGCATGTCTATACCTATGGGGGTTAAAGATAAAACTGTGTAAGTTACTTAATTTCATTAAGTTCTATATCTCCTAATTTGTAAAATGAGGTTTTCTAAGGTCACTTCATGGTTTAAGTCTGTGACCCCATGAGACCTAAAGCAGAACTTCCTTTTACACAAAAGATCCCCTTTACCCCCAAATAAAAATCCTATAACTCATAAACAACTGACTAGCACTTTAACTCTTTAGATGGGAAGAAGTTATTACAGGATTTTGATTCAAATATACCTTTTATTGAATAATTAAGATCAATTGCTGTGTACAATGATTTATGTGGTCAAAGGAATGTCTGAAAGAAATGTCAATTGTGATCAGGGGACTGGAATAAGAATTCATTAAGAAGAATATAGATTCTTTTAAGTTCAAATGCTGGAATAAATAGTCAAAATTTAATGGGGAGGGAGAAGTATATATTTTAAGGCCCCCCAAATATGTCTCTTCCGGTGGTGCAATATTAAATATTAGCATCATAAAGTAAAAGTGGAGAAGGCTTTAAATAATCAAATATCCAGTTTTCATGCAGAGATACCATTTACAGGAAGGGAAACTGCCAGAATACAATTTCACAGTAATTCTCCAGTGGTGAGAGCAAGGGCTAAACAAATCACTCCTTCCCTGTTGCTATCTTGAAGTAATAAACACTGAACAAGTCAGCAGTCTATACATTCTTTGCAGATTGTAGGGGAAAAAAAATTGTTCCTTAGGCTTGCTCCCTTCCTCCTCTGAGGAGCCATTTTTAAATGGTAAAGAAATGGGATTCCAATTGCAGAACAAATCAAAGTCTGGAATTTGAGAGGGAAGAAAGAGAGGAGGAAGGGAGGGAGGGAGGGAAACAAGGGAGGGAGGGAGGAAAGAAGGGAGGGATAGAGGAAAAAAGGAAGGGAGGAAGGGAAGAAGGAAGGAAGGAAGGAAGGAAGGAAGGAAGGAAGGAAGGAAGGAAGGAAGGAAGGAAGGAAGGAAGGAAGGAAGGAAGGAAGCTCTATTAAGTTCTTAATATATGTAAAGAACTGTGCTAAGTCCTAGGAATACAAATAGAAGGGTAAGACAAATTCCTTCTCAAGGAACTCACATTCCATTACATATGGAAGGTTTTAGCCCCATTCAAATGGCATGCCCCTGTGGTCCCTAGAGTACAGTGCCAAAGCATATGGAAATGCATTTTCTTAATGTCATTTCCATTGGTAAATCTACATTTGTTTGTTACCCTGAGGTAACAAGGACTTTAGTTGTGAGTACTTTCACTGCTGAGTCTTCAATAGCTATGACCATCAAGGAGTCAAGAGCTGAAACGCTTGCAGAGGCAGTTGTCAGGTGGCCTCTCCAAAAGAATCTACAAACTGATAGGAAGAAAGGGGGAAATGGTAAGGTATTTTGCAAATCAAATCTCTTGGTATCATTGACTTTCACTAAAGGCCTTTTCTAATTTCTCTTCCCCAGTGGGCAGAGAGGCAACCTTGGATTCTCCAAGGCTATGCCAGCAAGGCAGAAGCTCTGGCCAGTCTTACCAAAATGGAAAGACTTTTAGCAAGAGCTGAGGACAACATGTCTGTTGTCTAATGACAAACCTTGACAAATTCAGAGGTGTCACCAGGTTGACCACAGGTTAATAAGTTTCTCATTTACAGAAACTTAGAGAATTTTTCTTCCTACCCTGATTTTTATAGATAAGGAACTCTGAGACTCAGACAAGAGAGAAGAGGAAAGAGCATTCAAAGTCAGGATCTTATGAGTTAGAACATTTAGGCTGGAGCATAAGATGAATGATAAGTTCTCCACTTGGGTTCAAAAGATCATCTTCTTAAATATAATATGGGGAAGACATAGTCAGCAATTCATTTTAAAAATATCTGAGAACTCAACAGTAATGATAGGATAGGGATAGAAACTGAACCTATGACCTCATTGGCATCCAGAACTTCAGGATGAGGAAGTTCTCTCTATCAACACAAGTAGGCTACTTCTCTATAATCTATAGTCTTAGCAACTGGGGGAGCTAGGTGGTGCAGTGGATAAGGCACCAGTGCAGGAGTCAGGAGGACCTGAGTTCAAATCTCACCTCAGACACTTGACACTCACTAGCTGTGTGACCTTGGGCAAGTCACTTAACCTCAATTGCCTCAGCCTGGGTCATCTCCAGTCATCCTGATGAATATCTGGTCACTGGATTCAGATGGTTCTGGAGGAGAAGTGAGGCTGGTGACCTGCATAGCCCTCCCTCACTCAAAGCAAGTGCAAGTGCATATCATTACTTCTCTGATGGCATGGTCTTCTTTGGCAATGAAGGATGAACATACATATAGTCTTAGAGAACTCCCTTGAGCCCTGAGAGGTGAAAGTGACTTGCCCAATGTTACATAGTCAGTGTGAGTCAGGAGCAAGATGTGAACCCAGATCTTCCAGGCTTTGAATCTGGCCATCTCTCCACTATATATTATACATAAGAGGATGGCTTGGCATGTTAAAAAAAACTGAATGCAGTCTTGGACTGCACTATGAGAGATAGAGCTTTCAGGCATAGGGAGATGATGAGTCCACTGCCCTCTGCCTCCATCAGCCCACATCTGGACTGCTATGTTCAGGGGTAGGCACTGTTGTTTGGGAAGAACATAGATATGATGAAAAGCAGAACAGTCAAGGCAGTGGAGGGCCTTGAGTCTGTGCTATATGAAGAGCAATTGAAAGAAATGTGGCTACCCACCTTGGAGAAGGCAAGAATGGGCGGGAGGGAGACATCCTGGTGGCAATCTTGAGTTACGTGAAGACCTGTCATAAGGAAGAGATTAAATTTATTTTTCTTGGATTCAGAGGGAAGAACCAGGAGCAGTGGGTGAAAGTTACAAAGAT
The DNA here is from genome assembly GCA_023548195.1 of Bettongia penicillata ogilbyi. Taxonomy (NCBI): domain Eukaryota; kingdom Metazoa; phylum Chordata; class Mammalia; order Diprotodontia; family Potoroidae; genus Bettongia; species Bettongia penicillata. Next base: position 8,787,120 of record JAJHZJ010000595.1, read on the forward strand.
ACACATTAAGACTTGGTTTAAAGAAAACCTTAGCAATTACAGTTGTTCATAAGAACATAATCTTTTTTGGAACATCTTTCTCTTCATCATAGCGAGCATTTCAAAAGTGCTTTCAGGTTTGCAAAGGACTTTAGGAAGATCATTTCCTTTTCTTCTCACAACAACCCTGAGAGGTGAAGGTTGTTATTATCCCCATTTTATATTTTACAGATGAGGAAACTGAGGCAGACAATGGTTAAGTGATTTGCCCAAGTTCATACAGCTATGATCACCTGAGGCTAGATTTGAACTCAGATCTTCCTGACTCCAGGTCCAGAGTTCTGCACTGTGCTACTTCACTTGAGGTCCTCCAAGAAGGGTTGAATGACCACTTATCATGGATGCCATAGAAGGGATACTTTTTTGAGTATAAGTTGTACTAGTTGTTTATAGTTTGATCTTAGAGTTCTCTGATTCTATGTGAAACATGTAGGAAGAAGTCTAAGAGAGTTGATTTAGACCTTAGAGAGTTGGGAATTGGCCCTCAAGCATCCATCACCTTCCATAATGCCCTTCAAATCCCTTTCTCTCTAGAGAATCCAAACAGCCCTTATCACCAGCCCTTGTTCAGTAATCGAGTCTATCCTATGTACATCTGTGTCCTTCTCCACCCCTATCCACATTGGATGATATATAACCTCTGGTGTGTTGTTATATTGCATCCTGGGTCATTTCCAGTCATCCTGATGAATATCTGGTCACTGGATTCAGATGGCTCTGGAGCAGAAGTGAGGCTGGTGACCTGCACAGCCCTCCCTCACTCAAAACAAAGTCAAGTGCAAGTCATGTCATTATTTCTCTGGTGGTATGGTCTTCTTTGGCAGTGAAGGACAAATACACACACACACACACACACACACACACACACATTGCATCCTATCTTTTTGGAAGACCAGGAAAAATAACTTAATTTGCTTGACATTTCAGGACATCGAGTCTTCCACCTCAGGATTTTCCTGGTGCTTAGAGCAGATTTCCAGGCATGAGGGGTGCATTGTGATAGATGGTCTGAAAACATGCCACCAAGGAAGCTCTTGGCAGTTCTGCCAATTGTTTCTGGCTGCAGCCAGCTGAGAAAAGGTTCAGTGTGCTCTCATCTGACAGTCCAGGCTCATTATGAGGCAAGGAGGGACTTACCTCACCTATCACTGATGCTCACACTCAGCCACATAGCTAACGCCATGTCCCCTAGACAGAGACCCCACCTCATAAAACAGTATTTCAGGTAATCATCTGGATGAATAGTACAGAATTTCTCCCCTACACCATTATGTACATTAATTCATATTCCCCCAAAATCTAATAGCAAATATAACCATAATCACTATCATTTATATAACACTTTAAGGTTTGCAAAGCACTCTCATTTTATCCTCACAATCTTTGGAGCTAAGTGCTCTTATTATCCCCATTTTACAGATAAGCACACTGAGGCAGACAGAATAAGTGGCTTGTGCAGGATTACACATATTATAGGCCAGATTTACACTCAGGTCTTCCTGACTTCAACATCTAATACTCTATCTGCCTTCCATCTAACTTCCCTATTTCTATCAAGGGCACTGCCATCCTCCCAATCATCCAATTTGCCACCTCTTAGCTACCCTTGACTACTCTTTCACTCGATTCCTCAATTCCAATCAGCTGCCAAGTATAGTCAATTCTGCCTCTTTCACCTTCTCCTTCTCTTCATTTAAACGGCCATTCACCCTAGTCCATAGTTCTAGAGCTAAAAAGGATGTCAAAAGCCACCTAATTCAACCCCTTCCTATTATTGATGAGGAAACTGAGGCACAGAAAAGTTGTGATTTGCCTAGGGTTGCACAGATAGTGGGTATCAGAGGCAGGATTTTAACCCAGCTCCAGTGCATTCGAAGTTAATGGTCTTTCCATTTTGCCATGCTGCTAGATCAAGTCCTGATTATCTCTCACCTGGACTATTCTGAATAGTCTCCTAATTGTCTCATTTCCTCTAGGACTCATCCTCTCCAAATTCTCCTTCACATGGCCATCAAAATAACTTTACTGGGGTATAGGTCTGACCATCTTACTCTCTTGCTCAAAAAACCTCAGTAGCTCTCTATTGCAGATAAAATTTAAAATTCCTTAGCTGTGTAACTGAGCACCACCTGTCCCTCTCCCCAAGCCCCCAATATGATTTCAGTCTTCCATCTTGAACTAATTTCACGTGTGTCCACCTACATATTCTACATTTCAAACAAAGCAGACTGTTCCCTTAACTCACTATATTATTGCCTGCTACCATACATACTTTGCCACTGGATGTTCATATAGACCTATGCCCCCAGCCCAACCCCATGCCCAAAATGTGTTCCTTCCTGACTTCTCACTTTCAATATCTTTCTCTTCCTTTAAATTCCAATCCAAATGCCAGCTACTCCATGAAGGAGATGATCCCTATCCCGAGATGAAAGTGTTGACCCACTCCAGAGAAATCTCTAAGACTCTTAGCTTCCAAGAAGGTGCTGACCTACATTGGAAGAAAGACTTTCTATACCAGAAGTTCCCTGGTCCTGTCCCTGACCCTATCCCTCTTCTAGAGCTCTATTTCTGACCTCCCCGTTTCTCTGGTAAGTGCCTTTAGGTCAAGGACTATGTCATTCAAAAAAAAATCTTTATCTCTTGTCATCTTTCTGGACCTTTTTTCTTAAATACAGAGATAGAAATGGACCTGTGGTTTCATTGGCATACCAAATTTCCCTCTTTCTCTACTAATGCGACACTTTCTCTTATAGTGATAGTCTTGGAGAGTTTACTGCTAAAGCAATGAGAAAGGAAATGACTGTCCCAGGTTCACACAGTTACTACATTTCAGAGGCTGGTCTTGAACTCAAGTCTTCCATGCATTTTTCACTGGCTGTTCTCCATGCCAAGAATTGTCTGCCCCCTCTTCTCCATTGCCTGGTTTCCTCTGCTCCCTCTGAGTCTCAGATAACAACATCCCATTCTCTATAAGAAATCTCTCCTCATTTACTTTAACGCTCCTGGTGCCACTAAGAATATCTAATCGTTTTTATATTTTCCCTCTCATTAGATTGTGAGCTTCTTGAAAGTCCAAACTGTTTCTGCCTTTCTTTGTACCTTTAGCATTTAGCATGGTGCATGGCTTACCATAAGCACTTAAAAAATGCCTATTGACTTTACTTCTCTATCCACTGTACCACACTGTCTCTCTTAAGGAGAGTGGCAATATCCAAAGCCAGTGCGAGAGAGGTTGATGAACCTAGAGCTATATTTGCATCTCTTGTGCCTAGCACAGTGTCTAGCCACTTAGTGAATGTTTGTTGAGTTTCAAGCATGTTAATTCTTTCTAACCAGCAGAGTTCACTTCAATTGAACAAACCCAGTTATGCCCTTTTCTGTTTCCTGATCAGCTCAGCACTGAAGCTTTCCTTTCTCTTTCTGGGGCTAAATAAAATAGAGGTGAAAAAATGATTCTGAAGAGGCATGGACTAGATGTTCTCCATCCCCACCGAGAATCACATAAGAAAAAATGGACTTGAGTCGCTGTTGGACGGGAGAAGGTTCAGCTAGAGGTGATTAAAGTGTGAGACAGGCTGCTGAGGGAGGTCATGGAATTTTCATCTTCTGCAGTTTTTAAAAACAAGGCAGGTCCTCAGTCTGAAGCATTGCAGGGTGGATGAGAGAGCTGGGGGACAAATGGCCACTTGATGGGAAGGTTATAGTGGGAATTCCCATTTGTGTATTTAGATAGTCCATGGGGTCCCTTCCCAAACGAAAACTGTGATTCTGAGGTCCCTTCTATTTATCTGTCCTAATAGCTTTAGAGCCCAGCATGTTTTCAAATGCCATAAAGTCGACATGATTTCCAGGGATACAGCAGGGATATCCACCAACAGAATTCCCTTTCTTCTCCTAATGTGGACAACTCCTTTTATGGTTCTCTGTCTCATTAGTATGGAAGAGATAAAGTGATTGGGATCCTAGATTTAGAACTGGCAGAGTTGTTAGAGGGGGTGGACAGAGGGCTGTACTTGCAGTCAGGAACACCAGGATTTAAATCCTATCTCTGATAATTCAGCCCCTTTATTTTATAGATGAGGAAAGTGAAACCTCGAGAAGGGAAATAATTTACCTATATGCTTATAAAAGTATTTAGAATCATAGAGCAAAAGTTAGAGGGGACCTTAGGTCATCAAGTCCAACCCCCTTCTCTCATATTTGAGGAAACTAAGGCATTTTATATTTGAGGAAACCCAAGTGATTTGGCCCGGGGTCATACAGCTGTTAGATGATGCTGACTTAAATTTCTCCACTCTATCTGCTCTACCACACTCTTTTCCTGTGTAAGGGTATCCAAAATATTTTCCAGAATGTCTGAAGTGGTACTCAAAATGGCCAACTACTATTTATTAAGCATTTTCCATGTATCAGACACTGAGCTAAGCTCTAGAGAAGCCAAAGTCTCAGTGGAGTTCTTAGAAGCTGTCCTGTAATCATCTAGTGATTCTGATTCTCTAATTTGATAAAGGTACCAAGGGATAGTTTTCTCCATGTCTCTTACCTCAGAACCCTGAAGAAACATGTCAAAAGTAACTTCTAAACTCAGCCTTGTAGGAAATACAGTTCTGAATGCTAAAAGACTTAATTTAGCAATTTGTCATCAGTACCATCTAAAGGTGGACAGCTAGGTGGCACAGTGGGTAGCGTGCTGGACCTAGAGTCAGGAAGACTCATCTTCCTGACTTCAAATCTGGCTTCAGACACTTACTAGCTGTATGATCCTGGGCAAAAAAACTTTATCTGACTCAGTTTCCTTGTCTGTAAAATGAGATGGAGAAGGAAATGACAAACCACTCCAGTATCTTTGCAAAGTAAACCAATCCCAAATAGGGATACCAAGAGTCAGACTTGACTGAAAAAAAATGAGTGGGGAAAAAAGCATCTAAAGGTACTGAATCAGAATGTTATTTTTAGTCCAGAAAGTGGGCGTGGTACTCCAGTACTCTAAAAAACCTGCAAACTCACAAGTACGGACACACACACACACTCCCAATACAGATGATACTTCATCCATGCCAGCCTATCCTCTACCACTGTAGTCCATGGCCTTCCTTATGTTGTCCATGGTAGGCGGGAGTACAGTCATTATGCTGGAGGCCTTCCCTGACTTTTTGTGATACTCCAAAGAGTCTTTAAAAATACACTGGAAAGAACAATGTATTTAGAGTCTGAAGTCCTGAGTTTAATTTCTACTCCATTATATATACTTTATTTGTGTACATCTGAAGAACTTTGGAACCATTTGTGAGACAAGGAAGACGCTGGCACAGTACCACCCAGCATGGTGTATCTGCATAAAGGAAGTGCTATGCTCTATGAGCAAAGAAGAATTGCAGTAATACAAAGAAAACACAAGATGTGCAAAGTTAGAGATATCTCCACTCCAAATGTTGATATAGACTATTTGTTCCTGACCTGTGGTAGAACCTTCTGAGTTCATATTGGTCTGATCAGCCATAGTCAGACACACTCTACCTTGATCCTGACATAGTGATGTCATTTGGTCCTCTTTGAGTATGAGGGGCAACAACCAACCAACTCTGGAACATAGACCTGGAGTTCAAATCTGGCTTCAGACACTTACTAGCTGTGTGACCCTGGGCAAGTCACTTCACCCTATTTGACTCAGTTTCCTCATCTGTAAAATGAGTTAGAAAAGGAAATAATAAACCACTCTAGTATCTTTGCCAAGTAAACCAACCTGAAATGGGATGTGACTTTGGGTTAGTAATTGCTCACCCAGCCTGTATCTCAATATCATCATATATCAAATGATGGGTTTGGAGTAGATGGACTCTTAAGGTCCCTTCCATTTCTGGATCCACAATTCTGCAGTATCGGAAGAACAGCAAGTGATCTATCTTTTGGTTATCCCTTGATCTAGCCGCACAACTAGCCCAAATTCTTTGTTCATTCCCCATTTCTTGGACGCCACCCTTTTCTTCTCTCAGATTCCTGTTGGGACCTGCTGCATCTGCTCATACTCACTATGCTCCTCTCTCTTTCCCTTTGGACAATCCTCAGCTTAATTCTTCAGGGGACCTTGAGTAAACTGAAGCTGCCATCATTAACCAATCCATCAACAAGTATTAACCATCTACTTTGAGCCAGTCATGATGCATGAGAGCGGAGAAGCAAAGACAGAAACAATCCCAGGAGTAAATAATCGTTGATTCAATTCCCTTTCCATCTTATTGCATCTATTCATTTATAAGTTGCATTTGTAATGCCTTATGGGTGGAAGATGAAATTTTCACAGCCATAAAATTTTACCCAATGTGCTGAGGGTAGTATCAGTGGTTTCCTTCTATCCCATTTTTTATGCAACCATCAAAATATGGTACACATCTGCAACTCTCTTAAGAACCTGTCAAGTTTAATACTGAGTATGCATGATGCTACAGTATTCTTTGAGACAGATATTCAATTGAGGAAATACCTCCATGTAGACCAGTCTACATTTCAATTATGTTCAAAGATGCTTAAATTAGCATTTTAGTCTTGGAAATGTTGTTAGAATTTACATTAGTGCTGGTAATGCAACACTTGGGGCACTATAGTTAAATTTCTTCTTAACAAAAGTTCTATTCCATGGAAAAGGGGAGTCAGTGTGGTGTAGTAAGTAGAGGGCCAGTCTTCATGTGAGGAAACTATGACTTCAGGTCCTGTTTCTGCCTATTCTGACTGTGTCACCTTGCACAAGTCACAACCTCTCAATGAATTCCAATATATTCACTAAAATGATGAGTTGCTGAGCTATATCCCTGGAGGGAAAATTCCATACCAAGAGTTCCATAGACCAGTGAAATCAAAGATGTAGACCAAAAGAAAAATTAATCCTATTGATGAAGTGACATACCACAGAGGGAGGACAATGTTGAATGGAATGAGGAGTTACCTTCTTAGAGAAAACAGAATGTGGGAGAAATCCTGTAGTTTCAAGAGTAACAGGGTTTTGAACCCCAATAATAGCATCACAGACCTATCTGCGTAGAGGCAGAGGGTCAGCATCTAGCTCAGCAAACTCAAGGAAACCAAGTCCCAGAGAGGTGAAGGTAAACTTAGCCAAGGTCACACAGGAGATATCAGAAGGTGGATTTGAACACCTAATCCTCTGACTCCATAGCCAGGACTTTCCACTGTATCACATATAACTTAATAGCTTTGAGACCTTATGCAAGAAGATTCTGTTTCATTTTAATTATTTTGATGAGGTATCTGTACCTTTCACATTTTAAACAATTATCATTTCCCAAATAATATTGAACCTACCCTGGTACAATGAAAAATCTTAAAAAATGATTGTGCCTGCACCTTGTAGTCCCCCCTTGCTCTCCTGCTAAATGCAAATTAACTGGGATAATCAATCCCTCCATGACAATGATTGGTTACTGCAATTAATCTACACTGAGCACCCTTTGGGAATTGTTTGCTTATATTATTGTAACACCATAAGATCTTAGACCTAGGACTAAAAGAGATTTCAAAGAGCATCCAGTTCAACTTCCCCATTTGCCAGTTATGAATACTGATTCTCTGAGAGGCTGTAACTTGCCCAAGGACAGGGAAGTGTTCAGTCATTTTTTAGTCATGTTCAACTCTTCATGACCAAACTTGGGTCACTAATTATTAGTAAATATGAATTACAGAATTATCAGGACCATAGATCCATAGCTGAAAGGGGCCTTCAAAACTATCTTGTCCAACCCCCCACAGCATTTTTGTGGTTCATTTATTTCAGTCATGTCTGACTTTTTGTGACCCGATTTGCATTTTCTTGGGAAGGATACTAGTGTGGTTTGCCATTTCCTTCTTATTTTACAGATGAGGAAACTGAGGCAAACAGGATTAAACGACTTGCCTAGGGTTACATAGCTAGTAAGTATCTGAAGTCAGATTTGAACTCAGGAAGATGAGACTTCCCAACTCCAGCACCAGCAGTCCCAAGTCAGGGAGGCAATGAGTGTCAATTTACACTCACACTTCTTCTTCCCCCTGCATTAGTCCCACTGAGTCTTCCCCTGTTTCTCTGAAACCCTTCCATTCATTTATTTCTTCCATAATGCTCAATTCCTTGAGTGAAATGGAGGAAGGAGGAAAGTGGGACTTGTACTGTCTACCTCACAGGATCATTATAATTTTTAAATTCTTCTTTCTATTTGTATTATTGTAGGCATTGTGTATTTTGTTTACAGGATGGCAAACTTCACTCCATCTCAGTTTGTAAATGTCATCCAATATCTTGTGGAATTTTTTATGTTCATCATTTACAATGGTTCAAAAATATTCCTATATCACCATTTGTTTAGCTTCCCCTCAATCAAAGGGCATCCATTCTTTACAACCTCACACAATGCAGCTATGGATGTTTTGGGGTATATGGGACTTTTCCTTGCATCCTTAATTCTCTTAGGGAATAATGCCCAGAAATAGATTCTCCAAATCAAAGGACAATTAACTGTTTTTTTTCACCTTCCTGTCATAATTTCAAGAATAAGTTTACGTCATTCCCACCCGACATGGTAGCCCTGCATGATTTCCCTCATGACTGATAAAATGCTTTCATTTTTCTTGGGCCAGACCTCTGATTTCATTGGGAAATTCTCTCCATCAGGGCAGATCAGCATCTCCTCTGTGACCATGCTCTTAGAGAATTGACTGGAGTACTGAGAGATTAAGAGACTTGTCCAAGTACATGTAATGGGTACGTGTTAGACGAGGACATGTCTTCTTGACATTAAGGCAAGCTCTCAACCACTAAGCCAACAGTCTCTCACCACCAGAAAGACTGTAGCAGGATTTTCCCTAATGCCCTTCCCTGCCCAGTTCATCATATATTCATATCATTTTCCCCAGATGTCCCGTCCATTTAATATCTATTTTCTCTATTGCAATTTGAAATCATCTCCTGTTTAGAACTGATTCAGAAATATTGCTGTCTCTGTGATATTCCTTTTATTTCCATTCCTTAAATGTGAGTGTCAAAATTGAAAGCCTTCCTTCTCTGACAAATACATGTGCTCAGTAGTGAGAGGAGTATAATGGAGACATTCTTTGATTTCGTTTCAATGATAGTCCTAATTCTAGGTAGCTAGGTGGTGCCATGGATAGAGTGCTGGACCTAGAATCAGGAAGACTCCTCTTCTAGAGTTCAAATCTAGCCTCAGACACTAGCTGTGTGACCCTGGGCAATTCACTTAACCCAGTTTGCCTCAGTTTCTTCATGAGGGCAGCTGGGTGGTACAGTGGATAAGGCACCAGTGCAGGAGTCAGGAGGACCTGAGTTCAAATCTCACCTCAAACACTTGACATTCACTAGTTGTGTGACCTCGGGCAAGTCACTTAACCCAAATTGCCTGGCTCATCTCCAGTGATCCTGATGAATATCTGGTCACTGGATCCAGATGGCTCTGGAGGAGAAGTGAGGCTGGTGACCTGCACAGCCCTCCCTCCCTCTCAAGTGCAAGTCATGTTATTATTTCTCTGATGATGTGATCTTCAGGAACAACACATACACACACTCCTAATTCCATTTACTTCAGTATTTGTATAGCCTTTGATGACATCATCATGACTTAGCAGAGATGATCACTTCTGCTGAACCATAGATTGCTCCCTATGGTTCAACACTATACCAGTGATTCATATCTTTCTATAAATTTTGACTGTGGCTTTTATTACTCCTTGAATAATGTAACAATCCTGTCTAGACTACAAAACACTTGACACTTACCACAACACTTATAGGTTAGGCAGGGGGAAAGCATGGAGGAACCAAGAAGGAGAGCTTAAGTTCCTTAAGACTCAGTTGCCTCATCTGAAAAGTACGGTGGCCTATGAGGCCCTTTCTAGCTCTAGAGCTAGGAGCCAATGATCCCAGAGATTAATTTTACCTCTACCAATGCTTTCTCAATTTACTACCGTTGGATGTGAAACATAACACCCACTGATGCAGCCTAGACTGAATAGGTTGTCATTGGACCTGATGAACAAGACAGTCCATGCTTGGGTTCTAATTAAGTGGTTTCTGGAGAGATTACATGCTAGAGTTACTGTTACAGTGACTCATGGTTTATTATAAAGATACAAAAGAAGAGTCATCTAGCAATCCCTCAAACTGGTGAATGTAGTCACAGTAGTTTCTGAAATGGTGGCTCAGTCACCCATGAATCAGAGGAAGCCACATGGTGCTGTGGAAAGTATGTAGGATTCAGTCAGAGGTCCTGGGTTTGGATCCCACCATTGCTTTATTTGCTTCATATGACCTTGAGGAAGTCAGCTTCCCTAAATCTCTGTAAAATTAGAGGGTTGGGTTAGATCCCCAGTCCATCATAATTCACATGATTCTTTCCTAAATGTCCTAAGTGTTTAACATCAGTTTTCTCTACTGCAACTTGAAATCATCTCATTCTTCTTAGAATTGAGGTAGAAATATTGCCGCCACTTTGTGACATTTCTTTTCTTTCCATTCCTTCAGTGTGACTGTGAAAATTAAAAGCTATACTTTCCTGACAGATACATGTGCTCAGTTGTGAGCTGAGTTTAATGGAGACATTCTTTGATTTCATGTCAATGATCTTCCCAATTCTGCCTACTTCCAGATTCCATATTCGGTATCTGGTATTCCTTATGGCTCTAAATAGAGTTCAGACTCCCAAGGAGCGTGGTAGGTCTTTTAGATTACAGGCCTAGACATTTGTTCTGGAAGGGACCTCAAAGACCCTTTGCCCATTTTGTCCCCAAATGAAAGTGTTGTCTCTTTCAAATTTCATAGGAACTGATTTAGGGATGTCATTGAGGCCAATCTCCTTGTTTGATAGATGAGGAAACTTTTAAAAATGGCTAAGATCTCAAAGGCAATGAATGACAGCACCAGGACTAGATGTCCTTGAATTCTAAATCTAGTGCTCTTGACACTGTGCCCTACCATGGACATCCAGCCTTTCCTGATCTCCACCCTGCCCCTCAAGCTACTAGTGCTTTCTTCTCCTCAAATAAATTTACCTTATAATTTCTTATATTATTTTTTCTATATACCTCTTTATGTTCATATTGTCTCCCCACAATAGACAGTAAAGTCCCTGAGGATCAAGGTTGTTTCACTTTTATGTTCCCAGTTTCTAGCAAGGACTTCCTTGATTAATGATAATTGATGGATTGATTTGTGATTTTAGACCAGTCACTTAATATTGCTGGTGATTAATCAATTTCCTCCCTTCTATGAGTGTGTGAGACTAGGTAACTTTTGTAATTCCTTCCAGCTCCATATATACGTAGAATGGGCTTAGTTTGTTGATAATTAATTGATTATCCTATGACTGTGAGGGGGCACATGAGTAGAGAGCTATCCTTAGACCAGATGTGTGTTCGTCCTTCGTTGCCAAAGAAGACCATGCCATCAGAGAAATGATGACATGACTTGCACTTGACTTTGTTTTGAGTGAGGGAGGGCTGTGCAGGTCACTTGCCTAACTTCTCCTCCAGAGCCATCTGAATTCATCAGGATGACTGGAGATGAGTCAGGATAAGTCAATTGGGGTTAAGTGACTTACCCAAGGTCACACAGTTAGTGAATATCAAGTGTCTGAGGTGAGATTTGAACTCAGGTCCTCCTGACTCCTGCACTGGTGCTCTATCCATTGCACCACCTAGCTGCCCCACTCTTAGACCAGATAGATCTGAGTTCAAGTGCTACCTCTGATATACATGGACTCTTTAACCCTGGAAAAGTCACCTAACCTCTCATTATCCCCAAGGAAAGTCCAAGATTACAAATTTCAGAGAAGGTGCTGACCTGCATTTGGTACTTGCCTCATCTGGGAGTTCCCAATGAAATCACAGCTCCAGTCTATCCTAGGAAATCCTAGGATATGAAATGAGCCATGCTTTATTGTGGTCACTTGACATTCTGCTGTGGTTCATAATCAAGTTAAATAAAATTTTAGATGCAGTCACTATATATATGTGTGTGTGTGTGTGTGTGTGTGTGTGTGTGTGTGTGCCTATGAAGTATGGCACAAATTAAGCTGCAAAAAAGGGAGACAAGCCAAGAAAATCACTTAACCTCTCTGTGCCTCAGTTTCCTTATCTGTAAAATGATGAGGTTGGACTTAATGGCATTTAAGCTCCCTCTGGTTCTAAATATATATTCCTATGAAATTTGAAGAAGACAACACTTTAATTTGAGGAACTTTCATGAAGAAGGTGGCCTCTAAGCTGAACTTTAAAAAAAGAATAGGAGACACATAGGGAACATGGAGAACGTCATTATCACAACTACTGTGATAATATGTGTACAGGGATCTTGAGATCTACACTACGGAATAAACTCCACCAGTGCCTTCTGGTAGTTCAGTCAAGTGCACGACCCCGACAAGTGATGTCAGGGGTGGTGGTCCATACGATGTCAATAAGTACCTGTTGACTGATTCACAGGTAAGGTCTATTTGGGCCTCCCAATGCTGTCTTCAAGTTAGCTTTACTTTCTGTCATGGAGACTGAACAGTTAATGAGGACAGTTGCTCACAGTAGCATGAGGCTGCATATCAACCCAACCTCCCCCCACACCAAGCAGGCAGTTCAGCGGCAAGCTATCCAAGCAATCTTATCTCTGATGAAAAATTTATCAGTAAGACATCATCAGAGTTGCCAAGGCAGGCTTTCTTACCTCCAGATGGTAATGATAGAGGGATCATTGAAATCCTGGGGCCCCTCCTCACTGTTCCATATGTTGAGAGAGCCCTCCACAGAATGTCACCTCCATGCTCAAAAGAGGAATCCTGCAGCCAGAATCCCACCTTATCACTCTTCACCACTCCTGCTCTGACCTCCTCGAGAGAGGAACACCTCTTGGTTGGCACATCTTGGCAGCCTCTGCGGGCATGGCTTAACCTCCCTGCTCCATGCTCAGTAACACAAAACACACTGACTATTTTATTACCAGCTCTGATTGTCCCCATTAAAGCTACTTTTCAGATGGGTTATTCACCATTATTTCTATCAATCTGGGAGAGATTCCTTGGTAATTTCTGTTAAGTTACACAATCTCTTATTAATTAAGATGCCTGGCTTAGTGGCTGGAAGTCTAGATGGGGAGTCAGGAAGGCCTGGGTTGAAATGTGACCTTGGGCAAGTCACTTAATAGTCTTCAAGTATAAAGTATAAATAATAATGATTGTCAAACGCTACCTCACAGGATTTCGGAGGGGAAACTGAGACCACAAACTGGAATAAAAATTGTGCTGGATCTGTTGGCAGAGTACCCAGGCTTGAATCCTCGGGTCAACTTGGGCCTCATTTTTTTTGCTTTTCTAAAATAAGGATTTGAACTTAATGGCCTCTGAGGTCTCTTCTGGCTCTGGCATGGCCAATGTGGGAATTTGTTTTATTTAGCTATACATATTTGTCACAAGGCTTCTATTTTTCTTCTTGGAGGGTGGAAGCAAGAGAAAATGAATGCCTGATAATTTCAAGATTAAAATAAGTAAAGCTATGATTCTCTGATCCTTTCAAATGAAATAGAATATATAAAGTGTTCTAGAAAACTTCCACTACATTACTGCTGTTGAGTCAGTTGTGTCTGACTCTTCCTGACCACATTTGAGGCTTTCTTGGCAAAGATACTACAGTGGTTTGCCATTTCCTTCTCCAGCTCATTTTACAGATGAGGAAATGGAGATAAACAGGATGAAGTGACTTCCACGCAACTAGTAAGTGTCTGAGGCCAGATTTGAACTCAGGAAGATGCCTGATACTCTAACCATTGCACCACCTGGTCAATTATTATTGACAGCCCTCAGATTTCTAGACACATAGTAGATAATCATAAATACTTGTTGACTGAATGACTGTGATTGTTGGTTTTAAATCTCAAGAGGGAGCATGCATGGAATCAGGAAAACCTGGATCTAAAAATTACTTCTGATACTTATTAGTTTGTGACCTTGGGGAAGCCTTAAGGTCAGCTATCTGGTTCCAATATTTTGTCTCCTCTTATGGATGAGGAAACAGACTGAGAGAGAAACTGAATGAGTCTCCCCACGTGAGACAGGTGGCAGAGATGAGCACATTCAAACCAAGCTGCCTTGCCTCCAAATTCAGCTTTCTTTGCATGTTATCTCCCCTGAGCCTTAGTGTTCATGGTATTTCATCTTGGGTTTGTTGTGAGATTCAAATAACATAATTTGTGGAAAGCACTTCGCAATTTTAAAAAGTGCTCCCTAAATACCACTTATTTTTACAATTATACCAGTAACCTCTGAACTAGTTTGTGATTTTGGAAGCAATCATAGCATCATAGCTCCAGAGCTAGAAGGGAGCTGCTGGGATCCCGGAATTTGTTGAGTTTTTTAATGTTCTCTACAATTGTGTTTCAGTTGAATTGGTTTTCCTTTGCATTTTATTTTATGCATTTGAAAATATGATTCTGAGACGTAGATTTCACCAAAGGAGTCGAGAGCACAAAAGAGGTTAGGATGCTCTGATCTAGCTTGATTCCCTCATTTAGTAAATGAGGAAACCGAGGTAGAGGTCACACTGGTAATCTGCATCAGAGACACAGTATGAACATGATCTTCCAGTGCTATATTCTGGGCTCTTTACCCTCTACAACAATACCTCACTTTCTAGCTCTTCTCTCTTTTCTTTCAAGTTAAGCTCTCCATTTCCCAAACCATCAAATCTTTATTTTATGGATGTTCCTGGAAGAGTAAACTTTGGAATTTAAACTTCCCAAGCTGCTCTCCCAGGGCCCCCGATGCTATGAATTCATTTAAGATTTCTAGCAGCTATTTTATCTTGTTCCTTCATGATTCCATATTGAATTCTTTCCATGGTGGCTCTGATTCACATTAATACACTAAGCACTATTATCATGAAAAGCAAACATGTATTGTGTGCCTGCTGTGTGCCTGGCATTGTACCGAGAATAATAGGGGTTTGCAGATTCTGACTAGACACACTACTCCGTGCCCTGGAGGAACTAAATCCTCTTAGCCCATACTTAGTTTTTACAGGGTCTGCTAAAGCACCAAAGTTATCCTTCCTTTCTCATAGATTTTCACTCTTTTCCTAATAAAACAAACCTGCATTTGCCCTTTAACCTGTCTTCTTTGGTGAACTCTGATGGTTTAAGTGTGTGCGTGTGTGTGTGTGTGTGTGTGAGAGAGAGAGAGAGAGAAAGAGAGAGAGAGAGAAGAAGAAGAAGAAGGAGGAGGAGGAGGAGGAGGAGAGGAGGAGGAGAGAGAAGACAGGGAAGAAAGAAAAATAAGACAGAGAGAGAAGAGAGAGAGAGGGTGAGAGAGGAGAAGAGAAAAAGAAGATAAGTCCTGTATCTTCTCTTAGCATCACCTCTTGCAGACAGGTGCTTTTAGGTGCAGTCTATCAAGGAAAGAGTTAAAACCTCTCCCCTTCCAACTAGCTACAGGCCCACAGGCTGCTAATTAGCTTTGATGGATCAGCACCTGGTCTGGTTATGAATGCCCATAAGCCCATTGGCTGCTGGCAACTGATTCATGACTCCCTGAGGTTTGGGGATATATAAACCCAAGCAGGGGTTGGCATTTGCTGAAGGTGAGCTTCAGCCAGGGATTCATGTGCCATCAGCCTCCTGATTTTCTGTCTTACTTGGCTGGGTGGGAGGAAGTTTTTGCCTTCTCTGAGGCAGTCTTAGAGATAGACTATACCTGGAAATGTGTCAGTCTTTGATTAGTGACCAAACTAATTAATATAAATTAGGAACTTTTGCTGAATGTGGACAATATTCAAAAATTAATTTTTGTGGAACAATTAAAATAATAAAGTGGAATAAATGTTTCACACAGTAAAGACAGTCCCTCAATCAGCATACAATTTAATAGAAGGTAGAATACACATTGGGCCAGATTGGTGCAGTGCATAGAGTGCCAAGTCAGGAAGACCTGAGTTCACATTCAGCCTCAAATACTAGATGTGAAATCCTGAGCAAATCACTGTTTGCCTCAGTTTCCTTATCTGTTAAATGAGCTGGAGAGAGAAATTGCAAACCATTCCAGTATCTTTTCCAAGAAAACACCAAATGGGGTTTCAAAGTCAGACAAGACTGAAATTACTCAACAACAACAGATTAGATAGATAGATAGATAGATAGATAGATAGATAGATAGATAGATAGATAGATAGATAGATAGATAGATGGATGGATGGATAGATGGATGGATGGATGGATGGATGGATGGATGGATGGATGGATGGATGGATGGATGGATGGATGGATGGATGGATGGATGTGGATGTGGATGTGGATGTGGATGTGGATGTGGATATGGATATGGATATATACCCATCAGTAAAAATAACAAAAAGTAGAAAGTGACCAAGGGGTTTAGCAGAAGTCTACTAAGAAATATGAGGCAGGATTAATGACTTTCAGCTGGAGAAAATCATGAAAAAGGAGACAGATGAACTGGAACTTGTAAGAAGAGAATGATTTTTAACTGCTGGAGCTGTGTAGAGGGAGTGAATTCAGAGACTGGGGGAGGACTTTATTGGAAATGGGAGAAGAAAGAGTGAAACCAAAGAATCCATAAGAGATTAGTTTGACTGCAAGATCGTTTCCCTGAAAATGCAGAAATAAAAGCACAAACGTAGGATGAAAGCAGATGAATTAATCAGAAAATATTTATTAGGTACCTACTACAGATGAGGAATAGTTTAGGAAGAATCTTAAATGTCAGGCTAAGGAGTTTGTACTTTGTCCTAGAACAGGAGATTTTCATCTTTTATTGTTGTGGATTTCTTCAGTCATGCAGCAAAATATATGGACCCCTTCTCAGACTGATGTTTTTAAATGCATAAACTAAAATGCATAGAATTGCAAAGGATATCAAGTATATAAAAATACACTTATCAAAGTTTTTTTAAAAAAAAGTTCATAGGCAACGATTTAAGACCCTTTGTCCAAGAGGGAAGAGGGAACCATTGAAGGTTTTGAGAAAGGTGAAGTCTCTGCATTAGGATGACCATTTTGGCAGCTGTCCGGAGGATGGGAGAGAGGTGGAGGAAGGACTGAAAGGAGACAAGTTTAGAGGCTAATGGGATAGTCCAGGTGAAAGAGAATAAGGATCTTAACTAAGGTGGTAGAGGGATAAATACAGAAGAGGGAGTGGAGTCAATAGACACTGTTCTGGTCTGTACTTGTGATTTCATTAGTAAAGAGATTTTTTTGAAGACAGAGCAGCCTGTGCTCTGCAACTTCAAGTCTAAAGCATTTCCTAGGGAACCAAAAGGTTATGTCATTATTTTGTCTAGTGCTGTAAAGAATCCCATTGGTTGCTTGACTGGTATAAACTAAAACTATAAATAAATTTAAACCGTTATATTTACATGACTCAGCCATAAACACTGAATGTCCCCCTGGTTATTTACATCAGTCATTATTTCTTTAAAGGATATTTTGTAATTATGGTCATGCAAGTATTGGGTGTTCTTTGGCAGATTGATTGCTTTTGTAGTTGTTTTAAGTGGGACTTCTCTTTCCATCATTCATTCCTAGTTTTTGTAATCACTATATAAAAATGCTATTCATTTGGTTTATCGTGTCCTGGTCCATTACTGAAACTGTTCATTGTTTTCAGCTAGTTTCTTTCTGAATTCACTAGGACTTTGTCATGTCATCAGTAAATAGGGATAGTTTTGTCTCTTCCTTGCCTATCTCACTGTCTTAAATTTCTTTCTCTTGTCTTCTTGCTCTTGGTAGCAGCCCCAGCCTTTTCAAAATTAGGAAATAGAAGGTTAGGCAGATGAAGTAACTTACCCAAGATCACACAAGCAAGTAACAGAGTTGGGACCAGAACCTAGAATTATAGACTTGTCCTCAGTGTTATAGATGGAAGAGATCATCCAGAATATGGCACTTGGGAGCATTTACCTCTCTAAGACATTATCATGTGTTATTATGCATTGTAGTCACCATTCCCACTAAACTGTGTGAGGGCAGAGATGTTGGCTCATCTACTCTTTGTAAATCTCCTAGCACTTCCTATAGACTAATCAATGTCTGTTCAATTGAACCCAACCCAAGGCCCTCATTTTATAAAATAGAAACCTGAGGACCAGAGAAAGAAAGTGACTTTCCTAAGGTTATACCAATTGGCAACCAAGATGGGGCTTTAACTCAGATTTTCTGACTCTCAGTCTAGTACTGCTAGTACATACTACCTGGACCTGTAGGGAGTGCCTGGCACATGATGAATACTTAATAAATACTTGTTGAGTGAATGAGTGACACTCACCTGCATATTAGTTTGGCAGCCCCCCCCCCCAAAAAAACCCCACAATTATGTGGAATGGTGGAATAAAGGGAAAATTCTAATGATTTTTTTTTTCATACCAGTGACAAAAATCTCTGGTCATGTCCTTGTGATGCTGGCTACTCAATAAGAGCAAAACAGCAAAGAATGTATGACAGATCACAGAATTTTTCATGTAAGATTTTAGTCTCTCCAACAACTGCCCATTTGACTCCTGCTTAGGGACCTCCATCTCTATAGGGGGTTTCACAGATATCTCTAGAGCAAGTGTTTTTAATGTTGAGTGCACAGACTCCCCCATGGGATCTATAGATAGATTTCATGAGGTGCCATGAACACAGATAGGAAAAATTGCATCTTAATTTCAATGTCATTGATTTCTTTTATAATCCTGTGCAGTTTACTGTATGCATTTGAAAATGTTGTTCCAAGAAAGGGTTCATAAGCTTTACCATACTACTGTAGAGGTCCAAGGACTAAAAGAAGGCAAATAAAACCTGTTCTAGAGTTTCTGGAGGTAACATGGTATATTTGATGAGATGTTTCACATTATCTTCTATTTTTTTCAAACTTTTGGTTTTGTTTTCTAACTTCTTGGTTTATCTCATAGTAATTAGCTTCCCTGAACTCAATTATCTCTTTTAAAGAACTATTTTGTTCAGTGAGCTTTTGAACCTTCTTTTCTATTTGGCTTATTCTGCTTTTTAAACCCTTCTTCTCCTCATTGGCTTTTTGGATCTCTTTTTCTAATTGTTAGCCTCTTTTTAAAGGTGTTATGTTCCTCAGCATTTTTTTGGTTCTCCTTTAGCAGACTGCTGACATGCTTTTCAAGCTCTTCTATAGTCTGAGCCCATTTCATTTTCATTTTGAAGGTACTGGAGGCAGAGGCCTTGACTTCCTATGACAGTATGCCTTGTTCTTCCTCATTCAAAAGGATGGAAGGAGACACCTATTCACCAAGAAAGTAACCTTCTACGGTCTTGTGTTTTTTCCCTTTTGGGGGCTTTTTCCCAGCCAGTTACTTGAATCTTTTGTCAAGAGGAGGGTCCTAGTACTCCTCCTCTCCCCAGTATCATGCTCAAGGCTGAGATTCGATCAGCTGCTCAACTACCCCAGGAGCTTTGGGTGGAGGCAGGGCCACCACTGAGGGCTAAGGTTCAGATCAGCTGCTCAATTCCACCAGAATTTTTAAGCTGAGCTGCCTGGACAATGGACCCAAGCTGCTTCCCAGAGTTGCCTACTGCTGCTGCTGCCACTGCCTGGGGCCAGTGCTGGAGGAACCCTGTTCCCATCTCTCCCAGATGAGAAAGCCCTCCCACACTGATCTTTGGAGCTTTCTTTGTCACTTATGGGTTGAGTAATCTGGGACCCTCCCTGCTGGGATTTCTGACCCAGAGGTCTGTTCAGGTCCTGTTCTTCCCAGGGCCACATGGGCAGGGCTGGGCTCTGCTCTGCTCAGTGTCCCATGAGATAGACCTTTCCTGTCAGCCTTCCAGGTTACCTTTGGCTGGAAACCTCTTTCCCTCTGTTGTTCTGTGACTACTGCTGCTCTAGAATTTGTTAAGAGGCATTTTTTACAGGTATTTTGTGGGCTGTGGGGGAAGCTCTAAAGTATATACATCTTTCTATTCCACCATCTTGGCTCTGGCCCCCAACATGGTATGTTTGAAAAAAAAAAATACTGGACTTGGAATCAGAGGACCAGGTTTGAATTCTATGTGACCTTGGGCAAATCACTTCAGTTCTCCTGGTTTCTCTGTTCCCATACCTATAAAATAAGGATCTTGGGTTATAAGAGCTTTGCAATCCTAAACTGGTGATCCTATGAGCCTTCCTTTTCTCCATATGGTCCCTGTGGGAAAAATATTGAAACAAAATATATCTACCTCTAATGGAGAGATTCTTAGCCTTTTTTGATGTCCTGGAGCCCTTTGGTAGTCTAGTGGCCCATTGTCAGAATAATGTCTATAAATGCATAAAATAAAATCTATGGTATTGCAAAGGAAACCAATTCTACTGAAATATAGCTCTCAAAATATTTCTAAAAGCAGGTTTAGGGACCACAAGTTAAAAACCTTTTCCTATGAATATCTAGAGTGGAGGTCCCAGAGACATCACCAACAGATTGAAGAGTGCTTACAGTAGGTCAAAATAAGACAGTTATACTACCTTATGACCTTGAGCAAGTTGCTTAATATCTCTGACCTTCACTGTTCTCATCCAAAAAAATTAAGGTCATGGTCTTATTCAGTCATGTCCAACTCTTTATGATCTTATAGATCTTGTCCATGGGTTTTTCTTGGCAAAGATGCTGGATTATTTGTCATTTCCTTCTCCAGTGGATCACCAGTCCCTAGGCAAACAGAGGTTAAATGACTGGACCAAGGAAGGTCACATAGGTAGGAAGTTCCTGAGGCTGGATTTGAATTCAGGTTTTCTTGACTCCGAGCCCAGCACTATGTCTACTGCATCACCAAGTTGCCCAGGTCTTATTTTAGATGACCTCTAAGGTATCCATGGAACTTTAATGTCTTTGTTTGACAGCAAAAGTGAATGAAATAGTGAAGGGTAGAAAAGGCAAGGGTAAAAGGAGGGAGAAAATTAGAAAATGCAGACTCCCCAAATCCACCAGAATCCCACTTAATACCCTGAAATACCAATTTTACAAAATGGTAGGCTAATGATCCGAAAGAGTTAACTCAACCTGCTAAAGTATCTAATTTACTCCCAGGGAATCATTTAAGTACTGGGAGACTCTGGCTCATTGTTCCCATGACTCCTGACTGGTTGCATAGACCCGAGCAATCATTTGAAGTGATTTTAGAAGCACAGTTGTATACCCCCAGCCCTGATATTCATTAGCAAGGAGGATTAGAGTAATAGGTTTTGAATATTGCTCCCACCAGAAATTCCAGCAAGTCTTCATTCTGTTCTCTGTGGTGTTGTGTGTGTGTGTGTGTGTGTGTGTGTGTGTGACAGAGAGGGGGAGAGGAGAGAGACAGAGAGGAGAGACAGAGACAGACACACAGAGAGAGACAGAGAGTAGAAACAGAAACACAGAGAGACAGAGACAAGAGAGGAGAGAAAGAGAGAAGACAGAGACAGACAGAGACAGAGAAAGAGAAAGAGAGAGACAGAGAGAGGTGATTGTGCATTTGAAATGGGCTGTAGCCTACACTGGGCCAAGTAAGTGACTTATCCAATGTCACTCAGAGAGTTAATGACAAAAGGTTACAAAAGACAGCACAAAATTACTAGAGCTACTAAAGATGAGAGAGGTCTGCTTAGGCCTCTGTGTAACTATCCATTCATTCACTTATTCAGTAAGTATTTAATAGTGTTTACTCTATGCCAGACACTTAACAAAGGCACTTAAATTCCATTATCTGCAGAATCAGCTGTTGTGTGATGTGATAGAGATAAGAGATTTAGTTTGGAATTCAGCAAGGCCGTGGGGTAGAGTGAAAAGAGGATTGAATTTGGAGTCCAGAGACAGGTTAAAATCCTGATTTTACTACCTATCATCTGTATGGCTTTGGGCAAATTATTTCATCCATCTATTGTTCACTTTTCTTATCTGTCAACTGCACTATCTTCCTCATTATGTCATGGTCCCTGAAGATCTTGCTTTGAGGTATGCATTTGTTTTAATAACAGGGAGGATTTCTCAAAGTGGTATAAAGTTATGGTAATTCCTTGTCCACCAACAAACTCTTCCTATATTCAAGAATGCTTTTTTCTTTCCCTACTTATCTAGGGGTTATGACTACCTCTAGATAAGTGGGAATTTATGCCAGCATGGAGTAAACAGACCATTCTTTCACTTGAGGGAGAACTAGCATTCTTTATTAGATTTCTTTTAAGAAAGGCATTTATCCGGGACATACTTGATAGGGAGAAAAAGGAAACAGAGAATTAAGAGGAATTAAGGGGAAGGACATATGGATGATTAGAGCTACTCCCCCAGGCAGCCATGTTCCAAGGCTCCCTTTGGTGGCCTGACAGGTAGAGTTGCTTACCTTCCTATGTGCACATGCTTTTTCTAAGTGTGAAAAGTTCACATTTAACCCAGGGAGTCTCTGTATTTTGGGAGTGGGACCACAGCTGGAGAGGGCTCTGTCGTCACTGAAGAGCTCTTTGTTTTGCAGTTTAATCAACCAAAAAAAAAAAAATTAAATGTTTTCTACATGGAAGACACAGTGCTAAGCACGGGACAAAAGTTTAGAGCTTTAAATGAAAGTTTAAAGCTTAAAGTTTTGAAAATTGAAGTATCTGCTTCTGAATTCAGAATTGAAACAAGCATCCTTACCCATCTCCTGGCAGAGATGATAAACTGAAGACACAAAATCACTCATATAACTTTTGGACATGACCAGTGCAGGAATTTGTTCTGCTTTGCTGTGAATATTTGTTACAAAGATTTGGATGATTTTATCAATGGGAAAGGAAGGAAGAAAGAGAAAACAAGTTGTTTTGTTCATTGAAAAAAATTATTTTTGAAAAAAGAAATTAGCATCCCTTATGAAACTCTTTCAAGGAAACTATCCAGGAAAATCTTGATGTTTTCCCTCTAATCCACATATTGTCCTCTCTGACCCATGCTACTTAAGTTTGGAACTAATAGGTTTGTTAAAAGAAGTGGCTCAGTTGAAGGTAAAGAAGGAAGAATGAGATGAACACACCTGGAAAATATGATGTACATGCACTTGACTCTCCAGTTTCTGAATGATTAGGATTCCCTGAAAGACCTCCAAGCCTAGCACTTTACATAAATGTAATGAAACTAAAGAAATTCAGTTCTCCATTTGAAATCAGAGCATAGGAATGGTCCAGATCACAAGGGACTTCTTCCTATGTTCCAATGACCTTCTCAGTGTCCAATGTCTCCCCTGGAGCCCTTTGCACATAAAGCATGAAAATTCCAACATTATGCACAAGCTGAGCCTTGAACCTGCCAATTACAGACTAGATGAGCTCCAGATTTTAATACAGCCCTTTTCTCTTCCAGGGAGCTGCAAGGCCCCACTGGTGCAAAACACAATAAGCTCAATTGGAGAGAGGTGGGAGCCATAGGGAACACATGCCATTGGACCCAGCTGTCAAGAGATGGAGTGGCAAGGGAACATGTCAGATGTGGTTCAGTAGAGCTAGAGATAACTGGGACCCTGAATGTAGCTATCATCAAGCATGAGTCTCTGGGTCTCTGTTCAGCAGACTGGGGCAGAGTGTTCTTGGCAGATGGGTCTCAGCATTTAAATGCATTCCCCCTGGATTCCAAGCCTGCTTGATTCCAGGAAGAAGTGTGGGACCTTCTGCTCGTTCCAGGCTCTGCTCGGGTGAGGTATCTTTTATAGGCATCTCGTTCATTAGCTATGGAGTTCAGGATGTAAATCGCATATAGTTGACAAGCCTTCTTTAAGCCCAAGTTGTTTTCTGCTCACTTTGCAAATAAGGAGATGGGGGAAGGTTTCTTTCATTGCCTGGTCATGAAGGATTCAACTGCATTGTAAACTGAGTTTATTCCTGGCCCTCTTGTTTTCCTTTTTAATTGTAAGCCACAAAGCAGTGATCTAAAGGGAGGCCAGGGATGATTTTACTGAATTTGGAAGCCAGTCCAGCTGCCCAGTTAGTTTAGCTAGTTTAGTTCCCAGTAAAATTCATTCTGTTGCTTTCTCAAGCCATAGGGACTATCTCGGTGGTATCCAAGCAATTAAAACATAGGAGGTGAAGTCAACTTCATACTATTCCATTTCATTCAATTCAGCAAGCTATCCTCCATCTTTTCTGGAGTTCTGTGCTCTGGAGGTTCTGGGCTCTATAGTTTAAGAAGGATACTGATAAACTGAAGAATATCTAAAGCAGGTGAAAGACCTTGAGATTATGTCACATGAGGATCAGTTGAAGGAAATAGACATCTTCAACATAGAGGAGAGAAGTCTCATGAAGAGAAGTCTGACTTCAGGTATTTCAAAGTTATCATGTGAAGGAAGTGTTAGATTTATATTGTTTGACTGAAGAAGACAAAACCAGGATCCAAGAGTGGAAGACAAAAAAAATTAATTTAGACGTGATCTCAGGAAAAATGTCCTGTCCAAATGTGGAATGAGATGTCAAAACAGTTGATGGGGTCCATCTTCTTGGAAGCCTTCAAACATAAGGTGGATGACCACTTGTCATGTCATGTATATTTTATAGAGTGAAGCTTGTGTGGATTGGGTTCTCTGACTATCGATGTCTCCTCCAACTCTAAATTTCTATAATTCTTCAATTCTTTGATTCTATTAAATACCTACTATTCTATTAAATATGTACAAGGCAGTGTTCTGGGCATTACGGATTACAAAACAAAAATGAAAACCATTCCTGACCTCAAGGAATTTATTCTACTGGGGATACAACTGCAGGGGAGAAAAAAGAGGATTGTTTTTAAAAATGTATTAATACTTTTTTAATGTTAATTAGTGTGATACCTCAAGGATCTCCCCACTTCCATCCCACCACAACCACCACCAAGGAATACTCTTTGTAACAAAGAGTACAGTTAAGGACAACAAATTAGTACACTGACCACACCTGATAATGTATGTTCATTCTTAACCTATAATCCATCATTGGTAAAATGAGGGGGTTGACCTAAGCAAACTCTAAGGTCCCTTCCAGTTCTAAAACTATAATCTTATGACTCTTTGCTGTGAGGCAGGAGGCTACTTTACAAGTGATCATTGGTCACTGTTTTGATAAGAGTTCCGATATCTTTCAAAGCTGTTATAGACATACATAAATGGTTCTGATTATTTTATTTTGTGTCGATTCACAAGAATCCTCCCTAGTTCTCCTGAACTTTTCATATTCATCATTACAGCACAATAATAACTTCTTTTTTAACATATTCATTTTATTTATTTTTAATGCTCTACAATCACTACCATAAAACTTGGATTTTTTTCCCCCTTACCTACCCCTCACCACCCCCCTCCCTCCCCAAGATGGCATATAATTCTATATAGGATCTACACATACATTCTTATTGAATACATTTTCATTATAGTCATGCTACAGCACAATAATAACTTCTTAGCACCCATAGACCACACTTTGGTCAGTCCTTTCCCAATCCATGAACACCTGCTTTGCTTCTGTTCTTCTCTACCCCATCCCCAGAAGTGCTGCTATAAATATTTTTTGTAATGATGAGACCATTCCATATATCCTTTGAGATATATACTCAGCAATGGTATTATGGAATCAAAGGACATGTACCTTTTTTCATTATGTGATAATTCCAATTTTTTCTGACACTATTGGGCCAATTCACAGCTCTACAAACTTTGCACTAGTCTGCCTGTCTTCCCACAGCACCACCAACACTTACCCTTTCAACTTTGTGTCATTTTTGACCATATAAACAATGTGAGGTGAAACCGCCAGGTTTGTCCAGATCTTAATTTCTCTTATTCATAGTAATTTGGATCATTTTTTCATAGAACTAATTGTTTTTCTTAATAGTATTTTTTCCAGTTACATGTAAAGTTAGATTACAACATTCATTTTTGTAAGATTTTGAGTTTTGTAAGATTTTGCTCCATCCCCTCTCCCCAAGACAGCAAGCAATCTGATATAGGTTATGCATGTACAATCATGTTAAACATATTTCCACATTAGTCATGTGATGAAAGAAGAATCAGAACAAAAGGAGGAAAACCACATGAAAGAAAAAGTAGCAATAATATGCTTCATTGTGCATTCAGATGCCATAGTTCTTTCTCCAGATGTGGATAGCATTTTCCATCACAAGTCTTTTGGAATTGTCTTGGATCGCTGTATTGCTGAGAAAAGCTAAGTCTATCAAAGTTGCTCATCATACAA
Organism: Bettongia penicillata ogilbyi; assembly: GCA_023548195.1. NCBI lineage: Eukaryota > Metazoa > Chordata > Mammalia > Diprotodontia > Potoroidae > Bettongia > Bettongia penicillata. The sequence goes on from JAJHZJ010000595.1 coordinate 8,813,357, forward strand.
TATTGCTGTTACTGTGTACCATGTTCTCCTGTTCTGTTCACTTCACTCAACTGATGTTCATGTAAGTCTTTCTAGGTCTTTCTGAAATCCACCTGCTCATCATTTCTTATAGAACAATGTCAGGAATAAAAATTTAAACAAAGAAACCCAATATAATTTGAAGAGAAAGAGAGTATGAATAAGTTCAGGGATCAGGAAACATTGTCTGCAAAAGCCAAACTATCACAGTCAATTTTCTCTGAAGGTCAAATTATAACAAGTTTCTATCCATGTTTACGTAACTACTAGCGAAGCTCTGAAATTGTCTTTCCTGTGACAGGGCATTGCTCCCAAGAGCCTCTTACTGCTAAATTTTAGTTTTTGAATCATTAACCTTTTCTACCCTGATCATGTGGGTGAATTCCTGATCTGCAGGAAACATATTTACTTATTCAGCAAAAGAATTTCCATGACATTCACCACCAGTGAAAAGCATATGCCAGTGGGCTAGTTAGCAGAAGCTGCCAAGAATGGCCACTAACATTTTGCAAAAGACTGTAGCACAGAGCCAGTGAAATGCATAGAGATTAAAAACAAACTAAAACAAGGACTATAAAGCTGCATGAGATCTAGTCAAACTTCCTCATTTTGTAGATGCATCCAAAAGGTTTAAATATTTGGTTACCAATTCTTTAACCATGATGCCAAAAGGGCTTTCTCCTCATTCCTTTTCCAATTTACTTCCATCTCGTAGGGATTTTCATGATAGTGGTAGTGGTAGTGGTGATAATAGCTAACATTTACATAGTGCTTTAAGGTTGGCAAAACACTTTAAACATGTTAACTTATTTTATGCTTACAACTACTCTGGAGGTGGGTGCTATTATAATCCCCATTTTGTAGTAAGGAATCTAAAACTGCACTGTTCATTGATGTAAAGTTATTATATTAAAACAAGCAGTTTATGTTGAAATGGACTACATTATCCATTGAGCTCTAATAAAACAATTTATTTGAAGAAGTGGGAGTCCAAGATCAGTAATGACCCATGTAATAGAAAGAAAAGTGTTTTTCATCATATCTGTATAAAATAACAATCTCTATAAAATCAGAGATCTCTATAAGTCATTAATTATCAACTAGAGCATTAGCAGGGGGACATCAACTGCAATCAAATATTTTACTAAATGTATCAAAAAATATAAAATTACAAAATATTGGGTATGTGTATACATGCACACTGCTACCTATGTAAATATGTGTATGTTGGTTGTGAGAGAGAGGGACATAGGGAGGGAAAAAGGGAGGGAGGGAGGAAGGAAGGAAAGAAGGAAGGAAGGAAGGAAGGAAGGAAGGAAGGAAGGAAGGAAGGAAGGAAGGAAGGAAGGAAGGAAGGAAGGAAGGAAGGAAGGAAGGAAGGAAGGAAAATTGATGGATGTAGATACAATGCAGCATATGTAGCATGGATTTAGAACTGGAATGACTTTAGAGGTCATAGAATTCAAATACTTCATTTTGAAGGTTCAGAAACAGGTCCAAAAGTAAAATGACTCACTAAGTTCACACAGGTGGAAGAGCTAGGATTTGAACACAGGTTTTCTAACCCGTAACCCAGTACTTTTTCTGGTATAACATAATGTCTGATAGAAGGAGAGTTTCTGGTCCTGCCTCTGGCATATACTAGTTGTATAACCATGTCAAGTCACTTAACTCTTCTGGGGAGGACTTTCTCACTGCCTGTTTCTCCCTGCCCTTGACCCACATTTTCCCTTGGAAAAGAGAAGGCGGTGTATAAAAATACAGAGAAGTTATCCATAGAATAGTAGAAAAGCAACTTTCCTTTGGTACCAGTATTCAGCAGGATGAATAGACTCAGGGAAGTGGCTGGAATGTGAAGAAGCTGCTGTCCATGGTAGCTGCTACTGCTGTCTATTAGCATGTTCAGGTTTCATAAGAATTTGGACTGCTTGAGAAGCAGCATGGCACGTTGATTAGAAAACCCACAGGATTTGGGTTCAGATCTAATGTCTGACACACAATGGTTTCATGAACCTAGGCAAATCACTTAACTTTTCAATGCTCCAAGCAACTCTAAAATTATAAGCTGCAGACAACATGTAGAGGGATTTTCTTCCCTAGGATCTCCCAAAACAAATTAAATCATAGACCCAGTCAAAAAAAAGTTATATATGTAAACATATATATACACATATATAACATATATATGGTTATATACACATGCAGATATAAATATATGTATATATACATGATAGATACTCAGAAACACACACATGTTTAATACATCTTCAGATTTTAAGATGCGGAGCTTTTGTACTTTTAAGTAAAAAAAAATGAAAGGACTGAAAGGATTTAAGATTTTTATTTTAGAAACGTAAAATATGGTGTTATGAAAACTGCAAGTCAAGAGACCTAGGCTCTAGTCTCAACTCAGCTTTCTGGAACACTGGAAGGTTAAGCACATTATCTATGGTCACACTGTTTGTATGGTTGTTACTCAGTTAACAAAAAGAGATTCCAATAAAATGAATAAATAATATGGAGCAAAAAGAAAACAGTAAAGAAAACCCCAGGTGAAGGGAAATACAGCAAAAAGAAGGAAATCACAGAAATGATCATGGAACAGTTTTAAGTTCTCTGGATATCAACAAAAGATTTAAAAGAATAAATGAGGAGAGAAATTAGAGCTCTCAAAGATTTCAGGAATAAAAAGAATTGAAAAAATTGAGCAAATAATGAGGGGTTTCACTAAAATCCTGGGTTATCTGAAAACGGGACTGGCAGATTTGAAACAAAAACAATAGAAGAAGGAGTAGAAGAAAGCAGAAGAAAGAATATCTGCTCTTTCCTTCCTTTGTCAAAAAAAGAAGTATCTTTACCTTTGGGTTCCATTCCTTCTCCAGCACCTTGTTCATCAGTCTTTCCCTCTCTCACACATATTTTCAAACTCTCCTACTCAGATCTAATATAAACGCTAATATAGCACTGATTCTACCCTCCCCAATGGACTGAAACCATAGTTTTGCCTTTTTGTTAATTTCAAATTGATATAGGAAAAATATTCTTGATCCCTAGCTATCTCAACAAAGAGGGGGAAATGAAACTACTTTGGGGAATAGTTTGCTGTGATTTTCATTCAGTTTTTAGTTTTGTCTGACCCATTTAGGGTTTTCTTGGCAAAGATACAAAACTAGTTTACCATTTCCTTCTCCAGTTCATTTGACAGATGAGGAAACTGAAGCAAACAGAGTTAAGTGACTTGCACAGGTTCACATAGCTACTATATGTCTGAGGTCAGATTTCAGCTCAGGAGGATGTCTTCCTGTACCCAGGCTCAGCACTCTATCTACTGAGCCATCTAGCTGCCCCAGAGGTCTTAAAGCAAAGCCCAGATGACTGTTTCTTCGGGAAAGTTTGGATTACATGGCTTCTGAGGTCCCTTCCAGTACTTAAATTCTGTTGTGCTTATCACATACTCTTGATAAGTGGTACAGTGAAAAAATTTCTGTGCTCTTATTTAAAGAACCTGAATTCGATATCCCTTTATTATGCATATAATTGTAGGCAAATCCCTCTGAGTTTATTGTAGATATGAAATATAAAAGGAAGTGTTTGGACTTTGAAAGCCTTTTCAAGTTCTGATTTCATTATTTAACCATCATGATAGGGAAATGTCATATAAATTCTTTATTCTCCACCATCCCCTACCCCAGAGCCTGGGACAATTTGTTACTAACCATAAGCACTTAGAAAATGTTTGTGAAGTTGAAGTGAAGATGAAGGTGGTACTGGTAATGACATAAACAAACTTGTCTCCACCCATCACTTCTTGTTCCTCGTTTAAGAACACAGAGGCCACCTCAGCAGAATCTCAAAATCTTGGTGTCATAGAACAAGATCTTAGATTGAGAATTGGAAGGGACCTTAGAAGTCATCTAGTCCAAGTCCTTCATTTTATATTTACAGGAAACTGAGGTTAAAGAGAAATTAAAGAATTTTCATTTGGTCATGGAACAGTAAGTGGATTTCAATGTGGTAGTAGTAGTAGTAGTAGTAGTAGTAGTAGTAGTAGTAGTAGTAGTAGTAGTAGTAAAAGTAATGAGGGATATATATTTGTATGTATATATATATAAAATCTCATTTTATCCTTACAATAACCTTGGGAGGTGGGTGCTATTATTATCCCCATTTTATAGATGAGGAAACTGAGATTATGAGAGAAATTTAGGTTTTTTAAAACTAACTTTGTATTATACCACTTAATCCAAGATGTTATACATTTGAGAGAGCTGAATATCAGACAGGTTAAAAGACTTGACCAAGATCACCCAGGTAGTAACTGACAAAAACAAAATTTAAACCCAGGTCATTTCACTCAAAATTCAGCATTCTTTCTATGACATCACAAATAGAAGCCCCAGCACTGTTCTCTGACCATTTCATTTGTTATGAAGATAGCCACAAGACAAGGTTTGCACTCTTGCCAAAGAAGTGACTAGTCAGGGAATATGTAAATATTCCATTCTGTCACAGCAGAGGTTTTTTTATCTTAGAAAATTTTGAGAAACTTAGACAAATTTGAATCTCTTGCTTCTGAAATAATTTGCTAAGGGACAAGATGTTTTAGTTCGGAGGCTCAGAGAGCAAAATCCAGAAGATTCCCTGTCAAATTGAGCATTGCCCTTTTAATGCACATACTCCATCTTAGGATCCTCAGGTCTCTCAAGTTTTAAATGAGGATTGATGGGCTTGGGACTTTCATTCTTTGAGAATCTGACTTTTATTGTTATGATGATGAAAGTAATGAATTTCCTCTCTCCCAAACATCTCATTTTTGCATTGTAAATAAATAACATCTCTGTGCAATAGGCCAGTGCTACAGCCTTGGAATAGTACTCATGTTACCTCTTAGAAGGCTAGTTCAATAGTCTAGGTAGGTGGTAATGAGGACTGGTCCTCAAGTGATTGCAAAGGAAATAGAGATACAAGTACTCAGAAGATGTGCATATTTTTAAAATTAACATACCACATTTGTTTTAGCCATTCCCAAGTCAATGGACACAAAGATTTATCTCTAGATTTTTGCTATTAGAAATAGAGTAACTTTGAATTATTTTCAAACATGTCTGTTTTTCTCTTTATCAACTGATGTCTTTTGTTTTACATCAGTCACTGAGAAATATATCACTCCCACACCCACTCAGTAAGACTTCCATTATATAGAACAGCCAAAAAAGTAAGCAAAATCAGTAAATGTATGTATCACATCTGATAGTGTATATTCAATATTGCACACTGATGGTCTTGCATGTCTCCAATGGAAAGAAGGCAGTATAAGTTCCTCATCTTGCCTACCAGATCAGACTTGGTCATTATGATTACAAAGTGTTATATTTCATGTTATCATTTCTTTTTGTTTACATTGCTGTAGCCAGCGTATATATTTTTCTCCTGGTTCTGTTTATTTCCCTCTTTACCAGTTAATACAACTCTTCCTATGTTTCTCTCAATTACTGAATTATCCATTATTTCTTATGGCACAATAATATTCCATTATCTTCTTTTACCACAATTTATTTATTCACTCTCCAATTAGTGGGAACATGCTTTGTTTCTAATTATTTGTACCACAAACAGTACTGTTGTTACTATTTTATTATATGTAGGACCTTTTTTGCTTTGGCTTCCTTAATGGATATTCATAGCATGAAATCTCTAGGGCAAAGGTTACGATCATCTGATTCACTTTTTTCATAATTTGAAATTGTTTTCCAGAATAACTGGATCAGTTCCTAGCACCACGAATAGAGAATTAGTGCAAATGATGAAAAATATGATAGGTTTTGTGGGTAGCACATACTTAGCCGGTCCTCATCCTAACTCCTGGTGTCTGGGATACTTAGGTATATACCTGTAGTGCTATAGAAAGTTATGGAGTCAGAAGAGACCTGAGTTCACACCCTACCTGTGACACTTCGTAGTTCCATGCCTACATTGAGCAAGTCTCTTTATTTCTCTGAATCTGTTTCCTTGTGAGGATAAGTTATAGAAATGATCAACTGAAATAATTCCTGAAAAACATTTTGAAGACTTCAAAGGTGTTATTTGGATTCTAGCTATATTGTTATTATCATTACTTCCTTTACTTAATTACAAAAGCCTCTCTTGTAGCCTCTCTCCCTACCAGTTCCTTAGAGAAGTGAGTCAGAGTAAATCTGTAGTCATTTCAGCTGAATATGATAGAAAGCACTTGGCCAACATTAAAGGACTAACTGAACTGCCCTATTGTTATCATTCCACCTAATTAAACTCCTTATTTATGTGTTAATGATCTTGCCATATTGTTCTTAATATTCTAGTGAAAGATTGTAGAAGGGTTTATGAGTTTCTTGCTATTGGGTTAGATAGTGTTTTGCTGAAAACATTGTTGAAACACAGACCATTAACTTTCTACAGTATAGGTGAAATTCATATCTGAGTATTGATGGGATGAAGAAAGACATCTGAATGCTTGGAATTTCACATTATTTGGTCTACATGGTACCTTTTAGAGGAATGATTGTAATAACATTTGCTACACTACTAACAGATAGCAATGTCATGTTAAAAAGGATATGACAAGTTGAAGAGCATCCAGCAGTGGGTAACCAGGAAGAATAGTTGAAAAGGGGAGGGCCTTGAGTCTCTGCCATATAGTGAACAATTGAAGGAACTGGGGGATGTTTACCCAAAAGAAAAGAAAAGAACCCAGATAGCTGTCAAGTATTAGAAAAGTTGCCTTGTGCAAAAAGAATTAGTTTTGGTCTATTTGGTCCCAGAGGGAACAAACATGAACCTGGGTGCAAGCTGTAATATAGAAAAGCAAACTTAGGCTTGATGTTAAGAGAAAAAACTTCCTAGTAATTATTGTTCGGTCATTTTACAGTTGTGTCTGACTACTTGTGACCCCATTTGGGGTTTTCTTGGCAGAGATACTAGAGTAGCTTGTCACTTCCTTCTCCAGCTCATTTGACAGATGAGAAAACTAAGGCAAACTGGGTTAAGTGACTTGTCCAGGTTAAGCTAGTAAGTGTCTGAGATTGGATTTGAATTCAGAAAGATTGACTCCACACCTGGCACTCTCTCTGCTTCACCACCTAACTGCCCAATAATTAGGGCTATGCAAAAGTGGAATTGGTTGTCTCAGAAGGTAGTAGGTTCCCCTTCATCAAAGGTCTTCAAGCAGAGGATGCATGGCCCCTTATTTGGGTATGGAGAAGTGGGTATTTGTTTTCGGGCATGAGTTGGACGGGATAGTCAATATAGTGATTCCGTAAAGGCATAGAACCTGATTTGGGTCATCACAAAATTAAAATAGTACCTGTTAGAAACTCTCAAGTCAACATTTCTTTTGTAATTTACAAAAAAAAGAGTTTTACTAAAATAATGTACCTCACATTTTAAAAAGGGTACCTACCCATGAAGCAGCTTCAAGACCATCATGCTGTACCAAATGCCACTTCTATATTCATTTCACTGTGGAGGAGGAAGCATGTTACAATGGAAAGTGTGATAGATCTGGATTCAGAAAACTTGGACTAAAATCCTGGCTCACAGCACTTACTACCTATGTAACTAACCTTGGACAGGTCTCTCAACCTCTTTGTGTCTTGGCACCTCATCTGTGAGCTGAGAGTTCCTTTTGAAGTGAGGGTTCCTTTCAACATAAGTCTATGATTCTAATATCCTATAATGTAAGCTCCTTGAGGTTAGAAAGACTTTCACTTTTGTCATTCTATCCCTAGTGCCTTTGGACGTAGCCAAGACCGTAATAAATCTCTTTTGAATGAATGAGTGACTGAGGGAGGGAGGGAGGGAAGAAAGAGCGACAGAGAGAGGGAGGGAGTGAATGAAACTGAGAAAATGAAATCAAGCCAAAGTCACAGATGAGTGGATAGTAGAGTGAGCGGTAGAACCTCTCAGCATCCGCATGCAATTCTCCAAGACTTCAAGTAACAGAGAAATTTCAGTGGAGAGAGTTCCCACACTAGGAATCTCTACATTGATGAAATCATAGATCTAACTACAATGTATAAGATAGAAGCAATTATGCATCATGAAAGAGAAGTGATCTTCTATCATGTAAAAAGTCTTAATTGGTTAATTTCTTTAAAAATCTTGATTGAAGTTTTGCACTTAGCAACATTTTTCCCTTATTCATTGGTTTAATATTCTGCTTTTAAGGAAGAGACTCTGATGACTGTTAAAGCCTCTTTTTAATGATTCACGATGCTAGAGAATTCCTCAAGTCATTTTTTTCACCTTCCTTCTCATCATACCAACCTGCTTCAAGCTATCAGAGCCCCTTGTCTCTTTTCCAGAAGCTCATCAATTTCAGAAGCTGCCCTGAATCTTAGTGAGGCCTTCAGGGAAACAGAAAATGGAGTCTGCCAAGTATAGAGGAAACATAACCCCTGGGATTCCTAAGGACCATACTTTATCCATAATTATATAGGTTTAACAAAAGGGTCCAGTACTGGTCTATAGTAAAGCAAGATCTCAACACATCTCAGCTAGAGTGCATTAGGCAGTAAGAATGAGAGAAAGGCAAGTAATAAGCTCCTAGCTCTGAAGTTGGAAGGGATCTCTGAAGTCATAGATTCTGGCTCAGCCTCCTAACTTTGCAGATGAGGCACTTGAAACCCAAAGATGTCTTTAGATCATAGGTCTAGAGCTTGGGGGGGACTGTACAACTCATCTCATCCAACCTCCTCACTTTCAGATGTGCATACTGGGCCCTAAGAGGACTGAGGTCACATAAGTGATTAAGTACGATAGCCAAGATTTGAATTCATCTCTGATTATTCTTGGCACTACACCAGAGCCAATATTCTCCTCTTTGCCATTAAAGGCCTCATTGCCTTAATTCTGAAGTTAAGCCAAACACAAGTTTAAAATGAAACTGTATTATGGACACTGGAAACAATATAAAGAGCTCACATTTATAGGTATTCAGGTTTGTACTTTACACATGCATTATCTTTTGTGACAATGGAGAAGGAATTACATTTGGAGTCAGAGGACCTGGGTTCAAACCTAAGGTGTTCTACTTGCTACCTGTATGACCTGAGGTTACTCTCCTAACCTATCTGCATCCCAGTTTCCTGTATAAAGTGAAAATGGAAGGGGAAGTAGCACAGCAAAGTGAAAAGCATTCCAAATCTGAAGTCAGAAGACCTGAGTTCAAATTGGGGCAGGGAGAAGGGAGTTGCAGATTAAATGGTACCCCAGGTCCCTTCCAGCTAAGATCCAAAAGCCTATCACAAGTTGACTTCTAAGATCCCTCCCATTTCTAAATTGAAGAATTCATTTAAACCTTGAGAGTAGAGATTATTTCCTTCCCCCTTCTATCCCCAGAACCCCCTCACAGAGTAGGAATCTAATAAATGCTTGTTGAATGATTATTACAAGGATCCTGTAAGATGGGCTACTATTATTAGCTCATCTTATGGATAAAGTAAACTGGCGCTCAGAACAGTCAAGGGAGTTGTCCAGGATCACTGTCTTCTTTTTTACTCCAACACTTAGCAAGTGACTTGTCCATAGTATTTTTGTTCAGTCGTTTTATTCAGTCACGTCCTACTCTTCTTGACCCCATTTGGTTTTTTTGGCAAAGGTACTGGACTGGTTTGCTATTTCCTTCTCTAGCTCATTTACAGGGGAAATTCAATGCAGTCCTTCCTATTCCAAGTCCTGGGCCTAACAGCATCTGGGCTAGGGTTGGCTCTGTCCTTCAGAGGGCTAAAACTCCGCATGTCAAGCCTTGGAGCATACTGGAGGGCCCCGATCACCTCTGAGAGCAATTCGGGATGCTGGACAGACTCTGCATTCGCCGAAGGCTGCCAGTTGGGTTGGGTGGCATCCCCAATAACAAGTTAAGAATAGTCGATTTCTCCCGGCCTTGCAGCAAAAACTAAGTGGCTGGCTTGGGAGAAGGAGGGGCGCAAGGGGTGGGAATTGCAGGGGGCACACGTCCTAAGAACCCTCTCTCGGCCCAACAGACTTTCCTCTTCCTCCTCCTCTTTCTCCGCCTCCATCCTCTTTCTCCTGTGCCCAGCAGCAGCCGCTGCCTGCTGAGCTGGTCACCTGGGCAGTCGCGCAGAGAGCCGCCCGGCCGAGACTGTGCCGCTGCTGCGCTTGCCTCTCCTGGCGTGCGAGGAGGGGGCGGAGGAGGAGAAGATATCCATAGTAACAGAGGATGCGAGGGGCACCGAGCAAGTACCGGGGAAGGAGGAACGTGTGCGGCGGCCGCAGCAACAGCAGGCAGTTAGGTAACTCGTCACAGAGCCCCGCTCACCCCCCAGTCCGGTGCCCCCCATCCTCCCCAGGGCCAGGCCCGGCTGGCACTGCCAGGGGGCTCCAGTGTGAGCAGTGACTCCTCCTCTCTCCGACCACCCCGCCTTCTTCCTCCCCCCCACCCCCCGCCAAAACCCCTTCCAAAAAGAGGAGACACAATGGAGCCGGCGAGCAAGCGCTAGAGGCTGCAGCCGGGGGAGGACGCTTCCCCTACCGGCACGCGCGCGTGGATGTGTGTGAGGGTGTGAGTGTGGGTTCTGGGAGCCCGCAAGGGCGCGCGGTGTGGGGGGGAGGTGCTGGGGCTGAGCGCTGCGCAGCGGAGGCGCCTCTGGCTGCTGCTGCTGCTGGGGCTCGGGTAAGGCTCTGGCTGCGGCTGCCGCTGCCGCTGCCGCTGCTGGGGCTCGGGTTAGGCTCTGGCCGCTGCCGCTGCTGGGGCTCGGGTTAGGCTCTGGCTGCTGCCGCCGTCGCTGCCAGTGGCGCGGCTGGAGCCGGGGCGGGCTGGCGAGCCGAGCGTGCGTGCGCGCGCGGCCCCCGGAGAGAAGAAGCAAAGCGCGGCCGGTTGGCGTGGGGAGGGCGCAGGAGAGTGGCTGAGCCGCTCCGCTCCCATCGGACCCGGCTGGGCTGCTCTCTCTTCACCGCTCGCTCCCATTCCCTGCCTGGAGGTCGGAGAGCCCGGAAAGATGTTCCCAGGAGAAGGCTAGAGAATTGCAGCGCTCACCCCCACCCGGCGCCCAGCACCCCCGCCCGCCCTTCCATGCACGGCTGCTGTGTGCGTGTAACCCCGAGGCTTGGAGCAGCGCGAGAGCCCTTGCGGATCCGAGGTCTGGGCCATCCCGCCGCGGCTGCTGCTGGTCGGTTGTGAAGCTTGGGTTGGGTGAGTAGTGAATGTGGCACCGTGCGTGGCACAATGCTTCGCGTCCTCCTCTTCCTCCTCCTTAATGACACATCCCCCGCTTGCGAAGATGGGGTTTGGAGGAACTATTTCTGCAACTGGGTCAGAAAAAAACGAAGACAGCAGGGAAAAAAATTAGGAGGAAGCTTCGCCGCAGCCCTGGTTCCTCACGTCTAGAATTCAGCCAGGCTAGCCATCCCTCCATCCTTAGATCCCGCCTCTCTACTAGTCTCCCTAGGGGTCGCTTGCCTTCCCCAATTCCCTTTCCCTCTACCAGCCTTTGGGACTCAGGGGTCGGCCAAAGTGTGAAATGGTCTAGCATCTTCCTAAAATGGTCTGGGTGCGTTTGGCCAAATATCTCCTCTCTAATATTTAGGAAGCCCTTCCTAACCCTGAATGCTTTTTTCCGGCGCCTTGCCAAAGCGTGCGCCTTGAGTCGCCTTTAAGAGTAGTAGGAACGAGAGCTATTGAAGGGGGGGGAGGCAGAGCCGGGCGGGGAGGGGGGGGAGAGAATAATCTTGGGCGCTCTCCGGGCATTCTTAGGCATCGATGAATGGATTGGCTCGGGGAGGGAGTGGGCATGCACTTTTAGAACGCTGCATCCGGGAGAATAGCAATAGCGACTGCTGTGCCTGCACTAGCTAACTGCTTTTGTGAAGGTTGGGTCAGCGTTTCCATTGTAAAGCAGCCCACTCACGCCCACCCCCAATCTCCAGCTCCGTATAAGTTGGATAAGATTTTACTCCAAAAGAGAACTTGGGAAAGCCAGTCCAGGTTGATTCCATTCCCACCCCCAGCTTGGCTGTTGCTTTTTTATTCTCGTGCGTCTAAGGAAGCCAGCCCAGCTGTTTAAAATAAATCAGGATGGTAGAGCAGGCGTCTCAGGCTTTGGATCTTTAGAGAGATTGACCCGGAAGGTTAGTCCGCGCTGCAATCCTTGTCGTCCTGTATGTATTAAGAGGCCACGTTTGTGCACCTGTGAAGAAATCAGAGAAGATAGGATTGGACCTGGAGCTTGAATTCGGGGTTGCTTTGAGCATTTCCTAGCTACAAGTGTGGCTGTGAGTTATCAGGAGATGTATTAGTAAAGCTTCTCTGGAAGCCTTGAAAATCAGCTAGATTCTTACTAAAGCGTAGCCTTCCCAGAAGGGAAGGAAGTGGATCAGAGCGCCTCCAAGTTCATTCTTATCCCCTATTCTGTAGATTCAGGAGTGGATGTTTCTCAAGGATGTGGCAATGCTGCCTGTGTTTACTTGAGGTCAGGACACAGCCTGTTTGTGTCTGTCATATTTAGGGACAAGCAACAGTCTCTATATTGTCAGGTGCTCTAGGGACCCTTCCTGACATCATAGATCAGAAGAGTTAGGATCTCCTCTGTCAATAAGTCATGCAAGCAGGAGTGCTTAGAGTCACTCTTGACATTGACATAATGACTCTCAAAACCCCAGATTTGTGGAGGGGGAGGTTGGGGGAGGGCGGAGGTTGGACGGGAGGGAGAGGAGAACCTACCTGGTGCTTCTAGCTTAATCTGGAAATTGAAGCTGATTAAAGTTTGAGCTCCAAACATTTAGAATGGGAGAGAGAGAGAGAGAGAGAGAGAGAGAGAGAGAGAGAGAGAGAGAGAGAGAGAGAGAGAGAGAGAGAGAGAGAGAGAGAGATGGAGATGGAGATGGAGGGAGGGTGAGCGAGAGAGAGCGCTGTTATTCTATAACTTCATACATACCAAATATAATGATTGGAGAAGAGAGAGGAGAAACAAATCTTTGTTTTTCTTCATAGAGGAAAACTTTGCCCTACCACATCTGATCAGCAAGTTTTCTTTGGTTAAGAATGCAGAGGAGAGAAAGAGAGGCTGTCTTTTATAAGCTTTAGCTGTTTTCATTCAACGTGGGGTATCATTCTCCTAGTGACTTAGACTGCATAGATGAGAGTAACAGTCCAGAATAACTGACCCTCATTAGCATCAGCTCCATTCAGCCTTAGACTCAGGTGCTTTCCTCAGAATACTGAGGTGTGCAAAGGACAATACAGCATTTTATGAGAGGCTTGAGTGAGGGATGCATGCAAATGCTGATTTTCAAACTTTATTATGAACATAGATATTCAACTTGCCAACTGAATGAATATAACTGAACGGCTATTAGTATTCTAACTAGTCTGTATTCAGTTGAGTGACTGGCCTTTGGAGAAGTATGTTATATTTACTCTCTAAACTATAACAGTTCGTTGGGCTGGGGTGTTTCTATAAAGAATTTGCTTTTCTATTGAAATATTAGAGCTTAAAGTCACCATGCTTTATGCGAAATAGGGCAAATTCAATTGTAAATTATTCCTGGAAAGACATTCCCAGTAACCCTTCAGAATATTGTTACTATTTATTTGGGCATCAGAGAAGCAGTGTGATATAATAAAAGTCCTAGCCTTGGCACTGGGAAGGTTGGGCACCTTAAACTTGGGGGATTTTTTAATGCATCTTTATTTTCTTTAAATTTTACTGGAATTTAGCAGGTCCTTCTATTGTGAATGTAAGCAACAAATATGATTCTGAGCAAGGATCTGTAGACTTCAGCAGAATGCCAGAAGGGTCCATAATACAAAAAATTAAGACTCTAAATTGCAGAGAAGGTGTCAACATGCATTGGTAAGGGAAGGGAGAAATGTCCTCACTCAGGAGTTCCCTACATCAACATAATCATTAGGGAATGGATCTCTTCCCTATCTTTTTTCTTATTTGGGTATCAGCAGATGTGGTTTATAGATAACAATCAGCGAACCTACATGAAGACAGTTTCTCCTCGCTTCTAAATTTCTGAGGAAACACATTCAGGAATGAACCATTTTAACATTATTGCTACATTTGCATCATTAACATTGCCTTTAAAAGCATTGAGACACCTTAATCCCCCTGTTTCTGGCTAGATACTGAAACTATACACTTTATATGTCAACATATGTCATAGTAACATCCATCAAACTAGTTAATGTCCCAGCAGGAAAGAACAATTTGCAAGAATAATTAGGAAGTAGGTCTGCCCTGACTGAATCCATTAATGGCCATGAGTAAAATATGCATTTGCATTTGTGGAGACATGTTTGAATTTTACACATCTTGTATTTTACATCAGGCACCTAGGATTAGTCAACATGTGGGGGGTGGTGAATACTGATACCTATAATCAAGGCATAAGGTCTTGCTTAGACTAATAGTAATTATCCTTTAAAGGAGAAGTAGAGACGGCTTCCTAAATCGTCAGTGTGTTCCTTTTTCTTCCCTGTTTTGGACAAAAACCAGGATGAGAGTGAAGATGTGTCCTCGGATTTAGAAGCAGTATCCATCAGTAAACCTTGGAATAAATGTAGAATGCCTAAGTACTGCCAACCTAGCAAGTTCTTTTGAGTGAAAAATTGCATAAACTACCATCACCTTTATTGTTTATATTGATATCTGCTGCCTTTAAGAAGATAATTTCCAAAGAGCAGAATTGTCAATAAATTTAGTCATTTGCTTGATCAAGGACACTGACATGCTTGCATTTGTCCTCCCACAAACTGTCAATAACGCCATCTTTCAGAATTCCATTATGATACACACCTATTTTTTTGTGTTAAAAAAAGAATCTTTCCTATAACGTTAATGTGGACTAGAAAACATTCATTTAATCCAATTTTTGCTCTATCATCAAGAAAATGTAGTATGATTCTTGAAGAAATTTCCTTTTCTACCAGCCAATATCAACAAAAGACTACATGCCATAAATTTTAGCCAGTCAAGATCTATAGCTTTTTTTCTTAGAAAAACCAAGGATGTGTTATTTGTTTACTTATAAATGCAAGTACAATTCTAAGCTCCATAGCACTGTAGGCCAGATATGAGTCTAGGGTTCTGTCAATCCTTATCACTATTCCTATGATACAGCCTGTTGTAGTGCAAGAGTTTCCTAGTTTGAGAAAAACTGCAAGTTCCAGTTCTGCCATTCACTAGCTTTGTAACCCCGCACAAATCATTTAACCTTTTACCAGTGACTAAACTTTCTCAGTTTTCTCATTTACAAATGTGCATTATTTGAAAGCTCTCTGATTGCACTGATGACAGTACCCATTCCCTCCATGGATACAGATTGCAGCCCCTTTGTGACCTTGTAGGCTATCTTGGAAAATGCTCTGCTCTCCAAATTCATTACCTTGCAGCCACACTGGTGATGAGATCTCCAAAATAAACTAGATTAGTCCTTGAATAGAAACTATATAGTCTATCACCTATGTGTTTGCTCTATCTCTGAACTTCTCACACTAGAAATAACTCTGCCTCTTTTTAGCCTCTTTCTTTGATTGACCGGTTCCTTCCAGAATCTCTATCTTAAGGAGAACATCTAGGCCATCTATTATTTTGTTTTGGTTTTCTTCTTGTGTTGTTTTCCTCTCCCTTAGGATGTAAACTCATTGAGGACAGACTTTCTTTCTGATAGTATTTGTATTCCTAGTGCTTAGCTCTATGTTTGACCCATAGTAGATGATTAATAAATGTTAATTGACTTGGTCCATATCCGAAGTCAGTTTGTCAAGTGTAAATCTTCAATAACAATATTTGAACCACCTACCTCCCAAGGTGGTTGGTAAGAATGTGATTTATGAACCTTAACTCTTAATTATGAAGCATTTTATTAGTAATTTCTTAATATAGGAGAGTGGGAGAAACATTTTCAAATTGTAACAGACGCTAGAGATCACAGTCCAACTTTATCTTGCAGATGAAGAAACTGAAGTTGAAAGACAGTTTGTCTGAAGGCAAACATTGAATAAGTAGCAAGACGAGAAATAGATTCTCCAAATGATGTTGTCTACCAAAAATTGTTACTGACCACAGAGACATCAGAGTAAAAAGGGTCTAATCACAGAGGCATGGAGCTGGAATAGATATCAGAAGCCATTTAGTACAATCACTGAATTTTATAGATGAGGAAATAGACCCCAGGGAAATTAAACCTATTGTTGAGTTCTCATTCAAAGTCTTCTCGCCGTAGTTGGATCTCTCAGAGTCTGCATCCCAGTCCATCCCATCCAGTAAGATGTAAACTTCTGAGAGGCAGAAACTTGTGAATTGGTATCTCCAACACCTAGCAAATTGTCTGGCCTATAGTAGGTCTTAAGACTGTGCTTGCTGAATAAATTACCATAACCTTTGACAACTTGGAACCAAAAGCCAAAGAGAGCCGGTATCTGTAGAGGGACACTAGAATATTGGTGAACTGGCTGAACACTGAGTTGAATGAGGCCTTATTTTTACATAGGTCCATTAATTGTTGATATCTTGTTGTCCATACCTATAATTTCCGGCCATAATACTTGTTCATTTGGATACATGTTTGACCTGAAACAAGGTCACTTAAGAAAGTTGGCTGACCAACTTTAGTGACATCATAGGATCATACATTGAGAGCTGGATAGGACCCCAAAACCCTCCAACCTTTCTCATTATGTCTCCCACTTTACAGAAGAGGAAACCGAGGCCAAGCCCATTGTCACAGATAGTAAGTAGCACAGGTCAAGACATCACCTATGATGTCACTGGTCCTCTTTAAAAACAAAGGACCAACAAGAAAAACAATAGATTTTTACAGTAAGTGGTCTGGAATCTCATCCATGTGGGCAGGTCCTCCAGGGAAGCAGGTGACAAGCCATACACATCTTCCAATCCCCTGCCATTTTTGTCTCTGTTCTCCCATGAATAGTCCATCCAGCATGGTGGAGTCCTTCCTCCAACTTTCTTTACATTGAATGGATGCAGATGGAGCACACAAAGCCAGATGTGGCTTATCTGCCCATACCAAGGTTAATTTCTGGCCTGAAGTTATTTAAAATGACCAGTCAGTACAACACTTTATTATTTATATTCTTTGATTTTTCTCATCAGGGCAGGATCAGACAGAGGCAAGAATGTTTTGTCAGTTATTTTTAGGTTTTCTTTTGGGGGGAGCCGGGGTGGGGTTCAAGATTCATTTGGAAAGTGATTAATTCTAGACCCTCTCTTTCTCTTCATTACAGATATGAGTTAACTAATTATTTTGTAAAGCAGTTGTAATTTCATTGGTTTAGAAAATTTCCCACGTAGAAACTCTAGCAATGCAAGAATAGGAACAGGGACCAGACCTATGATTTCACTGGTACAAGGAATGTATAGGGAATCCCAGATGAGGACACTCCCAGTGCAAGTCTGATCCTTCTCTGTAACTTGTATTTAGGAGTTCTTCACCTTTCCTGTGTCATAGCCCCGCCCTGGCAGTTTAATGAAGCCTCCAGACCCTATCTCAGACTAATGTTGTTAAAATACATAAATAAAAAACATTAAAATGCATAAAATATGCAAAGAAAATCAATAATATGGAAGCATAGTTATTCAAAATTTTTTTTGTAAAATTCATGGATACCAAGTTAAGAACCTTGTTTTAAGAGGTTAATTGACTTGCTCAGGGTTATACAAGTAATATATTTCAGAGGCAGGACATGCATCTACAAAATGCAAATTGTTGAATATATGTAATTATAAGAATTGTCATTTATATAATACCTCAATGTTTGCATATCTATTCATAACCAGCATATGTGTGTGCATATTTATTTATATATTATATGTATATATGTATGTGTATATATATAGTCCTAATTTAACAAATGAGGAAACTGAGGCAGAGAGAGGTTGTCACTTGTCCAGGGTCATACAACTGGTAAGCATCTTGCAAAGGCTTTCAACCATCAATAAGCATTATTAAGCAACTGTTATGTACCAGCCATTGTACTAGGTGCCTGGATATATTAAGACAAACAGAAAATAATCCCCTATCCTAAAGGACCTTTTGTCGAGGAAGCTAACATACAGTCTACTTAATCTCCCTGGCCTCAGTTTCCATATCTGTAAAAGTGAGAGGGTTGGACTAGATGACCTCTTAAGGGCACTTCCATCTCTGATTCTGTGTACTTGTACAAAGTGTCCCAAAAACCTTAGTGCAGTGTTAATCTTTAATAGTCTTATGTACAGGATGGATGCAAGACAATTTGAGAGGGATGGCCCTAGCAGTGGATCAAGAGAGATCTTGTAGAAGCTTGTGCTTGAAGGAAACTAGGAATTCCTGGAGGTGTAGGTCAGGAGAAGGAAATGTATTCTAGGCAGAGGGAATAGGGAACAGGGAGGCATGGGGAGAGGAGATAGAGTGTTATGTATGGAAAGGAATATCAAGGCCAATTTCGCTAGAGTTGGTGAATGTGAAGAGGAGTGATATTTACTAGGATAGGAAATGTACACCGAGCTTAGTTTATGAAGGGCTTTAAATATTGAACAGAAAAATTTGAATCTCCCTACAACGTGAGGAAAGCACCACTATTCCCATTTTATAGGTAAGGAAACAGGCTGAGTGGTCACCTAACCTGCCTGTGTTCCCATAGTCAGTAAATGTTGCAGTCAAATCATAAACTCAGAGCCTTCTCAACCCCAAGTCTGTTGCTTTTCATTCTACAGCATTTTGACTGTGACGTGAGGACATTTTGGATCTGAATTTTGAGGGGAAGGAGAATAGGAAATCTTTTCCCCACATTTGTGTAAAGCTGTATGGAATTTATAATGGTCAGTTCTTAAGGGTTTTCCCTAGTGTTGCTGGTTGCAGAGTGGCAGCTTGTCTGATGGCTGATACTTTTCAGAAGCATTTTCTTTGTTTCTTTGTGTCTCTCTTTTTCTATCTATCTTTTCTTTCTGTCTGTCTCTTTCATTTCTTTTCTTTCTTCCTGTCAGTATTTCTCTTTCTTTTCTTTCTGTCTTTCTTTCTTTTCCTTTCTTGTCTTCTTTTCTTTCTCCTATCTTTCCCTTTTCCTTTCTTATCTTTTTTCTATCTGTCTTTCTTTCTCTTCTTGGCATTGTAGGATACTACTGCTCATTCTGGAGAGTAGCCCCTCCTGCACATAGGGAAAACATCATTGAAATCAGTGGGTGCCACAGGCATAAACCAGAGAGGAGTTGGGCCATATGTTTGGAAGGTATTCAGTTCTGTGGTTCTAGTAACATTCAGCGGGCAGTGTGTGTGTGTGTGTGTGTGTGTGTGTGTGTGTGTATGTGGTTATTTTAAAACACAATATCTCAGGAAGAATATAAAGAAATAACATGCTTTTAAAAAGATCTCTCCCCACTCTCCCCAAAGCCCAAGTTTATATTATTGCTTTGTTACTACCATTCCTTCTACGCTGACTGTTTCATATTTTATAGAGTATGAATGCTCAAATGCTTTATTTTCCTTTGTGTAGAATTCAATGCACTTTAATTATTTAGGTATTCAAGAGCCAGCATGGCCCAATAGAGAGCATTGGAATCAGAGTCCGAAAACATTTGGTTCAAAAGCCACCTCTGACGCTTACTAGCTCTGTGACCCGTCTCTGATTCTCTTATAGCTCTTTAAAACTGTAAGTTGTCAGTGAGCTATCATCCATGTGCCAGAAACTATACTAAGCACTGGGCATTCATTAAGCGCCTACTGTGTGCCAGTTACTGAGCATTCATTAAGCACTTCCTATGTGTCAGATGCAGTGCTAAGCACTGAGCATTCCAAAGAAGGCAAGTCCCTGCTGTTAAGGAGCTCAGTCTAATGGGAGATAAAACATGCAAATGACTTTGCACAAAGAAGAAATGGAGGAGGAATAAGAGGGAATGCACATTTATATAGTCCCTACAGAACTTCACAAATATTTCATTTGATCCTCACAACTCTGGGAGGTAGGTACTAGTATTGTGCCCATTTTACAGTAGGAGAAATTGAGGTAAAAATCTTACGACTTGACCAGGGTTACACATCTAGCAAGTGTCTGAGATTGTATTTGAACTTGAGTCTTCCTGACCTCTGGCAGCTAAGAAGAGCTTAACGGAGAGCACAGTGTGGAGAGACCTCAGACTCTCCATAGCTGTGTGACTGTGGGCAAGTCATTTTACCCTTTTTGCCAGTTTCTGCAAAAGTGAACTGGAGAAGGAAATGGCAAAGCACTCCAGTATCTTTGCCAAGAAAACCCCAAATGGGGTCAGGAAGGGTTGAACAAGGCTGCAAAATGACTGAACAACCCTGAATCCAGGCTACTTCCACATCCAACTTCAGTATAAATTGCAGGCAGTCTCAGAGGGAAGATTAAGATTAAGGAGGACTGGGAAAGGCTTCTTACAACAGAATGAGACTTTTCTTGAGACGTGAAGGAAGCCAGCTAGAAGGCACAGATGATGATGGAGAGAATGGCAAAGGGCACCAACGTCAGGGAACCAGGAAGTACATGGAGGTGAGCAAGGTTTAAGAAAACTAGAAAGATAGGACGGGGCCAGGTAGTGAAGGACTTCAAAGCTAAACAGGATTTTGTAGACAGATTGAGGAAGCCCCCACACTGATGAAATCCAAAGTCCTTGATGCCTTCATGTTAACATTTCTAAATGCACATGAGTGCCAGTACTGTCTCTGTTTCACTTTAACCTTAAAAGATCTCTTGCCTTTTATAAAATGTATTTTAATTAAGTTTCCTATGCAACAGCAGAATGGCGGGGTTGTTGGGTTGGGTTTTTTCCTGAAACAACAGGTGGTATGTTTCACATTTGGTAACTCACAGGTCTCATTTCCTTACATTTAATCAAGTTTTTTTTTTCCTAGAACAGTAGAATGTAGAAAATTAAGCAGTTTATCTTGCTCTCTGTGATTCATATAATTCCTCCAGAAAAGACATACAGATCATATTCAATATCTCTTAGAATTTTTCCCTGACTTAGCCATTAATTTAGCATGAGAATAAATTGTGTGTTTGTTTTTCTGTGTCTGATTTTGCTTCCCCCATACCTCCCCTCAAAAGGAAGTGCTGGCTTTGCTTGCTAAATACCTCCCAAAGGTTTGTGGTTATTACTAATATAAATGGTGTCCTTTATGTTATCAAATTAGTTATTTGGTTATAGAAATTGATGCCAGATCAAATTTGGGATTCAGACTCAACTTAGAAACATACAGGAATTCTCTGGGTTATAACATCAATTGAATAACTACTCTTACAGGCAAATATAGCTGATTGGTCACTCTCTGCACCCTCTTTTCATGCTGTCCTGGGCAGACATCTTTTCCTAACCTCCTCCTTTCTTCTTCTTCTTCTTCAGGAAAATGACTGTGAAGATACAGCATTCCCCCTTTACTTCTGTCATTCTCCATAGCTCAGTTAATATCATCTCAGTCAGTTTTTTTTCCTTCTTTTTCACTAGAATAACACATCCTCTCTAGTCCCCTTTCTCCTTCCCCTCACTCTACAGCCAAATTGAATTAGATAATATTTTAAATATAATCAGGGCTTAGCACAGTGCCAGGCACAGCCGGAGCTTAATAAATATTTGATCCCTTCCTTTCCCTAACCCAAATCTATTTATCTCAGGAAAAATCTCTCCCCCATTCATGAACCAAAATATGATCCTGGTCAATAACTGGTAAGAGGAACCTAAATTATTCAGCTATATTAAGGAAAAGTCAAGTCAGAAGTTTTAAAATGAAATCCATCATCACCAAGAACTGCCGGTGCCAGCAATCTCTAAAACCATGAAAAATGCCCAGAAATTCCCTTGAGAACCTTCACAGGTCTCCATCTCATCTTTTTCTAATTAAACTTGCTTTTCTCAAGCACCAGCATTCAAGATTAACAATAATGTCACTATTCGTAATAATTATGACTGTTAGTAATAGTCATCCTGAGTAATAATGATAATTAATGACAATGAGCAATTATTAATTAGCAATGACCATTGTTATTAATAATTGTAAGTATTGAGTAAAACCACAGCTTTCTACATATAGGGGAGAGAGGAAATAATCATTTACATTGTGCCTAGCGTGTGTCAGGCATTATGCTAAGCTCCTTATAAATATCTCATTTGATCCTCACAATAGATCTGAGAGGGAAGTGCTATTATCATCCCAGTTTTACAGTTGAGGAAAGTGAGGCAGACAGCGGTTAAGTGACTTGCCCAGTCACACAGCTAGTAAGTGTCTGTGGTAGGGTTCCATCCTACGTTCCCAGGATTCTTTTACATTCCTTTCCTTTACTCTACAACTAATTATTATTCAACCCGACTTACAGAATGATAGGATCATAGATTCTTCACTGGAAGGAACCTAAAAAGCTATCTTGTCCAACCCCAGATCTTCTTTGTTATTTGGTCAGTTTTCAGTTGTGTCTGACTCTTCGTGACTCCATTTGGGCTTCTCTTGTCAAAGGTGCTGGAGTGGTTTGTCATTTACTTCTGTAGCTCATTTTCCAGATGAGGAAACTGAGGCAAACAGTTAAGTGTTTTTACCAGGGTCACACAACTCATAAGTGTCTGTAGCTGGATTTGAATTCAGAAAGATGAGTCTCCTGACCATGGGCCTGGCATTCTATCTACTGCACCACCTACCTCCTCCATGTCCTACAGATGAGTAAACTGAAGTCCCTGGAGGTTAAGTGATTTTCCTGAGTTTGTACGGATAGTAAGAACATAGAGGCATGATTTGAAATCAAGTCATCTAACTCCAGAGTCTAGCTTTGTAATGACTGCTGGTTTATTAAGTTTTTGCTTCAGCCTGCTTTCTGGCATTTATTCCACATTACTTCCCTTAGTACACTCTATGTTTCAACCAAACTGAACCACCTCCTACTCCCTAAATTAGCCTACCATCTCCCACTCTGCAAGGGCTGTCCCTCAGGCCTGGATTGTACTCCTTCCATACCCCTCCTTGCTTCTTGGAATCTGTTCCTTCCTGTTAGAAGGCTTTCCAATACTCTTCAGTTGCCAGGACACTCCTTCTCCCCAAATTGTTTATTATATTTAATTTTATGTGTACAAGTGATATCCCTTATCAGAATGTAAGTTCTAGGAGGTCAGGGATTATATTTTCACCTCATGTCTCTAGTACCATTTTTATATAGTACATTGCATATAGTCAGTGCTTAATTAACATGTTGAGTTGAGCCAAATTGAATTCAACATGCTGAACACAGACTTTCTGTTCTATAAGTGATATTGATTATAATATAACTGTTTTAATTAATTATATATAATATGCATCATATGATATGTATATATCATTAATAATGTAATAATTTTAAAAGTTTGAAGATTGTGCTATGGATTCAAGTATAAATTGTATATAGCATTTTGGATCTCCAAATCTCAAGCATGCCACGGTAGAATGAATCCTTTCTTAAAATTTCTGTTTTAATACCTATTTCATCAGTCTTCTTACATTAGAGGCAGGTAATCATCCGAAAGCTTTATTGAACTGTTTTAGTAGTGGTATAGAAAAAAAAATTTCCTAAGATTAATTGATTTGGGTTTCCAAAGTTTTAGAGATAGTGAGCAGTGATAGTCTAGGCAAACTCAAGATCTTAATCATTCCCTGGAGAGCCAAGCTATAGAGTGGCTCTGTCCAGTCAGCACCTCATGTGCATTTGGTACATAGAGTACATAGACTACCCACTACTAACCCATTTCCCTCAGCCCTACAGAACAGCTTAGGAGCTGGTTTTGTCTATTTGATGCCATTCAACAAGTGTCTTCTTAAGCTCCTACTATGTGCACTTGAAAAGACATAAAACATAGCATGGTTCAAATAATAAATGAGTGTTTATTGATTCATTCGGAGGTAATCTTGAAATCTAGGCTTCTTGCAATTAAAGCAATTCAAATTGAACTTAAATTTAGAGGCATTACAATTAAATCACTCACTTGAACTGATCGCCAGTAATCATTTTAATGAGCATTTATTAAGCATCTGCTGTGTGCCAAGTATTGGGGATACCAAGAAAAATAGAAAACAATCTCTTCCCTCAAGGAACTTTCATTCTGTTGGACTGACTTATGTGCTGCTATGTTTGGCCTGCTTTAACAGACCTACTGTGCTTGAGACATTGCAAAAGCTTATATCGTGGCTCAACCCATCTGCCAGGGAATTGCTCTGAAAATCTGATTGCCTCTCACGTAGACAGTGAGAGTAGCCTGCTTACTTACTGAGACCTTATTGGGCTTTTATTATTCTTCAGCAATAAAACTCAAGTCTTAATACTATAGTATTAATAGTGTCTGATGAATCTGGTAAGGTTTTTTTTTTTTAATTTAAAAAGCCTACGTCCACTTTGCATTCCAAGATTTTCTTTAACCAAAAGACTAAAATGAAACCTTAGCATCATGAGCAAGGTAATTTGAATCCAGATAAAGCCTCTGGACACACACATACACACACACACACGCACACACACACATAAATAAGCATCATATATTCCCTTATCTAAATGATTTTTTTTAATGAATACTCTCTGGACATAAAAAACCAGGATTTTTTTTTTTTTTTTTTTTTTTGCAGTATAGCAGTCACTAGCCCAGTTGCTAGGTAACAAGGTAGACCCGTTTAGCTTTAGTTGGAGGATCAGCTCATGAGTTCGTCTTACTGACAATGGTTTCTATCCAATGTATTAACCCACCCTGTAGTCATCACTATTAGCAAAGTGGTTGATTTGTTTGCTGAGGACCAGTGGAGAAGGGAACAGCACAATCATCCTCAAGATGACTTTTTCTCCTGAACAATTGAAAAGGAAGGAGTTATTAATCACCCAGAAAAATCCTTTTTTCTAGCAAAGCAACAGAAGTCAAAGTTATCTATTTATTTTGCAATCACTTCCAATGAAAAGGCCGATACAAAACATGATGGCATTTTTCAGACCAACGCTACAAGTTATGGTAACTTGTTCATATGCGTATGCCATAACTTATATGGTAAGTTGTTTACAAGGGCAGAGGGAATTTCCTTCATCTGCCACTGAGGCAGAGCGCAACTTGTCTGGAGCTTAGAATCTTAGGGAGGGGCATTGGTTTGAGAGAGGTCAGGCAGTTTGCCCAGCATCATGTAGCTAGTACGCATGCATCACAACTAAGTGTATTTCTCCAGAAATCTCCCCTCCTTCCTCTAGAACTGGTTCTTAAGATTGATTCTGATGGAGGAAGGATAGGGTTAAGAGAATGTGGATTAGAAGAGAAGGGGTATATTTTTTATCTTAACTCATCCTTGGTATAGAGAACATCCAAGTGTAGAAAACCCTCTGCTATAGGTCAGCAACTCATCTGTAGCTTTAAAATCCTTGAGTCACCAGAGTCACTGAGTAATTTTTCCATGGTTATATAAGGAGTATATATCAAGTGAAGAACTTGGCCCTAGGTTTTCCTAACTATCCACTCTACCTGGGTTCCTAATATAAAATCTATGAACTTGTGTGTGACTGTGTATATGTACATATACATACATATAGATAAATATTCATGTATATTCACACATTTTAACTATGTATATATACATCCATATATGCATGTGTCATATGCTTATATATACATGTGCATATATTTTAATCATTGTATTTTGTTGTAATTCATCTACTTTGTAATCCTGTGTATTTAATTTTTTATTTTTAAAAACATTCTAAGAAGGAAAGCATTGGCTTTACAAGACTGCCATAAGGGTTCAGGACATACACATGCACACATGCATGCACATATGAACACATGCACATGCATGAAGACAATCCCAGTACTATTTCATGGTGTATCTCTGAGGCAAAGAAGAAGGGAGAGGGAGCTATTCCTATTCTTGCTCCATGATGTTTGTAAAAATGCTGTTGTAATTTTTAAATTGATACTGTTCTTTGAGTCATAGACCTCAAATAGCCACATTTTGCTCTTAGAATTATAAGATCCTAGATCTTATAGAGTTGGGAAGGACTTTAAATGCCATTTAGTTCAACATCCACATTTTACAGATTAGAAAACTGAGGTCCTAGGAAGGGAAGGGACTTGTCCAAGGTCATATAGTTAGCAAATACTCGAGTTGGGTTTTGAACTCAGGTCTTGTGACTTTCAAATTCATTGTCCTTTCCACTACTCTGGGCACTTAAGGCAAAAATATAATTTGTGGCAGCTGAGAATCTCATGGTCCAACTTCTAAAAGCAGAATATCAATTTCTGTCATCAAATTCAGTTATCAATTTCTGACTGGAAATACTTTGAGGCTATCTACAATCATCATTTGATTGATAAGGAATTAAGACCCAAAGACATGAAAAGATTTGCAAAACAAATGTTTTTTCTTTCCTTCCTTATTCCTTCCCTTCCTCTTTTACTTCCTGCCTCTCTCCATTTTTTCTTCCTCTTCCTTCCTCCCTCTCTTATTCCCTCTCTTTCTTTCTTCCTTGTTCTCCTTTTCCCTTCTTCCTTCTTCTTTTCCTCCCTCCCTCTCTCCATTCCTACTTCTCTCCTTTTTTGTCCCTTCCTATCTACCTGTGTGCTATATGCCAGAAATGGATACAAATACAGAAAATGAAACAATAACAGGGGAGACCACAAGTACATATATAAATAAATATGAAGAGAGTGTGTATTTGTCTTTCGTTGCTGAAGAAGACCATGCCAACAGAGAAACAATGACATGACTTACACTTGACTTTGTTTTGAGGAAGGGAGGGAGGGCTGTGCAGGTCAACAGGCTCACTTCTCCTCCAGAGCCATCTGAATCCAGTGGCCAGATATTCATCAGGATGACTGGAGATGACCCAGGGTGAGGCAGTTGGGGTTATGTGAATTGCCCAAGGTCACACAGCCAGTGTCAAGTGTCTGAGGTGAGATTTGAACTCAGGTCCTCCTGACTCCTGCACTGGTACTCTATCCACTGCACCACCTGGCTGCCCCTGTGAAAAGAGTAAATACAGAGTAATTAGATATACCATAATGGGGAGGGAGGGCACTCAAAGTTAGAAGGAACAGAAGATTATGCTTCAACTGAGTGTTTTGGATGGGGATGAGAGGCAGTTGGGGTTAAGTGATTTTTCCAGGAAAGAGTCTGAGGCTGGACTAGAATTCGAATTCTCTTGAGTCCAGGGTCAGTGCTGTATCCACTATGTCACCTAGCTGCTCTCCAAACTGAGTCTTAAAGGAAGAGAAGGATTCCAGCAGGCAGAGGGGAGGATAGAATAGATTTCAGGCATGGGGGAAAGCTGGTACAAAGGCACCGAGGTGGGGGAATGAAGTGCTTTGTGTGTAGAACAGAGAGAAAGCTAGTTTGACTGGATAACAGAGTGTGGAAGTTGCAGTGATTCTCAATAAAGCTGGGCAGATTATTAATAATTACAACTGGCATGTACTTAAGATTTGAAAGTGCTTTGCAGTTATTTTCGTATTTGATCCTTACTACCACCCTGAAATGTAGGTGCTATTCTTATCTACATTTTACAGATGAGGAAATGGAAGCAAACAGAGGTTAAGAGACTTGCCCAAGGTCATATATCTAGTGAGTTTCTGAGGCCCCATTTGAACTCAGACCTTCCTGACTCCAAGTTCAGCACTTTATTCTATGTGACACCTAACTAGGTTGGAAAAGTCTATAAGAGCTAAAAATATCTTTAGATCCTAAAGTCCAATGACAGTATAATCAGCTGTCTTACAAAGTCTGAACTAGTTAGCCCTTGACAGAGTTAGATGTTGCAGAACATTTAGTATAGGCCACCATTCTGCTTTGTGATGAGGACAGGATGAATATTGTCTGTGGACCTGAAATATTTTTCCTGGGAGAAGCATGTGTTATTGGCAATCTGTTGGAGGAACAGGAGATAAACCCGTCACTTGAGAATCCACACACCATGAAGCTTCTCATTGTATAAGAGTAGTTTCCACATGGAATATTGCATTTCAATAATACCCACTAATTAAGTGCCCGGATGCAATAAAACATGACTCTTATTGCCGACAGAGCTATAAAAGCCACCTGGAATGATTGATTTTTTTTGAATTCCTGTAGTCTGAAGAAAACCATGGGCTAGGCATCTCTTTTACTGACTCCAGACTGAAGGCCCCAACCACTTAGGAAACATTAGCAGTAATTTATTTGGTTCTTTATACTGCAGTGACATTTAAAAAAGCACACCCACTAAGAGGGAGGTGGAAATCAGCCATGAGACACTTTCATTATGGGTTTTTTTTTTTATATAATTCTTCCAAATACTGAAATAAAAGACAAGTACTCATGAATTGAGAAGTGGGATTATGGTACAGTAGAAAGAAATCGTATCTGGCCTTAAAATTTAACCTATGCCCTTTATTATCTGTGTGACATTTGGAAAATGCCTTACCTTTCCTGGAACTTGATTTCCTTCTGTATGAATTGGGATGGTTTGACCAGAAGAACTCTGAGTCCCTTCCAGCCCTAGATTGATGATCCTATGACCTCCTTGGCCCTCAGTTCTCATCTGTAAAAGGAGGGGAGTTAGACTAGATGTCCTCTGAGTCCCTTCTACCTCCAATAATAGTAATATATAATCACCACTAGAATTTATACGGCACTTTAAGGTTTTCAAAGTGCTTTACAAACAGTTTCTCATTGGGTCCTCACTACAATCCTGGGAGGCAGGTACCATTATTATCCCCATTTTACAGATTAGGAAACAGAGGTAGACAGAAATCAAGTGACTTGTCTAAGGTCACTCAGAAGTAAATGTTTGAAACTGGCTTTGAACTCAAGCCTTCCTGATTCCCAAGTCCAAGGCTCTGTGAGTACCACCTAACTATCTCTATATCTATAATCTCATGATTCTGTGTAGCCTGGGACAGATAAAACCATTACACATGGCCCTTAGCCTATCTGGGCCTCAGTTTCCTCATCTGCAAAATGAAGGGGCCTCAGATGGCCCCTGAGGGCTTTTCCAGATCTAAATCTAGGGTTCTATACCGCAGAGGACTTGTGTGCCTTGCTTTAAGAAAACTTGCTGTATGCAAAAATGCTCGCTTACCATACTGTCAAAACATAGTGTGGGTAGAGGGGGTGGTTATTGCTTACATTCCCAGAGGACTTGTCACTTTTTTTTTTAAGATTCACTATAGGGTTCTTTTGAATAGTACATGATTTTATGTAACAGATCTCCTCATGAAGGGGGTGGGATGAGGAATGAATCTAAGTCTAATGGAACAGAATCATCAGCTTAGGCCTGGATGGGACTTGAGAGGTCTAAATCTCTCATTTTTACAGATGAGGAAACTGAGGTTCAGAAAGGGTAAGGGACTTGCCAAAGTACTTTTATTGCCCCACAGTAATAAAGTCGAAGACGAGATTTGCATTTAGGTTCTCTGACTCCAAGTTCAATGTTCTTCCCAGAGCTATGCATACCCTCCCTAAGCTAAAAAGTGAAAAATTTCCACCATTGTGCCAATATTTTAAAAAAATTTACAGAAATCCATAAAGGCATTCTGGCTTTTTCTTTTACAAAAATGGACCTCATACTTTTAGCAAAATGTTATTGTTGTGTTTGTCTTTCGTTGTTGAAGAAGACCATGCCATCAGAGAAATGATGACATGACTTGCACTTGACTTTGTTTTGAGTGAGGGAGGGCTGTGCAGGTCACCAGCCTCACTTTTCCCGCAGAGCCATCTAAATCCAGTGACCAAATATTCATCAGGGTAACTGGAGATGACCCAGGATGCAATGGGAGATCTTGGCCCCTTTAGACCAAGGTCCATTCAGGTACTCACTTAGGGTGAGGTAACGCCCATTCAGTGAATAGGCCTGTTTAAGAGGTAATCAGGGGATGGCCCATTTAATGAGGCAAAGAAAATAACTACATAAGGCTAGAAGGGAAAAAGCAGCAGTTCCTATTGACAATTACTCTTAAGCCAGGAGGGTCCAGAACATAGCCCTTAAGTGGAGCTTGGGCAGGCGTATACCCAGAAGCAAAAGATACCCTAATAATCCCTCCCCTTCCTGCCACTATACCACACCTCTGCAGGAACAGGTGGTTATCAACCAGACCACTCATGCATTGTTCCCAGTCTTTGGTAGTGGTGATTTCTGAGTATTTTAAAGGGCTGCAGGGACTGTTTTTGTCTCAACTTGTTTTACTACTATCACTAGAGAATTACTCTAATTTCTTTCCTGGAGTTTATTCATTTAATTGTATGTGGTTGATGAGGACATGGTTGATCTGCCTAAACATGGACCACCTTGAATTAATTTTGCATTTATTTTTATCTATTAGCTTAGGATCATAAAGCTAGAGCTAGAAAGACCTCCTAGGCTACCTCGTCTCCACTTTATTTGTTGCCTCTCCTGAAAGAATACAATTCCTTGAGGGCAGGGGCCATTTCATTTTTGTCTTTATAGTAACAGTGCCTAGCAGAGTCCTTGCACAAAGAAGGCTTGATTAATTGACATATACTGAGAAAACTAACAACCTCTGAGTAAAAACACATAGAACATCCTAGGATGTGGAGCTAGAAAAGATCTTAGAAACATTCTAATAAAACCTCCTTATTTTACAGATGAAAAAACTGAGGCTAGGGTAAGTGCCTAAGGTAAGACGGGGCAGATCAGAGATTCAAATTCAGGTCTTCTAACTCCAGATATAGCACTCACTCTGTTGTTCCACCCTGAATCTTATCTGGTATCATCCCTCACAGACAATTCATCTGGTCCTGTTGACCTGGAGAGCTCTCTTGGGGTGATTAGTAGCATCTGGGTTTTGGGGGTCAGTTTAAAATTAGCTTTCCCATCAATTGTGGGGGGTTTTGCCTCTTTTTTCTAGTAATGGGACTGTCATTATGGTAAACTTGACTTCCATCACTGTAGAGAAGGATCAGAGTCCTTCCTCAGTCAGAGTTTGGAGCCTAGGACCTAGGATCAAGCTGGCTTCTTTGTTTACTTGGGAGCAGAATTCCTTGCTATCATCCAGTATTTCTCAAGATTCTTTCCTTTCTTCCTGGAGTCACGGGAGAGACTTATGTAGGCTCAGGTAGACAGTAAGATACATTTAAAAGTAAAGGCTATAATTGAATGAAGTAATCTCTTTTTGAGTCACACACCTAGTCTGGCCTCATTAGAGGCACAATCTATGTGCTGCTCTGGTTAATTGCATGTCACCTTATTGCATAATTTGGCTATACACATAGTGACCCAAAGTCCAAGTGCTGTCCTTTACTGTATAATTACTCTGGATAAAGTCATTGAGAGTGTATTGACGTTTAACACTTCTCGGAAAGTCCAGTACATGTTAAGTACTTTCAGGCTAGGGAAAGAGGCTTTGTTTTTCTTTCCCAGAAATGATTGTGATTTAAAGACCAAAAACATCAATAAATGTATTTTTAAAAGAAAAACAAGGTGGGGGAAAACAGCTCAAACCCATAGCAGTCCCTTTTTATTGTCAGTTATGATTCTATTAGTAGAGGAAGATATTTAAAGAAATAGCTAGAGCCAGCCCCTATTCAGATCCAACATAAAACTTCACACAGAAGTATAGTGGCTGAGTTAAGCTGTCCTTGTTACAGAAGGACTAGAAAAAAACCTAAGTGACGTTGTGTTATCAGATCCCAGAATTAAAGCCCAGTTGAACAAATTCTAGAGTAAGGATTCTGAATTTTTCTTGTGTCGTGGATCACTTTTCTCAGTCTGGGGAAGTCTGTGAACCTTTTCTCAAATTAATATTTTTACATGTGTAAAATAAAATTCAAGGGTTACAAAGAAAATCAATTATATTGAAATAAAGTTATAAGAATATTTTTAAACCTAGTTCAAGAACCTCAGGTTCAGAATGCCTGTTCTTTCTTAATTCTTTTATATTTATCATTTATTTTTAACATTCATTTTCTTAAATATTAGCTCTTAATTCTCTCCTCTCCCACTCCTCCCCTACCCATTGTAAAGGCAAGAAATGTGATATCAATTATGCATGTGAAATCATAGAAACAAATTTCCATGTTAGCCATGTAACAAAAAAGAGAGAAAGTGAAAAAATGATGCTTCAATCTACATTCATATTCCACTAGTTCTTTTTCTGGAGGTAGATAGCATTTTTAATCTAAGTCCTTCAGAATTGTCTTAGATTATTGTACTGATCAGAAGAGCTAAATTGTTCACATTGATTATCATGTAACATTGCTCTTAATCTGTACAATATTGTTCTGATTCTGCTCATTTCACTCAGCATCGGTTCATGTTATAAGTCTTCCCAGGTTTTTCTGAAACCATCCTGCTCATCATTTCTTATAGCACAATAGTATTCTATTACATTCACATACCACAACTTGTTCAGCCCAAGTCATGGACTTCTCCTCGACTTCCAATTCTTTGCCACCACAAAAAGAGCTGCTTAAAAACCCTATTCTAAGAAAAAGCCAGAATCTATTTATTTGATAAAAATTAACTTATACCTGATCCTATCACCTACCACTTCATTTCTTTTCCTTTCACTTTTTATCAGGATAGGTAGTCTAGAAGGAAGTGACCATTCTGAACCAGAGTGTCTAATAAGGAATGAATGGAAATTCAAGCTTAGTTTGACACATACCTCAGATTTTAAAAGGTTCACAGAAAAGATAGGTAGAGTCACATAGACTAAGATGTTTCAGGTGAAGTCAGCCCAGGAGGGATGGAAGAGAATGACATTGTGAAGATGTGACAGGGTAGAATTCCAATGAGGATAGAAAATGGGGTTTCTCTGATGAGATGGATGTGGATGCATAGGAAGCTCACTTTTGTGGTTTAGTCATTTTTCAGTCATTTCTGACCGTTTGTGACCCCATTTGAGGTTTTTCTTGGCAAAGATACTAGAGCGGTTTGCCAATTCCTTCTCTAGCTCACTTTCCAGATAAGGAAATTGAGGCAAACAGGGTTAAGTGACTTGCCCAGGGTCATACTGCAAAGAAATATCTAAGGTCAGCTTTGAACTCAGATCTTTCTAACTCCAGGCTTGGTACCCTATCCACCATGCCAACTCAGCTGCCTTGGGATTTTACCTACCAACTTCAATTTTAAAATGAAATGTATACAAGGCCAGGTAACAGAAATGGATATGAGAGCATAGCATGGTCAGAAGTGTTCAAATTCAAGAGAAGCTAAAGTCAACCAAAAAGAGTTGTGTCGTTGTTGGTTGGTTTGGTTTGGTTGGGTTCGGCTTTGCTGTGTTGAAAGAAAAAGGGAAATCTAAGAAAGGATGAGTAAAAAGTGTTTGTCTGGAGTAGATGGGAAAGTGAATGAGAAGGCAGAACTTCTCTAGCCTTATCTTGCCTCTGTTTGACTGCCAAGGGAGAATGGCCTCTGTTCTGGAAATGACAGAACTAAAGTGACTGGCAGGGCATTGATGAGTCACTTAAGTTAGGAGAGAGCAAGAGAGCACTTGCTAGACCCTGGCCTAGCTGAACTACATTCTCAGACCCTGAAGGAACTAAAAGATGTATCTGCGGGGCCACTCTTAGTGATCTATGAAATATCATGGAGAAGATTTAAAGAGGGACAAGTGTTTCAGTTTGTAAAACAGGGAAGAGAACAGTATCTGCAAACTGTAGGCCAGTGAACTTGACTTTGATTTCCTGGGGAAATTCTAAAACACATCATTAAAGAAATGCCTGGTCAACATGCAAAAAGGGAATTTGGAATTATAAATCATGGCTTCCTCAAGAACCTGTCATGCCAAACTAAATTTTTTAATAGGGTTACTAATTTAGATGATGAAGGAATATTATAGATATAGTTTAACCAGTTTTTATCAAGGCTTTTGATGAAGTATCTCATGCTATTCCTGTGAAGAAGAGGGAAAGATTTCAGCTAGACCATGATTCAGTTAGAAGAATTTAGAACTATTTGGATCAGCAGACTCAAAGGGTGGTTATTAGTGGTTCAGTGTGAGGTCTCCAGTGGAGTGCCACAGGACTCTGCACTCATTCCTTGCTTTTTCAGTTCTTTATCAGAGATTTGGATAAGGGATAGATAATATATTCATCAAGTGTATGAATCACTCAGAGGTGTTACTAATGTGCTGGATGAGAGACTTGCCAGCCATATTCAAGTATTTGAAGGGCTATCATGTGGAAGGGATACAAAATTTACCCTTTTTAGACCCTGAAAGCAGAATCAGGAGCAATGGATGGAAATTACAAAGAGGAAAACAGGATCAGTCTAAGGAAAATTTTCTTAGCACAAAGAGTTGTCCAAAAGTGGAATGGTCTGCCTTGAGAAGTGGCAGGTGCCCCCTCCTTGGGAGATATCCAAGCAGAAGCTAGATGGCTGTTTGTGGGGTATGGTATAGTGGGGATTATTTTATGGTGTGCCTGGATGTCAACTGATGCCTCTTCCAACTCTCAGATTGTGATTCAATGAATCTGAGAGTTTTAGTGAGTTTCCTTATGTATTGAACAGTTACATACCTAGCCTATTATCATAATGCAGCCAATATGTGCCAAGGATGGGCCTTACTAAGATCCTCCTGATGCTGAGGTTGGTCATCTACAGTCTTTGAGCCATATTGCCTCTCCATTATGTTAAAGTTGTTTAAACGTGTTACATGTTGTTAAAATCAGGCCCAAGTTAAGTCATATGGCATCCAAGGATCTTTCCAAATGGAATTCGGCAACTCTCCTTACATCTTTCTATATTTAAGGTTCACACTGATGTTGGTTAGTTTCTGCCCCACCCCTTTTAATGAGCTTTCAATATATTTTCTGCTATTTTCCCACATTGTCCTTGTGAGTTTGAATTTTTCCCCGTCTTCAAATTCTCCCTTGATTTTCTCACCGTTTTGTCTGCTGAATCTTCTGGTTTCCTTTCAGCTGCCCTCTTTCCTGTCTCTTCAAGATCATTAAAGAGGATGTTGTATAAGCCCCTAAGAGCAGGAGTCCTGATTTCACCTCTCTTACCCACTCTCCTCCCAAGGAGATGGATTGTTATATATTGTTTCCCCTCATTTATTATCCCTCCATCCAAGCTCCAGCCAGAGTCACTTAGTTTTATAATGAACCTGGCATGAGACATTTTACCAAATGGTCTAATAAAATTCAAATGTGTGACATCTGCTCCAGTCCCTTAATCCAGTAGTCTAGTCATTGTATACAAAAAACCATCACCTTGTACTTTCTTTTCCCTCCTGCCTCCCCGCCCCTCAAAATACACACACACACACACACACACACACACACACGCACACACAAAATGTTCTGCTGCTTTATTGCTCTAGATTTTCTCTTGATCATTAGCAGATTTTAGTGTTTGCCCAATAGGCGCCTTAAGAGTCAAGGTTGTTTTCATTCTTTAGTGTGTGATCCTGGGCAAGTCACTGAACTGCTCTCTGCCTCACTTTCCTCATCCATAAAATAGGGATAATAATAGCCTCTACCTCCCAGGAATGTTGTAAGGATCAAATGTGATATTTGTAATTCACTTTGCAAACCTTAAAGCACTATGTAAATACTAGCTCTAAATATCATTATTATTATCATTAAATCTCCTGTACCTAGCATAGTGCTTGGTACAGTCAGCACTTAATAAATCTCTGCTAATGGACTGCAAAATGATCATTTCCTTGAGTCACTTTGATCTCTTGCAAATCAGGATGCTCTCTTCTTTTGGTTACCTCTTGATTGTGTGTGACTAGTACAGACCAAACTCTCCGAGAGAG
Source organism: Bettongia penicillata ogilbyi (assembly GCA_023548195.1). Classification (NCBI taxonomy): domain Eukaryota; kingdom Metazoa; phylum Chordata; class Mammalia; order Diprotodontia; family Potoroidae; genus Bettongia; species Bettongia penicillata. The sequence continues at coordinate 8,849,071 of JAJHZJ010000595.1, forward strand.
AGAGAGAGAGAGAGAGAGAGAGAGAGAGAGAGAGAGAGAGAGAGAGAGAGAGAGAGAGAGAGAGAGAGAGAGAGAGAGAGAGAGAGAGAGAGAGAGAGAGAGAGAGAGAGAGAGAGAGAGAGAGAGAGAGAGAGAGAGAGAGAGAGAGAGATCAATGAAGTCGATATTGGCAAGAGGAAATGCCAGAAGTTGCGGACTTTGTAAAGGATGGAAGTGGTTTTAATCTTTAGCCCCCCGCCCCCATCTTCTGCCTCCATGTCAATTCTCTGACTTCAGAATTAGAGGGGCATTGGGAGAAAAGGGCATCTCTTAAGGAGACAGCATACTACTTTGGAAAGAACTCTGACTCTGCAGAAGACCAGGGTTCAAGTCCCACCCTTTACATTTACCACCTATCTGACCTTGGGCAAATTACTTCACCTCCCTTGGCCTCAGTTTCCTCGTCTGTAAAATTTGAGAGCCTCTGAGGTCCCTTCCAGCTCAAGAGCTATGATCATGACTTGTAACTTGGCCCCAGTTTCATTTGTAAAATGAGAGTTTTCAACTAAATGGCTTCCAAGGACTTTTTTAACTCTACATCTATGCCTGTTCCCTCTCTGCATCTCAGTTTCCTCATTTCTAGAATGGAGGGGTTGGAATTGTTGAATGTTTAAGTCCCTTCTGGTTCTAAAACTGTGGTAGGATTATCCTAAGGGGAACAAGATGTCATTCTTTCTAGTATTCACTCTCCAGTGACTCGAACACACTGAGAAGCAGATGTGCCATCGTGCCCAACTTTCCAGTAACAATCTTGTCCCACTGGTATTTTCAAGGCTTTCTGATCATGCTTCATCATCACCCTCCTCATTAACTAGTGGACCCGTTTCCCTCTTAGTCTTTTATCATTTATAAAAGATCTTTTTCTCCTTCCTTAAGTGATCTATTAACATGAGCTCATTATGCTCTTGCTACTGTTAAAAAGAAAAGGAAAGCTCAGTGTTCGTCTGTTTGATTTTCTGCATCTAACTTTTTTCTCCACTCTCCTCCCTCTCCCCACCCTATTCCCCAGGTCTTTGAATATTCTCTCTTATAGTCTAACGCTGTATTGCTTTCATTCGGGAATTTCTTAGGAAGTGTATTTGTTTTAATTGGAACATCTCTTGGGATTTGGTTACATTTTGAAGACTGTTTTCCCCCTATGTTTTTTTCTTCCCTCAGATTTGCATTTGTCTAGCCTAATCAGCACCGGCGCATCCTTTTTAGAGTTTGACATCTCAAGGTCATTGTCATTACCTTCTCAGCTTTAACTTGTTCCTGTATTAACAGAGTGAACAGAATGCTAGATGTGGCTGAGTTCAAATCATGGTTCTGTCCTTGAGACCAGTACACTGAGTTGGTATAGTACAGAAGTGGCACTTTCTCTTGGGTCGCAAGTGGCTCTCTAGTATGACCCATGACTAGATTAAAATGTAATTGAGAAATGTTTAGCAAAATAAATAAAAAGAGAATAAAACTTAGATAATGTTAATATGTATTTTTCCAAGTCTATATGCTAGGGCAGTCTGTTTCTACTTGAGTCCATTGGTATAGTGAATAGAATGCTGGGCTTGGTATCTGAATGATTTGAGTTCAAATCCTTTCTCAGACACTCAGTTGTAGGACTCTGGGTAAGTCACTTAACTTTTCTGAGCCTCAGTATCCTCATCTGGAAAATGGAAAAGATGATAGCTTCTACGTCAGACTTGCTCTGAGGATCAAATGATATGTAAAGTGCTTTGCAAACCTTAAAGCATTCGCTGTTATTATTATAGGTTATGTTGACCTTGCTTGGATAACTCATTTCCATTTGCTGGGACTTAGTTTCCTCACAGATAAAGCAAAGGAGTCGGACAAGATGGTCTTTATGCTCCATTCCAGCTCAAAAGTCATGATTCTGTGCCAAAATATTGGGAGTAACTCTTTCTTCCTTCCAATTCAAAAAAAGCCTTTTAAGTGCCTAGTGTGTGCGGTGCACTGTGCCAGACAAAAATGGAATGGTCCCTGCCCTTAAGGAGTATATATTCTAATGACAGAGTACCTCATGGGCATCATTTGACAGGCAAGATATTTTGGTATTGTGGAAGATTCACTGTTTTGGGAACTGGGTTTGAATCCTGACTGTCACCACCTGTATGACTTTGGACAACTAACCACCTGTCTAGAATTCATTTTCTTTGTCTATAAAATGAAAAGATTGATTTTGATGACCTGAGTTTTTTTCAAGCCCCAAATCTAGTATATTACAAGTTCTCTGGACCTCAGTTTCCCCATCTATAAAGTAAGGAAACTTGATTTTATGTCTTTTGGGGTCCTTTCCAATCCTCTATCTATGACCCTATGAATTCCCTGGGCTTCAGTTTCCTCACCTATTAAATGAGGAGATAGGATTACATGACCTCCTAAGATCTCTTCCAGCTCTACTATGGTCTATGAAGAAAAGAAAAGGAAAACCAAAAAGACAAAGTAATTTCAGAGAAGGGATGAGGAGAGCCCTATCAACTGCATTATATGATTTTCTTTACCTTTAAATATTCTATCAACTCCTATTCACAAATCCTTTCTCCTCCTCCTGAAACAGGTAGGTAAGGACAATACTTACCAAGCTGGCATCCGAGATGATAATAGTCTTATTACCCTGGTTTAAAAAAAAAAAGTAGGGAGATTTTTCATTGTACCTTCCCCTCCTGCCGTGGGGAGGTTGGAAGCAGACACCCACACTGGATTCCTTCATTATTTTTTCTTTCCTTGAATTCTGAACATCTTTACTACCCTCCCTGTTAGAAATGCCTTCCCACTCCTTGTTAGATCCCTCCCTCCCTCCTCCGCCAACTCCACCACACCCTTCACTCTTTGGCAGACGACGAAGCCAGGAGAATGAATATCTTAGAGAACTTGGGCACGGAGGCAGCCCAGCACAGGCAGGAGGGAGACAGAATAAGGATTATCTTCATTTCAGAAAGCTTTTCGTCCTTCGTATTTGAACTAACATGACTCATCTGCCCAGTCACATTACTCAACATAACCTCAACTTAAGTATGGATGAGAAATGAACTCCGCTACGCAGGCAAAGCTGTATTTGAATGCGATCCATTTATGCTAAGGAAGTATCGGGAATTTATGAGATTTTCCTGCACCCCCATATTTCTCAGTTTAAAGCTAAAATAATATCCAAATTACAGATCCCACTGGATACTAAATTACATCCCCGAAGGAGCAATTATACTTGACACTTGATAACATTCTTCTGAACTGCTATAAAAGCTACATTGTATCCATCTCCATTGATGAAATGATTAGGCTTTCAATGGTTTAATTTCCTGTAATGTGTTCCCCTTGCCGATTTAGCTATATTTATCTTTATTTAGATACAACATTGTAACTATGCTTTCAGTGTAGTTTTTTAAGGCATTGTTTAAGGAAGAAAAGACTTCTGGATTTGGAGCCAAAGGACATGAGTTCAAATCCTTGCTCTTACAGGTATTAACCTGTGTGATGTTGGGCAGGTCATTTTACTTTTGGGGGTCTCCATTTCCCCATCTGTAAAATGACAGGGATCCTGGGATCTGGGATCCCTTCTAGCCAAAGTCCCCTTTCCCTTGCTAGGTCTCAGCTTTCTCATTTGCAAAATGAAGAGGTTGAACTAGGTGATCTTTGAGGTCTCTTCCTGCTGTAGAGATGTGTACCTAAGTCACTTTTCCTCTCTAAGCCTCCGTTTCCTCATCTGAAAAATGAGAAAGTTGGGCTAGCTGGCTTCTGAGATCCCTTCTAACCTTCTAATGAGTGAATTTCAACTCTCATTAAGGCACATTGAAAGCAACCTGAAACATTTACATTCTTATTAGATTGCTTTCATAAGTTGTACAGAACCTTCTGTGTTAACTAGGTAGAGCTGGAAATTCTTTCTTTTTGTCTGATTGTCAAGATTTAATGTGAAGTGGAGGGAGAGCTGAAATAGGTGTGAGTTAGAAGTGCTAGTCTCAGCTCTGTCACTGAGCAAGTCTGTGATATAGAGCTGGTATGGAGTCAGAGGACCTGAGTTCAAATCCTGCCTTTGAGACTTAGCACTTGTATGACCTTGGCAAATGTCTTCACCTCTCTGAGTCTTAGTTTAAAAATGAAATCCTTGACTTACATGGCTTCTGAGTCACACAGCTTCTCCGAACCTCAGTTTTCTCATCTGTGCAGTGGGAAGGATCCTAGTTGAACATAATGGCTTCCTTTCTAGCTCTAGAGCTATGAGTCCAAGCATTTAGTTTACTCATCCAGGAAGCAGGGAGGATCATCAGCACCTGCCTCACAGTCATTGTGAGGATCAAATGAATAACATATGAAAAATGGTTTGCAAAACTGAAAGCCCTGGATAAATGCTAGCTATTTTTATTAGAACTGATGTCAGGAAAAACTTCCTAAAAATAAGAGCTATCTGAAAGTGAATCTCAATACCTCCTGAGTTTCCCCTCTCCTGTAGTTCTCAGGATAGAAACTGTGTCCTCTTGTTGGCCATTACACATGGAATTCATTCTTGAAGGAAGGGGGGGAAGAGAGAGAAGGAAAGAAACATTTATAAAGAACCTCCTATCTGCCAGACTCTGTGCTAAGCACTTTAACAGTATCTCCTTCGATCCTCCCAACCATTCTGGGAGGTAAATGCTGTTATTATCCCCATTTTACAGTTGAGGAAAGTGAGGCAAAGAGTTTGAGTTGCCCAGTGTCTAAGGCTGAATTTGAACTCTAGTCTTCCTGACTCCATGTTCATTCCTCTACCCACAGAACCACCAGCTGCCTTTGGTTGCATTGGCTGCTGAGATATCTTTCAACTCAAAAATTCTGTGATTTTAGCAGAGTCAATTTGAGTCTGGATTCAGAGGAACTGAATTCAAATCATGACCCTGCTCTTTACTAATCCTGTGATCTCAGTTGAGTGACTTCACCTGCCTGGGCCTCAATTTCCTCATGTATAAAATGACATAATTGGACTAGTTGACCTCTGAGATTTCTCCCACTCTGTTGAATATCCCTTGAGCTACAGCTTCATTATCTATCAAATGGGAATAATATTCTCTCTGCCTGTGACCCATCACAGAACAGATGGGAAGGCACTTTGAAAAGTACAAAGCATGAGGCAAGATGTGCCTTGGTGCTGTTTGTCTACCTGCTTTTTAAAAAGATATCCCAGAATACTTTGTCTTATAAATTACAAGATTCTTTCTTTTTTTCCTTTGTTCATTCTGCCTTTTCACATTTAAGAAAAAATATTTTTATTAAAAAGCAAGTAGCTTTGTTTAAGTTTTAATTAACATTTAAACCAAGTGTTTCTAAATGAGATCCTACATGTTGTTATTTGTCAATTATCTGCCTTATTTCAGAAGAGCCTAATGTTCTATCTCATGGGGAGCCTGGGACCATAGATTTAGAGTAGGGAGGGACATCTTATCAACAAGAGAAAATGTGAGAGACTCAAATGAGATATCAGTTAAGTTAAGGTTTGCAAACCTTATCAGTTATATCAGTTAAGGTTTGCAAACCTTATGATGAAATAAAAATGTTTATTATCTGGTTTATTTTTAATAAATCTTATTTATGTTTCCAATGTGAGAATCATCTTAAAAATAAAAATCCAAAATAATGCTGAAAAAGGTTAGGAAGAAATCTGCATCCTAGTCTCAATTCAGATCAAAATACATACAGGAGAGATGAATGGAAATTTATGAAATGCAAGCAAAGATCTTGCAAATAATTAAAGATGTAGCACAATGTAATAGGGCATAGAAGGAAGAAATAGTGACCTAGCATGGAATCCTAACTCTGCCACATGCTACTTATGTGACCTCAGCAAGTGATTTGACTTTTCTGGGTCTCAGTTTCCTCATTTGCAAATTAAAAGGGGTTGGTCTAGAATCCAGACTCTAAATGACCTCTAAATCTAATATCATGGCTACTCAGCTAGTATCTTCCATGCACTCCCTGGTACCAGTTTATGGGATAGTAAAAAGATCTCTTTCTTGAACTCAGACATCAGTATCATATATATACTTATATTCACTTCCATTCTTCCTTGCCAGAAATTTGCTGTCATTTGTCTATGATATATGTATGTAAAAATCATCAGGACTATTTTAAAAATACCAGGTCACCCAGCATCCTTCTGGGCCACCTCCAACTGCTATTGACCTGCATAGGGCAAGGTGTATGGGGAGGGGAGAGAGTTTCAAAAGTTGTGGATGACTCACTGAGCCATTTTCACTCCTGAGTCCAAAGGATTCCAAGGGTGGTTCCCCACTGGTGGTAAGCCAAAAGCAACAGTATCAAATGTAAAAAAAGAGCAGGTGGTAATTTTTTTTTTATTTATGACTCTGAAAGATCAAAAGTAATTTTAAAATCCATATCTCAGAGAGTGGAGCCTAAAAAGAGAACTATCTTAGAAAACAACCCAATATTCCTACTTTCCAATAAAAATGTGTTGCAACAAAAAATATTAGGACCAAGAGTTATGTGCATGAATTTTTGGTAGTTATATTGGAAACTAATTTTCACCAGCAAAGAGAGAAAGGCTGAGAAAAATCTATTATTATAATTTACGGAATAGTATCCTGTAGGATGTAAGCTACTTGAAGGCAGGGAGTCATTCACTTTTGGCTCTGTGTCCCAAGTACCAAGGACAGTGCCTCCTGGCATTTAGTAGATGTTTTATTAAGTGTTTGTTGGATTGTAGATTCTTATCTGTGTGGTTATGTTCATTTTAGATACTTGGTTTGTGGTTTCCAGTAAGGTTTATCCACCATCTAAACTGTTCCTCGGAGGTGGAAAAAAGGGTATTTTTATATTTTTGTTGTCTCACATACAAAGATTTGTTTTGTCTAGAGAGGGAAGTAGCTCCCTGTGTGACCCGCAGAACACAAAAAGGATCAGGTGCCTGAATGAGTCTGCCCTTCAGTCATGCTTTTTTGTAATAGATATAAAGAAGGATCATGATAATGCACTTGACCCTGAATGGTTACTGGGTAATCCACGGTGACAGATGTAGCAGCTCAAATCACTGGGAGAATCCTCTGGAAAAAAGTACCACCTGGTGACAGATTCCATGACAATAGAAGGGAGCCCTTTCCAGAGAATAGGAATCTGTATTTATTGTATGCATTTATCCTCCCTTCCCTTTGCCCATGCCAATGATTTGCTTTCCTCCACATGTGTATTATCTGTGGTGTGGAAATTGTCTGGCTCATTTTTTAAAAGAACAGGTCACCCATCCTCCTCCTGGGTCATTTCCAGCTGCTTATGCTGGGGATGCAAATTCAGTTTAATTTCAAAATAAGCAAAATGAAGTATTATTTCATCCTGGATTGTGTATGTATGTTGAATCGGATTATAAAATTAAAGGTAATGTGGTGTAGTAGATAGGAGACAAACCTACAAATCAGGAGAATGTGGGTTCAAATCCTGCCTCTGACATATCCTGGTTGTGCAAATTTCCTAACTTCCCAATGCCCTCAGGTAAGTATCTGAGACTTTAAGGTAGAGATGAGTTGCTAGTCTATTTGAGTGGAGGGCATTCTCACTCTGGCAGTATGCCCCCAAAAAAGCTGTATGAAATGCATTTTATACACTTTAATTCTTTTAAATTTTGATTTTAAAAATTCAACTCAGTAATTTCTTCTTGTTGTTTGTTACACTTCTGCATTAGCTGTGTCTAAACAACACACACACGCATTAGTTTATGGATAGACTTTACCTCTGCTAATTTCGGTGTTTGCTTTAATATATTTCTTGTCACTTGGCCTCTTATAAAGACTTATAATGTTGAGTGTTTTTGCCCAAGTATAAGTAAGGGGTTGTGAGTTTGGAGTCAGAAAAAATGAGTTTCCATTGCCCTTTGACCTATCTACCTATCTGATCTAGGCCTTGTTGCCCTATTTTTAGAGGGGGCTGGAGTACAGGCTTTCCAAGATCCCTCTTGACTTTAAATCCCAAAATCTCATCAATTGTCACAGATTTGTATGGAACAGGGCAGGATAATATATTTTGGAGCTGATGGGAACAGTTCCAGAAGACTTGATTTTATTGGAAGCTTTTTTTTTTGTTAGGAAATGTTAAATGGGTCACCCACCATCTTGAGCCTAAAACTAGAGAATGTTTAACATAATTTGATCCAACAGGCATTCATAAAGCCCCTACTATGTGCAAGGTACTGTGGTATGCAAGAAGAAAACAAAAAATTCCTGCACTCAGGATGCTTGCTTTTGTTTTACTAGGGTAATACAGTATGGAAATTAACGTGTGTGTACCCCTGGTTGCAATGTTCTCTTTGTCCTCAGATATATACCCATAGATGCATGCATATATATAAACATATGTAGAAATGTGTGCATGTTTGCTACATGCATGTCTGCATGTGAATATAAATCTATGTAAACTATTAGGTGCATGTAGGAATGTATCTATACATATACCTCTAATTGTGTGTGTATATATATATGTATGTATGTATGTATGTATATTTTAGGGAGAAGAGAGCATTAACAGTCAGTGATATCTTTAGGAAAGGTTTCCCCTGGTATGTGGCATGTGAGTTGAGTGTTGAAGGAAGCCAGGGATTCTAAGAGGAAGAGGAAAAGAGATATACATTCCAGGCATAGGGGAAACAGCCACCAGCTTTGACAGCTAAGAGGTTATCACTAACTTTAAAAGAAAGCAGTTTCAGTGGAATGGTACAGTTGGAAGTTAAGGACTGAGGAGCGAGTGAAAGAAGAGGAAGTAGAGGCAGTGAGTGTGGGTGTCTTTTTCTAGGAAATGGACTGCTTAGCATGGTGCCTGGGTGCTTAGTAAATTTTTACTGATTGACCAAGAGAAGGAGGTCAATGGCTTGAGGAGATGGAAGAATCCCATGAAGGTTTTTTTTTTATTTTTTTTAAGAATTGGAGAAAAATAGGCATGTTTGAAGGCAGGAAGGAAGGAGTCAGTGGACAGGGAGAAATGAAGGAAGAGATAAAGGGAATGATTGAAGTTAGAATCTATTACAGGAGATGGGGTGGGATCAAGGGCACAGGTAGAGGGAGTAATCTTGGCAAGCAAGATCGTTTGCTTCATTGTCAGAGTTGGAGAAAAAGGAGGAAAGTATATAGGGGGTTATGTCAAGGATAAAGAGGATGGAGAAAAGGAGCTCCCAAGGAAAGGCCTCCATTATTTTGTCACTAAGAAAATAAGAGGGCAAGAGCTGCAGTCAGGACTAGGGTGAGAGAGGAGAATGGAGAGATGTGTGGAAAGTTTAGAGAAGGGAAGCTTTGGAATAACTTCTGTGAGGCTTGCCTTGCTGCACCGAAGGTCCTGTTGAACTTGGATACCATGAATTTATCATGTACCTATAAGCTTCCTTCCAGCTCCCTTCAGCTCTAAATCTGTGACCCTGTGAATGACTAAATAAATACATTCACTTTACACATAACTTTTTAGGTATCTGGGTATTGTGGAAAGCAAGATCAGCCTGTCATTTTTATGGAAAGATTGCCTCATTCTTAAAAAATTAAGTTCTCTCCTTTGCCTCTCATGGAAAGGTTGAATTATTAAACATCATTTTCAGAACTGCCACCCTTGGTCATATTAATATTTTGCAGTCTCTACAAATGAAAGTCAAGTTGAACTTTCTTTTCTGGGCCAAGTTATACTGTTCAGAAAAAAAGGGGGAGGGAGGGATTTTGTATAAATGCCTCCTTTCAGCCTCAGCCTCTGCTGTGGCATTTTCTATCTTGTGTCATTGTATCAGGTATCTGAGAACATAGTGTATGCAAGAATAGAGGAAATTGGTTTTCCATTTTTCTGTCCTTGTGTGAATAACGATTGATACTGGGATGAAGTCAACAGCTTCACTCTGAAGAAAAGGGATTTTTTTAAGAAGTCATCATGACCATAACAAAAGAATATTAGGTGGCTGGAAGAATAAAGGATTTGGGGAAAATGAAAACTGGCCCAGATTCTCACCTCACATTTGCAATTGGAGTTAGGAAATGAGGTTAGTAATTGAGAGAGTAAACTTGTACGTTATTGAGTTGAAAGGAGAAATTTTCAAAGAAGAAACACATCTTATTTTTCTAATGAAGATTTTCTTAACCTAGTGTTAGCATGGTCCCAGCTTTACTCTAAGAAACTAAAAATACCACAGTCTCTGAAGATTTGAAATTGAAGGGGCAACAGAGAGTTGTGTGGTACTCATGAGTAGTCTCTAATGTGTTTCCAATAAGAAATCATTGCAGAAAAGTGAAGGCAAAGAAAGGGGCTTGATTGGGAAAGGAGGTGGGACTCACAGGGAGACAGTTCCATGCTGTTCAAGAGATCTCTAGGAAGCCCCCCCACTGCCTAGCACTTTCAGTGGACCCACTCTCAAGATTTATAGATCTGTACTGCAACAATGGATGAGTAGCTATCTGCAACATTTAAGGGAGTCTGTGTCTCAGTGAGAACCTAGATCCATCAACATAGCTCTGAAGGATAAACACAATTCCATTGAACAAATTAAGTACCTAATCTCTGCAAGGTTTAAGGTTGGGTGCTAGAGATGCAAAGACGAGAAATTACAAAGAGAAATTTATGAACTCATAGGTTTGGAGCTAGAAGGGACTTGGAGATTTTCTGCTTCAAACCTCCCCTCTCCCATCACTTTACAAATGAGGAAACTGAGGTCTAGAGAAGGAAAGTCAATAGTCAATAAACATTAAGCAGCTGCTGTGTGCCAGGCACTATGCAAAGGAGCACACAGATCATAAAGTGACAGAGCCACAATTCAAAGCCAAGTCCCCTTAGTAGTCCAGATCCAAATCCTATATTCTCTATACTTTGCCATACAACAGTACTCTCCTATAGTACTTTCCTGGCATCCAACCCAACCCAGTGCAATTCATAGAATTCATAGAAAACCACTCTTCCTTCAAGACACAAATTAAACACTACCTTCTACATGAAGCCTTTCTTGACCCTCCTCTCCAATTACCAGTGCCCACCCTCCATAACTACTCTGTTTTATTCTCTGCATTCTAATATGTGTACAATTTGTGTCCCATGATAGAGGGGAGGAGCAGTTCCATTCTTTGTGTTTATATCCCAGAAATTAGCACAGAACCTGGCACATATTAGGTGCTTTTTAAATGCTTCTTTATTGCTCGCTGCTTATTCCCCTTTTAGGAGAAAGGAAAATGAGGCATTGCCAAGATCACAGTGCTAACAGTGATAGAGCTAGGTCTTGACCCCAGTCCTGTTACAAGGTAGGCGGTGATCAGGACAGCGGAGAGGGAGTTCTAAACAGCATATTGAGAAATTTGCAGGAGAGATCATTTGCAGTTAATGATTCATGGAAGGTTTTATAGAAGAGGTGACTCCATTTTTGGACCTTGTCTAGAGAGAAGGAGGTTGGAACATCAGGGGAGTTCATTCTAACCAGTCAAGGATGGAGTCAGCGAAGACATGGAGGGAAGGGAGGGCAGGATGAGCCTGGGGGAGTGGGGAGAAGTCCAGTTTGGCCGGAATAGAGAATATATTGATAGGAATGGTGTAACAAGAGACTAGAAAGATAAAAACATGGGTGAGGGTCAGATATGGAAGTTCTTTAATGCCAGGGTCAGAAGTAGACATTTTATCCAGTGGGAAGTAGTGAACCATTGAACACTTTTGAGTAAAAGAGTATTGCCAAAGTAACAAGAAAACTACAAGGGCAGCTTTACAAAGGATATGTTGGAGAGGGAATGTATTGGAGGAAGGAGACAATCATAATAGAAAAGACTGCATGATATTGTGGTTAAAGACCTAGCCTTGGAATAAAGATGCCCTGGGTTTAGATTCTGCCTCAGATACTTACTAGCTGTGTGACCCTGAGCAAGTCACTTATCATCCTGTGTTTCAGTCTTCTCATTTGTAAAATGAGAGGTTTCACTTTGGCCTCTAAGAAATCTTACAGCTCTATGTTCCTACAAAAATTAGCCAGATAAGAGAAGTAGCAAGGGTCTTGGGTGGTTGCAGTGAGATTGGGAAGATCAGGACTCATGAAAGACAATGGAGGCAGATTTGGCAGGGCTTGTCAGTTGACTCCATGTGAGAGAGGGAAGAGAAAGTTTTAAGTTTCAAACCTAGCAGGATGGTGTTGCCACCAAAAGAAATGGAGAAGTTTATTTGGAGGAAGCATGTGGATGGGGAGATTGTATATTGACAGTTTTGAACATGTTGAACATGTGAGGTATTGATTGACCATTCCAGCAGGAGACTGTAAATGTGGGCCAGGTGCTCTGATAAGAGGTTGACAGTACAGATATTGATTTAAGAGCCATCTATAAAATAGTTATGAATGAATGAAAGATGACAAAAGTCTTCTTGAGCATCAGACACCGTGCTAAGTCATAAGGATACAAATACAAAATTGCAATGGTGTCTGCCCTCAAGTTGCTTACATTATGATAGTGGAGTGATGGTCACTGAAAGATGTTTTGGCCTAAGGAATCACAAAGACATTGAGTGGAGCCTTAGGGCAATCCATTGTCAAGATCCAGACAAAGGCTATGATTGTGTTGATTTGGTTATAGTTCTCAGAGCAAGAAGTGGAAGGGAATCAGGAAAGAGGACCCACAAGTCGTGGCAGGACAGATGAGTGGAATGAAGAATCTGATCCGAGAAAGGAGTTTGGAGTCAAGTGACTTAGCTCTTCCTGGCCATGAGACTGAATGAGATCACGCAGGGAAAAGTCTGAAAAGAGAAGGGAAAAGAGCCAGAGGCAGGACCTTGGCAGAGACATAGATACATTTCAGAGAAGGGAGCAGGATGAGGAGCCAGCTAAAAGCTAAAGATGAGAGATCAGAGAGACCCAAGCCAGAAGAGGAGAGCAGTTCAGAAGCCAAAGGTATGAAGGAGAAACTGATTAGTTTTGATGTAGGTTTTGACACAAAAGGTAATATCAAAATGAAAATTTTTTAAATTGGCAATATTCTTTCATATTCTCTTTGATTTTAGGAGTATGACACCCAAAAACTAGTAACTGGTGACATAAAGAGCAAGGAGACAGGTTACAGTTATACCCAGCTGTGTGACCTTGGGCAAGTCATTTAACCTCTAGGACCCACAATTTCCTGATCTTTAAAATATCCAATGTGCTGGGAGGAGTTGGATAAGATGAGCTCTGAGATCACTTCCAGATTTCAAATTCTGTTGAGTCTATGAATAACTTTGGGCTGAAAATCAGCTTAGAATCAAAGATAATTATACATCTTTTCTGGGAAGATTGTCCCCCTCTCACCCTCCTTTGGAGACCAACATCTGGGCAGACGTCATTTTCTTTTCTGCATTGTCAGGGGATAATTGATCACATTAACTCCATAATCACAGTTAATCTTTGGTCATTTGCTGAATTCATTTACCCCTCCCTCATCCCTCAAGAATTCTCATCCAAGAAAAATAGACCAAGGAGCCATATGGAACAATTAGAATAGCATTTATGAACTATTAAAGTAGCAACCTGTTAGTGTTTTCAGAGGCGCTAAATTGGCTTAATCTTTATGGAGGAAAGTGTATGCCAAAAGGGTCAGTTCTACACACACACACACACACACACACAGGCACATGGGCACACATGTGCCCATACATATTGGGTAGTAAGATCATAAATCCAGAACAGAAGAGAGATCCCAGAGGTCATCTGGCTCAGTACTGTCTTGTTATAGATGAGGAAACCAAGACCGATGATTTTTGGAGCTCTCAAAGGTTGTACATGTCAGATTTAGAATTCAAACCCAGGTCTTCTGACTCCAGATTCATTTCTCTTTTCTTTTATATCATGCCGGAATGAAATTATTCCTAGCTATATTAACACCTTCTTTTTACAGTGGAGGATTAAGCATGCATAGTATAGCAGAAAGGGCAAATGATTGAGGTTCAAAAGACCAGGATTCAAATCTTGTTTCTGTCACCTATGGTGTGACCTTAAACAAATCACTCCTCTGGGCCTCGGTTTTCTCACCTGGAAAATGGAGAAGGGGGCTGAACTAATTTACCTCGACGGTCCTTTCTAGCTCCAGATGAGTGATCTTATGACTTAAGGAGCTATATTAAAAGATTATGAAAGAAGGCTCTTGGTGGCCTGGTTTCCATCCTTCCTCTTCTACCGGAATAGCTTGGTTTCTTCCCTCCTGAGAGAGAGTAAAAAGGATAGCTAGATCTCGAGGAGACTCTTTCAAATTACCAGGAATCTCTGAATAGTCCTTTTATCTCTACCATGCCCCTCTTTCTGCCCCTCATCTCACTTTTCCTTTAAAGAAGCTTAGGTCAATGAATGGAAATTGGCCTAATTTAAAACTAGAATGGTCTTTCAATTCTCAATTGACAATGACTTCTCCTTTCTTCCTTTTCTCTTGCTGGATGTCTAATATTCTCCTTCTGCTCTCCCACCCCCACTTTTGTGCATATTTTAAGTGATGGCTACAATCTGCTCTACTGATTTAATGGAGACAAATTAGTATTCTCTGAGAAAGCACAAGGGGTCCTTGTCTTGCCAAGGCAATCTCTTAGATAACTGAGGGGAAAGCCTTGCTGGGAAAAAGAAATAGGTTACATATTTTCTCAGAATCCAAATACAGTGAATCAATACCTTAGCCTCTCTGCTTTGGTAGATTTGACAGTTTTAAATGCATTCAGCCTCTCAGTCCCGTTAAAAAAAAATCCTCTGATTTTATAGCATTTTCATCTCTTTGTTCAATCAACAAGCATTTATTAAGACTTACTATGTGTTAAGTACTGTGTTAGACACCCGGAATACAAGGGAAAAAAGCTAAACATTTCCTGTCCTCAAGGAGCTTATATTCTGGCCCGGGGAGACAGCATATATAGAGAGAGATATATTTCAAATATATATAAGATAATTGGTGGGGGAGAGGCAGCATGGAAAGAATGAGAAAGGCATCATATAGAAAATGGTATCCAAACTGGGCCTTAAAGGAGGGAGCCAGGAATTCTAAGAGACAGGGTTGAGAAAGAAGTTTATTCCAGGCTAGGGGGCAGGGGTAGAGAGAGTACAAATGCAGAGAGACAGGAGACAGTTTTTCAGGTATGAAAAGCAGGAAAAAGGCCAGTTTGAAAAAACCCTTGGGCATATAAAGATGTGATGAGGCTAGATGACATTGTTCAAGGCTCTTTACATGCCAAACAGAAGTTTAGATTTGTTTTCCAGAGGTAGTAGGGAGCTATTAGAGTTCATTGAATGAGGGAGTGACATGTTTAGGAAAATCACCATGGTAGCTGAGTGCAGGATGGATTGAAGTTTCTTACATTAGGAGATGGTTTGTGGGAGTTTCTTCTGCACTGAGAGAACAACTTTTGTTTGAAACCTTTTAGATTATGAAAAACAAGCTAAGTCAAAAGATTATGATTTTTTTTATTTTTTCAGTATTTTTTTAAAGAAGCATATCATGTGAAGCATATGGCAAGAATGGTTTAATCCTTTTGTATTTATTTCTAAAGACATTATTCCATGTGATCAATTCTACTTAGTGTTTTGAGCACCATTATAAAAAGGACATGAATTCAAATCATTTGTGTGAAATTGTTTGTCCATCAAATACGACATCCATTGCCCTAAGAATAAATGTGTTTAAGAAGTCAGTTTTGAAAATAGACAAACCTCTGTTTTTCTGACAATGGCCAAATAGAATACGAATGGACCAGTTATAAGCTATGAGACTGATCAGTTAAGTCAATGCTTTGCAGGCTCAGAGTTAGACTTCACAGGCCATGCAGGTGACATGTACCCCCAAAGAATCCCCTGTCTGACACACTGACTAAGTGGTCACCTGCTGTCTTCTTGAAGACCCCCAGGAAGGGGGGAACTTCCCTCCTATCAAGACAGCCAGCCCATTCCACATCAATTGTTAGACACTTGCTTCCTGACATCCAGCCTGAATCTCCCTTTTTGAGACAAATCTGAAGGATTTGAGCCCTTAGTTTGAAAAAACTAAATAATAATGACTAGATTCATCTCTTGCTTGTAAGATCCTGAAAAATTCCTGGAAGATTAATTATTTCCGATTTTTACTAACTCCCAATTGTATGCCTTTGTGCTTAACAAAAAGCAGGTACTTGATATGTACTTCATAGAATTTCAGGGTTGGAATCTCAGAGACCAGCTAATCTAACCCATCCCTGAACCAGAACTCCCATCTCCAACCCCGGAAATAATAATCAAAATCTACTTCAAGATCTTCAATGAATAGCTAACTTCTACCTCCTGTGATAACTGTTCCCACTTTTGGACAGCTCTAACTGGTAGGAGCTTGGTTTATTTCTTATTTTGTTATTGGATTCATTCATTTCAGTCATGTCCAACTCTTCATGACCCCATGTAGGATTTTCTTGGCAGAGATACTGGAGTGGTTTGTCATTTCCTTCTCCAGCTCATTTTATAGATGAGGAAGCTGAGGCAAGCAGGTTAAGTGACTTGCCCAGGGTCACACAGCTAGTAAGTGTCAGAGGCTGGATTTGAACTTAGGAAGATGAGTCTTTCTGACTCCAAGCCCAGCACTCTATCAACTGGACCATATAACTGCCCTTTATTTCTAATATCAGTTTTAAATTTACCTTAATACAATGTTCCATTATTTCCAGTTCTTCCCTTTGGGGCCAAATAGTGTATATTTCTAGAGGTTCTATTTTATCAGACTTCCCCTCTGATCCCTCATTGAGACAGAGAAGATTCTGCTGTCTCAGAGACTACATTAGGGAAGTACCAATTCTCTTAGGTCCTAGCAAGCTAAAGGCTTCAAAGTATGAATAGTCTTAAAAAAAAAAAAAACAGATGTCTCCTGATTCCCCTGGCTGT